>OZ024927.1:12464739-13697109 GCA_964017235.1 Sabellastarte sp. h YS-2021
CCTTTCTATTGCATTCTTTGACAGAAGAGACTGGATACAAGTGGCCCGAGCTTAATCTTTTTGAAGGGCCTTGTATTCTGACTGAATCAGAGGGAATCTGACCAGACTTGGTTTTGAAATGAATGGCAGAACGTAGCCATTGGTGATAATGTTTAACATGTTGGATGAACATTTGTTTGTTAGCCAGTCTCTTCTGAAAGAACGGAGGCGACCTCCTACTGGTGGACTGAAGGAGGCTTTTCAGGAGTCATTGGGGGGGGAGGAATTTTCATCCCCTACAGTGGGGTCAAAAATGACCCCTGGAGTTCTCCCCCTTGCCTGAGGAAATGATTGGTTACTGCTTTGTGAGAAGTTGCCCCCATAGGGGCGTTTCATGTAGGAGCCTCTTTTCTTGTTGTGGTGACCACGAAAGGGCTTGTTTTGATAGGGTCCAAAACCCTGAGAGTCATTAGGTGCCTTTTTTGAGGAGGAAGTCTTCTCTCTCCTTAACTAGCTGAGACTTGAACAAGGAGGAGTGCCAAAAGAGCGAGTTCCTAAGTTCTTGGCGTCTTATTTCCTCTAGATGTGGTTGTAGAAGGGTCATCTCGGCTTCGCGCCTTAGCAAGCCGGTGTTACCCATAATATATAGCTCCCTCTGACACATATAGGCCAAGGATTTGCTGAGGCATGTAAGAGCTGTGTTGAATAAGAACAGTCTTATTCCAGATGTCAAAATATTCACAGGCTTGTTTATATCCACATTTGGCTGCTTTCTCAGGATTGGCACATTTCTGGATTTGGGATTTAACCTTCTTAAAGGTTGACTTCAGCCTGGATTGACACTTCTCTGGAGTGGCATTACAGGAAGAGGAAGTCTTGGCAAAGGCAGCAGTAAAATTGAGGGTGGATATAGTCTGCCTAGCTTGATGCTCCAATTCCTTGAGAATTGGTATGGGAACCTTGTCCATAGGGGTCCCAGAGGGTTTAGGAGTTATACAGATTTTTGCAAAATCTGTATTCAACTCCTAAATCTTATCCTCATAACAAGGCTGTCCCACCTTGTACCACTTAGCAGTGGAAGGAGGAGGTTTGATATATTTACCCTCAGGTAAATTAGTGGCGCGAAAGTCATGCTCAAATTTATCAAAGGCAAATTTGATAACTGAGCTGAGGGGCAGCATAGAAGAAGGGCCTCTTGACCTAAGCTCCTGATGGCCTTTCTCGTCGTCCAGCCCCAGAGCAGAAGAGGAGGCCCTAGGCATGGACTCCTTCGGATCAGGGAGGGCAAGAATATGTCTAAAGGTGTCCACTTCCTCAGCATATTGAGAGGGAACGTCAGACAAGGCTACTTCCCTATAATAAGGTGGATCTGGATCGTGTTAAGGGTGGTCTTGATCAGAATGATCCCCAGAGGGCTTTGAAGACCTGTTTCTGGGTGCAGAGGACTGATCCTCCTCTGAAAATGAAGACACATATCTGGACCTCACTTTGTGTTTGTTTATATCTGCTTGTTTTTTAGGTCTAGATGATGCAACCCGAGGCTCATCGGATTGACCTGAATACTGATCCGAGGCGGACCTCGGTTCAATGTCATGCTTTTTATGAGAGTGAGAATGCTTTTTAAGTCTGGCTGATGCCACCCTAGTAGGTTCATCAGATAGACCTGAATGTTGATCCGATGTGTTGCCATGTTGAGATTGATCAGCACCGAAACATGGTGGCAGGGAGGGACCATAGTCCACTTTGATAGCCTCAACTGAGTGTGAGGTAAGCCGAGGTATCGGATCCGGGGGTGGATGGGGTGGGGGTGGGGGGTGTCCAGAACTACAGTTTGATTCGAGGGGCCAGGCTTAGAGGCCGACGTGGGGGTCTGAGGTTGTCTTTATTCACTGGTGGGAGGATATTTTGAAACACAACTAGACCTATCGCATCGGAGAACCGATGCAAATTGTATCCACCAGAAGAAAACTCACCAAAGCCATTCTAACATCGCTTAACCTTGAAGGAGAAATCTGACCATATTAAAAGATTCTTAGCCCATGATTTCCTATAGGTTGGTGTGACACTGCAAACCTCTAGGAATACGAAAAAGCAAGATATAAACACTAATTTTGGCAATCCTCATTTGACCTTGAAAGAGGGGCCAAGGGTCAAATCCGATCACACCAAAAGATTCCCAGCCCATGATTTCCTAGATTTTGGTTTACCATTCCAAAGCTCTAGGACCAATAATAAGCGAGTTATAAGCACTTTTAAGTTTGGCTATCCTCGTTTGACCTTGATGGAGGGTCCAAGGTCAAATCCGACCACAGCAATAGATTACCAGCACATGATTTTGTGTACTATCCTCGTCTGACCTTGAAGGAGGGGTCCAAGGTCAAATCCGACCACAGCAATAGATTCCCAGCCCATGATTTCCTATATGTTGGTTTACCATCCCAAACCTCTAGGACCAATAATAAGCGAGTTATAAGCACTTTTAAGTTTGGCTATCCTCGTTTGACCTTGAAGGAGGGGTCCAAGGTCAAATCCGACCACACCAAAAGATTCCCAGCCCATGATTTCCTATAGGTTGGTTTACCATCCCAAACCTCTAGGACCAATAATAAGCGAGTTATAAGCATTTTTAAGTTTGACTATCCTCGTTTGACCTTGAAGGAGGGGTCCAAGGTCAAATCTGACCACACCAAAAGATTCCCAGCCCATGATTTCCTATAGGTTGGTTTACCATCCCAAACCTCTAGGACCAATAATAAGGGAGATATAAGCACTTTTCAGGACTGCAAAGAAACTCCTGTGGCGGCCATCTTGTTTTTCAAAATGAGGCCAAAAATATTCCCAGTCAAGATTTTATACTGAGGAACATATCCTGCGAATTTGAGATCTCTACCTATAATACCCTTTGCTCTAGAGGGCCACCAAAAGTCCTTGTTTAAAGTCGAAAAACGCCCGTGGCGGCCATCTTGTTTTTCAAAATGAGGCCAAAAATATTCCCAGGCAAGATTTTATGGCTATGAATATATCCTGCAAATTTGAGAAGGCTAGCTATAATATTTTTTTCGTTAGAGCGGTAACGGTGAAATCTGTCTACACACTGTGGTGGCGGCAGCGGCGTAGGCGTAACGAAGTCAAATCCATAGTATCCACCGGATGCTATCCGGTGGATACAATAAAATGTTTAAACCACAAAGCCTGAAACGAGGAAAACTCAAAATACCTAAAATAAGCAAAAATACTTATCCTGTCGAAATGTAACTTTCACAGAATAATCTATAAGGTATTGTAACAAATTACTAGCAATCATTGTTAGTTAATTAATTAATTAATTAATGCATTATTTTGAATGTTGTAAAATAAGTAAAGGAACAAGTTGAGTAATTGGTGACACTAGGAGCCTTGTCCGAAAGCATACAGTACCCACTAGGAGCCTCTTTAGGGACCATAATAATAAGGTACTGATGAAGTTCTGGGAATCTTCTGCTTTTGGTATGGGGAACCTTCTGACATACCCTTGTGGGTAACGAGAAATAGCACCAATGGGACACAAGGGGGGGGGGGCAGTGCTGTATATAATTATGTAGTAGTTGTTTTATATAATTGGGTAAAAGGGGGTGGCTCCCACAAAATGGAACAGGGAATTTTGGGGCAAGAGTTTCTTGTTGTTTTAATTCTTTAACTTCAATTACTGGGCAGGTATTTTAGATTTCTGGGTAAATGTCAAATAATGGTACTAGATTAGGTGTTTCTTGCGTATTTTGGTGGTGTACATAATTGTATTCATGCATTTCTTTATGACTATGTCATAGATTGGAAAATTGTGTTATTTGTATTGTTTTGATAAATATAGTATGTTTGTAACTTTTATCTAAATTAACACAAAACTTATTGTTTTCTTTAGTCCTTTGAAATTATATAGTCTCTTAGCACCTCTAATGAGTTATAAGCAAACACATTTATGTCCAAGATTACATCTGTTGCTTACATAAGGTAAATGGTACAAAGAGAAAATGTATCTTAATTTGTTTATGTTTGAAGTATGTAATTGCTTGTATCAATAGTGTTATATCTAAAATTGTAATTATATAATTATAAGGTCAACCCCCATGTCATCTGTCACTTACTAGGAGGGAATGTGTATTGTTTCACCATCTGGTTAGAGTATTGTTCTTATACCTATTGTCTATGTTGTATAAAACCACATGGTTAGACAATTGTTCTCACACCTATTTGTATAAGTATATTCTTTATTCTATTGAATTCCTGTGAAACCACATTGTTGAGCTTGGGTATAAATATAGGTACAGACTACAGATAGTCAGAGAGAGTAAAATCTAGAGAGAGTGATTGTAGAGATAAACTAGACATCATAGTGAAGTGATATAAGATATTTATAAATTATTGGAGAACTTTGGTAAATGAGAAATAGTAAGATCTAAACATAGAAATAAATATTAAGATAATTTGATACACTGATTGTTGAGAACTTTTGTTATTGAATTGTTATAGTTTCATTGTTATATTGTGGAAACATTAACATCTAATAAACATGTAAAACTTCAATCACACCTCTTACTACTAAAGAAGTCACTCGGTGACATATGGTGGAGATCAGGGTTTGACCACTCTTTAGCTGGTCATATGTCAACAAGAAGTGGAAAAGTTTATAGTAACAATAGTAACAACAGTGAACAACAAGTAAGTTATACAAGTTATTATACTATGGCTTCAAGTGACAGAGACAGACCGTTATTTCGTGCAGGTATTTCTAGTCCAGAGGTGTTTATCCTGAAACTTAAAGCTTATAGCAAAAGACACAATATCGCAGATGACACATTATTACAGGAAATTAGCCTGTACCTGGACGACAATGCCAACAATTGGCTAATGTCACTCAGTGATGATGAGCTCAGGACCGTAGCAGCATTCAAAGATCAACTACTACAGCGGTACTCTTTGACTACTGACAAATTTAGCGCCATGGAGGAGTTAAAGAACAGAAAGCATATGCCAGGCCAGGACGCTCTCCAGTTTGTGGATGATCTCTCTAATTTGTATCGCAAATGTGAGTTAGACTCAAAGCAAATTGTACCCTTTTGTGTTGCCGCATTAGAGAACAATCTCCGTGTGTATGTTCGTGCCCAAAACCCGAAGACGATGCAGGATGTCCGCACCGCCATAACCCGATACACAGGAGCAACAGCCCGCCCACCTACAGATCAGCACCAATATGCAGTGGTAGATGCCTTGTCTTCCAGATTAGACACTGTCGTACAGCAACTCACAAATGTTGCCTCAGTGCAAACTCCAAGCCATCCAAACAACCGTAGACAACACTCCAACCAGTCAAGAACACCAAAGCAAAGACAACAGCCTACCCAGAGGAACAACAGTAAAGACTGTTTCTTTTGTGGAGGTAAGTTCCATCCACAATTAGCTGATTGTCCAGCACGAGGCAAAATCTGTAACAACTGTGGTAAGGACAATCACTTTGCAAAAGTGTGTAGAGCTAAGAAAGCATAGGGGTCTCTGCCTATCCTTGAGAAAGAAACATTTAATCAGGATAGGCCACAACAAACAAAGCTAAACAAACTCTGTAAAAGACAGAAAATATTAAAAACAACCATAGGGCATGTAAAAAACATTGGAACTGTTTGTGTTAAGGAAACAGCTAACAAAAGTGAATTAAATGAACATTTTAACAGCAAACAACCACTGTGTAGTAATATTGTTACAACTAAATTGTGTAGTGAAACAGGGTCAGTTTCCATAGAGATAAATGGTACAACATTTAAGGCCCTTGTTGACACAGGTGCCCAAGTTTCCTGTTTGGCTCACTCTGTTTTTAAGCAACTGAAATTAACAACAGATACTGACAGGCCAAAACAAACACTCACCCATGCAGGAGGTGGTCCATTACACACACATGGAACATCAACTGTAACACTGACTGTAGAAACCATTCCATTTACTCACTCATTCCACATCATTGAAACACCCTCTCACAAAATCATTCTAGGACTTGATTTTTTAAAAACCACCGAGGCAAACATCTCAGTTGCCCGAAAGCAACTACAATTGCATACCACAAATTCTACAACCAAGCAACAGTACACCACATTCACAGCAATAACAAAATCAGCAATTACTCTCCCACCCAAATCACTCGCACTCATATCAGTAACATGTAACACTGACCAGGATGTGAACACTTGTATTGCTGAACCTGTGACATCACTTGCTTTGAAGCATAACATTGCTGGTGCCCGATGTATTGTACAGACAAACAATTCAACTACATGTTATCAAGTGTTCAACCCATCAGACACTACTGTCACACTTCAACAGGGGACTGTTCTACAGAAACAAGAAGTTCAGCAGGTTATTTCCACCACCAGTATTTCCTCTGTGACCAATCAGCAGTTCCTGGATCAGAAGGTAGCTCTGGAAAAACTCTCAGCTAACCTGGACAAGCTGTCTTCTTTTGTTGATGAGCTTTCCAGAGCTGAATTACCTTCTGTTACTTCTGTGAAAGTTCAACAGGATAGCTCCAGCTCACCCATTGCTTCTAAACTACCAGTGTGCACCAGATGTGGGAAAAGGTCTCACAGTGAGAAGACTTGTGGGTCAAATCATCTCTACTGTTATATTTGTGGTAAGAAAGGCCACTTGGCTCGATGCTGCAGGACCAAAGATCCAGGTAGCTGTGGACGTTGTGGATCAACTGATCATGTGAGTCACAACTGTGGAGCTTTTAGGAAAGGAACTATATGTTGGTTGTGTTTCAAACCTGGCCATCTTTATAGGAGTTGTAACACAAAATTTAAAATTTTATAACATAGTGTGATTATTCTTCCAACACTTTCAGTAGATTTTTTTTTGGTAAATTTGGGGACCAAATTTTTTTTGAGCGCAGGCAGATGTCATAGATTGGAAAATTGTGTTATTTGTATTGTTTTGATAAATATAGTATGTTTGTAACTTTTATCTAAATTAACACAAAACTTATTGTTTTCTTTAGTCCTTTGAAATTATATAGTCTCTTAGCACCTCTAATGAGTTATAAGCAAACACATTTATGTCCAAGATTACATCTGTTGCTTACATAAGGTAAATGGTACAAAGAGAAAATGTATCTTAATTTGTTTATGTTTGAAGTATGTAATTGCTTGTATCAATAGTGTTATATCTAAAATTGTAATTATATAATTATAAGGTCAACCCCCATGTCATCTGTCACTTACTAGGAGGGAATGTGTATTGTTTCACCATCTGGTTAGAGTATTGTTCTTATACCTATTGTCTATGTTGTATAAAACCACATGGTTAGACAATTGTTCTCACACCTATTTGTATAAGTATATTCTTTATTCTATTGAATTCCTGTGAAACCACATTGTTGAGCTTGGGTATAAATATAGGTACAGACTACAGATAGTCAGAGAGAGTAAAATCTAGAGAGAGTGATTGTAGAGATAAACTAGACATCATAGTGAAGTGATATAAGATATTTATAAATTATTGGAGAACTTTGGTAAATGAGAAATAGTAAGATCTAAACATAGAAATAAATATTAAGATAATTTGATACACTGATTGTTGAGAACTTTTGTTATTGAATTGTTATAGTTTCATTGTTATATTGTGGAAACATTAACATCTAATAAACATGTAAAACTTCAATCACACCTCTTACTACTAAAGAAGTCACTCGGTGACATATGGTGGAGATCAGGGTTTGACCACTCTTTAGCTGGTCATATGTCAACAAGAAGTGGAAAAGTTTATAGTAACAATAGTAACAACAGTGAACAACAAGTAAGTTATACAAGTTATTATACTATGGCTTCAAGTGACAGAGACAGACCGTTATTTCGTGCAGGTATTTCTAGTCCAGAGGTGTTTATCCTGAAACTTAAAGCTTATAGCAAAAGACACAATATCGCAGATGACACATTATTACAGGAAATTAGCCTGTACCTGGACGACAATGCCAACAATTGGCTAATGTCACTCAGTGATGATGAGCTCAGGACCGTAGCAGCATTCAAAGATCAACTACTACAGCGGTACTCTTTGACTACTGACAAATTTAGCGCCATGGAGGAGTTAAAGAACAGAAAGCATATGCCAGGCCAGGACGCTCTCCAGTTTGTGGATGATCTCTCTAATTTGTATCACAAATGTGAGTTAGACTCAAAGCAAATTGTACCCTTTTGTGTTGCCGCATTAGAGAACAATCTCCGTGTGTATGTTTGTGTATTTACTCACTCATTCCACATCATTGAAACACCCTCTCACAAAATCATTCTAGGACTTGATTTTTTAAAAACCACCGAGGCAAACATCTCAGTTGCCCGAAAGCAACTACAATTGCATACCACAAATTCTACAACCAAGCAACAGTACACCACATTCACAGCAATAACAAAATCAGCAATTACTCTCCCACCCAAATCACTCGCACTCATATCAGTAACATGTAACACTGACCAGGATGTGAACACTTGTATTGCTGAACCTGTGACATCACTTGCTTTGAAGCATAACATTGCTGGTGCCCGATGTATTGTACAGACAAACAATTCAACTACATGTTATCAAGTGTTCAACCCATCAGACACTACTGTCACACTTCAACAGGGGACTGTTCTACAGAAACAAGAAGTTCAGCAGGTTATTTCCACCATCAGTATTTCCTCTGTGACCAATCAGCAGTTCCTGGATCAGAAGGTAGCTCTGGAAAAACTCTCAGCTAACCTGGACAAGCTGTCTTCTTTTGTTGATGAGCTTTCCAGAGCTGAATTACCTTCTGTTACTTCTGTGAAAGTTCAACAGGATAGCTCCAGCTCACCCATTGCTTCTAAACTACCAGTGTGCACCAGATGTGGGAAAAGGTCTCACAGTGAGAAGACTTGTGGGTCAAATCATCTCTACTGTTATATTTGTGGTAAGAAAGGCCACTTGGCTCGATGCTGCAGGACCAAAGATCCAGGTAGCTGTGGACGTTGTGGATCAACTGATCATGTGAGTCACAACTGTGGAGCTTTTAGGAAAGGAACTATATGTTGGTTGTGTTTCAAACCTGGCCATCTTTATAGGAGTTGTAACACAAAATTTAAAATTTTATAACATAGTGTGATTATTCTTCCAACACTTTCAGTAGATTTTTTTTTGGTAAATTTGGGGACCAAATTTTTTTTGAGCGCAGGCAGATGTCATAGATTGGAAAATTGTGTTATTTGTATTGTTTTGATAAATATAGTATGTTTGTAACTTTTATCTAAATTAACACAAAACTTATTGTTTTCTTTAGTCCTTTGAAATTATATAGTCTCTTAGCACCTCTAATGAGTTATAAGCAAACACATTTATGTCCAAGATTACATCTGTTGCTTACATAAGGTAAATGGTACAAAGAGAAAATGTATCTTAATTTGTTTATGTTTGAAGTATGTAATTGCTTGTATCAATAGTGTTATATCTAAAATTGTAATTATATAATTATAAGGTCAACCCCCATGTCATCTGTCACTTACTAGGAGGGAATGTGTATTGTTTCACCATCTGGTTAGAGTATTGTTCTTATACCTATTGTCTATGTTGTATAAAACCACATGGTTAGACAATTGTTCTCACACCTATTTGTATAAGTATATTCTTTATTCTATTGAATTCCTGTGAAACCACATTGTTGAGCTTGGGTATAAATATAGGTACAGACTACAGATAGTCAGAGAGAGTAAAATCTAGAGAGAGTGATTGTAGAGATAAACTAGACATCATAGTGAAGTGATATAAGATATTTATAAATTATTGGAGAACTTTGGTAAATGAGAAATAGTAAGATCTAAACATAGAAATAAATATTAAGATAATTTGATACACTGATTGTTGAGAACTTTTGTTATTGAATTGTTATAGTTTCATTGTTATATTGTGGAAACATTAACATCTAATAAACATGTAAAACTTCAATCACACCTCTTACTACTAAAGAAGTCACTCGGTGACATATGGTGGAGATCAGGGTTTGACCACTCTTTAGCTGGTCATATGTCAACAAGAAGTGGAAAAGTTTATAGTAACAATAGTAACAACAGTGAACAACAAGTAAGTTATACAAGTTATTATACTATGGCTTCAAGTGACAGAGACAGACCGTTATTTCGTGCAGGTATTTCTAGTCCAGAGGTGTTTATCCTGAAACTTAAAGCTTATAGCAAAAGACACAATATCGCAGATGACACATTATTACAGGAAATTAGCCTGTACCTGGACGACAATGCCAACAATTGGCTAATGTCACTCAGTGATGATGAGCTCAGGACCGTAGCAGCATTCAAAGATCAACTACTACAGCGGTACTCTTTGACTACTGACAAATTTAGCGCCATGGAGGAGTTAAAGAACAGAAAGCATATGCCAGGCCAGGACGCTCTCCAGTTTGTGGATGATCTCTCTAATTTGTATCGCAAATGTGAGTTAGACTCAAAGCAAATTGTACCCTTTTGTGTTGCCGCATTAGAGAACAATCTCCGTGTGTATGTTCGTGCCCAAAACCCGAAGACGATGCAGGATGTCCGCACCACCATAACCCGATACACAGGAGCAACAGCCCGCCCACCTACAGATCAGCACCAATATGCAGTGGTAGATGCCTTGTCTTCCAGATTAGACACTGTCGTACAGCAACTCACAAATGTTGCCTCAGTGCAAACTCCAAGCCATCCAAACAACCGTAGACAACACTCCAACCAGTCAAGAACACCAAAGCAAAGACAACAGCCTACCCAGAGGAACAACAGTAAAGACTGTTTCTTTTGTGGAGGTAAGTTCCATCCACAATTAGCTGATTGTCCAGCACGAGGCAAAATCTGTAACAACTGTGGTAAGGACAATCACTTTGCAAAAGTGTGTAGAGCTAAGAAAGCATAGGGGTCTCTGCCTATCCTTGAGAAAGAAACATTTAATCAGGATAGGCCACAACAAACAAAGCTAAACAAACTCTGTAAAAGACAGAAAATATTAAAAACAACCATAGGGCATGTAAAAAACATTGGAACTGTTTGTGTTAAGGAAACAGCTAACAAAAGTGAATTAAATGAACATTTTAACAGCAAACAACCACTGTGTAGTAATATTGTTACAACTAAATTGTGTAGTGAAACAGGGTCAGTTTCCATAGAGATAAATGGTACAACATTTAAGGCCCTTGTTGACACAGGTGCCCAAGTTTCCTGTTTGGCTCACTCTGTTTTTAAGCAACTGAAATTAACAACAGATACTGACAGGCCAAAACAAACACTCACCCATGCAGGAGGTGGTCCATTACACACACATGAAACATCAACTGTAACACTGACTGTAGAAACCATTCCATTTACTCACTCATTCCACATCATTGAAACACCCTCTCACAAAATCATTCTAGGACTTGATTTTTTAAAAACCACCGAGGCAAACATCTCAGTTGCCCGAAAGCAACTACAATTGCATACCACAAATTCTACAACCAAGCAACAGTACACCACATTCACAGCAATAACAAAATCAGCAATTACTCTCCCACCCAAATCACTCGCACTCATATCAGTAACATGTAACACTGACCAGGATGTGAACACTTGTATTGCTGAACCTGTGACATCACTTGCTTTGAAGCATAACATTGCTGGTGCCCGATGTATTGTACAGACAAACAATTCAACTACATGTTATCAAGTGTTCAACCCATCAGACACTACTGTCACACTTCAACAGGGGACTGTTCTACAGAAACAAGAAGTTCAGCAGGTTATTTCCACCATCAGTATTTCCTCTGTGACCAATCAGCAGTTCCTGGATCAGAAGGTAGCTCTGGAAAAACTCTCAGCTAACCTGGACAAGCTGTCTTCTTTTGTTGATGAGCTTTCCAGAGCTGAATTACCTTCTGTTACTTCTGTGAAAGTTCAACAGGATAGCTCCAGCTCACCCATTGCTTCTAAACTACCAGTGTGCACCAGATGTGGGAAAAGGTCTCACAGTGAGAAGACTTGTGGGTCAAATCATCTCTACTGTTATATTTGTGGTAAGAAAGGCCACTTGGCTCGATGCTGCAGGACCAAAGATCCAGGTAGCTGTGGACGTTGTGGATCAACTGATCATGTGAGTCACAACTGTGGAGCTTTTAGGAAAGGAACTATATGTTGGTTGTGTTTCAAACCTGGCCATCTTTATAGGAGTTGTAACACAAAATTTAAAATTTTATAACATAGTGTGATTATTCTTCCAACACTTTCAGTAGATTTTTTTTTGGTAAATTTGGGGACCAAATTTTTTTTGAGCGCAGGCAGATGTCATAGATTGGAAAATTGTGTTATTTGTATTGTTTTGATAAATATAGTATGTTTGTAACTTTTATCTAAATTAACACAAAACTTATTGTTTTCTTTAGTCCTTTGAAATTATATAGTCTCTTAGCACCTCTAATGAGTTATAAGCAAACACATTTATGTCCAAGATTACATCTGTTGCTTACATAAGGTAAATGGTACAAAGAGAAAATGTATCTTAATTTGTTTATGTTTGAAGTATGTAATTGCTTGTATCAATAGTGTTATATCTAAAATTGTAATTATATAATTATAAGGTCAACCCCCATGTCATCTGTCACTTACTAGGAGGGAATGTGTATTGTTTCACCATCTGGTTAGAGTATTGTTCTTATACCTATTGTCTATGTTGTATAAAACCACATGGTTAGACAATTGTTCTCACACCTATTTGTATAAGTATATTCTTTATTCTATTGAATTCCTGTGAAACCACATTGTTGAGCTTGGGTATAAATATAGGTACAGACTACAGATAGTCAGAGAGAGTAAAATCTAGAGAGAGTGATTGTAGAGATAAACTAGACATCATAGTGAAGTGATATAAGATATTTATAAATTATTGGAGAACTTTGGTAAATGAGAAATAGTAAGATCTAAACATAGAAATAAATTTGGAAAATTTAATAGTAATTTAAATTTTTATTAGAAATACTTACCATTTCCTAACAGTAGCTATTTGTTGGAGCCATCCAACCCAATGGCCAACGCAGAGATGCGATTTTAAGGTTATATAACCACCTTAATAAAGCCATTGGGTTACAGTAGTCCGTCCTCCCGCCAATTAGGTCACCTGACCTCCTTTGTTTACCTCATTATTTTTGTTGCAGGTAAAAGAATGACTTGCGGGGAGGCGGGAGGGAAATCCATGTGTTAGGAAATGGTAAGTATTTCTAATAAAAATTTAAATTACTATTAAATTTTCCAATTTTATAGCGAAATACCCTTACCATTTCCTAACAGTAGCTGAATGCAGCCTTGCAGGAAGGAGGGAATTCTTTTATTAAAACTTCCACCTACCAACAACAAGAAACAACATTGTGAGAACCAACAGTAAACATGACAATAGTGAAATGTACATGCAAACAGCAACACATACAATCCAACATACAACATTCAACACAACAACATACCTTTTAAATGAAGGCAGTATGCAGTTGAACACTCTCACAATGCTCTGAATCCAATAAATGCACTTGTTGAACAACATCTACTTTACAAACTGAAGTAACATCAGGTCGAACCCCACTTGGTACCACTATCAGCTGACGCGTCATAAACACCAAGTACGGTCCAAGCTACACAAACTGTACAATATATACAGGTCGACGCCGTCTATCCTGTAAAATACAGACAGATTAATAAATAATTGTACCCATCACAAAGTAAATACAAGCAGATTGGTTAATAATTGTATCCAACCCAAAGTATCAACTATTCACATATTCAAACACATAAAGTATTATACAGTTATAAAACCTACTCATAAGTTTATAACATGCTGAGCAGATACTATTGGACCCAATTTCAAGATCTGACCATTATGCCAACAGAGGTCCTTAAGGTAGAAATTGGTAAACGTATTGTGGGACTTCCAAAAGCATGCTTCAAGAATCTCACTTAAGGAAACTCCTCCTTTAAAAGCCAAAGAAGCCGCCATAGAACGAACATCATGAGCTTTGACCTGACACAACTGCTGCGTTTCAGAATCCGACTCCTCATAAGCCAAAAGTATAGTCTGTTTTAGCCAAGAAGAGATTGTTGCCCTTGAAATATCTCTGGTAAAACCCTCCTTAATAGCTACAAACAAAAGATTCTTATTCTTCCTTAAATCCTTTGTTCTGTCCAAATAGTATTTCAAGGCCCTCACAGGACAAAGAGATCTATCTTGAGTCAAACTGCTGTCCAAATGAGGTTTGAGAGCTGGAATGACTACAGGTTTAATGACAGTAGGCCCATCTGACGCCAACTGGTTCTTTGCCAAAAAGGCGGTTGATGGAGCAATAGTTACTTGTGACCAATTTTCTTTGTAACTAAGAGAAGAGAAAGTCCAAGCATGAATTTCACCTCTTCTTTTGCCTGATGCCAAAGTCAAAAGGAAAACTGTCTTGAAGGTAAGCAACTTCAATGAAGCCTTCCCCAAAGGTTCAAAAGGTCGTTTAGTAAGAGCCTGCAAAACCAAGGCCAAATCCCAAGAAGGTATGGATCTATTAACCACTGGTTTGTCTCTGTAAAAACTTGACAATAACCTATTCAACTCAAGACTTTTTGACACATCTTCACCTTTCAAACCCAATCCATCAGCAATTGCTGTCCTGTAACCAGCAATAGTCGATGGCTTGAGAGCCTTCTCCTTAAACAAATAATTAAGGAAGTTTGCTATGTTTGGAATAGTGGGATCTGAGATGTCCACCTGATTCTCCTGACACCACTTCCCAAATATGGACCACCTTGATTCATAGATTCTCCTCGAGGAGTGTCGCTGAGGCTCCTTAATTCGCTTCGCCACCTCCTCTGAGAATCCTCTTGAACCTTCAGGACTGACTCCAGATGCCAAGCATGAAGGTTCAAATAAGCCAGATTGCTGTGAAGTCTGTTGCTGAACGGTTGAGTCAACAGATTCACCCACAAAGGAAGCCTTAGAGGGAGTTTCGTGGACAGATCCACCAGATCCCAAAACCAAGACATCCCTGGCCACCCTGGGGCAATCATGATTATCTTGCACCTGTAGGTGGTCATCTTTTGAATCACCTGCGGTATGAGAGCCACTGGACAAAACACATAGGCGTCCAGACCCTCCCAAGAGATGTTCAATGCATCTGTTTCCCAAGCCCGACCGTCGGGGACAGGAGACACATACATTGGTAGCTTGTGATTCAACTTTGTTGCAAACAAATCTACCATTGGTTGATGCCAGCAATGGCAAATTTGATTGAACACTCGATGATTCAAAGCCCATTCGGTCTGAATCACCTTGTCTTTTCTTGACAGAGAATCTGCCAAGACATTGAGATTCCCTGGAATGTGTTTTGCCCGAATCTGGATCCCCCTGGCATTTGTCCAAGCCATGATTCTCCAGATTAAGGCACACATTTCTTGAGAGTGGGTGCCTCCCTGTTTGTTCAGATAGGCAACCACTGAAGAGTTGTCTGTGGAAATCAGCAGATTTTGATTCAGAAGCTGATTTTCGAATGATTTTAAAGCTAGAAATACTGCTTTTAGCTCTAGAATGTTTATGTGAAGTCTTGACTCCACCTGATTCCACAGACCACTGGCTGTGTGATGCTCTAAATGAGCCCCCCAGCCTTTTAGGGAAGCATCTGTGAATAGAAGGAGATTGCACTCCTTCTGATGAAGTGGGGAACCCCTCAACAGGTTCGAGAGATTGGTCCACCACTGAAGATGCTGTTTTAGAACCTGAGACACTGGTACTGGGATATCCAGAGACTGAGGATACCTCCAGTGTGTCTTGAGGTACCATTGTAGAGGCCTCATATGCAGACGACCCAATGGTACAGTCTTCTCCATTGAAGCCATGCTCCCAATCAGTGACATGAGCTCCCTTGGAGATGTTTGAGTAGCTTTCAACATGGAAACTATCTTTTCTAGAAGGCGATCGATTTTCTTTTGAGTTGGAAATACAAGACCCACCCTGAGGTCGAATTTGTAACCCAAAAACTCGATTTCCTGAGTTGGAATTAAATCTGATTTTTCGAAATTTATTATCCAACCCAAGCTTTGAACAAGACGAATCAACCTGTGGGTATTCTCTTGGCATTGTTGCTTTGTTTTCGCTCTCATTAACCAATCGTCTATGTACTGATGAATCCTGATGCCTTCTGCAAGAGCCATCAGTTTCACCTCTTTTGCTACCATGGTGAACTCGAGTGGAGCCGTAGCGATTCCGAAGGGTAAGGCTGTGAATTGGTATGATCTGTCGCCTACATTGAAGCGAAGATACTTCTGAAACCGTGGGTGTATTGGTATGTGAAAGTATGCATCTGTAAGGTCGAGTGAGGTTACCCACTCGCCTTCTTGCAGCGAATCTCGAATATTTTCGGCAGTTTCCATTTTGAAAGTGGGTACATGTAAATAACTGTTTACCACACTTAAATCTATTACTGGACGCCACCTTTTTCCTGGTTTTGGTACAAGAAACAAACGACTGTAAAATCCCAGGGAAGTGACCTTTTGAACTGGAGTTATCGCTCTTTTGTCGATCATTTGATAAACCGCCTTTATCAAAAACTGCTGTTTCTCCCGGTTCAAATATTTGCTCCTTATTAAAGGAATCTTTGTCAATGGAGGTTTTAGCCTGAAATTTAGACAATAACCCTCCTTCAAAATGGTCACTACCCTTGGATGTGCCTTCCTGGCTTCCCATACCTGCCAAAATGTGGATAAACGGCCTCCTGGCACCAAGCAGTCACTTCCTTCTCCCACCCCTGCCCCTGAAGGGTCTGGATGAGAAGGATCCTCTACCTCTGTTACTAGTTGTGGAACTAGCTGCTGAGGAGCTGGTGGCAGAACTGTCATGATAGGGACGAAAAGACCTGTTTTGTGGCTTAGTGTCCCTCCTATCCTCATGTCTAGTAGAGTGCTCCTTTCTAGGTTTGTAAGACTCTCTGTTAACATGAGCCCACTGAATAAAATTCCTCTGGACTTCTGACAAAGTTTCTACTGGAAAAACCTCATTAGGTGTGAATGAAGAATTCCTCAACTTGGAAATATCATCCTCTGTAACATCCTTTGAGCAATGTTTGAGGTAGTTATCTCTCCTATTTAGCAATAAATTGGAGGACATAGTCATGGAACTCCCTAACAAAGACTCCAAAGACTTCCCCAATGACTGATTTATTGTGGCTTGGAGCTGCAAACACTCCTGAACATATTCCATGGCATTATTGAAATCACCCTCAGACTGTGCAGATTTAATAATGCTGAATTGTTTCTCCATTTCCTCAGTAGACTTCATATTTGCAGAGTTGAACCAGAAAATATGATTCAACACGTTAATATTCTCCCTGTTCACTGATTCCCATAAAGTATATTGCTTCAAGGGAGTTGAGACTGTAGTGGGAGCCTGAAACTGAGAGGAAGTTATATTCCTAAAGGCATCCTGTAGTTTAGGAGCTCCCAAAGCATGAGGTTGAGGAGTCATGTTGTACCATTTCATATTGGGCCTGTCAAAGTTCAAAAATTGACCCCTGGCTAGAGGATTTTTCCTGGAAGATTTATTCTTCATGTTATCTAGACCTTTGGAGATTCCAGAAGCCTCATACTCCTTGAAATCCCAAAGATTCACCATGTTCTCTGCTGGAGGTAAAGCAAGTGAAACCTGTGCAGACTTCTTGATTTTATGAGCTTGGGAGAAAACAGACGGAGCAATGATAGCATCAGTGTCAGTAATGTCAATGTCTAACCATTTTTTTACAGTTAACAAAGTGTCTGAATAGGAAGGACCTGGCTGTTTTTCCTCTTGAGATGAATCATATTCCCCATCTGAAATCTCGATTCTGCACCTTTTTGTAGGTACAGAAACTCGATTGTCATTACAGGGGTTTTCCTCCGCTGAACGTTTCGACTGGACCTCGACGGAAGCGTTTTCCGAAGAGATAGTCTTTTCTCTGCAATCGGAACTTCCCCTTGGAGACGCTTCCACAATGTCTGCTTGCATAGGGGAATCCCTCTTCTCTACCGCTGAAAGCCTGTTCGAAATAGTTGTCAGTTGTGATAAGATTGCCGCCAATGCCTGGTTGTTAGAAGTCGAAGACTGAGCCACATTTGTGACAGACGAATTGTCATCTTCATCCAAGATGGAATCGTCTATCTTAGGTTTTTCAACAGGAATTTCTTTTACAGATTTCTTCCCTTTTGAAAGTTTGGAATTAAGCTTACGCTTCTGATCTTCAGAGAAAGATGCACAAAGCAAACAGTCTTTCTTCAAAGCACATAAATCGTCTCCCTTACCAGATTCTCGACATTTAAAGCAATATCTATGGTTGTCAAAACCAGGCATAAGATGACCACAAGACGAAGATTTCTTCGCCTTATTGTCAGAAGAATCAGTATTATTAGCCATATTGAAGAATAAACCTCAATAAAAAAGCAAAAGTCCCTGAAACTTTACCACTTCCAAAACACGTCCTACTGTTGATGGCCAACAAAAATAATGAGGTAAACAAAGGAGGTCAGGTGACCTAATTGGCGGGAGGACGGACTACTGTAACCCAATGGCTTTATTAAGGTGGTTATATAACCTTAAAATCGCATCTCTGCGTTGGCCATTGGGTTGGATGGCTCCAACAAATAGCTACTGTTAGGAAATGGTAAGGGTATTTCGCTATAAAAATTAAGATAATTTGATACACTGATTGTTGAGAACTTTTGTTATTGAATTGTTATAGTTTCATTGTTATATTGTGGAAACATTAACATCTAATAAACATGTAAAACTTCAATCACACCTCTTACTACTAAAGAAGTCACTCGGTGACATATGGTGGAGATCAGGGTTTGACCACTCTTTAGCTGGTCATATGTCAACAAGAAGTGGAAAAGTTTATAGTAACAATAGTAACAACAGTGAACAACAAGTAAGTTATACAAGTTATCATACTATGGCTTCAAGTGACAGAGACAGACCGTTATTTCGTGCAGGTATTTCTAGTCCAGAGGTGTTTATCCTGAAACTTAAAGCTTATAGCAAAAGACACAATATCGCAGATGACACATTATTACAGGAAATTAGCCTGTACCTGGACGACAATGCCAACAATTGGCTAATGTCACTCAGTGATGATGAGCTCAGGACCGTAGCAGCATTCAAAGATCAACTACTACAGCGGTACTCTTTGACTACTGACAAATTTAGCGCCATGGAGGAGTTAAAGAACAGAAAGCATATGCCAGGCCAGGACGCTCTCCAGTTTGTGGATGATCTCTCTAATTTGTATCGCAAATGTGAGTTAGACTCAAAGCAAATTGTACCCTTTTGTGTTGCCGCATTAGAGAACAATCTCCGTGTGTATGTTCGTGCCCAAAACCCGAAGACGATGCAGGATGTCCGCACCGCCATAACTCGATACACAGGAGCAACAGCCCGCCCACCTACAGATCAGCACCAATATGCAGTGGTAGATGCCTTGTCTTCCAGATTAGACACTGTCGTACAGCAACTCACAAATGTTGCCTCAGTGCAAACTCCAAGCCATCCAAACAACCGTAGACAACACTCCAACCAGTCAAGAACACCAAAGCAAAGACAACAGCCTACCCAGAGGAACAACAGTAAAGACTGTTTCTTTTGTGGAGGTAAGTTCCATCCACAATTAGCTGATTGTCCAGCACGAGGCAAAATCTGTAACAACTGTGGTAAGGACAATCACTTTGCAAAAGTGTGTAGAGCTAAGAAAGCATAGGGGTCTCTGCCTATCCTTGAGAAAGAAACATTTAATCAGGATAGGCCACAACAAACAAAGCTAAACAAACTCTGTAAAAGACAGAAAATATTAAAAACAACCATAGGGCATGTAAAAAACATTGGAACTGTTTGTGTTAAGGAAACAGCTAACAAAAGTGAATTAAATGAACATTTTAACAGCAAACAACCACTGTGTAGTAATATTGTTACAACTAAATTGTGTAGTGAAACAGGGTCAGTTTCCATAGAGATAAATGGTACAACATTTAAGGCCCTTGTTGACACAGGTGCCCAAGTTTCCTGTTTGGCTCACTCTGTTTTTAAGCAACTGAAATTAACAACAGATACTGACAGGCCAAAACAAACACTCACCCATGCAGGAGGTGGTCCATTACACACACATGGAACATCAACTGTAACACTGACTGTAGAAACCATTCCATTTACTCACTCATTCCACATCATTGAAACACCCTCTCACAAAATCATTCTAGGACTTGATTTTTTAAAAACCACCGAGGCAAACATCTCAGTTGCCCGAAAGCAACTACAATTGCATACCACAAATTCTACAACCAAGCAACAGTACACCACATTCACAGCAATAACAAAATCAGCAATTACTCTCCCACCCAAATCACTCGCACTCATATCAGTAACATGTAACACTGACCAGGATGTGAACACTTGTATTGCTGAACCTGTGACATCACTTGCTTTGAAGCATAACATTGCTGGTGCCCGATGTATTGTACAGACAAACAATTCAACTACATGTTATCAAGTGTTCAACCCATCAGACACTACTGTCACACTTCAACAGGGGACTGTTCTACAGAAACAAGAAGTTCAGCAGGTTATTTCCACCACCAGTATTTCCTCTGTGACCAATCAGCAGTTCCTGGATCAGAAGGTAGCTCTGGAAAAACTCTCAGCTAACCTGGACAAGCTGTCTTCTTTTGTTGATGAGCTTTCCAGAGCTGAATTACCTTCTGTTACTTCTGTGAAAGTTCAACAGGATAGCTCCAGCTCACCCATTGCTTCTAAACTACCAGTGTGCACCAGATGTGGGAAAAGGTCTCACAGTGAGAAGACTTGTGGGTCAAATCATCTCTACTGTTATATTTGTGGTAAGAAAGGCCACTTGGCTCGATGCTGCAGGACCAAAGATCCAGGTAGCTGTGGACGTTGTGGATCAACTGATCATGTGAGTCACAACTGTGGAGCTTTTAGGAAAGGAACTATATGTTGGTTGTGTTTCAAACCTGGCCATCTTTATAGGAGTTGTAACACAAAATTTAAAATTTTATAACATAGTGTGATTATTCTTCCAACACTTTCAGTAGATTTTTTTTTGGTAAATTTGGGGACCAAATTTTTTTTGAGCGCAGGCAGATGTCATAGATTGGAAAATTGTGTTATTTGTATTGTTTTGATAAATATAGTATGTTTGTAACTTTTATCTAAATTAACACAAAACTTATTGTTTTCTTTAGTCCTTTGAAATTATATAGTCTCTTAGCACCTCTAATGAGTTATAAGCAAACACATTTATGTCCAAGATTACATCTGTTGCTTACATAAGGTAAATGGTACAAAGAGAAAATGTATCTTAATTTGTTTATGTTTGAAGTATGTAATTGCTTGTATCAATAGTGTTATATCTAAAATTGTAATTATATAATTATAAGGTCAACCCCCATGTCATCTGTCACTTACTAGGAGGGAATGTGTATTGTTTCACCATCTGGTTAGAGTATTGTTCTTATACCTATTGTCTATGTTGTATAAAACCACATGGTTAGACAATTGTTCTCACACCTATTTGTATAAGTATATTCTTTATTCTATTGAATTCCTGTGAAACCACATTGTTGAGCTTGGGTATAAATATAGGTACAGACTACAGATAGTCAGAGAGAGTAAAATCTAGAGAGAGTGATTGTAGAGATAAACTAGACATCATAGTGAAGTGATATAAGATATTTATAAATTATTGGAGAACTTTGGTAAATGAGAAATAGTAAGATCTAAACATAGAAATAAATATTAAGATAATTTGATACACTGATTGTTGAGAACTTTTGTTATTGAATTGTTATAGTTTCATTGTTATATTGTGGAAACATTAACATCTAATAAACATGTAAAACTTCAATCACACCTCTTACTACTAAAGAAGTCACTCGGTGACATATGGTGGAGATCAGGGTTTGACCACTCTTTAGCTGGTCATATGTCAACAAGAAGTGGAAAAGTTTATAGTAACAATAGTAACAACAGTGAACAACAAGTAAGTTATACAAGTTATTATACTATGGCTTCAAGTGACAGAGACAGACCGTTATTTCGTGCAGGTATTTCTAGTCCAGAGGTGTTTATCCTGAAACTTAAAGCTTATAGCAAAAGACACAATATCGCAGATGACACATTATTACAGGAAATTAGCCTGTACCTGGACGACAATGCCAACAATTGGCTAATGTCACTCAGTGATGATGAGCTCAGGACCGTAGCAGCATTCAAAGATCAACTACTACAGCGGTACTCTTTGACTACTGACAAATTTAGCGCCATGGAGGAGTTAAAGAACAGAAAGCATATGCCAGGCCAGGACGCTCTCCAGTTTGTGGATGATCTCTCTAATTTGTATCGCAAATGTGAGTTAGACTCAAAGCAAATTGTACCCTTTTGTGTTGCCGCATTAGAGAACAATCTCCGTGTGTATGTTCGTGCCCAAAACCCGAAGACGATGCAGGATGTCCGCACCACCATAACCCGATACACAGGAGCAACAGCCCGCCCACCTACAGATCAGCACCAATATGCAGTGGTAGATGCCTTGTCTTCCAGATTAGACACTGTCGTACAGCAACTCACAAATGTTGCCTCAGTGCAAACTCCAAGCCATCCAAACAACCGTAGACAACACTCCAACCAGTCAAGAACACCAAAGCAAAGACAACAGCCTACCCAGAGGAACAACAGTAAAGACTGTTTCTTTTGTGGAGGTAAGTTCCATCCACAATTAGCTGATTGTCCAGCACGAGGCAAAATCTGTAACAACTGTGGTAAGGACAATCACTTTGCAAAAGTGTGTAGAGCTAAGAAAGCATAGGGGTCTCTGCCTATCCTTGAGAAAGAAACATTTAATCAGGATAGGCCACAACAAACAAAGCTAAACAAACTCTGTAAAAGACAGAAAATATTAAAAACAACCATAGGGCATGTAAAAAACATTGGAACTGTTTGTGTTAAGGAAACAGCTAACAAAAGTGAATTAAATGAACATTTTAACAGCAAACAACCACTGTGTAGTAATATTGTTACAACTAAATTGTGTAGTGAAACAGGGTCAGTTTCCATAGAGATAAATGGTACAACATTTAAGGCCCTTGTTGACACAGGTGCCCAAGTTTCCTGTTTGGCTCACTCTGTTTTTAAGCAACTGAAATTAACAACAGATACTGACAGGCCAAAACAAACACTCACCCATGCAGGAGGTGGTCCATTACACACACATGGAACATCAACTGTAACACTGACTGTAGAAACCATTCCATTTACTCACTCATTCCACATCATTGAAACACCCTCTCACAAAATCATTCTAGGACTTGATTTTTTAAAAACCACCGAGGCAAACATCTCAGTTGCCCGAAAGCAACTACAATTGCATACCACAAATTCTACAACCAAGCAACAGTACACCACATTCACAGCAATAACAAAATCAGCAATTACTCTCCCACCCAAATCACTCGCACTCATATCAGTAACATGTAACACTGACCAGGATGTGAACACTTGTATTGCTGAACCTGTGACATCACTTGCTTTGAAGCATAACATTGCTGGTGCCCGATGTATTGTACAGACAAACAATTCAACTACATGTTATCAAGTGTTCAACCCATCAGACACTACTGTCACACTTCAACAGGGGACTGTTCTACAGAAACAAGAAGTTCAGCAGGTTATTTCCACCACCAGTATTTCCTCTGTGACCAATCAGCAGTTCCTGGATCAGAAGGTAGCTCTGGAAAAACTCTCAGCTAACCTGGACAAGCTGTCTTCTTTTGTTGATGAGCTTTCCAGAGCTGAATTACCTTCTGTTACTTCTGTGAAAGTTCAACAGGATAGCTCCAGCTCACCCATTGCTTCTAAACTACCAGTGTGCACCAGATGTGGGAAAAGGTCTCACAGTGAGAAGACTTGTGGGTCAAATCATCTCTACTGTTATATTTGTGGTAAGAAAGGCCACTTGGCTCGATGCTGCAGGACCAAAGATCCAGGTAGCTGTGGACGTTGTGGATCAACTGATCATGTGAGTCACAACTGTGGAGCTTTTAGGAAAGGAACTATATGTTGGTTGTGTTTCAAACCTGGCCATCTTTATAGGAGTTGTAACACAAAATTTAAAATTTTATAACATAGTGTGATTATTCTTCCAACACTTTCAGTAGATTTTTTTTTGGTAAATTTGGGGACCAAATTTTTTTTGAGCGCAGGCAGATGTCATAGATTGGAAAATTGTGTTATTTGTATTGTTTTGATAAATATAGTATGTTTGTAACTTTTATCTAAATTAACACAAAACTTATTGTTTTCTTTAGTCCTTTGAAATTATATAGTCTCTTAGCACCTCTAATGAGTTATAAGCAAACACATTTATGTCCAAGATTACATCTGTTGCTTACATAAGGTAAATGGTACAAAGAGAAAATGTATCTTAATTTGTTTATGTTTGAAGTATGTAATTGCTTGTATCAATAGTGTTATATCTAAAATTGTAATTATATAATTATAAGGTCAACCCCCATGTCATCTGTCACTTACTAGGAGGGAATGTGTATTGTTTCACCATCTGGTTAGAGTATTGTTCTTATACCTATTGTCTATGTTGTATAAAACCACATGGTTAGACAATTGTTCTCACACCTATTTGTATAAGTATATTCTTTATTCTATTGAATTCCTGTGAAACCACATTGTTGAGCTTGGGTATAAATATAGGTACAGACTACAGATAGTCAGAGAGAGTAAAATCTAGAGAGAGTGATTGTAGAGATAAACTAGACATCATAGTGAAGTGATATAAGATATTTATAAATTATTGGAGAACTTTGGTAAATGAGAAATAGTAAGATCTAAACATAGAAATAAATATTAAGATAATTTGATACACTGATTGTTGAGAACTTTTGTTATTGAATTGTTATAGTTTCATTGTTATATTGTGGAAATATTAACATCTAATAAACATGTAAAACTTCAATCACACCTCTTACTACTAAAGAAGTCACTCGGTGACAACTAGATGACATGCAGTAATTTGGAGTGCTTTTACAGAAATGTGTAACTAGGCTACATCTTGTGTATATCCTTCTTACAATTACAATAACTTTATTACTTTAATACGGTGGGATTATCTTTGCTTCACTAGAGATTATTAGATATCAGTTGATTGAATTACCACATGTATTTTTTAAAATTTTATTAATCCTCTTTTTGTGTTGTGCTGACTATTTGCTGTGGTGCTGTGTTTCGTTTGTTTGCACGGTGTTGTGTTGCATGATTTGTAAGAATCAATATTTGACAATAATAACTAGCCTTTCTCAGACTTTTTTTTTATATTCACTTCCTGTCCATGTTACTTTTGACAAGCCAACATGAGTTGGATCTTCATTTGGAAAGGATCTTATGATTGCATAATCTGTTGCTTAAGGTTAGGTTTAAATGGAGAATTTTGGAACATTTTAGTTCTGAAAAATGGACGTTGGCACCTAGGATAGGATGAGGAACCTCACTATGGAAAACAGCACTTGGAGCCTCAGATGGAGATGGAGTTTATCACTGGAAAACTGGAACTGGATTTCTGCTACAACAGCAGACAGAGCACTGGACACAGGATTCGCCTGTATGATGTGAAGGAGAATTTTAATGGCCTGATCCCCCATAATCTTATTCAGATCACATCATGTGGACATGGTCCAAGACCAAGTATGTTTACAAATTCATCAAACTTATGACAACAGATTTTAGTTTATGAACCCCTGAACGTTTCTCCTGACACATAAATTTTCTTTTTGTTTTCTGTTCGTCATAATCAACAACTAGCCATGTATTGAGGACTATTTAGTATTTACTGAAAGTTAAACATATTCTCATTTGCAGACTAAGTATACCCAGAAAAGAAACAATATATTATGTTAGATTGTCAATGGCTGGCTACAATCATCATCAAATACAAATACAATCATCAAACAAATGTGAAATCACTCCACCACTGTGCCTCTATATACACATCATTAAAACAATGCAAAAACCCCCCAAATTTGGTTAAAGATCCATCATTTCCACCAGGGTAGGGTTTTTGATGTCAAAATTGACATGACAGTGTCAAAAACTGGTTTAAACCGTCAAAAACTGTCAAAAACCTCAGCAAGAGTATAAAACAGCCAAAACATCTGAGAGGGTAAAGATGAGTTAAACAACCAATTCACTGTGTTTTATTATATTTGCCTCGCAGTATGATACTTTTTACATAACTTTATGTATACAAAATTAAAAAAGAAGCAAATTTACATAAATTTTAAACACAATAAATAACCTATTATTTTTAACACGTCACAATAATCTCTTTTAATAGCCTGAGTTATACTGCCAGTGATTGGAGTAAGATTATCTCTGCCTCAGCACTGGTTTGAGAAACTACCACAACAAATGTCACAATAATCCCTTTAAATGGCCTGAGTAAAACTATTAGTGATTACAGACTCTCCCATTGTCTTTTAATAGTCAGCTTACTGTCACCAATCCAAAAGTGTAGAAACCAAAATCACGCCCGAGTAATGCTAATTATGTTGTGTAATTATGTTAATATACTCAGAAAACAAAGTTTGTGACAATTTTTTTCACTGGTACAATATATCAATGCATACATGTAGCCTTTTTCCTCAAAAAATTAGACACATTGGAATTTACTACCATTAAACTATCTCAGAAATAGATTACAGTTTTACCACATCACTGAAAAATACACAAAATACTGCATTGTAATCAATTTGACGCACCAAGAACCTATTTTCGCAAACTGTGAGTATATAGTGTAAACAAAAAACTGATAAAGGTACCTGCAAATGTTGAACCTTTTCGCTGCCTGGTAAAGAGTCAAAGTTGACATATACCTGCAACTTCTTAGAATAGTCCACGATTTCTGAAAGACTTTCATTGTGGAGTAAATACTTCTTACAGCACCTGTTTGGCAATAGGATAAAACATACGTAATCAGGGAGATTTAAAGAGCCTTTTAGTATGATGACCTTGAAGCAGGGGTAAGAGGTCAAATATGACACAAAAAGTGGCACAAGAAAAAGGGGCACAGGAAAAAGGGGCACACAGTTCTATGAAAAGGGGAAAAAATGGGCACAATTTTTTTAACAAGAGGGTCAAAGATGCCCCAAAAGGCGGGTTGCGCAAGCAGCAATAATGTTAGCAACTGCTGTAGTTACATTTAGAAACAAGGAAAGAAATGTTAGGTCACCCAGTTAAGGTGAATGTGTTAGACGTGCTAAGAAACGTAAAACGTGTGTAATCTAGGTTACATAATTGTATCGATGCTATAAACGGACAAACGAAAGGACAAAATTACACCAATTTCGAAAGCAACTTAGCTATGATGGTGCTGTATCTCCCTGTCATGTTTGAATTCGATTCGACAAAGCGTTTTCGAGTTAGAGTCCGGAAACGGAAATGTTGACGAACAAACGAACATGCGGAATTACACCAATTTTGACAGGAACCTAGCTATAATGGTGATCTATCTCCCTGTCAAGTTTGAATTCGATTGGTCAAACCGTTTTCGAGTTAGAGTCCGGAAACGAAAAATGCGGACGGATAGACGGACGTCGGACACATCAATCTAATAGGCGGGTGGGTTACATGCAACCCGCCTCATTAAAATGTGAATATAATCCAATTTATTTAAGGAGCATCTAAAGTCCTGATGTGTGAACATAAATGCATATTTACAAATTACTAATATGCCTAGAAGTTTACTTTTTTTGCTCAAATATTTAACATTACATGTTAAAATATAGTGTGTTTTAAACCTACTTTAAAGGTTTTCTATTTGTTAATTGTAATACAGAGGAGATTATAACTGTTTGATGGGATCTGCTAAAAAGGGCTTTTAATTGTAAAATGCAACTCAGAGTGGATGCATAGAATTGCTTAGAATGTCAGATGGGGTCTACTTAAAGGATTCCAGGACATAAGCCCCCCCCACCCCCCACCCCCTGGTTTGGTCACACACACCCCCCCACCCCCCCACCCCCCCCCAAAAAAAAAAATTGTGGGGCTTCTGTTTAACAGCATTTCCTCAGTTACTCCTTCATTGCTGACAAATATTTCTAAAAGGGGTCTTTGGTCACCCCCCTTAAAAAAGAGGGGGGCTTCTGCCCTATGCTTCTGAAAATGGGGGGCTTGTGTCAGGGGGGCCTTGTGTCAGGGGGGCTTATGTCCGTTCACCTACTTAAAGATGCACGGACAAAATGCTGGTGGACAAAATGCCGGCCGGTTTTAGAACAGGGTGGACAAAATGCTGGTTTCATCAAATCATATTTAAATGAAAAAATAAGGCTGAATAAACAGTTGAATACAAACACTTTAACACAGAAATACAGAAGTACTTTTGGCACATTACATGTGAAAAAGTGAACATGCAACATTGATACATTTATACTTATACCACACATTTCTGTAACAAAATAGACATTGATGCTTAATATATTTAACAGTTATATCACACATCTCTGTTACAAAATAAGAATGTCATTTCAGTTAAATGCTATACCGGATGCCATTTAAAAAGTCTTCAATTGAGATGGTTTGGTTTGGCTTCTGAACACATAGGTTGAAAAGTTTCTCTTAAAGATCTCTTGTACATTTTCTCTATCTTTTCTTGGGTGTACGGGAAAAAGCCCATCAGGAAAAATGCCCATCAAGTGAATACCATCAGCAAAAAAGCCCATCAGGAAAATTGCCCATCACCTAAAGTGATGGGTAGAAAACTTGCCCATCATTTTTTTAATTAAGTGTTTTATTTAAAATACTGACCACATAATACAACATTTTCAACAAATTTTATTAGATTAAGAACAACTTAACGTGATTATACTACTTTTTAGTACTATTTTATTGGAAAAGACAATATAGATTTTAACTAACAAAGGATTAGAACTATCACAAATTGACATAATAGTAAGACCACTGCCGCAGTGTGTATCTCCCGCTGAGCATTAAAGGGGAAGAAATACCTTTTCCGAGATATTCACAATTTTTCATTTTCCGCTAAAATCCAAGACCACTGGCCGCAGTGTGTATCTCCCGCTGAGCATTAAAGGGGAAGAAATACCTTTTCCGAGATATTCACAATTTTTCATTTTCCGCTAAAATCCAAGATGGCCGCCAAAAGTGGCGAAAACTGAAATTTTTCCCCTAGGCACAGAATACTGTTGTACTACCCTGCGGGTCAAAAATTCGCTCGAAATTGCTCTATCTCTTACCATTTTGAAGATATTTTCAATGTTTTATTTTCAGCTAAAATCCAAGATGGCGTAAATTGAAATTTTTCCCCTTTGCATAGGACACTCTTGTACTACCCTGTGGGTCAAAAAATTCGCTCGAAATCGCTCTATCTCTTACGGTTTTCGAGATATTCACAATTTTTCATTTCCCGCAAAAATCCAGGATGGCCGCCAAAAGTGGCGAAAATTGAAATTTTTTCCCTTTGCATAGAATGCTCTAGTACTACCCTGAGGGTCAAAAATTCGCTCGAAATTACTCTACCTCTTGCCGTTTTCGAGACAGTCACACATTTTTATTTCCCACAAAAAGCCAAGATGGCCGCGAAAAGTGGTGAAAATTGAAATTTTTCCCCTTAGCATAGGATACTCTTGTACTGCCCTGTGGGTCAAAAATTCGCTCGAAATTGCTCTATCTCTTACGGTTTGCGAGATATTTGTGATTTTTCACATTTTCACTAAAAGTAGCAATAAAGTAGCCATTACTCACTTGTACATTGAGCAACAGTTGTGAAACTTAAATATGTTACAGTTTACACAAAAGTAGATGAACAACATATTTGAGAGAAATTGTGTAGCTGCAATACTCTTGAAGATAAAAAGCATTTACTCATTATGGTTATCATTAAAAATTGACAAAGTAGCTATTACTCACTTAGCTATGGAGATACACTTCCAAACTACTGACCATGTTGCAGTTGTGGAGAAAGTAGCTGAACAACATATTGGAACAAAATACTCTAAATGCAATAGTTTGAGAGTTATAAGTCATATAATTATATTAGGTGAAAGTGCTATTACTCACTCAAAAGTAGGCCAAAGTTCACCAAACCCCAAAAATATTGAAGAGCGTAAAAATTCATTAGGACAAGTAATTTACCAAAAATGTGTAACTGTAGTAGTTTCAGAGAAAACTGTGTGACACACACACACACACACACACACATGGTGCAAATTATAGGAGAGATAAAAATATGCAAATTAGAAAATGTGTATTAGAAAATGTACAAGTAGAAAATTAATGATCCTGATTTTCCAGGTTTTTTGGACCATTTCTCCAAAAACGTGAAAACGTTCTTTTATTATAAAAGCTGTGTAAAATAGCATATCTTTTGCTATGACATATTGAAGTCACGAATTACCGGAGATAAACAACATATTTGAGAGAACCAAAACAACTCGCACACACAACTCGCACCCCAAAAACAAATAAATGATAAATATTTAACGTACGTCTATTCGAAAATATATACAGTTTCACATTAGGTTTCCTAGCAATATTTTATAAGTAAAAATCAGCTTATACATAATTTCAGGTCATTAAATCATGTGGGGTTTCCTGACTGCCTTAAAACGAGTGCTGTTCAAGCTGCATGGTAACATCTCACGGGGTGAAGGAATTGATTACAGGAGGTTTCGCGTCTCTCTTTGGATGGTTCGCGGTAAAACCCACTGGATGTTTCGCTGTAAAACCGGATTCGCGGTAAAACGAATAGGGTTATTTAATCTATATACATAATGAAACAATAAAGTTGGTCAATTTTATTTATGATAGGTATATTTTATTTCAATCTATATATAAAAACAATAAAGTTGGTACATCTGTAACTAAAGACATCTACACATACAAACATCAAAAATACATCTAAAATATATCTAAAATACATCTATTCATAGCAGGCATATCTCAGTATAAAACATTGTCATTGACTTTCCTCTTGGGTTTCTTCGTCTTCTACGGGCCCATGAATCTTGGAGGCTCCTCTAAGTAATTCCATTGTTGAAATGGTCCCCTGATTAAATTTCTCTCACAATGAGTTGATGGCCAGGTTAATCCTTCTGTACTCAACACGTTGTACCCTTGTAAGTTGCTCATCTCTTACAAGTTTAGCTTGTGCCTCAACATACCTGGCTTCCTAATGGAGCAGATCAAGTAATAAGTACAGTTGTATCTGGCCCCTGGCTGCTTTTTGATTGAGCTTCAAGTGCCAGCCCTCCACATCGTTGTTTGTGGTTAGTTGACACATGAAAACACTCCATGTTGCGGGGGGCCACACTCTGCTAGAAATCCAGGTTTCGTGGATGTAGGCGCACATGTCACCCAACCTAGTATCACTTGAGGTTTTTGATGCAAGAATGCCCTCATCACATGCTCAGGTGGGATGAAGGGTAGTGTCATCAACATGTGAATGAAGGAGTGTATGCCCTCATCTTTGTTGTAGGGTTCTTGCAACCCCAGTAGTTGCACCCTACGCCAAATGGCCTGTACCCAGTGGAAGACACAAACTGCTTCACAGTGGCATAGCACCTGGTGTGCTTGCTGCGTACTGTACATTCCCAGTCAAGTCTGTATTCACATTTGGCCTTCCTCTGGTTATAACTGTAGCCATGTGAATCCACTAGCAGGTCCTTCCCACGTTTGGTGCCACCTGTCACCACCTCATATGTCTGAGATAAATTGAAGTTCTCAGGATGTGGTGTAGGCCCAAAGTTTGTCACATCTTCACCATGCTCAATTGTGTAGGTAGCATTCCTCCTGTCAGGGGTGGCATGGATGCTGCTTACATCAGGGAGGAACTGGCGTGATGTGTCATGCAGACGGGTACTCTCCAAAGTCCCAGGAGCTGTATCCGGATCATCAACATGGGTAGTCCCAGGAGCTGTATCCAGATCATTAGCTTGAGTAGTCTCTAGAGTTTAGCACTTCAGGCACTCTGCCATACTGTTATCCCAAAAATTAGACCAGCTAGCTTGGAGCTCAACTGACTGAATGAAGAAACAGAGGAAAATTGGGGGTTTGTATAGACAAACACCATGGGTCTAATTGAAATTAGATCACACAAGTTAATCCAGGGGTTGAACATTCTCCTGAGCATCACTCAGCCTGTCATAACAGTTGCCACATACTGATTGCAATTGGATTGGATTTCTCAGACATGTTAGGATTAGGCTTCATGGAGGGGGGCAATTGACTAGGGGTATACCTAGGCATTAATTGACTTCAAAGAAGTTAGGTGTTCTGTGTTTATCAATTTACTTTGGGGTATTACTGAATGAAAACTGTATATATCCACTTTAATTTTTTTTTCAATTTTTTTAAAAATGTCTTTTCTTGTTCATTATATTGGTTAATTAGGCGGTTACAAAGAAACATTCAGCTTTCTTCTGATACCAAACACAATAATATACCAAGTAAAGGAAACATAGGATTAAAAAGTCCATAACATAAAATTGAGCAACATGTTAAATGGAATTCTATAAAATACTAACTTTATTTAGTGAGAAACATCTGTATATTCACCGCGATACCTCTAAATATTCACCGCAAAAGCTCTAAATATTTACCGCGAATCCTCCATAATATAGCGAAACAACCAAAACAGTGAAACCTCTCGACCGCGAATTAAATCTCTCGACACCAAGGAATTTATTGTTACTGAAACCTCACTCAAGATAGACGTGGTAACCGCGGCGATCGATCCTATCGGGATCTAACGCCGTGGTTCCTCTCCATTTAAAAGTACAGATTTTCAAATATTTGCAAACTAGGCATTCATTGGCGTGTTAAGTGCATTTAAATCTAAATATATTCAACAAACAACAATATTTCGTACTTAACTCACTTTAAATATACACTTATTTCATTGTAACACCTTATATTACCTTGTTTTTATTCTATGTCCGCCATATTGTTTACCATAACTGAAATAATCGATTCATATTTATAGCCGTTAATATAAACCTAGAAACCCCTTTCTAATCACACCACACATAAAATCTAACTGCAACTGGGAGAAAATTTCTAAAAAGTTAAGAGGCTAATAATATAATTTAAATATTATTTTCTTTTAAAAGCATTACACACTAACACTAGTGCTTGGTAAAGAACTTTATTTGAAACAAAATATTACAGAAATGATATCTCATCACATTCATGTACTAAGCAGACCATAATATTATAAATAATTTTTTTTTACATTGAAGTAATATTTATTAAACATTAAAAAAATTCATTTTGAAGCCAAGTAGAGGTCAAAAAATATTTTAAATATTTGCATAAGCAATCCTGACAAAAGGTTTACATTTTTTTCTATCTGAATTATTGTTGCATTGGTAAAACTGCAAGGAAACTCTATATATTTTCACAAGCAATTCAGAAATATTTAAACAACTTTAACATATTAAATACAGAAATCTAAATAGGTGCAAAAAATAAAATCACACTTGAATTCAATTTAAATTTCCTTGGTCAAGGATGGACAGGTCACTGTCTCCCACAAAATGGACATAATTTCATTAAACTTGAGTTAAATATATCTTTCATTGCATTTTCAGTATTGTTACATCACTTCACATTCTAATTCTTATGTCTAAATATTAAAGATATTGTTTGATGAATTGCCAAAACTTTCAATCTTCATATGTATCATATGATATAAATAGAAACCTAATACAAAAAAATATATGAATTTTTGCATTTGTAGTTCAAACAGTATAGACTGTGTATAAAATTTAGTAAAAAAAAAAATCGAACCCAAATAACTATACTTTCAAACACAAAAAAATGTTGCAAGTGGGAATCAGCGAAATCCGAGGTTTAGCAGATACCACATATAAACGGCAATAAATGCCAAACCAATCAGAATTTCAACATGGAGGACGAAAAATATAAATATTGTTGTTAAAAGTCATTATATTACATTGTGCATGTAAAACGGCATTATTGGATTGATAATTTAAATAATATTACCATCTTTTACTTGTGTCATCGTTTTTCAGATACTTTTGATGGTGAGTAAGCTCATCTTTGAAATCTCTACTTTTAAATGGAGAGGAACCACGGCGTTAGATCCCGATAGGATCGACCGCCGCGGTTACCACGTCTACACTCAAGACAAAGTTTTACCGTACCGCAGCCACGCCCTAAATACAAGTGCGATCTGGGTGCGATCTGTGTGTGCGATCTGTGTGTGCGAGTTGTTGGGTGTGAGCCATTTTGGTCACGATTTCCACACATACCGTACAGTATAGTCACTATTTCTTGTGTCCTTGGCTTAATATCAACTTTCTCAAATTATATCAATCTATTTTCAGTCATTTTATCAAGTTTTATTCAACAGAAAAAGATTTTATGCAAATCTCCAGTTCTATGTGGGGTCGTGCCACGGCTCTACTGTACAGTACTGTACTGCCAAGTAACGTACAGCAGAGCCGAGGTAACCACGTCTAAGTAGACCATTGTGGTTCTCTTACTAAGAGATGTCATTCACTAAAGACACCTGTATACCAAAGATTGATCCATTTTTTAATTACCTGTACAACTCTCCAACGCAAAACCTTTTTACTTTTACTGAAAAATGTGCAAAATATGTCTTCAGTTGCGGCACACTTGCAGAAATAAACAATGTCAAGGTGACAAAAGGTTTCACTAAAACTACTTACGGCTACATAAGGTAGCTGCTAACATACGCAACAAGACATTTCAAAAATTGAGATTGAAAAAATCGTCTATGAAAGAACAAAACCAAGCCCTGTGTGAAAACAATTCTGATTTGCAGAGAGTTTAAGCCCAATAGATTAAAACAAATACTGTGATAACAATGTAACTATACCTGAAATAAGACTTTTGACCATGCATTGTACCATCACTACCCATAAGAATGGCTTAGAATGAATGATCACATACTTTACTCATTTGGCTACATGACTCTTTTTATTGCATGAAATATAAAAAAAATTGCTTACATTTATTTTTTAAAGCATTTCAACAAAAATATGGATTTTTTCAATGCCATGATTTGACTATTTAAGTTCGTTGATAAAAATGTTTACACCATTTACAGACCAGTATCTTTTTAGTATATTTATCTTTTTATAGAACAATTAAACTGTGTGTCATTCAGGTATCAGGTATCCATGTGCTTAATCTTTGAACTCGCGGATTCTAAGGCACACCATCCAAATCTTAAAACATTAATCATAAGTTGTAAACTATAACAGGGTCGTCACCAGGGATCAACATTTGTTCAGTAGTAAGAAAAACTAAGGAGGAAAAGACTTCTGAAACAGATAGGTTTTAAGTAGTAGTAATAGCTTTGCATTTTGAAACATGATATTGTAGGAGCAGTTTGAATTTCCAGTGGCAAATCATTCCAGAGTTTTGGAGCATCATATGAGAAGGACTTGTTGAAATGAATTTTAGATTTATGAACTGAGGAACTATAGGAGGAAACTTTAAGGAACATCTTTTCTGGATTATCTTAACAGCAGATGTATATAAAGACAAATATGGGGCAAAGTATTCTAATTCTAATAGTACTTTTATAGCGCTCAATCTCTATCTATTGACAGACTCTAAGACGCATAAAACCAAAAATCAGAGATCATAATCGTTAAATCAGAGACATTGCAGGGGTCGGCACCACAGAGAAAGACGAAATGAAAACAGAGGAAAAAACTAGGGTGGGTAGGCTTTTTCAAAGAGGTAAGTTTTCAACTTCTTCCTGAATGAGGAGAGAGATTTAGCTGAGCGTACGTCATCAGGGAGAGTATTCCAAATCATCGGAGCATCGTATGCAAAGCTAAGGCCAAATTGCTTTTTTGACTTGTATATTGATGCAAAATGTGGGACCTCAAGCAAAACACCCTGAGATTGACTTCTACGCGTTCTGTACATACTGTGTCTAGGTTTAAGGAAAGGTTCGAAGTATTTTGGATGGCCACTATGTAGAAACTTGTACACCAGAAGAGCGACCTTGAAAATAGAGCGATGCATGATAGGCAACCAGTGAAGACTCTTTCTTACAGGAGTGATATGTGAGTACTTGGTGGTATTCGCCCCAATTCTAGCTAGACTGTTCTGGAGCCTACGAAGGTCAAGAGCAGAGAGACTTCTGAAAGGAGAATTACAGTAGTCAAGCCGACTTCCAACCAAGGCATTTGCAGCCAAGAGAGCAGCTTCACGTGTAAGATACCCTCTGAGTCGCCTTAAATCCCTGATATGAACAAAACAAGCCTTGCAGATATTCCTGACATGGCAAGAAAAGGAAAAATCTGAATCAAACCAGACACCAAGGTTCCTGATTGCCTCAGCAGGTGACAAGAGGGTACCAAGTATGTTGGCTTTCCAGTGGTAAGGAACTTGTATATGAGTAACAGGGTTTTGAAAATGATTCGCTGTTTAACAGGAAGCCAGGAAAAAGACTTCAAAATTGGAGAGACATGAGAAAATCTAGATACACCAGAGACAAAGCTTGCCAAACAATTTTGGATATTTTGAAGCCTTGTGATATTCTTCAAGGACAAACTGCAAAACAAAGAATTGCAATAATCCAGACGACTGACATGTCATATGAGAGAAAGCATCAGACACAATGCAAATCTCGAAGGTTGGCAAAGCAAGATTTAATGACAGAATTTACATGATTGGTGAAACTAAATTTAGAATTAAACATTACACCCAGATTTTGAACAACATCCGTTGGGGAGAGGCAGTTTCCCACAATGTTCACAGGGAGGGAATCTTTGAGCCATTTATACTTATCCATAGAACCAAAGACTATAAACTCAGTTTTCCAGGATTTAATTTAAGCTTATTTTCAAACATCCAAATATGGATATCATCCGAGCAGGCTTTTAGTATGTCATAATAGTTATCAAAAGAGAAATTATAAACAGCTTTTTAGATGGTTATAAAACATGAAATGTATCAAGTATTTTAGCAAACTTTTTGCATGAATTATTTAATAAATTAATATATTATATTCAATTTTGATGCTATGAATTTGGTGATAATCCAACTGGATGGACACTGGCTGGGCTAACATCAATGACAGATTTACAACCATGTATGTTGGGTGCTGCAAACAATAAATAAAAGTAATTTTTTTGTTAAAGCAGTCAATTTAAAGCAGAAATTTTCCAAATATATATTAATACTGACATGTCAATTGTCACTGCATAAAATCATTGGAAAACATGAAACATATCATAAATCTAAAGACATTCTCATATTTTATCCATTAATTCTTAGCAAATTTTAAGGATTTGTAGTAATTTTTTATGAAAATGTTGTTGTTGAGGGGCCACGGTGGCAGAGTGGTAACATTCTAGCCTCCCACCTCTGCGGCCGGGGTTCGATCCCCGTCATGGCCGTAAGTGGGAAAGCTGGTAGTTGCTTGCCGTTGGTCGGCAGTTTACAGTACAGAACCCTAGCGAACTATATGTACTGGTTTCCTCTGCCCTTCTAACTACCCGTCGTGATATGACCTGTACAGTGTTGAAAGCGACGTAAAACCCCAAATAAACAAACAAATTATGAAAATGTTGAAATAAATAAAAGTAATTTTGAAGTAGTAAGTTTGAAACATAAATTTTCTATGGTGGCAGAGATTGGGATTTGGTTCCCAGCCCGACCTCAAGTGGGAAAGTTGGTAGTTGCTTGCCATTGGTTGGTAGTTTATAGTACAGAACTGTGATCAAACTGTATGTATTGGTTTGCTCTGCCCTTCCAACTACTCATCGTGAAAGCGACGTAAAACCCCAAACAAATAAATAAAAAAAGACCAATCAGAGTAGAACACTCCCTGACTTTCAACCACAGTGGTTGTTCACCACTTCGCTGTTTTGTATTGCTGGAATAAGGCTGTGTTTCCTATATGCTGATCACTGTCAATTGATGCTGACCCCTGTGATTCCGTACACAAGATATACAAGATTTTTCTGACTCATTAACTTACTACCGCCACCAAGGAGGTTATGTTTTGTGGTGCACCGGTGGTCTGTATTTGCAATTACTTAAAGAGTAATGAAAAGATTTATGATTGTTTTATATGGGTAGGGTCATGTACAAAAAAATAAGTAATAAAATTTTGGGAAAGATCAGGATTATATTCTGGACCCTCAAAATCCTGAATACATGTATTGAGAAATATCCCATGAAGGAGGTTAATGCTCTCTGATAGCTTTCTGGAGTTGAGTTTGGTTTTGATCCATATCTTCCTAATTTCTCAGAGATGTTTTAGTAAATCTTTCACTATTTTTCACACTACTATACAGTAAAATACATACAGATAGATATGACAATTATTGTTAAGGTTTACTGCCCAACCGCTATGTTAGCTTAATTTCAGTTTTCTCACAGAGAGAAAAAGAAGAATAGTGATAGCAATCATCCATTAACCCTAGCTATGATCCAGTGCATGGAAACATTATTTAATCGAATTTATACAGTAAATGATTAAGATTATGTACATATACTGTTTGGTTGAAAAAAAAATTGAAATATTCAAAATAAGGATAAGAGATTTAAAAAGTTAAGAGTGTCAAAATTTCAAAGGTCATATTGAAGTATATCCAGATAGTTCACTGCATGGTCATGTCCACCTGTGTCAGGCTTTTCTTGCAAAGAAAACCATTACTGTATCTTGTGGAAAATTAACAGTTATTTAATTTTTGAATTATTAGCACTTTTTACAATAAATTTTCTATTTGTGGTAACAAACCATATCACAAGATAAAAAAAAAATAAAGACATGGCCATACTTTTTTATCAGAAAAGAAATATATTACTGCTTCTGTTTATTCTACTTGTAACTTTTTTGTACATTTTCCCCTCATTTACTGTACACCCAACTGTTTCATAACTTGTTTCCTCCTTTCAGATCTGTGACTTTGTCTTTATAGTTTTCCAATGTTAAATAAGGAAGTTATGATTAACCTATTCCCAGATAGCACGCCGCCATTGGACTGACGTTGACTGTTCATCACATGGTCGGCACATTATTAGTTGCTTCCTCAGTAAATTTGCTGTTGGCCTAACGGTGGCTTACCAACCACTACTAAGGTTAGATATCTCTATATTTTGCCAACAGTGGATTTTTATTCAAGGTGGCATCGGGCAATAATAGGGGATTTTGGGAAACTTGATTTAATGTGAAAAATGATTTATTATGGTATTTCTAAAAATCATATTTTATTGAGCCCACAAATTTTAACTAACTATTTAACAAGTTTAGACATAAAATAATATTCTCATTATAAATTCACACTAAAAAAGTTGTTTGTGAACATTATAATTTTATCACTGAATTATGAACTATCTACTTATGACACTGTTCCACCATTGTTAATGTTTGGTCATGTGACTTATCAGGTATTCAATGAACTAAGATCCTCCCAAAATCTGTCAATTGATGGCTTTCTGTTAAACAATTCCCACATAACATCATGCTGCAATCTGATTGGCTGATGCTATACATTGAGTAGAATTTTTACTTATGGCTTGCCAACATCGCCTCCGCCGGCCAAAAGCCATTGGGCCAACGTTGGCTGCCAACGTCGAAATGACGGATGTGCTGACGTTTTGCCAAAGTTGGCCTAATGTCGGAATGCTGTCTGGGTTTATCTTGGATTTTCTTCTAGTTAATTAAAAATAATATTATATTACTATTAACAGATTAAATTCAATTACCCAACTTCTATTTAAATCCATGAAGTAATATCTACCTACATCAGTGTCAAATTTAAACCTAAGATTGTCGTTAAGTGTTCCACTGTCCTTTACATATTAATCTATATGGATTAAAGTTTAAAGGTTTATAAACAGAAGGGTAGAACTTTGGAATGACAAGGAAATTACCACCACTTTGGCTGAGCCTGGTGCAATAAGAACTGCTGTAAGAAGATATGGAGCAAAATACAAGAAACTTGTAAACAAGTGTGGCTGTCTTAAAAACCATGCGCTGCTCAACAGGAAGCCAATGCAACTTCTTAAGCACAGGAGTTATACTGGTGTATCCACTGGTGTTAGATACAGGTCTGGCTGCACTATTTTGGATGCACTGTAATTTATGTAGATTTAACTTGGAGAGGCTCCTGAAAAGTGAGTTGCAGTAATCCAACCTATTACTAACAAGAGATTTAGCCACAAGTGCAGAAACATCATGAGTAAGAAACCAGCTGCATGACATGTCTGAAGTCACGGAGTTTCACAAAACAACTTTTGCAGACATTCTGAACATGCTTGTGATCAATCCTTGTGTTCCCTTTACATAAAACACCGACTTCACTCAATGTGTGGATGAGATCAGCTTTTCAAGAATTGCCCAGTATATATTGCCTTTATCTTTGTTGTCATAACAAACCAATGAAGTTTTTCATTTGGAGTGACTTTATATGGAGGTTTTAGGATTATCTCTCTGTGAAATGGAATAATAAAATTAGCACTTCTAGAGTGGAGCACTTCTAGTGCGCACGTGCAGTGGGGTGAAGAAAGCAATCTGATTGGTTGATTATGTGACATCACATGACCAAATATTGTGTCCAAGCTAAAGGATGCAAGATGTAGACATTTGATTGGTTGATGAAGTCATGTGACAAAATATTGCAATTTGATTGGCTAAGGGGTGATGACGTCACATCGCATGACTTAAAAACAAGGTTCAAGCAAAAGTTAAAGGATGCAAGATGCAGACATTTGATTGGTGGAAGAAGTCATGTGACTAAATGCTGCAATCTAATTCGCTAAGGGGTGATGACAGCATATCATGATTAAATGCTACAATCTGATTGGTTTAGGGGTAATGATGTCACACTATGTGACTAATTACTTCAAAAGTTCAAAGTTGGGGTTTCATATCCCGTTCAACAGCCAGGATCATATTGGAACTGGTCCACAGCATTGCCACTTGTGGGAGTCAAACTCACACAGGTGACTACATGTGACTACCATACTGGCTAACTACTAGGGCATTGAGGACCGCAACTAAATGCTGCAATTTGATTGGTTGATGATGTGATTAAATGCTGTAATCTGATTGGCTGAGCGGTCATGGTGTCATAGGATGCAGACAGTTGAATCTCGTGTGTTTAATCTGGCTGGCATCTCTCAGATTCTTAAACAGGACCATGTAGTGTGTGTTCAAACTGAGAGTCCTCTAGAATCTGCCTTAGTGAAAGACATTTTGGGCGCTGCTGTGATGGATATATTTTATGATGACTCTCTTTTAGAAAGAGGTCAGCCTCTCCACTCTCCAAGTCATTCATCATGTCATCTAAAACCAGAAGGCATGCAGGATTCGAGTTTTGCAACATCTGGTAAGCCTTGTCAGAATTCCATATCTTTCATTGTGACATAAAGAGGCTGCCATTGGTAATAGTACCACACAATTCCTTGTAGGCATTGATAAATCTTTTCATTTTTATTTGTAGCTTTTTCAAAAAAAATTTTCCACTTCCTGTCTGTCTAGCCACTAGACAAGTAAATGGTTGAATCAGCTTGGGTAGGGCAAACATCTTGGTAGGTTTTGTGTTATGTACTACCATTCCCATTTCTGGTGTCATTTTCTCATGAACATGCTTTATGTGTCTTTTCAAATTATAACTTAGAGAATAGGACTTACCACAGATAGGACACTGAGACATCTTTTCTCAGATCAGTGTCTGATTGCGAAATTAACTTATTTGCAAAATTCAAATTATTAATCTCATATATACCTCCTCCCCCTCATATTCCGCCTCATATTCGTCATTTTCTTCCTCCTCTTCTTCACTCATATATTTCATTCCTATTCCTCTTCACACTCCCCCTCTTCCTCCTTAAATGACCTCTGACCTTTTGTTTACTCATATTCTCTCTGCCTCCTCCTGCATAAATAACACACATTTTCTGTATAATCATGTTATTGAACTGTCTGAGACCTTAATTACCATATAGCAATAAATATAACACAACTCTCTTTTTACTGAATCACTAAAACACAGTAAAATGTACAAGGCTATATTTTTTATTTGAAACAATCTTAATTTTAATCTTCAAATTCCAAAACAAACACAATACTGGAATTTTGAAATCATTTATTTGTGAGTCTGAAATATTTCATCAGTATTTGTTTTACAAAGTTTTCAATCTGGTCATCACTGTATTTCTCTATCCTGTTGACAGTTATCTCCATGCTGCAGCCAGCAAAAGTGTGGAGGGAAAATAATGCACAGTAATATCCACAGGCCAGTGAGAAAGGTCTTTGCAGTTGAATATCATTGTAAGTGCAGTGACCGGCTTGACCTTCAAAAATGTGCTTAATTCTTTGAAGATAGGTGGTACTCCATAAAAATAAAAGTACAGCCCCTCGACTTAGTCATTGATGCGAAGTACCAACCAGCACCTTAGTTCATTGTGAGAACAGTCTGTGTTGCAAATAGAGACACACTTTTTTGTTTGACTTCCTAGCTTATTTCTGGCATAAACTCCAGTGTCCCATCATGATGGCTTGAAGGTCTTGAACACTTTCCAATTCAAATGTATTCATTAGAACTCTACAGGGTAAAGTTGGTCACAACAGATCTGTAGTGGTCCTTTTCAATGGTATTTTCAAATTCTCTATGCATAACAATGTTCACAGTTTCTGTCAATTCTTTTTTGAATTGCTACCCGAGTGAAACTGCGCCAGTTTTTCTCAAATTCACATATCCTCCACCCTCTTCTGAATCAAGTTGCAAATCAAAGCAGATCAAGGTATATTCCTTTTCATACTAATCCCTATCTATGTGGATTCCTTTATCTTCATATATAGATCTGATGCAAGAAAAGAGGATCATGTAGAAATTTATGTAGTCTCCCATCTCAAAATCAGGTTGAAGCAAGGACGAATGTCCACCCATGCTCAATGCTTTTTGGTCCATATCAAAATGTTCAAACTGGAATGGGTTTCTTTGGTATGTTCCATTGATGCCACTATTTTCGACAAAACCTATAACAATACATTTTAGAATCTGACCCGATTACAATTTTTTTCTGAATCACTTCTTGTACCTAAACTGACTTTGTACATTTTACATTGATCTTGGGTGGTGGGGTACTTCACATTTCCCATTTCTCTGGTCTTTGCATGAGCTGCCTTAATGACTAAATTCACTTAAACTTTTATGATCATCATTTAAACACTATCCAGCTTCACTTTGAAGATGGTATTATCTACTTGGGTCACTATAGCAAACTTATCCTTGCTTCTGATTAGACACGACTTCATGGGTGTGTAATTGATTATGTAGCGATCTTGAAACATGAGGTCCAGGTGCAGTTTTCCAAACATGTCAATCAAGTCACTTCCACAGGCATGCCCCTTTCTTTTTACACATTCATGACTGTGTTGGTCCAGAGAAAAATTATTTGCTCTCAGTCGCAAAACTGAGGAATGTTTCTATGTATGCTTTGTAAGGTTAGGTGTTATTGGAGGTGGTTACTAAATAGTCTTTCACCCAATGGCTCTCCATAACCATACAGAATTTAAGCCTTAATATGAATGAAGCTGTTTTTCAGATCTATGTACTCTGAGTCAGTCTCAGCAATTTTTAATTCAAGGTGTTATCACTGTCCTAGATGGCTGTAATTGCTCCATATTCTACCTATTTCCCTTCTTCAACTGGTATGAGTGAGTGGCACAGCAAACAAATCCAATTCACTTTTAACACACTCACATGACAGTGGGTGAAACAGAGGCATATTTAAGAGTATATATCTTTTTACTTTTTCCTGGGGGCCCTGCTCTCTTGACTGCTCTTGATGAAAGTACATATTTTTATTATCTCCCAGGAAACTGAAACCAGTCCAACACCTCTTTAAGAGCTTTCTGTTACAAGGATTTTCCCAGTGCAACGGCACCTTTCTTCAACAGGGGAGCAGCCACTCCAAAGAGTACACAAAACAGGCTTTCCGAACTGTGACCTTTTTGATATCTCAAACCTTGAAATCCTGACAATTCACTTCCTGCTTGACTTGAGTTATTCTGCTTGTATGCTTAGTTGGGAAAAGCATCACAGTAGTAATCCTGGTGCTTCATTTTTGATGAAAGTGAAATTTTACGAATGACTTTCCACCAAAAAATGGAATAATTTCTCTCGTATCCCCCTTTATATTGATTTCAACAGCTCCAAAAATCTTTCTCATCACTGGATAGTAGAACACTTGACTATAGGAGGTGGTGATAATGGAACTCTTGGATGGGCACAATTCTCGGGATGGGCACCTTTGCATTTCCCATGGCCTCATGTTAAATTAAATCACAAGAGACATACAAGTTGTGTGTGTCATCTTCAATGTCAACATGATACTCTGATATTCTATCTATTCGTTTTAATTACAGACCATGTTTTCCCCATGACTGCTCACATTCAAATGACAAAACATGTTCAGGAGACCTTCTATTTATTATAGCCAGTGATGTCTATGTCCAAGGATCATACTTTGGTTGGCAATATAACCACCTTTCTGGAGTGACCATTTGTAGCTCTTCATAAAATGTTCCATCAATGGGCTCCCAGGCATAGTCTTTGATCTTGTATGTGGAATACCTTTTTGACCCATCTCTGTTAAATATTTTGAATAGTTCACCATTTCACCTCTTGTTCCATCATATTCCCTTGTTAACATCTTTCTGGTGTACAAGATCCTGAGGTTCCCAACTTTTAACTTAAAAGTGCTGTTTCATTCTTCCTTTTTTCCGCATTCAGTTCACTCAGTGTCACTTATGCTGATGCCATTGTAAAGAAACAATGTACACTTGAGTTGTAAGCCTGAGTAATGTCTTGCAGTGCATTAATATAATGGTAAGACTGTTTATATGTAAAGTATTGTAAATTTTTCTTTTTATGAGTTAAATAGCTCTCTCTGCATAACTGGCGTTCATGTCATTTTGGATCACAACGTGACAGATCAAGTGTAATTTGAATAAACTCTGCATTTTGTGTCCTAAACATTTATCTGAACTGACAATTTCTGGTACTCTTTCCTTGAACATCTTTGAGAGCGCACAAACAACTTCATTTCCAGATTTAACCCTGAGTGGCACTGTCCATAAATAGCAAATAAAGGTGTCAATAGCTAACATAATGTAATGTAAGCCATCACAGTATTTTCCTTTTTTGTCATGTCTATCAATAATAATAGAATCATAATAATACTGGGTTCTTATATAGCGCTTTTCTAGTATTAGCTAGCCTATTGCTGCCATACTGTTGATCTATTGTTTGAACAAAGACTTCATTTTGTTTCTTTTTGATTGCTTGTGAAATGTGTATGTCTCCCCTCCACTCATCCTACTTTTCACAACATTGAGGGTCAAGGAGCTGTTTTGTTTGACAGAAAATGTTTTTTTTTGTCTCCAGACTTTCATGAATTGGATGATGAGTACAGTTCTAATCACTGAATTTAATCAGCAATGGATTACATTAGTACTTGGATGGGTGACCACCTCAGTGCACTGTCTTGTTTATACTAAGATTTTGAAGTATGCATCCCAAAGATGAACACAGCAGTGGTAACCAAATATTCATTTCATCCTGGTTCAATGACAAGTTCACGACACATAATATAATAATAATAACAAGTATGGTCATCTAACAGGAATATTTGACCAAGGACTTTTTGTATCAGTTATCCATGTGTTTCCTTTGTGGCCTTGTACTTGAATGATGCCTTCTGGTGAGATGGGCATTTTTTATGCATATTGACTGATGCTGGTATGTTTTCTACACTTTTTTCAGTGCAGCACCCACTCTCTCCCCACTGAGATGTCCCCTCTTCAAATGTCCCCACTTGGGGGAGTGGGTGGTGGTGGACATCTGTGTTGAAAATCTGACATTAACCAATATACAAAATTAAATCAGCCAATCAGATGCCTGCAGCACACATCAAATAAATCAAATGCCTCCATCACCACATTAACCAATTAATTAATCAATCCCTTAGGCAATCAATGACATCAACCAATCGAATGCCTGCATCAGCCTCTTAACCATACACATCATAAACCAATCAGATGAAGTCATCCGCCAGTCAAATGACTGCCAATCCCTTAACCAATCAATATGCATTGACATCATATCAATCAGATGCCTGTGACACTAACCAATCAAATGTCTGCATCAACCAATCAATATGACATCATTAACCAATTATATGCTGCATTGTAACATCAACTAATCAAATGACCTCTCAACCAATCAGATTGCTTGCATGTGATCTCACCAAATAGTGAGATTGCAGCATTTAGTCATGTCATCAACCAATCAAATGTCTGCATCCTATGATGTCATTACCCCTCAACCAATCAGATTGCATCTTGTATCCTTTAACTTTAGCCGGAAGACAGCATTTAGTCATGTGATGTGATATCATCACCCCAGAACCAATCAGATTGCAGCATTATATTTACCTAATACATTTTTTAAAATTTTTGTTAAACCTTTCAACATGTTACTTGCATATTAGCTTTGTGAAAGGAAAGTAAGTGCAAAGTTGTTAACTGAGATACACAGGATTACTGTGCAGCATCCATCCACTAGAGCGACGTAATTCAACTAAGCAGGGATTTCACAGAGAAACATGCACAAGTTCTCTACAGTATGTCATCAAACGATCAGATTGCAGCATTTAGTCATGTCATCAACCAATCAAATGTCTGCATCCTATAACGAAAAATAAAAAGCTAATTATATGCTGCATTGTGTACTCTCTTCTAGGAAAACTTTATAAATGTGTTTAAGTACACAAAGCAGTTGTTGGAGTATATTACTTTTGTTTTCGTTGTTTTCTTTTGGCTATTGCCTTTAACAACAGATATGTAGCAGAAACAGTATACTTGATGTATGTATATTATAAATGTTAAATTTTATTATAAATTTCAAAGCAAGATGTTTCAAAAGCATATTATAGATTTAACACCAGATATAAAACTTATTCCACTTTCCATTTTCGATTCTTTATTACAATTAAATTTCAATCTACTAGTAAATGACACTTTTTATCTGAGCAATAATTGGTCACATTATTTAGATTTTTATTTATTATTTAGATTTTTTCATTATCAAGATTTTCCTTTTGACCAATCAGATGCATTAACACAGCCATGTCATATTAGAAGCATTAAGAAACAAAAAATAAACTTCAGAAGTTTTGGGTGTGACATCATATATACACATTGAATACTTTGGTCATATCCACTTAATGTACTCCCTGAGTAATTATCCAGATGTAACATTTTATTTTGTTATTTAACGATGGTATACAGTTACCAGATATATTATTTCACTAAAATGAAATATAGAAAAGTGTACAATTTAACAATGATATTATAAACCATTTAGTGTTCAAGAAAAGATAACTGTAGTTGAAATAATGATTTGATTCTTAATTGTTATGTTCCAACTTCATTACAAGAGACATTACAAGCTATTATTAATATAATTTCATATTTTAACAATCTAAAAGCTCGTTCCTCTCTGAGTTATATGACATTGTTTACAGCATAAAGATTGTATATATGCTACTGTTTAAGGTAGAAAATATCTTTACCTTGTATATTCGGCTTCATTTTTGTCCAATAGTTGTAATCTTATATGTTAGAAGTCGAACCCAAACCAAGGTGACAGTCTGTGATTAGATATCAAACTTCCTAACTCCTTGAGAGGTCCTCAGTGGCCTAGTGGTTAACAAGTTTGGCATCTAATAACAGGCAGTCACCTCTGTGCACATGTGGGTTCGATTCCCATAAGTGACAATGCTGAAGACCTGTCCCAATATGACCCTAGCTGTTGAACGGGATGTATAACCCCAACTTTGACCTTTGGCCAACATGGACCTCTGATATGTGTAACTTTAACTGTCATCATATATATCATAATTAAGTCTTATTCCTGGGGCTAAGGTGCAACCTATATTTGCCAGTTCATATGAATGCAGATACTCTTAATAGTTCACACAATAATATAAAAATGAAACCAAACTGACCTGACCACAGTCCTGTCCATTTAATTAATAGTTAAGGAAGTTTGTCTGCCATATCCAGTAATGCCAGTAATGAGTTTGTGATTCATTCAGCATCCACTAACACACAATGTCTGTATTATGTGATCTGTTCAGTGTTCACTAAAACAAAATGTCTATATCCAGATGTTCAGAATTTCTGCTCAACTATGCTGTCTGTTCCAAGATGTGAACAATGTCAAAAATTCAGTAAATCCACTGTTTGGTAAATCCAAGCCCTATACCTAGTTCACTGCAATAAGTGGTTACAACAAAATGTATATGATAAGCAGCCACCCGACACAAAAATTAGGTAGTCAACGGTGTAACAGCTTCAAAGAACTCTGTCCATATAGCACACCAACTTGTAATGCTTCTTTGAAGTAAATCTCATTTTAATGGCTGACTGACGTTGAAGTTTTTCCACTTTTTGAATACTAAAACTCATTTGAAGTTAATCATTGTTAAAGATTTCATTTTTAGTGACAGAAAATGTATTTGCGCCTAAGAGTCTACTACTCTGGAGATTAAGTGCTATAAAAGTCAAATTAGAATTAGAATTATAGAGTACAAGAGCTTTGTTAATATCGATTCATGGACAAACATACAATTTTAAGGGTTGGAATAAGTAAATAAAATAAGAAATTAAGGAAAAGATATAATAGACATAATAGACATAATTATACTAGGCACTGTCATCTTTCAAAATTATAACACCTTTTAAGAATACTGTTAGTGTTTTTAGAGTATTCATATTTTTAATTCGATTTTTTTCTTCATCCAAATTTAATGGGGCAGAGCAGACATGAAATTTAAAAGCATTCCATATCTTACTCAACCAATTTGCACTAAATATATTTTATTTCACCCCAACTAGAATGGAATATATTTTTAAAATTTCAGATTTACGTTGGAATGAGAATGAGCTCATGAACAGCAACTCAAGTATATAATAATATTTGTATTGATAATGCTTTATTTCTGACTTGTTTTGCTGTATTTGTATCAGAAACACTACTACTTGCTGTACTAATTTTGCCATCAGAATCCAGTAAATACTCATTAAAAATCCTCAACAGACATATTACTTCTCTTTAAATAGAACATTTATGTCTTTTTTCAAAAAGATGGTGAAAAGAGAGCTAAATTTATATTCGAAATCACATGCAAAAGATATACAGAGCATACACTATTCATTGATACATCACATAAAACAGAAAAAAAAACATACTGTGGATTTTCTCAGTATTTCCTGTCCTCTCCAGACACGTGGTGGCCGAACTGGACAAAACATAGAGTGTAAATATAAAGACCACCAAAGGGAAATATTAAAGTCTTTTTGTTGGGGTTTTATATAAAAACCATTGTACCAATTCCTTTCCTCTCACTGGATTTCTCCATTTTATAATAGCATTATAATCCACAATCTTTTTGAGGTGGTTTAAAACACATTAGCATGAAATTAAAATGAAGCAAATGAGATAATAATGGTAAAACCTTCCGTCTTGGCAGAGTCATGTTTATTGATTTAAATACAAAATGTACACAAGTAGATTTTACAGGTGGCAGACATTTTAAATTTAAAAAAATGGCCATTAGTAATTCTGTTTAAATCTCTCCTTCGTTTATAATACCGATTTAAACCTAGTTTGTTTTCTTTTCTTATTTTTAACAGACCATATTGTGAATGTTTTTGGTAAATGGACAAGGAAAAAACAGAATCAAACCATGCATACTCCTAAATTCTTGTCTGGCTCAGCAGGGCAGAGTGGACTACCCAAGATGGGAGATGGGAAAAATGCTTTCAACTTATCCCTCTGTCTTTTTGAACCAATCAGAATAAACTCGGGCAGCAGATGAATTTTCTGGGATAAATGGACATAAACCTTGGTATCATCTGCATCAAAATGAAACTTTATTCCTTTGTATTTACCAATAACTAAACTGAGGGAGGGTAGTGTATAATGAAAACAATAAACGACCGCAGACAGAACCTTGGGGCACACCAAGTAAGAGTTTACAAAGATCAGAAAGAGTAGAATCAATTTTTATTACTCTTCTAATAATAAGAGTGTTCCTTACTTTATTTCTACAAATTAATATTTACGTTCTGGACAATGCAATAACAATGATTATAAAAAAAACAAAAACAACAAAAACATTATATATATAGGATGTCAAAATGCGCAAACATTCGGTGTGTTACAGCACAGAAAGTGCAAATTATTAATAGATGCCAGAATAATAACACACACGAAAGATAAATACATATGCAAAGACGAAATCTCAACAAACACAATTTAATAGCAAGATGACAGCATCAGTTTGTAAAATAAAAGTTTTGAAGCTGGCAATTTATTAATCAAACAAATTATATCAATTTAAATATAATTATCAGTGGAGACAGCACAATTCAATTAAAACAAATATAATAATCAGTTGCAACAATACATGTAGCTTTGTGATAGGAGAAATATGTCTCCACATGGACAGTTGACATTTCATATTGATGTTGCACACCTGTACACTCCAATTAATGTCCCCTTCTAAGTATCAATTTTATGCACCTAAAAGTTTCCAAGATTTAATCCAAAACGTGGATTAGGGTTACTGGCTAGGTCAAAAGTAAGATTAAGATCACATCATAAAGATACACCTGCGCCGGAAACCAATGTCTCTGCCAATTTTGTTCACCTTACTCTTTCCCAGATATAGTCCTGAATCAATTTTAAAGGTCAAGGTTACTGGAGCAAGGTCAAAAGTCAAAGCAGAGTCATATCATGGTAATGCACACCTATGCACCCCAAAGAATGTCTCTACAAAATATCAACTTCCTACACCTTATGGTTTTTTGAGATATAGCCTTTAGTATAAGGATATGGGATAATGATCAAACTCAGAGAGACAGATTCAGACATTTTATTTGTCACAGGCAAGATGTTGTGGTTTATAAAAGCATTGCAGGAAGTATTTTTAGTTTCATATGAAACCTTTAAGGTAGTTAAGAAACCATTTTACATTATCATATACCATTTTTGACAGGAGTATAGATAGTTCCAGGTGGGTAGTTTTGATGAGTTGGTGGCGCAATTGGAGTACTTCTTGACTTAAAGTTGACTTAACAATGTATGGAGTTAAGACTTATTGTTGAAATATATTTAAATATCGCCATCTTAGGTGTGTCATTGTGAAATTGAAGAAATTTGGTAAAATAATAGAGGATTTATGACCTGATTAATCCAACATAAAACTTAATTTTCTAACATGTATATGCATTTAATTAAACTGATTTATTTAATAATATTTTGTATTTATTTGTCTAATTATTTTTATATATGCATCAGCATATAAACAATCTGAGTGTGTCAGTAATGAACCATTAAACAAAAAGTCGAAGAAATATTGACAAAATATCAATATTTTGTATAAAGAATATGTTGTATAAAGAATATTTATCATGTTTTATTTTAATGATATTGGATAATTTATTTTCATTATTTTTACCTACAATCATTGTGCATGCTTAACTCAGTGAAAACCGCAACATTTTGAAAAATCAGAGAGTTCTAAATAAAAATCTATAGGTACTCGCCTGTGCCCAAAAATTTGCCAATTTACATGCATACCTGGTTTAAATTACCTCTATAGTGCATAAATCTAATCTAATCTACTGCTTTGCAGGCGCAATATCTTCCCCACAAAGGTAAATTCAGTGCTCTATGGTAACAAATACATTTGTCATAACGATAGTTGAGGGGAGGTTAAGGTCATTAATCCGGAGTTATTGGTGTAACCAAAGGTAAGGAGACTAGGTGGGGTGACCGGAGTTAAACAGGTGGGTTTCCAAGTGTTTCCTGAAGGATGTGACAGAGGAACTGTTTCCTTTTTGGTAGTGGAAGCATTTCCAAAGAATAGGGGCACAGTGACTGAATGAATTTGAAAAGCTATTTGTGAGCTGTGCGATCAAAGGTTGCAGATGTTAAAGAACTTAAATTTAAGGCTGCTGCATCTTGTGTTTCTGGAGGAGGTGTAGGGGTAATTAATTCACCTAGGTAAGCTGGTTGGCCCTGAATTTTGTATGTGATGAGACTATTTTAAATTGTACTCTGTATCTGACTGGGAGCCAATGGAGTTTTTTTCAGCTGAATTGTAATACAGGAAAACTCAGAAGAGTGAGTGACAACCCTGTAAAGTGAGTTTTGGACCTGCTGCTTTCTTCTTACCTCATAATTAGTGAGTGATACAACAGGGAATTTCAGTAGTCCAATCTGCTGCTAACCCATGCATTTGCTAGAAGGATGTGAGAGAGAGATATTTACCATGCCCAAGTGTGTCCTTTCTGTCAGGTATGATCTGAACCAGCCAAGTACCAGTTTACTGATTCCATAGTATATGTTGAGCCTGTCAAGGAGAATGGTGTGGTCCGTGATGTCAAAAGCAATGGAGAGATCCAGGAGGGCGAGGGCTGTGACAGACCCTTTAACCATATGAAGGAGAAGATTATTTGAATATTAAGCAAGGCATTTTCAGTTGAGCAATGTTTTCGGTAAGCTAATTGAATCCCAGTCAAAACTTCGGCTTCATCAAGGTAGATTTGAAGCTGGACAACTACACACTGTCGAGCATCTTTGAGATGAAATTGAAATTGGAAACAGGCCTGTAATTTTTGATGAACTTGCATGCAGATTATATTGTACTGATGAACTTTTGCATTTATTGTGATCTGTTTAAGGTAGATCTGTTTTTGTGCCAGATGTGTTCAAAGAACTACTTGATATCTTTAGCAGCTTTTATGCTTTCGTTTACCCATCCTGGAATGTACGCTGTCTTCATATGTTTGGTGAGTGTTTGTCAATAAGGCCTGATAAGATTGAATGATATTATTTGTATAGAGTATCGACTTCCTTGCGAGGATTGGTAAGGAGTTAAGAAGCAAGAAATGATTAAAAAAAACCTTTTCACCTGATTTGAGGCTGTTAATTGTACTTAACTATTTTCTATCATTTATAAATATGTTATGCTTACACATTAATTCTTGAGTTATTCTCTCTAATGAATGAATTGACTTTATTACGGACGGGCAGCGAATCTACCAATTCAGCTGTCGGGACGTAATACATAAGAATGTTTAGTATCACCTTATTTCCGTAGAGTAAGTAGTTAATTCTGTTTAGTTGTGTAGGTTCTTATTTTGGTGCACTTGACCCACAATGCATTGCGAATATTTATTATTTTGATGTGATCTTAATGGAACTAAATACCTCTGAAAATGTGGGATATTATTGTTAAGCAAAGATATATCAATGGATAGAGTGAACCAGAAAATGAAAAAGTTTCGTGGGGTGCTGGACGGGCTAAGGCAGTCTGTAACTGCACCCCCTAAGAATGAAATTGAGATTGAGGAAACTCTAAAATCTGACCACTTCAAGATTGCCAAGGTACGATCTGTCAAATATAACTGTCACTATATTTTGATCCACTTATGCATAATTGTGTATCTTTTATGAAATTAAAAGATGATTTTGCATGGTAATATTGTCAATATGTGACTATTTTGCAGATTGTCAGGCATGGATTTCCTCATCAACCGACAGCAATGGCTTACGACCCAGTTCAGCATCTGTTGGCAATTGGTACCAAAACAGGGTCACTGCGAATGTATCCTTTCTGACAGTTAAATAACATTTAATGTGTTGCTGTGTTTATCTTGCACAATTAGGATATGAAAATTGTTTTTTTTTCTTAGTTGTAGACCTGAAAATAATTTAAGTTGCAAGTCGCTGACAAGTCAACTCGCTGACAGCAACTCGTTGACAGATTATTTAAGCAAGGGGTTACACATCGGGTTCCTGGTGTTTATCTTAAAGGTTATATGTCGGGTCCCTGATGAGTATACTAAATGTTAGATATTTTTTGTGTGATGTCAGATTCCAGATAAATGGGCAATATTGTTGAATGAAATATGCAAATGTGAAAATTTGATGTCATGGAATTCCTTGGGATTTCCTTGCAGTATTTTAAATTAAAATATGCAAATAAGAAAATATGATGTCATGGTGTGCTGTGGGGTTTCCTAGCAATATTTTACAATGTAATATGCAAATGAGAAGACATATGAAGTCTTGGAATTCTACAGGTTTCCTAGCAATATTTTAAACTGTAATATGCAAATGAGAAGACATCTGAAGTCTTCGAATTCTGACGGGTTTCCTAGCAATATTTTATAAATAAAATAAATCCCCACCCTATCAAAGCACTATACAGTAGATTTCAGAAAGACAGCCAATAGTGGGGCCACAGACTTTCTAACAATCTTTCAATAAAAATACTGCTTAAAAAGGATGAAATGTAAAAGGTCTCGGAAGTCAGAGTGGTTTCCAAACAATTTATTAATAAAAAGGCTGCTGAACACTCCAAATTCACGAATGGACCATCTTATTAATATTTATAAGGTCTCAGAAGACCGAGGACCCGATGTATATTATAAATGTTAAACGTCAGGCACCTGATGCCTATCCACTTCGATTATTTAAATACAAAAATGACCCTTGCAGCTTTTATAACACTAAAATATTGCCATAAATTGTTTTAAAATGTATTATATATCTGTAATCATTCATTTCCCTTCATTAAAACATGTTATACTACGAAAATATGATGAAACTCCTCAAGTTTAACTCAGTTTAAGTATGTGTATAACTTAACGGACCATTCACAATAAAATGACAGAGGAGTTCATCTTTTAGGCAGTAAAAACGTGATTTGCCTGCTTTGAAGATATGTATAAATGACTATTTGAATATTGTAACGTCTTTTCAGTGAAAAAATGACAAAAAATGGGGTAATAATGTGTCATTAATTCATTTAAAATTTGTTGGCGAGTTGTCTTGTCGGTGATTTGCTCATATACCGTGCAACCATTAGGTGTCAAGAATGAAAAATATGTCTTGGATTGACTTAGATGATTTGTTGGTTTACTTGTTAAGACTGCTCTGTTGACTGGTGAATCAGTTTTGTATAGGTATCCACATAAGGTATGCTGCTTGGCACCATATAATGGCACACGCCTCAGATTGGCACAAAACGGAAGTTAAAATATTTAATAACAATGGTTCTTTATCGCCCACACTCGCGCATTTCCACTTAACAAATAAGGTAGTGGAAGTGACTACAGAAATAATTTACATATCTTCGGCAATTTCCGTATGCAAATTATGCCAATTTGAGGTGCTGATTTCATGTAGAAATTATGTTATCGCTCATTAAAAATGAGTGTAAAATGTTTATTATTTTGATTTTATGTCAGTAAAATACTTTTATAACTTGCGCTTGTGTCAATTCATATTCTAACAAACAGAAATCCACGAAACTACACTTAAAACGAGCAAAAATAAGGTTTTTGTGTCCAAGTTGTGCCAAGTTACGGCGGAAGGCAGTAAAGTAATTGACAGAATAAGTTATTACTTTGATCAATCTAGAGGAAAAGTCTGCATTTTACATGTCAAATAAGGGGTCGCCCTCAAAGACGAAAACCACTGTTTTATATATATATATATATATATATATAAAAAAACTGACAAAAATGACAAATAAGACTTTTAAGAAATCAGTTTAAATGAATTTCTAACCGAAATATTGAGTAAGATGAAGTTTCTGAGTAAAATGCTTGATCTTTAGGAAGTATTTCTATTTGCAAATTCTAAGATGACACGCTTGTGTCCGCCATTCTGATTGGTCAATTGCTGTTGTAAAACCGAGCATAACCTCATGCCCAGTTTTACATAGGTGGGAGATAATCCCATTTCACTTTTTAAAAGTCAAATTCCAAAGAATATGTAAGAAGACTAGGAATAAATGTAAAAAATATGAAATGTCTTGTTTGAATTGGAATAACACACTCCTAGCGTGGGGTTATGCAGAGTTTTACAACTTATAGCTCATTACTAATATTGCTATTCATTATAAAACCCTGCATAACCCCATGCTAGTCATGTGTTATTAATTAAATAGACTCTGGCTGTGACTACATGAACATTAATGAGTTGGTTAATCTGTGAATTTGAAGTATTTGAAGCAAAGTTTTTAATAAACAGAGTGTCTTCAGTAGTGTTGAAGATGGTAAACCGGAAACCTATTTGCCGACCGAAAGACAGTGATCCGGTTACGTTTCGTTTTCTTCTAACCAAAACCGGTTTCGTCACATATTTCATTATTTTAACTTAAGTTTTCCAAAATATTGAACTACAACAAATATTTCCCAGTATTTTATAATATTCTATTGATATGTCACACGTTTTGTCCTCGAAAGTCTTCAAAAAGTCCCTTGTGGTTCTTATTTATATACCAGTTAAAGCTCATGTACGCATTTCAAAAACTTATTTCTTCGCGATTTATAAATCAAACGTACCCGGTTTTTCGCCGAATTTCTGCTTTCGGAAACCGGTTCCAAAATTTGCATTCAACCACAACACTAGTCTTCAGAACCGGCAAGGACGGATCATACTTATTTTGATTTCAGAACTGTCACATCCACATTATAAAATATTTACGACTTAACTTAACTTTTACAAAATACTTTAGGAGATAAAATTTGCATAATTTACGGAAATTCATGAACATTTTCAATGACAATCAAATTTAATTTACTTTCAAAATTCATGTATTATTTCACCTAACAGAAATGGGATTTTACTGAACCTGACATTAAAAACTTTATTTTATCAAACATATTTTTTTTTTTTGTAAAAGACATCAAGGGGAAGAACATTTTTTTTGCAACAGGTCTTAAAGCAAATGATTTGTTGACCATTTGCAGTTCCCAAAGTGGTTGTTTTCCGATCCGTCAGTGACTGTTCTGAAGCCACACTGTTTAATGTAAGATTGTTAGGAAACATACATTTATTTCTATGGCCTAATGAATATCGATGTGTTGTATGCAAATTTTGATCTTCAAATAAAATATTGATAGGAATCCCCACAAAATTCTGTGACCTCATATTTACTATGCATGCATGAATATTAATGAGTGGTTCTTGTACCCGATTTATTAACATATTAAGAACCAAATAATGATTCAATTAAAGTAAAATGTCTGCAAATACAAGTTAAAATGTGGTTCTGAAACATATTTTAAGTTTTTTATGTATATGAAGGTTATTTGAATGTCGTTTTCATCAGATATGGGTAGTTTTGACAAATGTTTGTTATCATCTTTTAGGGAGATCGTCAAATATTATTTATTACCAACTAATCTTACTGTTCTGCCAAATACTGTGGTGTGAAATACTGGGAAATATTTGTGATTTATTAATAAATTTAAAACTGCAAAAAGTCACGTAGAAGTGATCTAACAGCTTTGAATTATGCATTGAGTGTATATTAGATAAGGCTGCAAGTGAGCCCAGAAAATGCGCCTCGATTCCTCATTTTGAAAGAACAGACTTGGTTCATTGCTTGATTGTCGCCCACAAAATAAATTTCATCATATTTTGACATATTACACATTATAAAATGATTAAAATGCACACAACAGGAAAGAATGTTGATATTTCATGGAATTTTGGAATAAAGAAGCATTTATAATACAAAATACAGGGAACTTTAATTATTTTTATATTGCGAGATTTGAGGCGTCTTTGAACTATATTATATTAAAATGTCATCTTATAAAAGCATTGTTATACATACATTTAACATTTGCAAATGCTCAAAAATAAAAAGTGAAAATGTAAACACCGTATATTAGAAAAATATATAAATATATTCCTATATTTTAAACAGAAATCAAATTTTGTAGAAATTTTTACGTATGTTTGTGTATGGGAGCCCTTCAGGCTCCGCCGGCTCCACATTTTGTTTTCCTTATAAGTTTGTAACCGTTAGGCGGATTCTTTTCAAATTTCGCAGGTTTAGGCAGTAACCTTGGGGAATTTTTTTTGAATATGCTGCAGTGACATTTCAACCAATCAGAGAGGTCACATGACCAAAAATGTCTTTTTTCGATGGGGAAGCTTGTCCGGATGATAACTTGAAAGGGATTTTATCAATTCACCTGAAACTTGGCAAATACATTCATTCTATTAAAATCTGGCAATCATTAGATTTTGGCATTGATTGGTTAAGAAATGGCCGAGTAATTAATGATTAATTAATCATTATGAATTTTCCAAATAAGGAAAACACAAAAATGCTTATAACTCGAAAACCGTACTAGGTAGAGCGATTTCCACAAAAATTTTGACCTGCAGGGTATCTCAGCAGAGTAGCCATGCCTATTTTCAAAAAAAATTTGTCTCGCCAAAAATGGCGGCCTTTTGAATTTTCGAATTTTTCGCAAAAATTGCAAAACATAAAAATGCTTATATCTCGAAAACCCTGCTAGATAGAGCGATTTCGACGAAATTTTTTACCCACAGGATATCTCTGCAGAGTAGCCATGCCAATTTTCAAAAAATATTTTTCTCGCAAAAAATGGCGGCCATTTTAAATTTTCGAATTTTTCGCAAAATTGCAAAACATAAAAATGCTTATATCTCGAAAACCGTGCTAGATAGAGCGATTTCGACGAAATTTTTGACCCACAGGGTATCTCTGCAGAGTAGCCATGCCAATTTTCAAAAAACAATTTTTCTTGCCAAAAATGGCGGCCATTTTGAATTTTCGAATTTTTGCGCAAAAATTGCAAAACACAAAAATGCTAATATCTCGAAAACCGTGCTACATAGAGCGATTTCGACGAAATTTTTGATCTTCAGGGTATCTCTGCAGAGCAGCTATCCCAAAGACCTTTCACTCGGTGAAGTTTCAGACCCGTAGCTAATTATTCACCTACTCAAAATGAGTAAATGCTAATTATCTCTAAAACTATTGCGGATACCCAATTTTTATCAAATAATTCATTCATCTACTTTTGGGAGAGCTTTTACATGGTGAAGTTTCAGACCCGTAGATAATTACTCACCTACTCAAAATGAGTAAATGCGAATTATCTCTTAAAAGTATTGCAGATAGGCAATTTTTCTCAAATAACTCATTCATCTACTTTTGGAAGAGCCTTCACATGGTGAAGTTTCAGACCCATAGCTAATTACTCACCTACTCAAAATGAGTAAATGTGAATTACCTCTAAAAGTATTGCAGATAGCCAATTTTTCTCAAATAACTCATTCACCTACTTTTGGGAGAGCTTTCACTCGGTGAAGTTTCAGACCCGTAGTTAATTACTCACCTACTCAAAATGAGTAAATGCTAATTATCTCAAAAACTATTGCGGATACCCAATTTTTATCAAATAACTCTTTCATATACTTTTGGGAGAGCTTTCACATGGTGAAGTTTCAGACCCGTAGATAATTACTCACCTACTCAAAATGAGTAAATGCAAATTATCTCTAAAAGTATTGCAGATAGCCAATTTTTCTCAAGTAACTCATTCACCTACTTTTGGGAGAGCTTTCACTCCATCAAGTTTCAGACCCGTAGCTAATTATTCACCTACTCAAAATGAGTAAATGCTAATTATCTGTAAAAATATTGCGGATACCCAATTTTTATCAAATAACTCATTCATCTACTTGTGGGAGAGCTTTCACATGGTGAAGTTTCAGACCCGTAGGTAATTACTCACCTACTCAAAATGAGTAAATGCGAATTATCTCTAAAAGTATTGCAGATAGCCAATTTTTCTCAAATAACTCATTCACCTACTTTTGGGAGAGCTTTCACTTGGTGAAGTTTCAGACCCATAACTAATTATTCACCTACTCAAAATGAGTAAATGCGAATTATCTCTAAAAGTATTGCGGATACCTAATTTTTATCAAATAACTCATTCATCTACTTTTGGGAGAACTTTCACTTGGTGAAGTTCCAGACCCATAGCTAATTACTCACCTACTCAAAAGGAGTAAATGTGAATTATCTCTTAATAGTATTGCAGATAGCCAATTTTTCTCAAATAACTCATTCACCTACTTTTGGAAGAGCTTTCACACACGAAAATGAAAAATTGTGAATATCTCGGAAAAGCTATTTCTTCTCCTTTAATGCTTGGCGGGAGATACACACCGCAGCAGTGGTCTTGTCAAAAATTTTTGTCTCCCCAAAAATGGTGGCCATTTTGAATTTTCAGAGTTTTTGCAAAACACAAAAATGCTTCTATCTCTAAAACCGTGCTAGATGGAGCGAACTCAACAAAATTTTTGACCTGCTGGGTATCTCTGCAGAGTAGCCATGCCAATTTTCAAAATATTTTTGTCTCGCCAAATATAGCGGACATTTTGAATTTTCGAATTTTTTGCAAAACACAAAAATGCTTATATCTTGAAAACCGTGCTAGATAGAGCAGACTGCGCTGACTTTGGTTGCCACAACATTATAAGGCTAGAAACGAAGCATTTTCTTAATACTTTAGCACTCACCTTTATATCCTTTTCGGGACGCTTTGTTTTTGCTATGCAAAAACATTATCTTTTTTTGCGAGCGATCCTCTAGTTTTAGTTGTTTTCGAAGACTCTGTTCACTTTTCTTGACTCAAGTTTTAAACTGAATCGTTTTGTAAACAAAGAATCATTGCAGCCCTAAATTTAGAGTAAGTATTAAGAGTGTTGGATAATGGTGACCAATTAGTAAGCATGGACTTCCTCCATCCTCCCATACTGACACAAAACAAATCAATATTAGAAGGTGACTAATCCTATGATTTGGTCTTAAGATCAAAGTTACTAGAACTTGCATTGTTTGATTCCCTGTGTTTTTACAAGGTACTATAAAGCCAGTATATTTTACCATGTTGAGGTGTGATATTAAAATAATGGACGTGTGAATCATGACACATAGAAGATATCACTGTGGATAAAACATTTCAACATCATGGAAAGTTCAGTACCAGAAAGGTGATACAGATCTTTGATAGTCTCAACTAGCCATCTTTTGAATTTTTTTCCACAATTGCTTTGGATGGTTTAAACAATCGTACTTTTAAGAACATTGAAATTTCAAATACTTATGTAAATAGCCTTTGTGGGTACTTGTTGGGTTGGATAAACACTAGTGATGGGTTGGTGGCATCAGTATGCAAGGATTGAGATCATTGTACAAGACAGTGCAAACATATTAACTATTAACAATATAAACTAAATTGATTGTCAGAACATATGATGCTGGGAAAACTTAAAATATTATTAACCAATCATATATTGAGTCGTTCAATGATGGTGATTTAACGTGATGAATGGAGTGCCCGCTATTATTTTTTGGTGCTGGGATGGTAGCTATAAGACAGCCCAGAGTACCCGCAATCTGACAACCGACCCATATTTGAGTAATCGCAAGATTTAGTATCTACCATAATAATAGTACCATTAGAACTCTTCTGTAAACAAATGGAAACAAAACTTTTGAAGAAAAACGTCTTCTATTTAACCAAGTATTATGGAAATGGAGTAAAATATATGTTTTTAAGTCAAGTTCACAGCTTTCATAGATTATATGTGGCCGAAATGAGGAAATGTATCATATTTTACACAAACGTTTCATTTCGCGGGTGAAAATACAATACAGTGTGAGTACTTGAGTACTTTTATTGGACTAGAGTCCTAGCAAAGACAGACTCTTCCATTGAGGCTTGGATAACAATTTACAGCCCTATTATTTTTCAAAGAGAAAAAGATGGAATGTATGGCGGGTGTAAGTGCAAAACATATTGCTCATTAAAGGGTAATGGTGAAAGGCTATTTGTGTACAGAAGTTTTTACTTGTGAGTTGTGACAGCCTCAAGTTATACAGGAGAAATGGAAGATCATCAGACACTCCAGATAGTATTTTTAATAATTTGTGTTATAGTCAACACAGTAACACAGTTTGGTCCATTCCTGATTCAGTGATGCCTTGCACTAGCTGCAGTATTTTATTTAGTCAGATTTAATGGGTTGAGTTTGTGTACATGTCTGTGTATTCACAGTTTGCGGTACTTGTATTTTTTGTCTTCACCTTACTTTTGTTCTGTTTCATATCCTGATCGGTTTTTCAACACTCGCAACTTTATCATTGCCAACTTTTTAAAAAATTAAATGCCTGGAAATTCAGTTGAGCCTGTTAATGCCCCTGTTCTACCACTAAGGCTCCTGATTAAGGATTTTTGGGGATCGGATTCAGAGTCCTGGACAGTCTGTTTGAGTCAGTTTGGATCTGTTGTGGTCTTTATAAATATCAAACGTGATATTTTTCACAACTGTAGCCGATCCACTTTTTGCCCCTTCCCACAATTTCTCAGGCTTCCTGAATCCTCCTCAGACCCATATTTACACAATCCTATGTTGTGTGAGGTATCCTGTGACTCTTAAGCCCAAGACTCTTACTCCCAGGGGCCCTGGACTTAGTTCCAGACCTCAACAAAAATCGTCCATTGCTGTCCTAGGAAATCTGTTGCTAGTCCAATGAGGCCTGAGAAAGCCTCAGACCAGTCTGAGACCCAGTCGGTATATCCCAGACAGGATCGCGGTTGAAACCGATCGCAAATGTGGCTTAATCGTCTCATAGTCGGGGAACAATCGAGACTTGTCAGAGGATGTCTAAGGCTTCCTGAGGACGATCTGTGCTTGATCCCACACCACACTAAATGTCATTGATAAAGTTCCAATAAAGACCTGATATTTATATTGAAAAGCAATTCTAGCTATGCAGAATTCTGCTAAAGGGAGGTCGACTGTATTGAATTAAAACTATTATGCAAGCAAAACTTACTCTTTTTTCTGTTTTTTTTTGCACATTTGGAATTATTTCTTGACAGAGACTTTAATGTAATTGTTCATTTTTCTGCAACATGGCCACTTGATTCAGTACAAGATGCTGCATTTATCCTGTGATCTTGTATGTGGTATTAAGCTGAGAACTGCATGGAATAAAAGAGGGAAATTGGAAAGCATATTAACTCAAAAACTTGAGGACCGTTATAAGCAGTTATGTGTGTAGAGACAGTTATTCCTACATTTACTACAGGGCTTTCGTGGTCATCGATCCCAGTTTTTTCTAGTGCCTGCATGGCGTTTGCAGATGAATTATCCGTCAATATATCCCCCACTTGGCCGATTGTTGTCAGCAAATGATTTTATTATGTCTTTGTAATTAAGCCCGCCCCTCGGTTGAGAGCAGGTTATTAATATTCTCCAAGTGGCTAGGTAATTCATCTCTACAGATAGTGATTACTGATCAGATCGGCATTTCTTAGAGTATGTTGCAATATGTGTGACTTGCTATATACAAAGTTTATTTTTTCTCCATTTATGAAGTACTATGAACTAATTCCATGTATGTGTAAACAGGTTCTGATCTGTTGCGTGGGATTTTTATGTCAGCTGACTTGTCAGTCAGCTGACATTATGTCGTCACTCTGCGGCGTGTGTGTACCCGTCCGCGTGAACGACTTTTCCTCCAAAACTACAAGGCCTAGAGACATAATGTTAATTTTAAAAGATACGCTATCTATCGAGGATGAAAATTTGTTCAAGGCATGCAGATCTGTTCGTTCGTCTGTTCCCCAGAGCCATTACAAGTGAGGTACCCCCCACCCAAAGTGTAAAAATTTCAACACTTTATCCCAATTTTCTCATTGACTATTGCAGGGATTTCTCTCATATCCTGCATATATGTATTAGACCACAAGTAGATTCCCTTGTGTTAGTCTCAGGCCTGGATCTTTCTTAGTTATTTTTTATGTCCACCCCCCTGGGGGGTGGATATATTATTTTTGCTTTTTTCGCCGTCCGATGTCCGATGTCCGATGTCCGGCGTCCGGCGTCCGATGTCCGGCGTCACGCATGGTTTCCGCTCATTTAAAGGAAAAGTATTAGAGCTATTGTCACCAAATTTGGTATGCAGGCTTATTGGGTCAGTAGCTTGCTTGGGATTGCTTTTGGCTGTTGTACCTCTTTTGCTTACTGAGTAATACTTAAGTACAGCTATTTTCAGTACCCATTGGTTTCCGTGCATTTAAGCCAAAATAATTAAAGATATTTTACTACAATTTTGAATACAAGATTGTTATGTCCATAGCTCGCTTGGTATTGCATTTGGGACTGATAGCTTTGTCAGTACATGAGTAATAGCCATTTAGGTACTTCATTGTGTATTTTCAGTACTACTTTTGAGTAATTTGCTTCTATCTCCTTAACCGTGCGAGATAGAGCGATTTCGGCAAAATTTTCGACCCGCAGGGTATCTGATGAGTGTACTCTTTGCAATTTTCAAAAAATTTTCCCCTCCCCAAAAATGGCGGCCATTTTGAATTTTCGAATTTTTGCCAAAAATGGCAAAACACAAATTTGCTTCTATCTCCTTAACCGTGCGAGATAGAGCGATTTCGTCGAAATTTTCGACCCACAGGGTATCTAAGGAATGTAATATTTGCAATTTTCAAAAAAATTTCCCCTCCCCAAAAATGGCGGCCATTTTGAATTTTCGAATTTTTGCCAAAAATGGCAAAACACAAATTTGCTTCTATCTCCTTAACCGTGCGAGATAGAGCGATTTCGGCAAAATTTTCGACCCACAGGGGATCTAAGGAATGCAATCTTTGCAATTTTCCAAAAATTTTCCCCTCCCCAAAAATGGCGGCCATTTTGAATTTTCGAATTTTTGCCAAAAATGGCAAAACACTAATTTGCTTCTATCTCCTTAACCGTGCGAGATAGAGCGATTTCGGCAAAATTTTCGACGCACAGGGTATCTAAGCAATGCAATCTTTGCAATTTTCAAAATATTTTCCCCTCCCCAAAAATGGCGGCCATTTTGAATTTTCGAATTTTTGCCAAAAATGGCAAAACACAAATTTGCTTCTATCTCCTTAACCGTGCGAGATAGAGCGATTTCGTCGAAATTTTCGACCCACAGGGTATCTAAGGAATGTAATATTTGCAATTTTCAAAAAATTTTCCCCTCCCCAAAAATGGCGGCCATTTTGAATTTTCGAATTTTTGCCAAAAATGGCAAAACACAAATTTGCTTCTATCTCCTTAACTGTGCGAGATAGAGCGATTTCGTCGAAATTTTCGACCCACAGGGTATCTAAGGAATGTAATATTTGCAATTTTCAAAAAATTTTCCCCTCCCCAAAAATGGCGGCCATTTTGAATTTTCGAATTTTTGCCAAAAATGGCAAAACACAAATTTGCTTCTATCTCCTTAACCGTGCGAGATAGAGCGATTTCGTCGAAATTTTCGACCCACAGGGTATCTAAGGAATGTAATATTTGCAATTTTCAAAAAAATTTCCCCTCCCCAAAAATGGCGGCCATTTTGAATTTTCGAATTTTTGCCAAAAATGGCAAAACACAAATTTGCTTCTATCTCCTTAACCGTGCGAGATAGAGCGATTTCGGCAAAATTTTCGACCCACAGGGGATCTAAGGAATGCAATCTTTGCAATTTTCCAAAAATTTTCCCCTCCCCAAAAATGGCGGCCATTTTGAATTTTCGAATTTTTGCCAAAAATGGCAAAACACAAATTTGCTTCTATCTCCTTAACCGTGCGAGATAGAGCGATTTCGTCGAAATTTTCGACCCACAGGGTATCTAAGGAATACAATCTTTGCAATTTTCCAAAAATTTTCCCCTCCCCAAAAATGGCGGCCATTTTGAATTTTCGAATTTTTGCCAAAAATGGCAAAACACAAATTTGCTTCTATCTCCTTAACCGTGCGAGATAGAGCGATTTCGTCGAAATTTTCGACCCACAGGGTATATAAGGAATGTAATATTTGCAATTTTCAAAAAATTTTCCCCTCCCCAAAAATGGCGGCCATTTTGAATTTTCGAATTTTTGCCAAAAATGGCAAAACACAAATTTGCTTCTATCTCCTTAACCGTGCGAGATAGAGCGATTTCGTCGAAATTTTCGACCCACAGGGTATCTAAGGAATGTAATATTTGCAATTTTCAAAAAAATTTCCCCTCCCCAAAAATGGCGGCCATTTTGAATTTTCGAATTTTGGCCAAAAATGGCAAAACACAAATTTGCTTCTATCTCCTTAACCGTGCGAGATAGAGCGATTTCGGCAAAATTTTCGACCCACAGGGGATCTAAGGAATGCAATCTTTGCAATTTTCAAAAAATTTTCCCCTCCCCAAAAATGGCGGCCATTTTGAATTTTCGAATTTTTGCCAAAAATGGCAAAACACTAATTTGCTTCTATCTCCTTAATCGTGCGAGATAGAGCGATTTCGGCAAAATTTTCGACGCACAGGGTATCTAAGCAATGCAATCTTTGCAATTTTCAAAATATTTTCCCCTCCCCAAAAATGGCGGCCATTTTGAATTTTCGAATTTTTGCCAAAAATGGCAAAACACAAATTTGCTTCTATCTCCTTAACCGTGCGAGATAGAGCGATTTCGTCGAAATTTTCGACCCACAGGGTATCTAAGGAATGTAATATTTGCAATTTTCAAAAAATTTTCCCCTCCCCAAAAATGGCGGCCATTTTGAATTTTCGAATTTTTGCCAAAAATGGCAAAACACAAATTTGCTTCTATCTCCTTAACCGTGCGAGATAGAGCGATTTCGTCGAAATTTTCGACCCACAGGGTATCTAAGGAATGCAATCTTTGCAATTTTCAAAAAATTTTCCCCTCCCCAAAAATGGCGACCATTTTGAATTTTCGAATTTTTGCCAAAAATGGCAAAACACAAATTTGCTTCTATCTCCTTAACCGTGCGAGATAGAGCGATTTCGTCGAAATTTTCGACCCACAGGGTATCTAAGGAATGCAATCTTTGCAATTTTCAAAAAATTTTCCCCTCCCCAAAAATGGCGACCATTTTGAATTTTCGAATTTTTGCCAAAAATGGCAAAACACAAATTTGCTTCTATCTCCTTAACCGTGCGAGATAGAGCGATTTCGTCGAAATTTTCGACCCACAGGGTATCTAAGGAATGTAATCTTTGCAATTTTCCAAAAATTTTCCCCTCCCCAAAAATGGCGGCCATTTTGAATTTTCGAATTTTTGCCAAAAATGGCAAAACACAAATTTGCTTCTATCTCCTTAACCGTGCGAGATAGAGCGATTTCGTCGAAATTTTCGACCCACAGGGTATCTAAGGAATGCAATATTTGCAATTTTCCAAAAATTTTCCCCTCCCCAAAAATGGCGGCCATTTTGATTTTTCAAATTTTTGCAAAAAATGGCAAAACACAAATTTGCTTCTATCTCCTTAACCGTGCCAGATAGAGCGATTTCGTCGAAATTTTCGACCCACAGGGTATCTAAGGAATGTAATATTTGCAATTTTCAAAAAATTTTCCCCTCCCCAAAAATGGCAGCCCTTTTGAATTTTCGAATTTTTGCCCAAAATGGAAAAACACAAACTGGCCTTAACCGTGCAAAATAGAGTTATTTTGTTGAAATTTTCGACCCATAGGGTATCTAAGAAATGTACTCTTGGCAATTTTCAAAAAAATTTCCTTTTCCCAATAATGGCGGCCATTTTGAATTTTCAAATTTTTGCCAAAAATAGAAAAACAGGAATTGGCTTCTATCTTCTTAACCGTGCAAGATAGAGTGATTTCGTCAAAATTTTCAACCCAACCAATGCAAAAAGGCATGAAGCGGAAATAAATTACATCTACACTATCAAATATTTAAGCATCATTGATATATTTTACAAATGAAACAGGGTCTTGTAAGACTACTGTACAATTTGGGCAAAAGGTTCATGGGTGGACATTACACATGATAATGTGTGTTCTTCTATGCTATCCTGTTTCTATTCGTATCTACTATCAACAGGGCGGCCTATTTCTAGTTTTATGAATTTTTTAAATAAGTTTTAATGCATTAAAATTCATGAAATCATGGACTAAATCACTTATAACTTGAAAGGTATTGCATTTAGAGCATTTTGTTAAAATATGTTATTCAGCTACTTTTTCCATAGCTGCAACATGGTGAGTAACTTGGGTGTCTATCCCAATAGCCAAGTGAGTAATAGCTACTTTGTGACTTTTCAGTACCTTTCATAATGAGTAAAATCATTTGTAACTTGAAAACTATTGCATTTAGAGAATTTTGTATATGTCACAGATTCAGCTACTTTTGGGTCAGCTATAACATAGTAAATTTCAGACCTGTAGCTCATTGCATAGCTGAGTAATAGCTATTTTGAGGTTATCACTGTTGAGTAAATTGCTTGTAACTTGAAAAGTGAAAACTATTGCATTTAGTGTACTTTGTTTCATGTATTATTCATGTATTTATGAATCAGCTATAACATAGTAAAATTGCAGACCTGTAGCTCACGGCATGGCTGATTAATACTTTGAGGTTTTCATTGTGGAGTAAATCAGTTGTAACTTGAAAACTGTTGCATTCAGAGAATTTTGTTTAAATATGTTATTCATCTACTTTTGAATCCGCTATAACATAGTAAAATTGCAGACCTGTAGCTCATGGCATAGCTGAGCAATAGCTATTTTTAGGTTCTCACTGTTGAGTAAATCAGTTGAAACTTGAAAACTATTGCATTTACAGTATTTTGTTTAAATATATTGTTCACCTACTTTTGGGTAAGCTACAACACAGTAAAAGTGCAGACCTGTACCTCAATCCCTAGCTGAGTAATAGCTACTTTGAGGTTTTCACTGTTGAGTAAATCAGTTGTAACCTGAAAAGTATTGCATTTAGAGTATTTTGTTTAAATATGGTATTCACCTACTTTTGGGTGAGCAACAACATAGTAAACGTGCAGACCTGTACCTCATTCCCTAGCTGAGCAATAGCTACTTTGAGGTTCTCACTGTTGAGTAAATCAGTTGTAACTTGAAAACTATTGCATTTAGAGTATTTTGTTTAAATATGTTGTTCACCTACTTTTGGGTCGGCTATAACATAGTGAAATTGCAGACCTGTATGTCATGGCATGGCTGAGTAATAGCTACTTTCAGGTTCTAAGTGTTGAGTAAATGAGTTGTAACTTAATAACTATTGAATCAAGAGTATTTACTTTGAATATGTTATTCACCTACTTTTGGGTCAGCTATAACATAGTAAAGTTGCAGACCAGTAACTCATTGCATAGCTGAGCAATAGCTACTTTGAGGTTTTCTCTGTTGAGTAAATCAGTTGTAACTTGAAGACTATTGCATTTAGAGAATTTCTTTAAATATATTATTCATTTACTTTTGAATTAGCTATAACATTCTAAAATTAGAGACATGTAGCTCATGGCATAGCTATGTAATAGCTGTTCTATTCTCAGGTTCTCACTGTTGAGTAAATCAGCTGTAACTTGAAAACTATTGCATTTAAAGTATTTTCTATAAATATGTTGTTCATCTACTTTTTGAGTCAACTATGACATAGTTAAGTTGCAGACCTGTAGCTCATTGCATAGCTGAGGAATAGCTACTGTCAAGTTCTCACTGTTGAGTAAATCAGTTGTAACTTGAAAACTATTCATTTACAGTATTTCCTTAAATATGTTATTTACCTACTTTTGGGTGAGCTATACCATATTAAAATTGCAGCCTTTTGACTGATTGCATAGCTGAGCAAAAGCTTCTTTGACATTCTCACTGTTGAGTTGTAACTTCAAAACTATTGCATTTGCAATATTTTCTTTAAATATGTTTTTAACCTACTTTTTACACCTAAACAGTTACCTTGTTACATTCGTTCTGAATACCATTTGGAGGGCACAACTTTGTGTCCTTTTCTTCTGTCAATTCTACTCTGAAACTCAAAACACACAGTCAGCTGACACAGAGCCTGTTCACGGGCACTGATTGCTTGTTTTCTTTATAATAGTAAAAATTGTATAAAAACACATGATTTACAATATGTAGTTGATAATGTGATGTTAGTGTTAGTATTATGGAACTGTAAACAAGTAACAATATTTTTATCTATTGTTTCTGGTATTTCATGAAAACAGCAACAGAGAGAAAACAAATGCTGTAAATTCGGTGAAACTGCTCACTTTATTATTTTGTTTGGTGTAAAAGGCTAGCATATTTACATGGAAATATCTTTCAAAGGCATTTTCTGTCTATGACCGTATGGTTTCAACTTTCAACCTTGCAACAAATAATTATTGATTTGAAGAAGATTTGCTATTATACTGCAAAAATTTCAGAAAAGGCAATGCGTACAATATGTGAAAACAACATGGCAACTCACTCTTGCAGATTATTTTCTTGTAAAATTTAGTACATACCATTGTGATGTGTATATGTCATGGTAGAAAATCCAAACTGGTAGAGTTTCAAATTCTACTGGTAGGAACTCCAATCTAGATATGTAGGTATTGCTGTGGGGTCCGAAAACTAACAAACTTGGTACGACTGGTAGAAGATTGAAAAGAACAATAAAATTATGTACAGGTTGTTTTATCATGGCAGAAATAATAAACATTTTACCCCACAGGCTGTGGGGTAAAAATGTTTATTATTTCTGCCACAGCCCTTAAGGGTTAGGGGATTTAGGTGTGCAACATCATGGTGTGACCTTGATTTGACCTTTCTGTCGTGACCTTGACCTATAAAATCTTGTCCGGGCTATATCTCGGAAACCGTAAGGTGTAGGAAGTTGATACTTTGTAGGGACATTGGTTAGGGGGTGTAGGTGTGCAACGTCATGGTGTGACCTTGATTTGACCTTTGACCTTGCTGTAGTGACCTTGACCTATCAAATCTTTTCTGGGCTATATCTCGGCAACCATAAGGTGTAGGAAGTTGATACTTGGTAGGGACATTGGTTAGGCAGTGTAGGTGTGCAACATCATGGCCTGACCTTGATTTGACCTTTGATCTTGCTGTAGTGACCTTGACCTATAAAATCTTGTCCGGGGTATATCTCGGAAACCATAAGGTGTAGGAAGTTGATACTTGTTAGGGACATTGGCTAGGGTGTGTAGATGTAAAACATCATGGTGTGACCTTGATTCGACCTTTGACCTTGCCGTAGTGACCTTGACCTATAATGCTTTCTCTTGGCTATATTTTGGAAACCATAAGTTGGTTGGAAGTTGATATTTGGGACATTGGTCGGGGGTTATATGTGTGCAACGTCATGGTGTGACCTTGATTTGACCTTTGATCTTGCATATCTGATGCTATTTTATCTCTCTACAGGGATATCTCATACTATTTTATCTCTTATATCTCTCTTACATCTTTTACTTGAATCATGGTTGTTGCACCTTTGAGTGTATTTTTGTGTAGATTAAGCACTGTTAAAGTCATATTAGAATTCATTAACTGTTTTACTTTTGCAAGTTCCCATTGTAACAAGATACAATGGTATTGCATCAAGTGAGCCACAGGTTTTGCCCCAACTCCACATAAAAGCATGTGTTGCCATATCTGTATGTATGGGTAATATTCAAAACTTCAAACCATAATTTGACCATACAAATGAATATCAAAATGGGAGAAGTTTTAAAGCTTTATAATATTTAGGTTACTGAATTGTCTTGTTTTAATACTTATTCTTTACATGCAGTTTCTTTCTCTTAGATGTTATTTTCTCTACTTAAACATTATTTGGACACTGACACTGCTCTGAATGTATCCCAATCTGTGTACTGTTTCACTACTTCTATATCTCATGGTGTTGAAAACGATTTTCCCAGGCTGTGGGGTGCGGGCATCTCTGATGCTATTTTTTTGTTTTGTAGTAATGGCAGTATTTACTTTGAGAATGAAAAGTCAAGTGATTGAGTGTGAAACAGGTCTGTATTTGTGAAATAGCAAAAGTTATTGGTAAAGTGTGAGGGGGTACTGTTTAAAAAGCCAGAAAAAGGTCTGAATAGCTGTTAATACAACATGTTCTCCAATATTTACTGAACCTGACAACTATTGACATCTGAGAGGTCTCTTTACTGTTACAATTCAAAGCTTTCAGATTTTTCCACCTCTAGGTTATATTTGACTTTCTGTGGTTTTAGAAATAACCAATCTGGTTTTATTGATAAGATCAGAAAATAGCAGTATTATCAGTAAATTTCAACAGCAAAAACACAGACTGGTGACCTGAGAATTACTTACACTTTGAAGGAAATTTTATGTATTTTTTTGAGGTTGGAATATAGTTTTCAAATTATTCTGTCAGCTGACTTGTCAATCAGCTGACAAACCTGGAATTTGAAAATCTTGTCCAAGCTATATCTCGGAAACCGTAAGGTGTAGGAAGTTGATACTTAGTAGGGACATTGGTTAGGGGATGTAGGTGTGCAGTGTCATGGTGTGACCTTAATTTGACCTTAGGCCTTGCCGTAGTGACCTTGACCTATAAAATCTTTTCCGGGCTACATTTCAGAAACTGTAAGGTGTAGGAAGTTGATACTTGGTAGGAACATTGGTTAGGGGATGTAGGTGTGCAACGTCATGGTGTGACCTTGATTTAACCTTTTACCTTGCCGTTGTGACCTTGACCTATAAAGTCTTCTCTGGGCTATATCTTGGAAATTGTAAGGTGTTGAAAAATATTTCCTCGGGCTGTGGGGTACAGGCATCTCTTATGCTATTTTTTGTTGTTAACTGTACAAGTACTTGAGTAGTAGAAGTTACCATGTTTAGCTTGTAAGTCCAGCTTAATAACATCAACTTTAAAACAAATATCTCCACTAAATAGTGCCATAGTGATTTTGCTGTTCATTTTCAACTATATCGTATGCTCTTATTTAGTTAAAATTTGATATATAGAAGCACCAAAACTTGTTCTTGTGTGATGACCTTTTTACTCCGATGGAGATGGAGAGTTGTGGAGGTTTTGAGTCAGGTCAGTAGGATAGGCTGCATGATTTACAGCATATCTAAAGAAACACTGTGAATTCTGAACAGTAGAAGTTAGAATGGTGTGAATGTCAGTTCCAGTGGAGATCTAAAGAACTGGCTTATGTGTACATGACCTGTCAGGAAGTGTCAGCTACCAATGGCAGATTTATGAATACATAAAAACTCTACTTTTGAATAAGGGCTCAGGTACTTGGGCACTTCTTAAAGAGTAGTGGATTATTTCATATGTTTGGAATACATAATTGAGAAAAGTATACTACTTTCCAACATTGGCAGTTTTCAAAATATTTGTATAAAAGTTGATAAAAGATTGAGTTACTGTTGTTTTATCAAAGGCAAAAGAGCCATTGTTGAAGAGCAGAAAAATGAATGCATTATTTTGAATGTAGAATGAACAAATAGAGCATTAGATCTCAGAAAAAAGGTCATCTAATGGGTCAACTTGTGTTACTTTTCATTGAAGTATGGCACATTCTGGTGCATTTATTATACAGTCAAATCACGGTTTAACCAAGTTTTTTTGTTGCCATGGCAGCTTGCATCACACTGTTGGGTGCCCATAAGAGAGTTCATTGGCATTATATAGCATTGTAAAATGTGAAATGCAGTAAAATAAAACATTAAGCTGATGAAATGGCAAGCAAAGAGAAGTATTAAATAGAATTTAAATATTTCTGTCTCTAGCTCTCCATATTCCAGCCTTTATTGATGCGGATCATAAAATTTTTCACATTTGTCCTCCCTCTTTGTACTGCTAACTCTGCTGATGTCTGCAAGCATTGAGTGGCACATAGTATTATGTCATGCAAATTTTTGTAGTTTTTTTTGCAAATTTTGTATAAAAATGATTCAATGATTTTCATTTAAAATGTTATTGTCGATAAAAGATAAAAAAAAAAATTTAATAATAATGTATATGTCATGACAAAACTTTAAATCTGACAGAAATTCAAATTTTGTCGTCAAAACTTCTAATCCTCTTGTGTCATCGGTTCAGAGGAATTTAAAGTTATGTCAACACAACTATTGGTGATGAAAATGAGGGTATTTCTAATGAGGTTAGTCCCTCAAAAAAAAATTGTTTTTACTATTTGTTTTGATGGAGTTTATTTACCTCAGATGATATCAACAGTAACAATGAGATATTTGAGTTTAAATATTTTAAAAGGTATTACTGGTAATTAGATGGGCGTGTAAATGTTTAGGAAAAACTGAGAAAGTTTACAAAAATATTTGGAAGAAACAGCTTTGAAGTGCTTGTGTTGTGTACTGTATTTATTTTCTCTTTCCAGCCTTGTTGAATAATAGACTAATGTCTGTGTAAAATGTAGCTAAAACTGTTTCCAGTAATAGTGAGTCAATAGCCAGCTCTTGTGTCACAGAAAACCTCTGTTTATTCTGTTATTAAGCCAGTGTTCTAGTGCCGAAACGACCCCATTGTAATGGAGGCAGAGGAAGGACCTGAGTCTCTGTTTCCATATACCTAATTTGCGATGGCAAACTTTGTTGAGGGTTGGCATGCATGTGAAAGATTGTCAGCAGTTTTAGTTGTCTTTAATTTTATACAGTGGAAGCATCCAGTGGCTACTTTGGTTTAGCATTCGCTATGCCACCGCCGGGCATAGAGAGATTTTCGACATTAATTTGCTAGCTTTAGTTAATTTGCAGGATACCTTCATTAGGAGGTAAAATTCTCTGTAACTGTAATTAGTGTCATTCTGAAAAACAATATGGCCACGCTGGGTATTTCTTTGAAATTATCTACCTATTTCTAGTGGCTGGTTCTTGTTACTAGAAGGTTGAATGTCTTCATAGGTGATATGTCTAACAGATATGCCCTCTACTAGCATGCAGACATGTTACTTTGAAGCTCTTCATTCATGGTCATCCACAGAGTGCTAAAATACCCCATGTAGCAGACTTTAGAAGTGACTATGGCAATTGAAGCCAACGTTTAGGAATTCGTTGACTGGGAGTCTTATGATGTGGTCAGATTTGGCCTTGGAGCCCACCTTCAAGGTCAGATGATAGCCAAACTTAAAAGTGCTTATAGCTCACTTATTGTTGCTCCTATAGTTTTGGGATGTAAAACCAGCCTATAGGGAATCATGGCCTGGAAATCTTCTGATGTAGCCAGATTTGACCTTGGACCCTTCCTTCAAGGTCAAAACAAGGATAGCCAAGCTTAATAGTGCTTATAACTGGCTTATTATTGATCTTAGAGATTTGGAATGTCGAACCAACCTAAGGAAATCATGGGATGGGAATCTTCTGTTGTTAACAAATTTGGCTTTGGGTGCCTCCAAACAATGGTAGGCAAACTTAAACTTGCTTATAACTCACTTATTATTGGAGCTACAGTTGTGCGATGTGAAGCCCATCCATTGGTAATCAACTCACTTGTTATTGCTCCTGAAGGTTTGGGATGTGAAACTAACATATAGGAAATGATGGACTAGGAATCTGGCTTTGGTGAGTTGTCTTTCTGGTGGATACAGGTTACATCGGTCCATGTGCCAGGTCTAGTTTGATATGTCAAAAATGTTTTTATGATCTTGAAAATCATTGCTTAAATGGAAACACAAATTTATACTCACATAAAAAAAATTCTCGTATGAATTAAGATGGGGAGTCTGTATATTTAGCAAATATATTAATCACTACAAGAGCAAAATGTAATGACATGGCCACTTGTTCAAAGCAACTCCAGTGTTGTAACCTAGAAATGTGTCCATTCTGTGTAATGTATGACTCGTCTGTCATTGTGTATTGGCAGCAGATAAACTGTCATTTTGTAGAATATAGTATCCCTCTTAGGTAGAGGGAGCTCAGTGGTGTAGCGGTTAGAGTGCTCGCCATCAATCTCTGAGGTCGGCGGTTTGAGTCTTGGCCCGGGCGCTTCATGTTGGAAAGTTGTTAGCTACTTGCCAATGACCACTGGTTTACAGTGCAAAATCTTTGCCAACTAGTATATACTTGTTCCTCCGCCCATAAACTACCCGTCACAATATGAGCCTGGCTGTTGGAACGCGACGTAAAACAAAAAATAAATGTAAGTAGAATCAAAGTATAAGTAAATGAGTAGTCTTAAGTAATAGTGGTGAAGCAAACTAAATGTCCATATTGTGATAATCCCGTTCCGGGTCTGTTCTGCCAGCAAATATGACAGTGTAAACAAATTTAATCAAGTTGGAGTTTCAATATCTGTGAAAATAAGTAAAATTATGAAAAAAACAATAAATATTAGGTTTTGTATAAAATAACCCCTATGGTTTGTACTTTGATTCTCAAAATATTCATGGTTTTTGAGGGGTATCTGGCAATTAAGGAGTGTTGACAAGTACAAATAATTTGGGTCGATTGCTTGCGAATAAAGCTTTAACTCGACATCGAGCCCTTGAGAAGTTTCAGGTATCCACCTTGACGGGAAACAACATCCAATATGGCTGCTCCCATAAACGAAAAAAAATATGACGATAAAAGCTTTGAATTGGATATAATATACTGAATATTATGTTAAAAATGGTAGATTATGTGATTTAATGCTAGTAAGGGGTGTCATTTATGTTTTATTCCCTGAAAATCATAACTGGATCAGTAGGTTATATGTACGAGCACTGAACCCTTAAAATTGGGATTAATTTTTTTTGAAATTGCCTTGCTTGGCGAGTGTTGGCTACTTCTTTGCATCCCTGGCAACCACTCTCGCCATGACAATACTTTTAAAATTTTTGTGTCTTAAAGTTTGAGGGAATTCCACATCCTAAACCCATGTGTGGATTTTCACCAAATTTTCAGGATATATTTACGCCAAGAGGATCCATGGTCTCACTTTTAAGATTCTTTGTCTTAAAAGTTGTTGGTGTTCCACAGCCTAAACCTTTGCATAGATTTTCATCAAATTTTCAGAAAATGAAAGGTGTACAAAGTTGATATTTTGTATGGACATTGGTAAGGGGCTGTAGGTATTCAATGTCATGGTGTGACCTTGATTTGACCTTTGACCTTGTTTAGTGACCTTGACCTTTAAAGTCTTGTCTGGGCCATATCTCAGAACCTGTAAGGTGTATGAAGTTGATTTTTGGATGAGTCATTGGTTGGGGAGTGTAGGTATGCTAAATCATGGCGTGATCTTTAACCTTGATAAAGTGTATTCACCTGCCATATTTGAGACACATTTCTCTTTTATCAGAAAGATGTATCAGTTGCTGTAACTTATTAATATATATACTTAATTGTGCTAGTTCCATTGACCGCTATACTTCAATTAATAAATCTTACAGCTTCATAATTTTTAGTTTATTAATTAATGATGTCATCTTGCTATTGAATTTTCATATGTTAATAATACTTCTTAACATACATTTTCTCTATGTTAAAAGTTATTTTCTCAAAAGAAATACCTGGGTGTGACAGTACCAGATTTTTTTAGTTTGGGATTCCACCAATGCAAAACCATCTCAATTCCAGGATACTGAAAAAGTTTTGAGTTTCAGCATTTCCCCAATTCAATAGACCTACAGACAGGAAGTGATTTTCCATTATCCAAAACATAGCAGTTTTTCTCAAAGAAATCGCTGGTAATACATTATAATTTCTTCAGATTCAGGTTCGGTATTTAATATTTTATGTTTCCCAATAGTTACATTAGCTGACATTTGAGATTCCAATTGTAAAAGTGGTTTCGGAATTTCAGTCTTCATATAAGTGACAATGTTTGCTCTGAAAGTTTGCTCTTTTCTATTTCAAAAATTAATTCCCTGAGCTGTGGGGTACAGGCATCTCAGATGCTATTTTTGAGAAATATTTTTTAAGTTCCTGGAAAGCGAACGGCCCTCGGCCCTTAAGTATCTTTTGTATGTTACATTAAAGTTTGATGATTGAAATTTTTTATAAGCAAAAGAAAAATAAACATCTGAATGATTATTTTCTTGAATATTACTTGCCAGTTTTTTTTTTTTCAGACTTTGAGTAATGTCACCTTGAACTTACATCTAATAATGACCAAAAATCTTTCAACGAAAATTTGCACTTACAAATATTAGGGTTGTCATAATATTAAAAAAAAAAATCATTCCTGAAGAATTTGTGATACGTCACTTTTGTGTTGTGATGACCTCTCTAGCAGGTGTTTACTTGAACCAGGTATTTCTTTGAACCAAGTATATACATTTAAACCAGGTGTTTATTGGAATAAAGGTTATGTGTTGGACAGTCACAACAGTTATTTTCAAGTTCTATATTACAACACATCATTGAGAACAATGAAGTACCACCACTTTGCTCATTTCTGACTGTTTCTACTGATCGTATGTTCTTCTTTTGTCATTTTTGTTTTTATCATTCACAGAGACACATGATAAGAGTGGAAATTTTTATTTTGAATATTATGACAATCTTAAAACAATGATGTTCAGTTGTTACCTTTTTGACAGAAGAATAAAACAACAGTTATTACCGTAAAGGCATTTAAAACTCTGTTGACAAGATATGTACATAAAAAGTTGACGTATTTTGTGTTTTGGTTTAAGTGTTTACACAATTAGCATTTGTCTAAAACATTGAACATTTGTTTATATAAGTGGCTTCACAATTTTAAAATTACACATACCACATTTGATGATAATGTTATACACAATAACAGTGGTTTATTGAATCCATGTGGATAAGACAAATAGAGTGGTTAAAACTGGGGTCATGCAATATGTCGAGTTTATGGAAGCAGGGTGGGGTATCTGCTGTAATGATACTGGTTGATGTGACATTTAACTAATGCTGTTGCACTGGCTTTTGACAGAGGCTTCCGGCCAATTAAAACAAACTGATTTGTATTAGTGCCTTATTCCATGTAGTTACAGTACACAGTGACAGGCTCACTGGCTCAGATACAGTTTGGGTATTATTACAAAAATATTGGGAAGAAGACTTTTGATCAAGAATAGCAAGTCATGTATAAGTAACATGTGGATTGCGACCCTTACACACTGAACCCTTTCTAATATGATCTAATGCACTAAACTCAAATATGAGCCCAATTCAAGCTGAAGGGACTAGTGACAAATTCATAGACCAGAAGTAAGGAATTTTTTGTAATTTAAAGTTACACAGTAGTCTGGAATATGCTGATAGCCATTACTAAGTTTGGCATCTAATCACAGACTGTCACCTCTGTGTGGGTTTGAGTCCTACACGTAAAAATACTGAGGATGTTTCCAAACATGAGCCTGGCTGATGAACAGGACATAAAAACCCAACTTTGTCTTTGACGATACCTGCTAATCTATTAATTCTGCTAAATAAAAGTTTTTGTGTATCATGTGTCTTCAGCTGTTTTGATCATCCCTAGTGCATAAAGGACATTAGTGCTTCACAGACTAAGAAGTGGTCATTATAACCACAATAGGAAGACGAGGAGGAGAAGGGGTGGAGATAATTATCCAAATAAGCTGTTAACACATTTTTTTTTTTGTTTTATCCACGGATCCCAGGTACTGGTTCATTATTTAACAAGAACTTAAAGTAATGGGCTTTCACATTTCACAAGATGAAAAGAGTCCACTCTAAGAATGTCTCTGTTGAACAGGGCACACCAAGTATATAAGGCAAGAACATGAATGTGGGTGGATATCTCCATATGTTTGCACACATAGATTACATCGGTCCAGAAAAGTGGATCACAGTGGATCCAAATCTATGAAATGCTGACAGAGCTGAAGTTAAAATGAACAGAACGTCCTTGTTTCTTTTTTGGAAAAAAAGCCAAAAAAACCCCCCAAAACTGAGGCCACTGAATTGAGGTTTTATTGATTATGCTTGTGTTTTATCTCACCAGTATGTTTCATGGTTATCCCTCTTGTAAAAAACTGGAATTATCACTTACTGGTATTAGAATTATCACTGTTTCTGAAGTTTCATCACACAAGCTCTCAATGACAAATACCACGAAAGGTCTTAGCCAAGTCTTAGGCTTAACTTTTGTATAAAAATATAGCCAACTTAAGCCTAAGACTTGGCTAAGACCTTTCGTGAATACGGCCCCTGGTTTATAAACATCAACTGAAGTGTGCAGAAGACTTTGGTAAGTGATAAGTGATGGCAGTTTATGTCCTGATGGCTCCTGTTAATATCTGCTCCAAAAGAAGTATAAACTCACTGCAAATCAAGGTAATCCAACAAATGTACTGACATTTACACTGGTTATGGAGTAGTGTACATTATGTATCAGTAAAATTTTTAGGTTCTACCCAATGTCCATGTATCTCAGAAGATGTACTGAGTTATATTTTCAATTAAAATTTCTGAATTAGACAATAAAGTGATCCCTTAATAGTTGATCATCAATCAAAAGATTGATCCATAAATCAATCTTGTAAAATTCACCATAGCAGTTGAGAGTGGCAACTCAGGAGTCACCGGTGTGATTTTGGACGTGAAAAACAGACTGGTTATCCACTTAGCAGGAACGACCTGTATCCGGGTACATGTGCTTTAGTTTTAAATAAGTTGAAGTAACCAGTAATGCAGGATATTTGGTATAATTTGAACATATATGTGTTGGAAATAAAATGCAAGATAATATCTGAAGAAATAAGGAAAGTTTTGTATAGAAACTAATATTGCATAGGCAATTCTGGTTGAATTTGTAGTTTCACCATTTTTCCTTTTTCCCAAAATTAGCAGTAGTTAATAGCTTATTATTACCTTGTTTGGTAGATTACACACATTTTGTCAAAATAAATGACAGGTTTTTGAGTATTTCATCACTTTGTTACAGCCCTACCTTCACCTGGAATGAAGTTCACAGAAAGTGATTAGGTAAAGGTCAGAAACACCAGGTAATAAGCCAAAAAAAGAGACATCATTGTTTCTACCAAGTACCAATGGAGAGGATTTTCAGCTTACACCGAAAGAAGTGGTTTTGGGTGGGCGGGTGAGTTATAGATGTTCTGTAACACTGAGAAATGTAGTTTTATGATTGGGGGAGGGTAGGTGGGGGTGAAGGGGGCAGCAGTAGGACAGGGAGTTACAAGCATCTCACAATGATCTAATGACCTTAAATTGATTTAGGGAGTCTTCCAATTATGGCAGACAACTCTTGTACAGAACCTAAGGATTGGCTTTTGTGAAAAATGAAGTAGCAGCATTACTGCACATGATGATATTAATTTCGTGATGAACACTTACATTGGGAAAGTTTGTTCAAGTAAGTAGTGTAAATATCAGAGGTTCTTAATAAAGTATGTAAAGCAATATGTTACAATAATTAAAGGACATATTTAGGTACAATTGTATTTGGGACTATTTACTTAAGTGTTGTTTAAATAGTAGTTGAGTGGATTGTAGATTTACTCTGATACATTTAAACATTGCAGGTTTTCATAAATTACTAGTCATAGCAGTCCCAAAAGTAATTGAAATAAATATTGAGAAATAGTTGTGCAGAAGTCTTATATACTTGGAAGATTTGTAAAAGGCTGAAAACCAGCAGCTAGCTACATAAAGCAAGATATAACCGAGGAAAGGACTTTCAGGGCAACAGGCTGTTAGTGGTTGAGTGTTTGACAAGTTTGCCATGTAGTCACATGACTGTCATATCTGTGGTTATGGGTTCAATTCCAGGCCATACCAACCTGTGGAATGGACTGAGGACCACTTTTGATATAACCTTAGCTGTTAAAAGTGATGTAAAACCCCAACTTTGATCTTTGAAGAAATCATTTAGTTGAGAATATGTATTTTTAGAACATATATTTTAAAATAAAGTGCCTGATGAAGCTTAGTTTTCACCGTGTTCTCTGTTTTCAAGTTCCCATTCTTGATCACTTAGGGGGCTGTTCCACTTCTGTGATATATTTTAAACCCTGCCCCTGGTTGTCAATTTTGAGGAATTGAGAACGGAATCTTTTACATCTTAATGATCTTAATGATCATCTTAAACCTATCTTATAGTGATAAAGCAATCCTTTCCATCTTATAGCGATTGTAAATCTGTTTCATCTTAAGGGACTCATAAACTAGTTAGATGGATCCGGAAACTATCAGAAACCTATTCGAAGTTTTTCTGTCCGAGGCATGGCAACATCAATTGGGAAGCTTTCGGGAAATTATTTTATACATCAGCAATGCATCTTAAAACTGATTGTAAACTTTACCATGGGTCGTGCATTTTTATTACAATTGTAAACACATCGTAAACAAGACTTGCAGAAATGGAAGATGTCCCTTACATATTTCCGCTAAGTGGATTAGATTCTCAAATGAAACTTTACATTATCCATTGGCATGTAACTACAATAAGTGAACTACTGTATATGAAAAGCCTAAGGTATTTCCAAGTAACATTTACCAAACATAGTTTTAATATCAAGATAAATTTTTGGATTTTAGCAGGAAAGAAAAAGAACTGTTTACCATGAATGGTTGAGCGAGTTCAGTACAATCACCCCTCTTTATTAACGACCTGTGTCCACCCTTGACCTGTGTTTGTTTTCTAATGTCCTATGGTCTGTATTTGGGAACTATGTGCTAACTGATGTGTTGAGTGTTTTTTTCTATTTTTGCCTTGTTCATTGACAAGTGGTCATAATCCTCTACTAAATCTGTATCTTTATCTAGTGTGCTACTAGATTTAAGACAGCAGCCAGATATTAGAATTAGATTATTTGAAGTTTAGCTTAAAGATTTTATTTCACAATAAAATTATTATTTTACTGCCCCAATTGCTCGAAAGTTTCAGTGATAATTATTGACCATAATCGTACTTGGATCTATCAAGCAGGTTTTATAAAGTACTATTTTCTTTACTTAGTACCAGTTCAGATATGTGAGATCAGGGTATGATGATGATTTTCTTTTCATCTCGTATTTAATTTTCTTCTACTGTTTGTTTTTCAGTTTGAAGATGTATTACAGCAGTCACCTTTGTTGTAGTGTCTGTGGTCCATTGTGTACCTACAATACGTACATAAAAATACCAATTGCAAAATGTAACTCATGGTAAATTTACAAAATTAGTTACATTTTTGTAAGGGTTTGTTTCCTTTGAAAAAAAAAAAAATCCATATGAAGTTGCCGCAGTCAGTGTGATTCCAATTTGTTTGATTTTACCTTTTAAGAAACTGTGTCGCTGGAAACATAAACATAAATGCAATGTTAATTGTGAAGATAATCACTGTTGGGGATCATACCAAATTACAAAGAGTTTATAGAACTCCATCCGTTTGAAAAAGTTGAGTGCAACCCTCCCCATGCCATTTTAAAGCTTTATGGAATACTAGTATTTGGAATAAACTTGTTGTTTTGCTGCAATCAGGCGGCATAACCTATTTCACAGAAAATAAAATATATGCCACATTTTGTTTGTCATGAATTTTCTTATGTGTATGAGAACTGAAAGACAATCGACGGCTAAGTTTAAACCAATTAAATCTTAGTAAACTTTAAAATGATACCAAGTGTTCACCAAGTAGACAAATTTCATGACCTTGTTATTACTGATAAAATACTGGTAAGTCTTAATAATAGTTAGTAATCCAAGACTGAAGATGTTAGTACACAAAACCGATGTTATCTGATAGGAGAGTAAAGTTTAATTTAGAACTCTGAGCTCTGACATAGCTTGTCTGCACGCACTGAAGCAATACGAGCCAATATGAAATGATTTAAACTTTGAAGAATTCTTTAACTTATGTACCAGCATAAAGAACAGATTGCTTAGACTAAATTAACCACAGCTTCATCATGGTCTGATTTTTAAATAAAATTCTTTTCATCTCAGTGTGGCTTATCAAATCTTTGTCTGTAAGAGTTGTATCCCGCTATGCAAGTATTTGCCTGCTTGTTTCCTTGACAAGAGTAGATTGGGTCAACCTGGCGTGGACTGTCACATGAAACATGATGGGGAAGTGGCAGTGATTCAGCTCATATTTCAAGTCAACAATGTAAGTATATACAAGGTTTGTTCTCTAGAAAGACTTCAACCCCACAAAGTTGCATCTCATAGACCCAGAACAAATATACTTCTGCTTGAACAGAAATGAACTGGATAACAGTAAGATTTTACACACAAAGCAAAATGCAATTTCTACTTAAAACGAGAATTCAACTAAACAAAATAGTAGTTGTAGGTCCTCGGAGAAAGATTGGTTTGTCAGGACCTGAAAAGCAAATACCAAATACAGTAGAACCTCGATTATCCGGCCTTCTATTATCCGAATCTCCGGATTAACCGAACCGAAATCATGTCTCCCTACATATAATGCACGGTCAAGCGTGAGCGATAATACAAGATTTTAAACATTCTCGTAAACGATGAATTGTAGTGCTTTGTAAAATGTACCATTCACAGAGACGCCTAACTTCTTTCATCTTTATCACCATTGTTACAATAGGGGAGGGATTAATTCAATTACACAACCCCGCTACACAACTTCTTTGATAATGCGCCAATCAATGAAAGTGTGTTCGATTGGCTTTCGCAATTTATAATCTCCCGGAGTAGGTTCACAGACTGACAACGTGTATCAAAAGAAAAGACGTCAACAATGCATTACCAACCAAACACACGTATCACTGAAGGCGTGTTCGCTTTGGGTTTTACAATAAATAATCTCCCGGACTTTTTCAAATGACAAAATGCATAACGATGTTCATATAAAACTAAAACGTCCACAATGCATGTACCAACCGAACACAACCATTTCAAATCCGCGTAATATTTTAAATAAAAATGAAAATATCCACAGACATGGAGCAAATAAATGACAATTTTAGGCTCAGTTATATAATATTACACAAATATATTAAACTATATCTTCAAATACCACCGACGTCTATATTTTATTGCGTTAATACATCCTATCCAATGGACAATTGCTTTACCGGTCGGCGCGACCGGTCCCGCCAAACGCCAGAAAAAGACGTCCTGTATATACTACCGGCAGGACCGGTCACAGAGTGTGCATTCGCCAGGTGGCGCATCGTACTTCATTTCCTGTTTACCTATTGACGTCATAGCATCTTTTTCGTTTGGCGCGAAAAGAGTGTGCCGAAGATTTTCTTCAGAGATACGTTTTTGAAGTTTTACAACGAACTCTTCCAAGTTTCTTGTTTTTTATTAGTACGGAGTATTTCTACAACGTTACTGATCATTATGTCGTCTCCTGGACAGAAGCGAGGTTCTTGCGGGCACGTTATGGCCCTTTTTGACAACCATAAGAAATGCGCGCGTTGTCGTGACAAGGGGGTGGGAGACGACCCCTGTGTGAAGAAGTTGGATTGTAGTATCTGTAAGGCGTTTACGCCTGCTCAGATCCACCAGTTAGCTACCCCCACCTACAAGGAACGGAAAGAACGCTCTAGCCAGAAGAAATCTGAAGAATTAACAAGTACGTCTCCCAAGCTTGTTGATCCGTCTGAGGTTTCACTGCTGGGTCCTGTCAATTCAGGGACGCAGTCTCCTGTTGATTCTACACCCAAGCAGAAGAAGAAGCGTTCTGATGGCTCCCCAAGGTCGAGTAAACGGAAGCACAGCAGTAAGCCCACTTCAGACGACCTCAAGTCCCTTGATGACAAGTGGAGTGAGAGATTTTCCCGTCTGGAAGCTATGCTGATTAACCAGTCTTTTGCTGTTCCGGTGAGACCGGTGAATTCTGCTTCTGTGGTGCCCAGAGAACACCCCTTCTTTGATCCGGGTGCTTCTACTAGTGTTATGTTTGCTGAGGGCACTGGTGACGTTGCTACGCAGTTGACGGCTACCCAACCTCCTCTGGGGGTTCCCGGTACACAAGCTGTGAAGGAAGTGCCTGAGAGTGCTACCCACCCTGTTTAGGGCCCCGGTACCTCTGAGACTGTTGCCACCCAACCTTTACTGGTTCCCGGTGCAGGGACTGCCACCCAGCCTCCACAGGCTCCCGGTGCGGGTCCTGAGGTTCTGCCTTCCGGTTATGAAACTACGCTGTCTAACCAGTCGCCTCCCATTGGCCAGAATTCTGAGGTTGCTAGGGAATCTGACAGTGAGGCTGAGTTGCATGCGGAACCGGCTTCACCGGCTAGTGTTCACTACCAGGGTGATGTACCGGAAACTAACACTGACCAGGACCTCTCTGAAGATGCCAATTACCGGGAAACCTTGAGAGGGGTGAGGAGTTTCATGGGCTGGCATCAAATCCCGGATTATGACACCTCAGCTGCATCTATGGATGACAATCCCTTTGCCGGTTCTAGAGTGAAGACTACCGGTAAAGTGTCAGTAAAATTGCCGGTGGATGAATGGCTTTGTAAAAAGCTGGAGAAACTAAATGTAACTATTGCTGAAGGTTATCCTTCCAGGAATACAGAAACCAGTGGTCTGCTGCGTGATCAATTTGTCAAGACACCCCGTACTTCAAAGTGGTACGACATGCAAGCTGTTAAGAAGGATACGTCTACCCAGGCTGTTGGTGACTGGTCTCCGGAACCGGCAAAGCTTAACAGTATGTTTTCTAGAGTTGCAAGGCACAGTTTACCTTCTGCTCCAGCTTCCCGGACCTTCAGCCAGGACACCCTTAGAAGGTGGGAGAGGTCCTTCAGAGAACAATCAGTGATGTGTAATCACGCTGCTGGCCTATCTAGATGCCTCACCAAAGTACAGGACTCCATGGTCACCCAGTTAAAGTCCCTCAGGTTCGATTCCTCAAAGGGCAAAAGTGCTGAGAAACAACAACAAGCTGTTGAAGAACTGGAGTATCTGGTTACGTTTAACCGGTCAATTTCACAGGCTATGCAGCGTACCATGCAGGATTTATCAGAGGGAGTCTTTATCAGCATGGCTAATCTCACCCTGGCCCGTCGGGACAGTTATTTAGAGTTCATAAGAGGTGGGATTAAACCGGACACCTTGTCTGCCTTACGTACGTCTCCAGTTCACCAACTATCACTCTTCCCGGACAGCTTACTGGTCAAAGCTGAAGAGGAGATCTTACGTAGTGAAGAGAGGCGTTCTGCTGGTACCACACCAAGGAAACCTGGACGTTTTCATCCATACGTCCCCTCCAATCGAACCCCTCACCAGCCGGACCGGAAGCCCACTACTCCGGCATGGAAGCAGATTAGAGACCGGCAAACTGCTCAGAAAGGTGGTGGTAAAGCCAGAAGCCGGCCAGGGGATTTAAAAAGCATAAATGACAATCACTGTTTTTCAAATGTGGTCGGATTGGTGAACTCTGTAAATGTATCCGACAAGATGGAGGGCTTGAACCCACCACCACCACCAGTGACAAGCAAGAGCGAGACTGTGTTTCCACATGTAAACTCTTTTGTTGCAAGTGTTCCTTTTGCCAGCGGGTCACTGCAAAAGAAAGGTGTAAATCCCGTTTATTGTCAATCTATCAGAGAAATAAACCATGTGAAAGATGTTTCCTGTGTAGATCACTTGAGTTTTGTAAAAATTGTCACAAATGTCCCAACTGTTGTCACAAATCTTCCTGTAGGGGCAAGACTTCAGCAGTTTTGGGAGAAGTGGGAAACTCTGGGTGCGAGTCAGAATACTGAGAGAGGGCTACACCCTTCCCTTCCGGTTCAGACCCAACCTAACCAGGTCACCAATGGTCATCAGCAAATATGTAAACCCCCAAAGACAGTCCCTCCTTTTGGAGGCACTGACTCAGCTAACAAACAAGAATGCAGTGGAACCGGTAACAAATCAGACCTCCCTAGGGTTTTAAACCTATCTTGGACCTGAGCACTTTGAACACCTTTTTAAACACAGAGTCGTTCAAGATGGAGACCCCAGAGACAATAAGAACCTCCCTACAGGCAGGGGAGTGGGTCACATCCATAGATTTCAAAGACGCTTACTTCCACATACCAATTCACAGTCAGTCAAGGAAGTACATGCGTTTTCACATTCAGGGCCAATCCTACCAGTTCAAGGCCCTGCCCTTTGGTCTTTCCACAGCACCCATGGAGTTCACAGTGGTGGCCAAAGAGGTCAGGCTCATGGCCTTACGACAGGGTATAAGAATCCACCAGTACCTAGACGACTGGCTGGTGAGAGCCTCTACCCTCCACACCTGTCTCCAGCATACTCAAACCCTGGTCACACTTTGTCAGGAACTAGGGTGGCTGGTGAACAAGGAAAAGTCAGAACTGGCACCCAAACAGGTCTTCAACTTCGTAGGTTACCAGTTCGACCTGAAAGAGGGCAAGGTCAGACCAACAGAAGAACGTTGGCAGGCCTTGACAGACAAGATCAGATCAATGATGTCGGATCCGGTTTGTCCGGTCCGGAAATTCGTGTCCCTCATAGGTCTCCTCACAGCAACAGAAAAACAAGTCCACTTAGGGCGACTCCACATGAGACCCATACAGTGGCACTTGAAAAACAATTGGAGGGTCCCAGAGTCACTGGAAAAGGTGATCCCGGTCCCCAAGTCCCTCCACCCTCATCTAAGGTGGTGGCTGGAAGAAAGCAATGTGCTACTAGGTCAACCATTACACCCTCTAAAACATGCTCTGCAGATCTTTACAGACGCATCAAACGAAGGGTGGGGCGCTCACTTGGACGACCATACTGCAAGGGGAACCTGGTCCCTTCCAGAAAGCAAGTTGCACATAAACCACTTAGAGCTAAAAGCAGTTTTTCTAGCTCTAAAGGAGTTTCGAACCCTGGTCTGCAACAAGACTGTGTTGATAGCTACAGACAACACAACAGTGGTTGCCTATATCAACAAAGAAGGGGGGATGAAGTCGGGGTCACTGTGTGCCCTACTGTGGAGAATCCTGTCCTGGTGCACCAGACAGCAGGTAACCCTCAGGGCACGTCACATCCCCGGCCGGCTGAATGTGATAGCAGACAAGCTATCCAGACTTGGCCAGACCATTCAAACAGAGTGGTCACTTCATCCAGCAGTATTCCAAGCTGTATGCGCAAGGTGGCACCAGCCAAAAGTGGACCTGTTTGCCACCAGGTTCAACAACAAACTACCTCAGTTTGTGTCACCGGTGCCAGACCCCCAGGCTTGGGCAGTGGATGCACTCAGTCTCTCCTGGGAGGACCTGGACCCATACGCCTTCCCACCGGCAGCCATCTTGGGCAAAGTGGTGGAGAAGCTCCAGGACTACCCCTGCAACAGAATAATCCTGATTGCCCCAGGGTGGCCCAACATGCCCTGGTTTTGGGACCTGGTAGCAATGTCAAGCCAGATCCCACTCTGTCTGCCCAGCATACCCAACCTTGTGTCTCAGCCATTCAACCAGGTCCTTCACAGGAACCTGTCGAATCTGAACCTACATGCCTGGCTCCTAGAGCCTCAGTAATCAAGGAGCAAGGCTTCTCTGACGCAGTGGCAGCACGAATTGAGGCTCCTCAAAGAAGATCAACCAGATCTGTCTATGAGGCAAAGTGGACCATTTTTACAAAGTGGTGCCTCAGTAATCAGGTGGACTTCAGGGCACCACCTCTGAAGGCCATTGCTGACTTCCTCCTGCACTTGTTTCAGGACAAGAAGTTACAACCAGGCACTATTGATAGCTACAGATCCGCCATTGCTGACAAACTGGGCAATTCCACCATTAATGTCAGCAAAGATGAGAATCTCTCTCGTCTCCTGGATAGTTTCCATAGAGACGGACCTAAGGGCAGGAGGGGCATCCCCTCCTGGAACCTTTCACTGGTTTTACATCAGCTCACAAAGGCTCCTTTTGAACCCCTGAAAGAGTCCTCCTTGAAACATTTAACTTTCAAGACTGTTTTCTTGCTGGCTTTGGGTTCAGGTAAACGCAGGAGTGAGATCCATGCTTGGTTACATAAGAACATCAGACACCAGTCAGACTGGTCTAAGGTGTCTTTGTACCCCTCACCTAGCTTCCTATCCAAGAACCAGCTGGCTAAGGAAGGTCCAGATAGTGTGGCACCAGTGGTCATCCCAGCCCTGGCACCATCTCTGGATAGGTCACTCAAGGGTGACAGGTCCCTATGTCCAGTTAGAGCCCTGCGTTACTACTTGGACAGGACTGCAGACCTCAGGCAGAATAAGGAGTTAGTCTTTGTCTCCTTCAAGAAGGGTTTTGATAAAGACATCTCGCCTGCCACCATCTCCTCATGGATCAAACAGACTGTGGTTCTGTGCTATGAGCTCTCTGACCAGGAGGCCCTCACCTTACATCAGGTTAAAGCCCATGATGTTAGGGCCTTTGCTGCTTCTAAGGCTTTCCAATCAGGGATCTCCTTAGATCAGATCTTGTCAGCCTGCCACTGGAAATCTCACAACACCTTCACCCAATTCTATTTGAAGGATGTTGCCTGGGCTGACTCAGAGCTTTTCCACCTGGGACCTGTAGTGGCTGCCCAGCAGGTGCACCACCAGGCCCAGAAGTGAGGGGATGTTGTATATATGTAAATATGTACATATTGTAAATATGTTAGATATGTACATAATGTAAATATGTTGAATGTACATATATGTTCAAAAAAAAACAAAAAACTGTGACTTGCTTCCTTTGGGAAGTTTATTTCTTCTGGGACTGAACTCAGCCCCTCTCTCTCTCTATCTTTCCAATTCAGACCAAATCTGAAAGGAAAGAAAAAGGGGGGGGGGGGCAACGTCGGTAGGCTCCCGGTTAACCGGTGAGTTAGTGCCGACCCTGACCTTTCAGGGTTCTCTGACCCTAGGTCAAATGGGCCTGTTAAAATTTGTTGTTATGAGTTCACATAAGTCCCTAGCTGCTTACCCGCCTACCAAGCGGTAGTTATTCAGCAATTGTCCATTGGATAGGATGTATTAACGCAATAAAATTGCAAATTTAATAAGTAAATTAAATTTTTATAAGTTAATACCCTATCCAATGGACAGGCAAGGCCCACCCAACCGGCCCCGCTATCAGCTTATTAGGGGTCTTACTAGGATTAGACACGAAAAAGATGCTATGACGTCAATAGGTAAACAGGAAATGAAGTACGATGCGCCACCTGGCGAATGCACACTCTGTGACCGGTCCTGCCGGTAGTATATACAGGACGTCTTTTTCTGGCGTTTGGCGGGACCGGTCGCGCCGACCGGTAAAGCAATTGTCCATTGGATAGGGTATTAACTTATAAAAATTTAATTTACTTATTAAATTAATTTTGCAATTTAGTGCATAAATCGATGTTTCTTCAATTATCGCCCACTCGGTAACCTATAGACGGTGAATTTCGGTTTCCTTCATCTCTCCGAACCCCCCGATTATCCGGCCGGATTGTATGTCTCCCACTGGGTTCGGATAATCGAGGTTCTACTGTATCCCTGATTTGTTTGCCAGTGAAGCACTTTTCACATATCATTAGACAGGGATAAATATTTGGAAAATTTTAATTGCCTAGAAAATTCATACATCCAAGGTGCCTTTGTTCAAGTTGTGATGTTAAAACACATAGTTTTTCACCAAACAGAAAAATAGTGATAAAATTACATTTAATTTTAAGTTTTGATCATATCCAAACATGAAAATGGCAAAGCAATTAATAATAAGGACAACTTAATTTTGATCCATTTAATCATGCAGTCCCACTTCCATTATTTATATTGAAATGTTGTTCCAAGGCAATAATTATTTTGTAAGCCACCAGAATTGTGTGGATTGCTCTTTTGAATTTATATATTTTTTACATGACCTACATAAATGTAATTCAATTGATTAATTGCATTGATTAATGTGAGGGAACTAATTATAGTGAACTGTGCCTGAGGGAAAGAGGAAATTCTGTTTTCTATTGATATTGTCAGTTAATGATATGGGGCAACATGTTTCTGCTAAAAAGTGTAAAGTTTTTCTGATGTAGGTCTGTAACATTAGGTACACAGGTACTTGAACACGAGCCAACTGTGCACAGAAACCGAGTACTGAATACTGAAAACTGTTAATATTGTCTATTACCATGAATAACACGAGAGACACCTCATTTTCTGCAGTGATTTGCCAGCCTTACTTTTGTTATTCACATATTTTTCTTTGCTTTCATAGATATTTAAAATATTATTTTTAGTGAATACATTTGCATCAGCTATTTTATCACAGTTTGTGTTGGCCCTCAGCATCAGCATTCACAGGGCACTGTGTACCTGTATGCAGACCAGTATTGATCTAATTGTTTTCACGTAAGTTCGACTGATCACTGCTGCTGCCGCAGGATTATAGTCTCCCTTGAATAACTTCTTGGGTTTCAAATTTTTCTTTCGTCCTTATCTTTCTTTAAAACTGTAGGAGCGGGAAAAATTTTTGGGATACTTTGGGCAGACCTTAAGCTTTACTTAAGGTAACCTTAAGCATTTTTCAAAAACACCCTGTCATCGCGTGTCGGAAAAAAACACACCTGTGCTATAAAATTTATCAGGTACATTCTAGACCTATGTCCGCAGTTCGGAAAAGATTTTCTGATCAGTCGGACCATAGATGCCTGAATGGGGGAGGCTGTATCTCAGAAACCTTAAGGTGTAGGAAGTTGATACTTGGTAGGGACATTGGTTAGGAGGTGTAGGTGTGCAAAATCATGGTGTGACCTTGATTTGGCCTTTAACCTTGCCATAGTGATGAGATTTTACAACTGCGACTTTCCTTGTCAGCACATATATTGGAAGGAAGAGTTAAAATATTAGAAACATACCCAAAATCTGAAGAAATTGTAAGCTTTTATCCCCATATTTTCGTCCATTTGCAGACTTTTACAGCGAAACGTTGAGCAGAACTGCCATGTTTTGATTACGACAATCTATAACCTCAATCTCGCTTGTCAGCCCATAAAATTGAAGGAAAACTTTAAATTTTGGGAACAAACAAGAAACCTGAAGAAATTATAAGCATTTATCTCATATTTTGTGCATCTGGCCACTTTTATTGCGATGTCGTGAAGAGGAAACGTCCATATTGTTTGGAGTGTACTAAAATGCGGAGTCCCGGTATCGGTATGGTTTTACATTGGCGACCTCCCGATATACACATTTTTGGTACTGACCCACCCCTAGCAGAAAGGGATATTCTCATTTTATGGTCACCTTAAAGTCACAATATGAATAAAGTTATGGTCACCTAACAGTGAAAAAAAGGAAGTTTTCAACCTCCAGCCATCTTATTGTTCAACTGACCTCAGCTACACTTTATGCACTTATAAAGGGTGACAAAATGGACATTCTTATTTTGTGGTCACCTTAAAGTTCTAATATGAATGAAGTTATGGCGACCTTTCAGTGAAATTATGGAATTTTTAATCTCCAGCTATTGTATTGTTAGCTGACCACAGTTAAATTTTGCAGACTTATTAAAGATGAAAATGGGGACATTCTTATTTTCTTTCCACCTTGGAGTTCCAATACAAGTACAGTCGTGGCCACCTTGAAGTAAAAATGAGGGTTTTCAGCTCCCAACCTGCTTACCGTTCAATGACATCAGTTCAGCTTGACACATTGATTAAGTTTAAGGAAGACTTTTAATGACCTTTTTCCTTAAAATTCCTGTTTTTATGTCAGCTGACATTATGGCATCACTCTGCGGCATACGCGTCGGCTTGAACAACTTCTCCTCCAAAACTACAAGACCCAGAGACATGCTGTTTTTTTTTAAAAGATATCTTATCTATCGAGGATGATAAATCGTAAAATCCATGCAGATCTGTCTGTTTATTTGTTTCCCAGAGTCATTAGAAGAGAGGTACCCCACCCAAAGTCTGAAAATTTCAACACTTTATCACAATTTTATCATTGACTATTACAGGGATTTCTCTCATATCGTGCATATATGTACTAGGCCTGGATCTTTCTTGATCATTTTTTTATGAATTTTTGATGCATTAAAATTCATGTTTTTATTACGCTACAATAGCTTACCATGTGGGACTTAATGCTGTTCTCGGGTTGCCACACCCGGGGCCAACGTCTTAGAAAAAAAGATCGTTCTTGTTAGCCACCGGATATACTGGTAGTTGTCGTCAGTGATAACTTCTGACCAATCGCCCTACTTTCTCGTTGGCCACGATGACTGGTAGCAGTTTGTAAATATACAGACATTTTCATTTATTTCTCAGTATTCACGTATTGTTGGAGGCTAATATTTGGATATTTCTTTATATATATATTTCATAGATTATACTGCAAAATTTTTAATTTCACAACTTAAGTATTTTCCTTACAATCCGCGTGTTTTGAGTTTTCTCGGTTCAGGCAATTTCAATTGTACGTCTTTTTATTGCGTTAAAATGTCTCTCCATCAAGCAAACAAAGACAAACCGAGAGCTCAGAAATGCCGCCATTTTTGCTTCAGTTTTGATAATCATAATTACTGCCCTACCTGTAGGGAGGCTGGCAAGGGAGATGACCCCTGTGTCACTTTTGAAGCACCCTGCCATATTTGCACGTCTCTCACTGATGAACAATTGCAAAAAATTCAAAACAGGAAGCGGTACTTAAAAAAGCAAAAAGCGGAAACTAGTTCCAAAGATGAACTAGATCTCTTGGGTGAAGGCGATGGGGACTCTTTTACTGGTTCTAATGCAGACCTTGAGAGTGCTGCCGATAACCTCTTTACCTCACCCCCCCGTCCTCAACCTCTCGCCTTCAGTTCTTTATCACTAAAGACCCCAGCCAAAGCTGTTCCACCCACCCCAGGTACTGTTTTACAAAACAAAATTCAAAGAAATCTAGAGAAATCCCTGGGTGATTCCTTAAATATACATATCCAGCAGCAAATGGGTTCCTTCCAGGCATCCATGTTAGAAGCATTTCAATCACTCCGAGAGGAGTTGGCAGTTAAAAAGCCTGCCGAGGTTGATCCCTTGCCTCATGCTTCAAAAGCTGGTCCATCCAGCAACTCTGCTGCTCATCTGGACCTACCCCCTCCGAGGTCAAGTACTAATGCACAGTCCGAGGCAATGGATGTGGACGTTGGTCCAGCACTCCCTCCTCGACTAGTACTTAACCAAACTTCCTCGGATCAGTACGTTGCCCCTTCTGAAGCTATACCGAAGGATTCCTCGTACTCACACAAAAAACAAAGCCACAGGCAAACAGTAGCACCGAGCTCTGCCTCGGATCAACTGGATGAGGATTCCGACGAACCTCGGATCCATCCTAGACCTAAGAAACACTCTGACAAGAGCAAGCATAAATCTAGGTCCAGATATGTGTCATCTTCAGAGGAAGATCACTCCCCTGTGGCCAGACACAGGTCTTCTAAGCCCTCTAGGGCTCAGCCCTCAGGCGCAGCTTCTGATCAAGACCTCCCACAACATGATCCAGACCCCCCTTATTATAGGGAAGTAGCCCTGTCTGACATTCCCTCCCAATACTCTGAAGAGGTAGACACCTTCAGGCGCATTCTTTCTCTCCCTGACCCCAGGGACTCTATGCCTAGGTCTTCAACTTCAGTGTTGGGTCTGGATGACGAAAAAGGCCGTCAAGAGCTCAGACCTAGAGGTCCTTCCTCTATCCTACCACTTAGCTCAGTTATCAAGGACGCCTTTGATAAATTTCAACAGGATTTCAAAGCTGCCAATTTATCTGAGGGAAAATATGTCAAGCCTCCTCCTTCCACTTCTAAGTGGTATAAGGTTGGACAGCCCACTTTTCAAGACAAAATCCAGGAGTTGAATACGGACTTTGCCAAGATCTGTATTACTCCTAGACCTCCTGGGGCACCAGTAGCCAAAGTCCCTCTGCCAGTCCTTAAGGAGCTGGAACATCAGACTAGACAAAATATTTCAACCCTCAATTTCACCGCTGCCTTTGCCAAAACCTCTTCTTCTTGCAATGCTTCCTTGGAAAAGTGCCAACATAGCATCAAGTTGACTGTCAAGAAGATAAAGTCTCAGATCCAGAAAGGTGCCAATCCTGAGAAAGCAGCAAAGCGCGGATATGAGGAAGTTGCTGAGTACTTGGATTTTTGGAACAAGATGGTTCTTGTTCAACATAGAGCTCTTACCTGTCTCAGCAAATCGCTAGCCCATATTCTCCAGAGGGAATTATATTCCATGGCTAATACCGGCTTGCTCAGGCGCGAAGCCGAAATGACTCTATTACATCCCCAGCTAGGGGAAACGAGATGCCAAGAACTTAGGAACTCGTTCTTCTGGGACTCCTCCTTGTTCGAGTCTCAACTTGTAAAGGAAGGTGAGGACTTCCTTCTCAAAAAAGGCACCTCAAAAGATTCTCAGGGTTTTGCACCCTACCAGAATAAGCCCTTTCGTGGCCCCCACAAGAAAAGAGGCTCCTACAGGAAACGCCCCTATGGGGGCAATACCTCTCAAAGCAGTAACCAATCCTTTCCCTCGGGAAGAGGAAAATCCAACTTCAGAGGCTCCAGGGGTCGTTTTCGACCCCACAATAGGGGAAGGGGACGTGGAAACCCCCCTTCTCAATGACTCCTCCAAAGCCTCGCTCAGTCCACCAGTAGAAAGTCGCCTCCGTTCTTTCAAGAGAGACTGGCTAACAAACAAATGTTCTCAAAACGTGTTAAACATTATCACCAATGGCTACGTTCTGCCATTCCGTTCAAAGCCAAACTTGATCAGATTTCCCCTGATTTTATCAGAGTACAAGGCCCAACAAAAAGACCAAGCCTTGGCCACTTGTACCCAGTCTCTCTTGTCAAAGAACGCCATCGAAAGGGTGGAAAACGTAAAATCTCTCGGGTTTTACAGTCGCCTGTTCCTAGTACCCAAGCCTCACCAAAGGTGGAGGCCAGTCATAGACTTAAGCAGGCTCAACACTTTTCTACATGTAGAAAAGTTCAAAATGGAAACCCCGGAGTCCATCCGGACTTCCCTGGTCCCAGGGGAGTGGGTATCGTCAATAGACCTGTCGGACGCATACCTTCACATCCCCATCCATCCAAACTCAAGGAAGTACCTAAGGTTTTGCTACAAGGCCCAGGTGTTCCAGTTCACCTCCCTACCTTTCGGACTGGCCACAGCCCCCCAGGTCTTTACGATGATCGTAAAGGAAGTGAAACTAATGGCCCTCTCAAGAGGACTCAGAATTCACCAATACCTGGACGACTGGCTGATCAGGTCCCAGTCCCAGGAGGAATCTCAAAGGGACACACAGGCAGTGGTAGACCTAACCCAATCCTTGGGTTGGATAATCAACCAGGAAAAATCAGAACTGAAACCTACTCAGGTGTTTTCGTTCGTGGGCTACGAATACCACCTAGATTCAGCCCTTGTAAGACCCACTCACGAGAGATGGCTCAAACTTCAGGATTTGATCCTACGACTCAAGTCAAAACGTGTTTTGACTGCAAGATGTTTGATGTCTCTAATTGGGTTGCTAGCCTCAACGGAGAAAATGGTCCCGGAGGGACGCCTTCACATGAGGCCCTTTCAGTTTCATCTCAAGGAGCACTGGAGATATCCTCAGTCGCTGGACAACCTCCTTCCTTGGACAGAAGCCATTGTAGCCCACCTAGATTGGTGGCAAAACCCCTCAAATGTGATGAAAGGCGCAGACCTTCATCCCAAGGACCACAGTATCCAACTCTTTACCGACGCCTCAAATGAAGGTTGGGGCGCTCACTTAGATCAAAATTCTACAAAAGGGCTGTGGTCAGAGTGGGAAAAAAGGCTACACATAAATGTCCTGGAATTGAAGGCGGTCTCCCTGGCCCTTCGAGACTTCAAGGACCAGTGCCAGAATCAAACAGTGTTAGTTGCGACAGACAACTCAACAGTGGTAGTCTACATCAACAAGCAGGGGGGAGCTCACTCAGCAGAGATGTGCGCTCTCCTGTGGAAAATCATGACCTGGTGCCATCACTACCATATAACATTGAAAGCCAGGCACATTCCAGGGTGTCTGAATGTGATGGCCGACCTCCTATCCAGGTCCAACCAAGTGCAGTCAACAGAATGATCTCTGCACCCTCAGGTCTTCAAGCAAATCTGCCGAAAGTGGTTCACCCCTCATGTAGACTTATTCGCCACTCACCTGAATCACAAACTCCCTCTATATGTGTCTCCTATCCCAGACCCAAGGGCCTGGAACATAGATGCTCTGAACATAAACTGGACCAACCTCACGGCCTACGCCTATCCTCCTACGGTTCTCCTTCACAAGGTGATCCAAAAGATCAAGCAATGCCATTGTCTGATCATCGTGATAGCCCCAGGCTGGCCAGGGATGCCCTGGTTTTGGGACCTAGTGCAGCTCTCAACAGAGATCCCACTACAACTCCCAGTGTCAACGACCCTACTCAAACAGTCCCACAACTATGTGTTCCACAACAATCCACAACAGCTGAACCTCCACGCCTGGTGTCTAGGAGCGGACAACTCCAGGAACAAGGCTTCTCTGTGGAGGTGGCAGAGAGAATTGCTGCCCCTCAGCGGTCATCAACAAGGACCATCTACAGGTCAAAGTGGGCCCTATTTGAAAAATGGTGCAGAGAAAATTCGGTGGATTTCTCCACTCCATCTGTGAAACAAATCTCAGATTTTTTCATGTACCTGTACCAAGACTTAAACAGGCGCCCCTCGACCATTGATGGTTACAGGACTGCTATCGTTGACACTTTGGGCCCAACGGCCCAACACATTGCGCACAATGCAGACCTTCATAGGTTACTCTCCAGTTTTCACAGGGATCGTCCTAAAAGTTCCAGAAATTTACCCAAGTGGAACCTTTCTGTTGTCCTTAACGAGCTCACCAAAGCACCATTTGAGCCCATGAAAGACTCAGACCTCAAACATCTTACTCTCAAAACTGCTTTCTTGCTAGCCTTGGCCTCCGGCAAGTGCCGCAGCGAAATCCATGCCTGGGTCGCTAACAAAGTAGCTAATTTAGGCCAATGGGAAAAGGTAGCCTTGTTCCCTTCTTCTGATTTCATAGCCAAAAACCAACTAGCAAGAGAAGGTTCTCAAAGTGTGTCACCAGTGACTATCCCTGCTTTGACTACCATTGTAGATAGACAGTTTAAGGAAGACAGGACCCTGTGTCCCGTGCGGGCCCTGAGGTTCTATTTGGACCGAACTAAAGACCTGAGAGGGTCTTGTTCTCTCCTTTTCATCTCCTTTAAGAAAGGACATACCTCAGACATCAGACCCGCTACACTCTCCTCATGGTTGAAACAAACCATTCTACTTTGTTACAAACAAGCAGATCAACAAGCCTTGGACTTGGTCCAAGTCAAAGCGCATGACATCCGGGCCTTCGCGGCCTCTAAGGCCTTTTACGTTGGAGTATCGGTGGACCAAATCATGCAAGCCTGTCACTGGAAAGCTCACAACACATTCACAAATTTTTACCTAAAAGACCTTACTTGGTCGGACACGGACAACAATATGTATCTGGGACCTGTGGTGGCGGCACAACAAGTCCTAGATCCTTCCCCTCAGACCAGTTGTCCTCGGAAAGAAAAAAAGGGGGGGGGGGCACATCCGCTACAACCAAGTCTTCAGGAGTCTCTCCCAGGATCTAGGTATTCCTTTATCTTCAAGATGTTACGGGTAAGGTCATTTTATTTTTTAATTATCAGGTAATTTCTATTAAGGATTTAGTCAGTTGTCGTTAATCTCATATTTCAGGTTAAAAATTTCATGAGATGCCCAACCACTGGGTTGGTCAGTCACACGTGAAGGTCTACTAGGGACCCTTAGACCTCGAAGTGAGCACCGCTGCACTTCCGTCCTACTACCAAACATCTGGACAGTTTTAGCACTGTCCCTTTTTACTTAGGTTTTTGGCTCGTTACAGGCCCGATCTTCGGGATCGGGGCTCTGTAAAAGGGACTCAGACTGGCATTTCTGGCACTATTCTGTATATATTAATTCAAATCTTAGAAAAAAAAAAAAAAATTACATATCTTCCAGTCTCAGCTGTAATCCCGCCACCGGGCGGTTGAATTCAGCATTAAGTCCCACATGGTAAGCTATTGTAGCGTAATAAAATTGAAAATTTTAATTACTTAAATGTAGCTTTTATAAGCTACAAGCTTACCATGTGGGACTTAGGAGAGTCCCACCCTGCCTCCCCGCTGTTTACAGCTGAGGGGTAGGTTTAATAAAAAATTAGAAAGTAGGGCTGTTTACAGCTGAGGGGTAGGTTTAATAAAAAATTAGAAAGTAGGGCGATTGGTCAGAAGTTATCACGTGACGACAACTACCAGTATATCCGGTGGCTAACAAGAACGATCTTTTTTTCTAAGACGTTGGTCCCGGGTGTGGCAACCCGAGAACAGCATTAAGTCCCACATGGTAAGCTTGTAGCTTATAAAAGCTACATTTAAGTAATTAAAATTTTCAAATTCATGCACTAAGTCACTTACAACTTAAAAAGTATTACATTTAGAGCATTTTGTTCAATTTGTTTTGATGACGTTTTGTGTTATTTGTAACATAGTAAAATTTCAGAACTGTAGCCCCTTACATAATTAAGCGTCCCTGAAAGGGCGCTTATTTGTTTTCGCCTCAGTTTCCTCGCCGCCGCATTATGGTCTCCCTTGAATATCTTCCTTATTATTAGAAGGTTTCAAACCATATTTGGCAGTTATATACCTTAGGCGTGGGAAATTTTTTTTGCATGCTTAAATTTGACCTTTGACCTTTATAAAGGTCACATGATCAAAAACAATTTTTTTGAAGTACACCCCCCCGTCATCACAGTTTAGGAAAAACTACTTGCTACACAGCCTCATAATTTGACACACCTGTTTATACTATCGAAAACACGAGCTGATTAGATTTTGGGAGCAATCCCTTGAAAAATGTTTCATTTATGAGTGATTTTCTGACACCTTCCAATCTGAAAGCCTTAAATTTAGGTCAACCCCCCTATTATCTTCTTAAGTATTGCATTTAGAGCTCTAAAATGTACTGGGAGGTAATAGGAAACCATATGTGGAGAGTCTAAATAGCCGGTCAGTTTTACCCCACGGCCCCCCCTTATGGGTCAAACTGGGGTCATAAAATAGCTGATTTTGAGTTTTTGCCTTATATCTCCTTTATTGTTGCTTTTATAGCTTCAGAATGTATTAAGAGGTATTGGGAAAGCATATATGGAGAGTCTAAATAGCCGGTCAGTTTTACCCCCCGGCCCCCCCTTATGGGTCAAACTGGGGTCATAAAATAGCCGATTTTTAGTTTTTGCCTTATATCTCCTTTATTGTTGCTTTTATAGCTTCAGAATATATTAAGAGGTATTGGGAAAGCATATGTGGAGAGTCTAAATAGCCGGTCAGTTTTACCCCCCCGACCCCCCCCCCCCCCCCCCCCCCCCCCCCTTATGGGCCAAACTGGGGTTATAAATAGCTGCTTTGGAGTTTTTGCCTTATATCTCCTTTATTGTTGCTTTTATAGCTTCAGAATGTATTAAGAGGTATTGGGAAAGCATATGTGGAGAATCTAAATAGCCGGTCAGTTTTATTCCCCGACCCCCCCTTATGGGTCAAACTGGGGTCATAAAATAGTTGCTTTGAAGTTTTGCCTTATATCTCCTTTATTGTTGCTTTTATACCTTCAGAATGTATTAAGAGGTATTGGGAAAGCATATATGGAGAGTCTAAATAGCCGGTCAGTTTACCCCCGACCCCCCCTTATGGGTCAAACTGGGGTCATAAAATAGCTGATTTTGAGTTTTTGCCTTATATCTCCTTTATTGTTGCTTTTATAGCTTCAGAATGTATTAAGAGGTATTGGGAAAGCATATGTGGCGAGTCTAAATAGCCGGTCAGTTTTACCCCCCGACCCCCCCTTATGGGCCAAACTGGGGTCATAAATAGCTGCTTTGGAGTTTTTGCCTTATATCTCCTTTATCGTTGCTTTTATAGCCTCAGAATGTATTAAGAGGCATTAGGAAAGCATATGGCGCAGCTTTGTGCATTCTTAGCTTTACAGCATGCTTAATAAAACCACAAATCATTTTAAACTTTCAGGGATGCTTCGCTTTTGTTAGCAAAAGCATTCCTCTAGTTAAGTAATTGCTGTAAAACCTAAACATTCTACTGCAGTAAATAATCTTTTTCTCACCGGCATTTTATTTCAGTGAGGGGAGTGAGGAAGAGGCAGTCTTTTTCTGCACAGATCTGCCCCCTCCCCACTCCCCTCACTAAAATAAAAATGCATGTGAGAAGGGAATTGCCTCTGTGTATGGGGGGTGAGGGGGAAGTGAGATGGGCAAGTAAGATTATGTGTGTACAGTGTGAGAAATTCGTTGCAAAGCAGTGGTGGCCCCATAGGGCCACTAGGTTCTGAAGTTCAGTGGCCCCTGTTAAAACTTGATGGCCCAAACTTTTTAAAAACTTTTTTCAAACAAATTGTCTTTTTAATTTATTAAAAGTGACAAGTCAAAAAGATACAAAAATGATTTATGGTAAATTTCTTTTTTTAACTTCAAGCTTGAATACAAATTATACAAGATGCAGTCAGAGAGAGCAAAACGCTCGACTCCATGTGACCAGTCTCTCAAGTGATACAAAATATTGTAAGGAAGACAATAAAATAAAACCAAACATGTAAATTAATTTTTGAAGAAATATCAAGTAGAAAGCTAAAGTCATTAAAAATGCATTAAATGGGACCTCTGAAAACTCATGATTATTTTGTATCCAAAATAAGATCTAGATTTTTCTTTTTTAGAAACTTCTTCCTTTGACCAGGTCCAACCCACAAAAATTTTTAATAAAGATCTGTCCATTTGTTCTGGGGTAATCTAAACACATACACAAAAAAAAAACCCCAAAAAAACAGAGAGACAGACAAATAGACAATTAGCACACAAGAACATAAACTGCTGGGTGAGGTAAAAAAAATATTGCTTAAAAGACACTTCTTAGTAAAAATCACTAGTGGTAATTTTTTTCCCCCCTTTTTTTTTCATTTGATGGCCTGTCAAGGTATTGAAAGAAAAAAAGAGAACATAAAACAGAAATAATAATTAATAAAAATGATGAATATACCACCCCCTCTTTGTTATCTTATGCCATTTTCAAGACAAAAAAACGGGAAGAAATATTTTTACTTAAAGACAACAAGTATCACACCCTAGGCTTGTGACCTCACAATAACAATTGCATTGTGACATCATTAAATAATAACATCACCAGAAAGCAAAATATTGATTTTTACATATGTCAGAAGAGAAGCAGATTCCACTGTAAAAACCCAATTAAATATAAAAACTCTCTCCTGGCTTTAATTTTCAAACAAATTACACCAAATTTAGAAGAATCCATCTGTACCCCATGAAATATCTACCCACCAAATTTAAGCTTGATTGGCGTTACCGTTTTTGAGTTTTAAGGGTTAAATGGTACACAGACAGAAACAAACTGATCACAATAACCCTCTCCTATCCTCGAGCATTAAAAATAAAACTGAAGTCTTTTTCATGACCATCCCAATGAATTTTACACAAAACACCTAAATTTTGGAAGCTTTATGATTACTTTAAGCTTCAAAGAAATAATGAAATAATGTTTTTCTTTTCATACAATTTAGACAGAGTGTCTGCCACTAAACAAGCCTTTTTTACATTGACTTGTGGATAAGTGAAACAACTATACTTGTGTGAGGGGGGGGGGGGGGGGTGTCAGTCCACTTTCCCAGCATGTTCAAGCTAGGCAGTGTGTACATGTGTGATTGAATGTACTTCACTGGCAGTTTTGTGTGAGTGAGGGGGGGACATATGCATTGATCGCTTTTCTGCAGTCTTCCCAGTGAAGGGGGGAGGGGGAGGGGGAGCACTAGCCTGGCCTTCCAGGCTGTCTCAACCATAATGCAAACGTGAAATATTTTTTGCCATAATTTACACTATATCAGAGGCCTTTCTAGTCTGGGAGTTCTCCTCAGCAAGCTAGGCTAAGTAAATGTATGAGAGCATTATGAAAAATACTTATAGTGCAATCAAACAGTTGCGTCTATATTATACATATAAATGCCTGTGGCAAGGCTAGGGGAGAACCACTTGGTGTACTGACTCTTGGAAGAGTAAGAGAAACAGTGTCTGAGTTTAGTTGCTTATTAAGGGTGAACTCAATCTGGAATATGCAAAACACAATGCATAATTAAGGACTTAGCCATGGGGAAAGAAAACCAATTAAAAAAAATGACAGCACACTGGATTGTATTACCACATGAGGCATGTTGTAGTCAATATGTGGTGGCCCATTGGGGCCCATGAAAGTCAAGTTGTGGTGGCCCTAACTTAAAAAGGGGGGGCCCCTGGCCACAGGGCCACCCTGAATTTCGCACGCTGTGTGTGTATGTTGTAAGTCTCACTTCCCCCTATTCAAAGAAAGAGGAGAATATATGTGCAATGTGAGAAAATGGAAAGGTTCACTCTCACTGAGCTTTATCAAGCCTAGCTGTGCATGCTGTTATTCTGCTTACAGTTTAATACTGCAACTGATACAGTTTTTAGATAATCTACTTTCCCATCAGATACAAAACACTGTAAAGTTTACCTTCTCCTTACAGTCTCATACCACAACTACTACAGCTTTATTTACTCAAGTCTCCACCCGGGCCGCTCGTTTTTGTTAGCAAAAACCTTTTTCTAGTTTTGAATATTTGTCCACCATTTTATTCAGTTTAATCAGAAAGAGTATGTTTCTGAGCATATCAGATCGTGGGGGATAGGTTTCTAGTGTATATGTAATATTGCAGCTTTCATTGTCCAAACAGTTTCTTGGGCAATGTTCGATTTTTTTTTGATAGGTTTATGAAACAGTTGTGTAAGATATAGCAAATCTATCGCCGATTTTCTTATGATACAAATATGAAAAACATTTTGTCACAGATGTTAACCACTAGTATCCAAAAAAGGTATATATTTAATCACAAATATACAAATTATTGCATGGAAACATGTAATACCTCTGAACTTATGTTTTGCCAGCGTTCTATCACAAAAAAATTCACAAAAGAAAAAAGAATATTCTACCCAACCAATTTCCACAGCATCAAATTTTACTCACAAATCCATGACATATTTTAGTATTTTTATGTTTCAGAGACATCAAATATTTTGTGGCTTAACTAAATTATACAAATCTGAATTTCATTGCATTTATATATTTTTGGGTCCTAGTTTTTAAGCTTCTGTTTGAATTTAAGACTGTGAAATGAAGGAGATATTTTAGTATAAACATAGGAATTAAGAGTAGAACAGTCTTCAATAATTCAACATAAATATTGGAATATAATAAAACTTTAGATAACTGAGGCTCTAATGTACTATAAGGTAATTAAAATGTTACCATACAGAAAGTGCATGCCTTTGTTCATTCTTAGGATGAGCTTTGTATGTTACACTGAGAATGACTGTGTCACAACAAGCTGCTTGTTTTTTTCTCACATGCCTGATTGTACTCTTGACGTGTATCGCTAGCCAGTTGATTGTAGTGGAAAAGAATGGAAATGTTCATTCCTACATAAGTGTGATTGGTTGTATCTATTAGTGCCTAGTAGGGACAAGACTGGAGTTGGCAGGGTTGCAGTATATCTGGGTGTTAGTGCATATTCCCATGCATTCAGTTTTTTGATGTGGTGGTTTCATGTGTGAATTTCACAATAAATTTTTCAATAAATGAATATCAACGATTGACCTTTATATAAACTAGTATTCTAACATGACACGGATGTGTCCGTCGTTCTGATTGGTCGAGAGCGATTTCTAAGCCGTCTAAAATTCAGCATCAACAGTACAGTACGGTAATTGGATAAATTTGTAAGGTTACAAGTGTTTCAAGTATTTTATTTTCAACAATCATGTTAGAATAAGAATATAGCATTCAAAAGCCGTCTAAACGCAGAATTTTAGACGGGTTGACATGATCTAAGCACTCAGGCTTCGCCTTCGTGCTCATACCACGCCAACCCGTCTAAAATTCAGCGTTTAGACGGCTTTTTCATGCTATATTCCTATAATAATGTTTAATGTGTCATTGTCAAATGAAATCCAGGGCATAATCTATCAATGGGATCAGATATGGCAACATTGATACATGGGTATAAACTATGATCGAGCCATAGTCAAATTTTTTATCCCATTTTTAACCATAAAATCATGAAACAGTTTGCGGGATAAAGTATATATCAGTCCAGTAAGATCAGTGGTGTTAGCTACGTTTCAAACATTTTGGATCTATCAAAATAACTCTGTGTAAATATAGTGGGAGATATAAACAAACCCACAATTCATGACAACTTTCTCGACTTATTAATAAAGATTTTTTTGGGATATTGAGATATATAAAGTTAAGATTTAAGCTGTGTAATCAGTTGCTAGAAATTGTCAGTAACCGACCGCGATTGTGATAAATCAAACACGTCTGATTGTCCACCCACTGTAACAAACCCAACAGATGACAACTTCAACATTAAAAATTGTCCCTTGTCCGGTCCTTCTTCTGATCAGTAAATAAATGTTGATGATTATATAATGGCTTTTGTAGACTAGTATGGACCACTGGAGATATATTTGGTAGTCTTTTAATTTGAGGGGTTTCTTTACGGGTTATGGATTACTTATGTAGAAAAGTACAATAATTTACAGCCGTGGGATGGATAGCCCATAAAATTAAGAAAACAGGAACCAAAATTCAGTTGTTCATAAAAACCTGTAAAGATTAAAGGCATAATAAATAAGAAAAAAAGAACAATTTTCACATACTGTTACAAATTTCATGTTTCTTACTTAAGAAGTAACAAGTTAATCTGTGTTGGGTGGCACTTTTTGTCCTGGAAAGAAAAATATGTTTCAAGGGGGAGTGGTGGGTGGGGGGTGGGGTGGGGGTAATTACTAAGTGCAGTACACTGCTCAGCTCTAAGTCAATTTATGTTAAAGGCAAGAAGATTTATAGGCTAGACTTACAATTTGTGTGAAACCAGAATTTGCATCTCAGTTTCACCTGATGTATATGACATAAAAAATATGTGATACAGTTATAAATTAACTGTTTAAAATGATTATCAACTTGGTGTCAGCATACATGTATTAGATTATTAACTTAATGTATCATAGTAATTCCTCCTTGTAGAGTTTTGTGAGTCATTTCTCGCTGATTGGTTGAGTCAGCCCTGTGGCTTTAGACTTCAAATTGTGTGGTTCCATATGCTTGATCTACCAGTTGTGATATAGTGTTCCAATGACTGGCTTGGTAATTTGGCACAGTCCTTAAATTGGTACAAAATGAATTCAGTAGCCGATTGGAAAGATGGATATAAAAATTATAATTTGGAAGATTTACGTGAAGTTTAATTTGTCATGTACCAATTTGGGTTGCTGGTTTCAGGTAGAAATTACATGTATATAATCATCCCTTAAAAAGCATATTAAAATTTCTATGGTATAAATTTCATTTCATGACTTCTGTTTGTATCAGTGTTTGTTTCTATGCATAAAAAAGTGAGAAACCATCCTATTTTATCAGTAATGTTATTCTTCCATATAAAGCCTAGATGATTTTGATAACTGTATGGGGTTATGGGGGTTATAAATAAGGCAGAGGATATTTACACCACCGCTGTGTGCGCAATGCCGAAAAGTCGTCTTATGTACACCACCGCTATGTTCATAAGCTACATATGGTTCCTTATGTACACCACCGTTGTGTATATTAGCCAGATAATGTCTCTTATGTACACCACCGTTGTGTATATTAGCCAGATAATGTCTCTTATGTACACCACCGTTGTGTATATTAGCCAGATAATGTCCCTTATGTACACCACCGCTGTTTATGTAAGCTAGATTGAATATCTTGTGTACATATGCAAGTTATTTGGGATATTTTGTGTACCACTAAAATGTAGGTAAGCTAATGTACATGGTCTTCTACACCACCTTATTGTGCATGCTATGTCAGTCCCCCTAGAAATGGGATGATTAGTCTTCCCCCCTATTGTACTGTGGAAACTAAATTAAATTTCTTATACACACCTTATTGTGTACCCAGCCAGGTAAAATTTGTTACATAATTAGCCTTTTGATCCCCACAGGTCGAATAGTTGTGGCTTAACTTGGGTTGGATGACACTTAGATGACAAAGACAGTGAAGATGTGATTTTTTATTGTTTCATTATTTATTCATTATACACATGGAACAAGAATCATACAAGTAACATACATTACAAATGTACCAGGTTCTAATGGCATGAAAGCCTCTACACACGGCCATCTACGCACCTTACAAAAAAGTGATATATAGCAAAAATACAAAAAGAAAAACATTCTTTTTAAGATTCTATATTTCTCACTAAATACATATCCATGGAGAGTGAACAGGACAATGTCAACTTGTTTTTGGCCTTTCTGTTTCAACTTTATAAGCATTAATCAAATATATTCTTGTAAAAGAGAGAAATTGCATTTATTTTCAAACTAACACTGATAAAACAGCTTTTGTTTTACTTTATATTATTGTAGTGTATTATTGCATTACTCGACAGCTGTGGTGTACATAAAGAACTGAAATACCCTTATGTACACAGCCGTGGTGTAAATAACCAGTTTGTATAAAATAAAGTGTTACAACCAAAAAGGGAAGTCATTTGACCGAGAAGATGTTCAACAACCTGACCCTGATGCCGACTTTTCAAGATGACAACACTTCACAAAAAGTTACTTGATCACCCTTGTAAGACAAAGCAGATTAATTGACAAACTTGTAATCTTGTCTTGAAAAGATTAGATAAGACAAGTTGTAAAATTCTAGTGTTTTTAATGGTTTCCTTTATGTGGAATGTCGTATTTTTTTGGTAGAAAACTATATCCGCAAAGAATATTTGGGAACCGGTTATTGAAAATGTTATTATTTTAGACTTTCTAATGGCTGATACTTCATCAGAACGACAAAAAATATACATATTTTGTCAAATATGTCACATTTTTACTTTAATTTGAGCAACAATCATTTTTATGTACATAATAATATCTCGCGAAAGCCACTTCCATTTACAAGTTATCGCTCATGTATGCTGGCGAATAATTTTCTATGCACAGGATACAAGTATACAAAATACCGGATTTCGTTTCGTCTTGTTTAAAAGCCCTGGTAACCGGTTTTGATTTCTGTAAACGATGCCACTACTCTAAACAATGCTGCTCTAAAGATTACAAAGTCGTATCACTGAAAAGTTAAGTCATCATGCAGTTTGATTAAAAATATCAGGTGGCAGTAGTCAGTAGAGAAATACTCACAAAGGTTTTCAAACATGTTTGAATATTAGGATGGAGGCCTGAATTGGCAATTCAAGTCTGTCTCCAAAGTTTGACTCTGATTTTGACAATAATAAACTGTACTTTTACTGTACTATTACTGTGTTGAGGTACTAGTGCTGGGACGAGTTGACTGAAACTCGAGTCGTAACTCGATGGGCGATAATTAGGGGTTACATCGATCTGCGCAAGTGAAACTTGAGTTTTTGAAAACGTCAATATTTAAAGCTGACACTTCACCAATACAACGGAAATATCCAATATTTTCAAAAATATATTGCATTTTTACTTAATTCTGACTTAAATCAATGAAGATTTAACATAAATTATACCGTGAAAACCATTTCCAGGTGAAAGTTTTGGCTAATGTATGGTTATATAAAATATTTTCCATATGTTAATGGCTAACAAACGAAATACTTTATACCGAAAATTACTCGAGTTTAACTCAAGTTCAACTCGCTTCTAACAGGTGATGCTCGATCTGCCCTTTTAACTGGCGATCCCACCACTAGTAGGTACCTCCCCTAAGGAGGATATGTTTTTTCAGGAAATATTGACAGTGGCAAAAGGAACAGATGATTTTATTTTGGTGGTCATCTGGATCAGTGTCTGGATCCAGGAATCTTTTGAATGATCTTTCACTGTTAATTGCAAGACATGACCATTTTCAGTATATGTGTATATACCTCTGTAATAAATCATCAGTTTGCTTTGTGAAGAAGTCAGGACACTCCAACAGCAGTGACTGTAATATAACAAGGTGTGATCGGTACAGCAGAAGGCTAGTGCTTCAGTGTAGAACACAGAATATAATCTCCTTATAAAGATGATTTGCTGCAATAAGTGTTTGAGATTCCCTGACCTTTGTTCTGCTTTATTCAACAGGGTGCATTAATCAGTGCTTGCTCTGATGATAACCTTCACTTGTGGAACTTCCGACAGAAAAAGCCAGAGATTGTCCACTCATTGAAATTTCAGCGGGAAAGGTGAGGAACAAAAGTACTAGTGTTAAAGACAGCAAATCTGAGGTGTTAAAGTAATGAGAAAGCTTCACAATATTTTCTGGTATTGTTATGTCACTTATACACAATGTGACAGAAGATTTAAATTTCTGTTTTATCTTGCCTGTACTCATCAGACTGATCTGTATTGATTATAAAGTTTGAACTAAGATAACACAATATTGTAACACCAATGACACGATCCAATTATTTTCAAGAATTCTAATGTTTTAGGATCAACAGGTAAAGTGAGCATGTGACACAGAATACTTCAACCAAATTGACAAGCACTCTCTTACTTCTAGTCTGATGCTTCAGTCTGATGGACTCAATTTAATATATTGTTCTCTGATACCAGGGCATGTTGTATCTGATCAGTTGGATTGGTTTGGTGCACACTCACCTTTACCCAAATTTATCTCACCCTCAGTACTCCAATGCATTATGCCACAAGGAAAACAAGGAAACTGACAATATGTCATTGCCATGACAATTACTGCCTAAATTGCAGTATTATGGAAAGATAGTAATAATGTGAGAGAATCCCAAATCTTGTTGGATTGGAATGTTGTCATGATATAATATTTGTAAGTGAAATTGTTCAGGCCCTCAACACATAAAAAACTTTAAGAAAGATCTGTTCATTACAAGTCAAACGGTCAGACAAACCCTCCCAAAACATAGCTTCCTGTTGGAGGTAAGAATTGTGCATTGGGCAGTTAGTATATGTGTTCTGGATAATGTTGTTCCAGAGATAGCGAAAACAGCAATGGATATTTGAGAACCAGTTGTTAAATATATCAAATTTTAGACTTGTGTTTGACCATAGTTTAAATCCCTGGAACTTTTCTATAGAAATGTTCTTTTCATCTAAAAGTGAAAGTATTTTCCTGTTCGTTTGGGTTTTGACTTAATAATTCTATTTCTGTGGCTTATTATAAGATCATTTTAAACTTCTATGGCTGATCACGTTAAAAAACTGCAGGAAAACATAACAAATAAGATTATGCCTTGGACTGCAGAAGTGGGGCAATTGAAAGGCAAATCCATGGAGAGTGGATTACCAGGCTTCAGTTATGTTTGCAGTATAGAACTAGTTTTAAAGCTTTTAATCAAGGCGTTTGTCACTTGGTGTTGTTAGCTGCTGGTAAGGACATAAAGCCTAACTTTGAATACATTTGTTTGGGCATTAAATTGATAACAGGCAGTATTTTGTAGGTTTCTGGTAATGCTTTTTGTGTCCTCCTTATTCTTGTCCATTGTAATATACAATATACTCTGGACTGTGCAAATGGCATTATTTTCATTTGGACAAGGATGCTCTGGGATTTTTGTTATGAGCCTATTTTTAGCTGCTTTTTTCCTGTCTCTACCCTACTCTGGGTGAAGTGGCTTGTACTAATACCTCGTCATGAATCAATCAGGACTTGTTCCTTACAATGGTAGGCTTCTAAGAGACATCCTAGGCTGGCCTGAAATCCCTTCAATTAGACCCACAAATTGACGTTAATACACAAAAAGGTCTGGGGTACTTTGGAAAGTCGGACGACTTCCAGTGTTCTGCTTATGGTAGGTGTACACTTCTCCAGATGATAGTCTCTAGTTGAACCCAGACACACAAATGACGCAGGAATCTAAGAGGGTAAAAGTTCATATTGAATTAAAGCTTCAGTATCAATGTCAACCCAGTCTGGCTTTATAGGTTGATCAGTATTTTGATAATGTTTCTCACATTTAATATATCAATTTACAACATAAAAATGCTAAAATTAACAAAATTATTCTGAATTTGTACATTATAAAAAGGATTCTTCAAAAACATCATTCAGCATTACAATTAAGCTTTGAAACATTGAATTATTTCTCATGTGTATTGCTAAAATTTTAAGTAAAGATTTTAATATTAATGAGTTATAAATTACAGAAGTTTAAATTTCTTGGAAATGGTATTGAAACCTAACACTTTAAATATAGACAATAAAACTTAAAACATTATTCGTAAACAAATGTCTGTGTATGATAACAATACTGAAAACTAGTGAAAAGGGTTGTATTTCTAACTTCAAGAATTTGCTAAGACGTTTAGAATTCTAAAAATAATAATACCGTTGCCGCGCTCTGTAACGCTCATGTTTTTGAAAGCGCCCATCCCCAATCTTACGTTATCGCTCATAAATTACTATAATGTCGTTTCGAGGTAAACTTTCTCCATATAAACCCAATAATTGGTGAAATATGATTAATTTATATCCATTTTCAACGAATTTTCCTTATTTTAGCAGTTATGTCACCTTTTATTGCAACGAGATTTGTTTACCAACCACATATTTTACTTCCAGTCGGTGTGTGCTAAAATGCGGTTTCCCCAAATTCGGGTTATTTTTTTCGAAACGCCCGGCTGGTTTTCATTGTTGTAAACGCCCATCCCCAACTTTTGCAAATATTTGGTCACATTGCCCATGGGCGTTACAGAGCGCGGCACCGGTATATTCAATACAATAGTTGTGTGTACAAACTAGGTAGGGTAACAGTTTGTCTGTTGACAAATGTGGAGGTATTATTTGTGAAAAAATTATACAGAAAAAAAGAAGAAATAGTAAGTACAAAAGTAATAGAAATAGTAAGTAGAAAAGAAAAGTCTTATACTGTTATTGTGATATTCCCCAAACTATTTGTTTAGAAAATCCCATTTTTTTCCTGCAGAAGAATGTTGAGGAACTTCACTCGACTTTTTTATGGATCTGAAAGCAAGCTAAACATGCTGGGGTGCTGTATCGATAATTAAGCGTCCCGCAAGGGACGCTTGTTTGTGTATGGGAGAGCTTCCGGCTCTGCCGGCTCCGCATTTTGTTTTCCTTATAACTCTGTAACCGTTAGGCGGATTCTTTTCAAATTTGGCAGGTTTAGGCAGTAGCCTTGGGGAATTTTTTTGAATATGCTGCAGTGACATTTCAACCAATCAGAGAGGTCACATGACCAAAAATGTCTTTTTTCGATGGGGAAGCTTGTCCGGATGATAACTTGAAAGGAATTTTATCAATTCACCTGAAACTTGGCAAATACATTCATTCTAAAAAAATCTGGAAATCATTAGATTTTGGCATTGATTGGTCAAGAAATGGCCGAGTAATTATATCCCCAGACGAAAGTCGGGGATATATTGGATTCAGGTCCGTCGCGCCGCCGCCGCCGCCGCCGTAGAAATTTCCTTGTGGACGCGATAACTCAAAAACAAATTAATATTTTTTTTTCAAACTTGGTACACATGTTAAGGGTGCCCAAAGGAAGATCCCTATTTTAAGGTGACCTTAAACTCCCAGTAAAAAAGAACTTATGGCCACCTTAAGGTCAGAAATTGCACTTTTGGCCACTTAGAGCCCTGTAGGTCACAAACTATGATGCTCAGCTGGCTGAAATTTTACCTGACAACACATTAATATGTTCTCAGTACATGTGCCGAAAATCATGACTTTAAGTTGAGGAGAAAATTGTGTTTGAGGCCCATAAATACCCCCACTTAGGGATTTTTTGCTATACTTTTCACATATTTTGCCCTATAATTTGGAAGTGATAATTCTGATGAGTCTCAAACTGCGCTAGGTATAACTTTGATATGTAATCCTTGTCTGTAGAAAATTTTAGGGCTGTAGGTTTACCCAAAGGGGTCGACTTAAGGTCTCAAAAGTGCCCACAGAGACCCAATTTATGCACTTTTTGCCACTTTCAAGCACTGTAGCTTTCAAACTATGTCTCTCATCTAAGTTAAATATCATCTGGGAATATATCTATGTGTTTTCTTATATGTGCCCCAACATTTAGGCCTTTAATAGACAGTTAACCTGTGTATCAGGACCATAAACACCCACCCGAGTGACCCTTATAAGACATTTTTCACATCTTTTTCCCTGTAACTTGGAAATGGTAAGTCTGAGAAGTTTCAAACTGTATTAGATATATATTCTGTGTGTAATCTTAGTATGTAACAGATTTTAAGTCTGAAGCTTTAATTTTGAAGGTCAAATTGAGGTCTCTAAAAGGCTCCCAAAGACCCAATATTTGGACTTTTTGCTACTTTTAAGCCCTGTGACTGTCAAACTATGTGACTGATAGAGCTCAAATCCTATCTGAGAAGATATTAGTATGTTATTTTTATATGTGCCAAAAATTAAGGCTTTAAGAAGACATTTAACCTGTGTATGAGGACCATAAATCCCCACCCGAGTGACCATTTTTAGACATTTTTCACATATTTTTCCCTGTAACTTGGAAATGGTAAGTCTAAGAAGTTTCAAACTGTATTAGATGCATATTCTATGTGTAATCTTAGTATGTGACAAATTTTAAGTCTGAAGCTTTAATTTGAAGGCCACATTTAGGTCTCTAGAAGGCCCCATAAATACCCAGTATTTGGACTTTTTGCCAATTTTAAGGCCTGTGACTGTTAAACTATGTGACTGATAGAGCTGAAATCTCATCTGGGAATACATTATTATGTTCTTTTTACATGTGCCAAAAATCAAGGCTTCAAGTAGACATTTAACCTGTGTATGAGGACCTTAAACACCCACCTGAGTGACCCTTTTAAGACATTTTTCACATATTTTGCTCTGTAACTTGGAAATGGTAAGTCTGAGAAGTTTCAAACTTTATTAGATACATATTCTATGTGTAATCTTAGTATGTAACAAATTTTAAGTCTGAAGCTTTAATTTGAAAGCCACATCGAGATCTCTAAAAGGCCCACAATGACCCAATATTTGGACTTTTTACCACCTTTAAGCCCTGTAACTGTTAAACTATGTGATTGATGGAGCTGAAATCCCATCTGGGAATGCATTATTATGTCCTTTTTACATATGCCGAAAATCAAGGTTTTTAGTAGACATTTAACCTGTGTATGAGGGCCATAGACACTCGCCCAAGTGCCTTTTTTGACATTTTTTCCGTATTTTGCCGTTATTTGGAAATGCTTAGTGTGACAAGTCTTAAACTGTATTATATATAATTTTTGTTTGTTATGTATGTCCCCCAAAAAGTTTCAGATCTGTAGTTTAATTGCTAAGGTCTCTTTAACAATTGTAAAATGCCCACAGAAACCCAATTTATGGATATTATGCCACTTTAAAGCCCAGTAACTGTCAAACTATGTGGGTTATAGAGCTGAAATCTTTGAATTTTTAAAAGGAAATGCCTGTCTATTTAAATTTTGAATATTAATAATGTTATGGCTATCTTAGTCTTTTAAGAACTTATTTTTGTGTGTTATACCTCTGCTTGCTGAGTTTTTCACTTTTTAAAATGAAACTGGTTAAACATATTCAAGTAGGCAAAATGGACACTTTAAGTGAGCTTTAAGTCCCAATATTAATGAAATTATATCCTTATGTAGTAAAACTAGGGCATTTTTAACCCTCAACTAGCCCAGTTTTATTCAACTTGCCTCAGTTAATTTTGGCACAGCTCCTACAGTTATGAACTCATTTCAGTTGATAATCACATACTTAAAATTCTCAATTCTTTTTGTATTTGAGTACCCCTTTTATATAGATTGTTTGTTTACCATTTATGCTCAACCCACATCCCCCACCCGGATTCCCCCCACCCACCTCTGGGACCTCCAGCTATATTGAGTGACACTAAATAAACAAAGGTATTTAATGATATCAGATGAGAAACAAAGAACTCAATGGGGTTGCAGATCTTGTGTAATAGTGAGAGAGGTGTGGAGAAGGGGAGAGGGGTGGGGGTGGGGGTGGGAGGTGGTGGGCTTCATTACATATAACACAAAGGGGAGTCAGAACTGAGATTGTGTCACATATTTAGGTTGCATATATATGGACCACATATATAGGTATAGAGGAAATGAATAACTGAAAACAATTTGCAAATTCTAAAAATAATATAATAAAATAATAATATAAATAATTTTTTTTTAAATAATATTTTATTTGTGAACAAATATAGAAACAGATATGCGCTTTTGGGATTATGAATTTTAGAATGGACATTGAATCATCAATCATTTAAATACTTTGAAGGAAGATTGAAAAATATGATGAGTTGAGTTAAAAATAATATTTTATTTGTCAACAAATATAGAAACAGATATGCACTTTTGGGATTATTATTTTAGAATGGACATTCAATCATCAATCATTTAAATACTTTGAAAATAGGTTTAGAGTTATCATTGCAGGAAGATTGAAAATATAATTTGAGTTATGTATTCGGCGTCTGGGGATACACCATCTTCCTTGGGGAGATATAAACAGAGTAGATTGATGTGCTGAAGTTCATATAATAATGGGTAATTATGTTTTAAAAAATTCCCGATCAAAACCTGTGGCGTGAGTGATGACCTGTCTGGGGATATGTTGGCGCCGAGTTGGCCCAATCTAGTTAATGATTAATTAATCATTACGAATTTTCCAAATAAGGAAAACACAAAAATGCTTATATCTCGAAAACCGTGCTAGATAGAGCGATTTCGACGAAATTTTTGACCCACAGGGTATCTCTGCGGAGTAGTTATCCCAATTTTCAAAAAATTTTTCTCTCGCCCAAAATGGCGGCCATTTTGAATTTTCGAAATTTTCGCAAAAATTGCAAAACACAAAAATGCTTATATCTCAAAAACCGTGCTAGATAGAGCAATTTTGACAAAATTTTTGACCCGCAGGATATCTCTGCGGAGTACTTTTCCCAATTTTCAAAAAAATTTTGTCTCGCCAAAAATGGCGGCCATTTTGAATTTTCGAAATTTTCGCAAAAATTGCAAAACACAAAAATGCTTATATCTCGAAAACCGTGCTAGATAGAGCGATTTCGACGAAATTTTTGACCCACAGGGTATATCTGCAGAGTAGCCATGCCAATTTTCAAAAAAATTTTGTCTCGCCAAAAATGGCGGCCATTTTGAATTTTCGAATTTTTCGCAAAAATTGCAAAACAAAGAAATGCTTATATCTCAAAAACCCTGCTAGATAGAGGGATTTCGACAAAATTTTTGACCCGCAGAATATCTCTGCAGAGTAGCCATGCCAATTTTCAAAAAAATTTTTCTTGCCAAAAATGGCGGCCATTTTGAATTTTCGAATTTTTGCGCAAAAATTGCAAAACACAAAAATGCTAATATTTCGAAAACCGTGCTACATAGAGCGATTTCGACGAAATTTTTTATCTTCAGGGTATCTCTGCAGAGCAGCTATCCCAAAGAGCTTTCACTTGGTGAAGTTTCAGACCCATAGCTAATTGCTCACCTACTCAAAAAGAGTAAATGCGAATTACCTCTAAAAGTATTGCAGATGGCCAATTTTTCTCAAATAACTCATTCACCTACTTTTGGAAGAGCTTTCACATGGTGAAGTTTCAGACCCATAGCCAATTACTCACCTACTCAAAATGAGTAAATGCGAATTATCTCTAAAAGTATTGCAGATAGCCAATTTTTCTCAAATAACTCATTCACCTACTTTTGGGAGAGCTTTCACATGGTGAAGTTTCCGACCCATAGCTAATTATTTACCTACTCAAAATGAGTAAATGCTAATTATCTGTAAAAGTATTGCGGATACCCAATTTTTATCAAATAACTCATTCATCTACTTGTGGGAGAGCTTTCACATGGTGAAGTTTCAGACCCATAGCTAATTACTCACCTACTCAAAATGAGTAAATGCGAATTATCTCTAAAAGTATTGCAGATAGCCAATTTTTCTCAAATAACTCATTCACCTACTTTTGGGAGAGCTTTCACTTGGTGAAGTTTCAGACCCATAGCTAATTACTCACCTACTCAAAATGAGTAAATGCGAATTATCTCTAAAAGTATTGCAGATAGCCAATTTTTCTCAAATAACTCATTCACCTACTTTTGGGAGAGCTTTCACTTGGTGAAGTTTCAGACCCATAGCTAATTACTCACCTACTCAAAATGAGTAAATGCGAATTGTCTCTAAAAGTATTGCAGATAGCCAATTTTTCTCAAATAACTCATTCACCTACTTTTGGGAGAGCTTTCACTCTGTGAAGTTTCAGACCCATAGCTAATTACTCACCTACTCAAAATGAGTAAATGTGAATTATCTCTAAAAGTATTGCAGATAGCCAATTTTTCTCAAATAACTCATTCACCTACTTTTGGCAGAGCTTTCACTTGGTGAAGTTTCAGACCCATAGCTAATTACTCACCTACTCAAAATGAGTAAATGTGAATTATCTCTAAAAGTATTGCAGATAGCCAATTTTTCTCAAATAACTCATTCACCTACTTTTGGGAGAGCTTTCACTTGGTGAAGTTTCAGACCCATAGCTAATTACTCACCTACTCAAAATGAGTAAATGCGAATTATCTCTAAAAGTATTGCAGATAGCCAGTTTTTCTCAAATTAATCATTCACCTACTTTTGGGAGAGCTTTCACTTGGTGAAGTTTCAGACCCATAGCTAATTACTCACCTACTCAAAATGAGTAAATGCGAATTATCTCTAAAAGTATTGCAGATAGCCAATTTTTCTCAAATAACTCATTCACCTACTTTTGGGAGAGCTTTCACTTGGTGAAGTTTCAGACCCATAGCTAATTACTCACCTACTCAAAATGAGTAAATGCGAATTATCTCTAAAAGTATTGCAGATAGCCAATTTTTCTCAAATAACTCATTCACCTACTTTTGGGAGAGCTTTCACTTGGTGAAGTTTCAGACCCATAGCTAATTACTCACCTACTCAAAATGAGTAAATGCGAATTATCTCTAAAAGTATTGCAGATAGCCAATTTTTCTCAAATTAATCATTCACCTACTTTTGGGAGAGCTTTCACATGGTGAAGTTTCAGACCCATAGCTAATTACTCACCTACTCAAAATGAGTAAATGCGAATTATCTCTAAAAGTATTGCAGATAGCCAATTTTTCTCAAATAACTCATTCACCTACTTTTGGGAGAGCTTCACTTGGTGAAGTTTCAGACCCATAGATAATTATTCACCTACTCAAAATGAGTAAATGTGAATTATCTCTTAATAGTATTGCAGATAGCCAATTTTTCTCAAATAACTCATTCACCTACTTTTGGAAGACCTTTCACACACGAAAATGAAAAATTGTGAATATCTCGGAAAAGCTATTTCTTCTGCTTTAATGCTCGGCGGGAGATACACACCACGGTAGTGGTCTTGACAAAAATTTTTGTCTCCCCACAAATGGTGGCCATTTTGAATTTTCAAAGTTTTTGCAAAACACAAAAATGCTTATATCTCGAAAACCGTGCTATATGGAGTGAACTCAACAAAATTTTGGACCTGCTGGGTATCTCTGCAGAGTAGCCATGCCAATTTTCAAAATATTTTTGTCTCGCCAAATATAGCGGACATTTTTAATTTTTTTATTTTTTGCAAAACACAAAAATGCTTATATCTTGAAAACCGTGCTAGATAGAGCAGACTGCGCTGACTTTGGTTGCCACAACAGTATAAGGCTAGAAACGAAGCATTTTCTTAATACTTTAGCACTCACCTTTATATCCTTTTCGGGACGCTTTGTTTTTGCTATGCAAAAACATTATCTTTTTTTTTTGCGAGCGATCCTCTAGTTTGTGAATGGTGTGTTAACCAGACCTTAGCCAAGCTTATCAATAAGCTAGTTTCTATGTCTGACACCCCCATCATACCCCGTCTCCCTACCAGCCCTCCTGCATCATGTTTATGTATGATTACACATGGACTTAGTTTTAGAAAATGCAGTTGCATGTGCAAGAGAAACTGGATCATTTAATCTCATGTGGTCCCTTTTACTTTATTAGATTCCACAAAGAAACTTTCTGTAATTATGGAATTCCCAGAATTTATACCCAGAACGACATCAATTTTGAGGGTGTTTTGTACGCTTGTCACTCATGTAGTGGAACTTAACCATAAATGTACATGAGCCATATATTATGAAGTGAGTAAACTTCATTTTTACCAGATGTAAAATTAAAATGTAAGATGTTTCATCAAATTTCTAGGTTTTTACCCCACAGCTCTTAAGGGCTGTTGGGGTATTGTTTTCACCCATGGTGTCCGGATGGGCGGGGCGCTCAGGCGGGTGGGTGGTGGGAAAAAGTTTGTCCTGGTTGTATCTCAGAAACCGTAAGGTGTAGGAAGTTGATACTTGGTAGGTACATTGGTTAGGGGTTGTAGGTGTGCAGCGTCACGGTCTGACCTTGATATGACCTTGCAGCAGTGATCTTGAGTTTGAATATCTTGTCAAGGCTATATCTTGGCAACCGTAAGGTGTAGGAAGTTGATGCTTCGTAGGAACATTAGTTAGGGGGTGTAGGTGTGCAATGTCATGGCGTGACGTTGATTTGACCTTTGACCTTGCCGTAGTGACCTATAAAATCTTGTCAAGGCTATATCTTGGAAACCATAAGGTGTAGGAAGTTACTTGGTAGGAGCATTGGTTAGGGGGTGTAGGTGTGCAACATCATTGTGTGACCTTGATTTGACCTTTGACCTTGCCGCAGTGACCTTGAGTTTGAAAATCTTATTTGGGCTATATCTTGGCAACCGTAAGGTGTAGGAAGTTGATACTTGATAGGGACATTTGTTAAAGGGTGCAGGTGTGCATTGTCATGGTGTGTTTGATTTGACCTTTGACCTTGCCGTAGTGACCTTGACCTGTAAAATTTGTCCAGGCAATATCTCGGCAACCATAAGGTGTAGGAAAGTTGATACTTCGTAGGGACATTGGTTAGGGGCAGTAGGTGTGCAATGTCATGGTGTGACCTTGATCTGACCTTTGACCTTGCTGTAGTGACCTTGGCCTATAAAATCATATCTGGGTTATATCTCAGAAACTGTAAGGTGTAGGAAGTTGTTACTTGTAAGGGTCATTGGTTAGGGGGTCTAAGTGGGCAATGTCATTGTGTGACCTTGATTTGACCTTTGACCTTGCTCTAGTGACCTAGACCTATAAAATGTTGTCCGGTCTAATTATCTTGGAAACCGTAAGGTGTAGAAAGATGTAATTTGGTAGGGATATTTGTTAAGGGGTGTAGGTGTGCAACGTCATGGTGTGACCATGATTTGACCTTTGACCTTGTCATAGTAACCATGAGTTTTAAAATCTTGTCTGGGTTATTTCCTTAATTTCATAAGGTGTAGAAGGGTGACACTTGGTAGGTACATTGGTTAGGGGGTGTGGGTGTGTATCATGGTGTGACTTTTAAATTTGGCAATGCTAAAGAGTGTTCAGCTGCCATGTTGGAGACATCTTTCTCTTCTGACAAAGATATGTGGATTGCTGCAACTGGGTGTTTAACATGCACTTTCACATAATTGTGCTTTTTCCATTGACAGCTATTAAATAAGCCAATTAATAAGTTTTACAGCTTCATAATTTTTTTGTGTACTGATTAATGCTGTCATCTTGCAATTGAATCGTCTTGTTTTAATACTTCATCTTTACACACATTTTCTTTCTCTTAGATGTTATTTTCTCTACTTAAACATTATTTGGAGCTTTTATAACCGACACTGCTCTGAAAGTATCCAGATCTTTGTACTGTTTCACTACTTCTGTATGTCATGGTGCTGAAAATTATTTCCCCAGGGTGTGGGGTACGGGCATCTCTGATGCTATTTTTTATTTTTTATGGAGCATTAAGCTATGAAAATGCGTAAAATAATAATATGTTACATAAACTGCTTCCCCAATATTTTTTGAAGATTTTGTTATTTTTGCCACTGTGACAGTAAAACAAAAAACAGAACACTGATTTACCATTCACATGTTACTGACTTACCAACCATACTTAAAAAGTAAGATTGTTGTCAAATAGAAGAATCATAAATACAATGCAGTTTTTTTTTAAATAAGTAACAATCAGGAAAGACATTTTGGTGGAAATGAGTTGATCGGATTTATAATGTTGATGCTAAAAGTTGGATGACTTAGACTCCATACAAAATCTGATACAGAATGGACTACTTATTAATGATTAACTTAACACCAAAATTTTTCTTAATTATGAAAATGAAAAATCTTTAATTTATGTTTTTATTTGAAAAACACTTACTGTAATTTCATAAGGGAAGAAACAAGTGGTAATTGCAGATGACTGATGGGATATTCTGTACATGGAAATGCAGAGAAATGGTGGAATGGACGTGTATTATAACCAATCTGCTGACGATTCTTGATTTGAAACTCACGTGTTGTGAATTTCAAGCAAATGAAGAGTGGAAAACCATCGATCAATCCTTTATGTTAGTCTTTGTTTTGTTCTTTCTCTTAATCTTTTTAAAGCCAACCACAGGAATCAGTGACATGGGCAAACAATGACAAAAATTCTGAGAAATGCTGAATATTAAACCCAACACCAGAAGTGGCCATGAAAATAGATACAGGCCATTTCCTGCGTAATTCTGTAATCCTGTTCACATGACAACAGACTGTTTTTAAGGCAGTGGTTTGCCCTGTGGGAAAGTCATTACATTTCATTGATGCTGCAAGTCTTGATATTTCTTAGCCACACCTCAGTCAACGTTTCTTCTTGATATTCTAATAAAGATCTACTGTTGTTTGTTTTTTACTACCTTTGCTTTCTGAAGCATTAAATGATGTCACAGTACATCTTTCCATACACACATTTTTTTTGCCATAATTGACAACGTTGTGATCCCAGTTGCATAAGTTTTTGACGATCATTATAATAAACAGTATAACCCCCATACTTGCTTAATTCTGGTAACTGTGGGATTGAGTAGTTTTTTTCTTCTCCAGATGATCAAAATCCCTGAGACCATTGCAAGTTAACTCCCAGACTTGTCACAGTACCAAAATATACTTCTTCAGGTAGCCGGAAACATAAAAATTGTTAGGTAGCTCATCCAGTGGTACATTTGATCTCCACAACCAGCCAAGGTGCAAACGACAGCACTTATACACCAGAGTCCACCTTGTATTTTTCTCATCAATATAGAAAGAAAAAAATGTAAATTGATGTATGGAAACACTTCATCCTCCTTTAGAACTTAAAAAAAAAAAAAAAAAAAAAAAAAAAAATGGCTGTCACACAAATAGCTCATCATGTACATTAAAGCATATTACTTTTTATTTTTAATATGAAAAATTTCAATTTACACAATTTTCTTTTAATAAGTCTCAGCCAATGTCTCATTTGAGGTCAGTCAGAATATTTGCAGAACTGCTAATATACTAAAAATACTGTAAACAGTTCAATACTCTGTAGTTTAGTGTCACAGATTATGTGGGTATATTGGATTGAACTTGGTGTCATTTTAAATGGCATAAAAAAGTACTGAAAATATGATATAAATCAAACAGCAGATTTTGGTTGAGTCACACCAACTGTTAGATTCAGACAATTTTTTTCATCTTTCAACACAGTAGAAATAATAAAAATGAAAGGTTCTAAAGAAATATTGCTTTCAATATTTCATTCAAAATAAGTTTGGTTAAAAGAGGTCAAGGTCAAAGGTGATGACTTTATGTCCCATTCAACAGCCAGGGGTGTATAGGGACAAGCCTACTAGTTAAACAGAAATACTGGCCATGTCATTTTATGTACCTTTTAATTATTATTAATTATTATCCGCTGTCCAACCCCTTGAAGCACTATTGTGTTAAGTAGAATGTCCTTGTAAGTACAAATATATTTCAGGCCCTTAAACAGCCTTCTTCATTGAGCTCATTTCCATTATCTTGAACCTTTGATTAAGTCTAAGTAGTTTTACCATCCCTAGAGACTGTGCTTCACAGGTTTTCTGTGCATAAATAAAAAAAAAATGAAAACACAAATTTATCATAAAATGTAACTCCAAAAAAGTTGAATAGGTTCTTATAGCAGGAAGACAGGAGAAAGAGTAAAAAGAGGATCTTAAGAAATTGTGGTCATTCATAAAGCCTTGTTTAAAAATACTGAGAGATTTTTGTCATCTGACCATCATGGTTTATGGCAAGTTCAGAGGAATCTCCACAAGTTGGGGAACTAAGATAACTGCCATTGGGGAGTTGTCATTAAAGAAATCTCTGGGAAAAATGTAAAATCCTACTGCATTGATGATGGATAGGTATCTGCTTTTTCTTGGATCAGATAGTAATACAATTATTGTGTAATAATAGAAGGAATTCACGTCATAAAGGCTGTAAAGGACTACTCAAGTACTCAATTTTAAAGTAGTCCTAATAAGAGTATTTCTAAATTATTCAGAGTACAAATGTAAGTGAAAAGCTCCTTTGGTGTTTGATGTCAGATGTTTTCCAAATTTCCTCATTCTGTTTAGTGGAAACTGTAATCAAACAAGAAAAGTATTTTTCTTTGGTGTATTTTGAATTCCCAAGTAGTTCATTAATGCATCCTTCAAAGAGAGCGCTTTGTAGCCCTATTAAACATGTGTAAAATTTTTTGGGACTTCAGGAATGAAATGTATGACCTGTAAAATGTGTGTTTAAAGTCATGTTAAACCCCAAATAAAGAAATTGATGCTTTTTTTGTTGCCAGTAAAATCTGTCTTTCATTCAGGTCATTTGCTGTCAGTGTAATTCTTGACCATTGCAAATGTATAAGTTTTATTGTATCCACCGGATAGCATCCGGTGGATACTATGGATTTGACTTTGTTACGCCTACGCCGCAGTGTGTAGAGAGATTTCACCGTTACCGCTCTAACGAAAAATATATTATAGCTAGCCTTCTCAAATTTGCAGGATATATTCATAGCCATAAAATCTTGCCTGGGAATATTTTTTTTTGGCCACATTTTGAAAAACAAGATGGCCGCCACGGGCGTTTTTCGACTTTAAACAAGGACTTTTGGTGGCCCTCTAGCGCAAAGGGTATTATAGGTAGAGATCTCAAATTCGCAGGATATGTTCCTCATTATAAAATCTTGACTGGGAATATTTTTGGCCTCATTTTGAAAAACAAGATGGCCGCCACAGGCGTTTCTTTGCAGTCATGAAAAGTGCTTATATCTCCCTTATTATTGGTCCTAGAGGTTTGGGATAGTAAACCAAAATCTAGGAAATCATGGGCTGGGAATGTTTTGGTGTGATCGGATTATATCTCCCTTATTATTGGTCCTAGAGGTTTGGGATGGTAAACCAAACTATAGGAAATCATGGGCTTTGAATCTATTGCTGCGGTCGGATTTGACCTTGGACCCCTCCTTCAAGGTCAAATGAGGATAGCCCAACTTAAAAGTGCTTATAACTCGCTTATTATTGGTCCTAGAGGTTTGGGATGGTAAACCAACATATAGGAAATCATGGGCTGGGAATCTATTGCTGTGGTCGGATTTGACCTTGGACCCCTCCTTCAAGGTCAAACGAGGATAGTACACAAAATCATGTGCTGGGAATCTATTGCTGTGGTCGGATTTGACCTTGGACCCTCCATCAAGGTCAAACGAGGATAGCCAAACTTAAATGTGCTTATAACTCGCTTATTATTGGTCCTAGAGCTTTGGAATGGTAAACCAAAATCTAGGAAATCATGGGCTGGGAATGTTTTGGTGTGATCGGATTTGACCTTTGGCCCCTCTTTCAAGGTCAAATGAGGATTGCCAAAATTAGTGTTTACATCTTGCTTATTCGTATTCCTAGAGGTTTGCAGTGTCACACCAACCTATAGGAAATCATGGGCTAAGAATGTTTTGATATGGTCAGATTTCACCTTGGGCTTCTCCTTCAAGGTTAAGCGATGTTACAATGGCTTTGGTGAGTTTTCTTCTGGTGGATACAATTTGCATCGGTTCTCCGATGCGATGGGTCTAGTTCATCATGAAAATTAAGTTCTCAGGATAACATGCTACGGTTACCATTCACGATCATTGCTTTTTTGTCTTAATTGTTTTGCTTCTGTTTTCAGGTTAACATCCTACAGCCACTATTGATGATTATTGCTTCTTTCTCATATCTGTTTTGTTTCAGGGCTGATATTTTGACACCTGCTTTTACTAGTACTGCGACAATGTTTGAAGAAGTTCTATAGTTCGCTCGTTTACTGCCCTAATTTCGGAGTTCGGTTCAAAACGTCTGAAATTCAGACTTTGCAAAACGTTTAGAAATCCCCAACATCACACCACATCCCAACGGATCCTATTTTCGCCCATCTATAAAACTTGTTTCTTTTGTTAAAAATATGGCGGAATTTATTTTAAAAATATATGGATTTTATGTTTTTGCTATATTTTCAATAAAGTGACAAGATTTTATGTGAGTTTTCTGCGTTTTAACTGGTTTTGAAAATGTTGTTTTGAAGATCGAACTAGACCTAAGTTCGCTAGCTTGTACAGATACCAAACATCGAACCCGATATTCAAAGCGATTTCACAGCACTAGCTTTTACCCATGATGCATTGTGTTTTCAGGATAACATGCTGCCACCTCCCGTTTCAGAGCAAGTGGCTGTTTGTGGGTACAGAGCGGGGAAATGTGCATATTGTTAATGTGGAGTCCTTCATGTTGTCTGGATACATCATCCACTGGAACAAAGCCATAGAACTGTGAGTATTCTGCAGTGTGGTGAACATACTTAGTCTATCTGTACTGTGCTGTACATTTGGGCATGCAGAAACAAGCAAAAACTGCTTTGCTTTGTAAAGAGCCTGTTCTTGAAAACATGATCCACATTTTACAACTTTCTGTTATTTTTTATCAAAGCAATAAAAAGTAAACTGAGTTTGTATTCAGTGACATTCATGTCAGATGTATAGCCATAAACAAGTGTATGTTCTCAATACAACACTTGGGGCCACGGTGGCCGAGTGGTAACACTCTCGCCTCCCACCTCTGCGGCCGGGGTTCGATCCCCGTCATGGCCGTAAGTGGGAAAGCTGGTAGTTGCTTGCCGTTGGTCGGCAGTTTACAGTACAGCACCCTAGCGCACTATATGTACTGGTTTCCTCTGCCCTTCCAACTACCCGTCGTGATATGACCTGTACAGTGTTGAAAGCGACGTAAAACCCCAAATAAACAAACAATCAATACAACACTTTGTAGAACTAAACCACATAAGTGTGAATTTTCAGTGGTAATTAATATGTAAAATATATAGCCAAAAAGTAGTATCTCACAGTGTCTTGATAGGACATCAGAACAAAGCTATGAACCTATGCGGTAATCCCGTAAAACATACAGGCAAAACTAGTGTGTCTCTGCTATAATTTGGTGTCAAAGATTCCATACTAGTGTTTATTGTTTGGTTCTCCCCCAAAAAAGGTAACTTCGAAATCTTGCTGCAATCAACGGATAACTTACTGTATTTACAAGATTCCATATGCACATCTTTTGCATTGGGTCCAAATTTGGCCAACTCAAAGTAGCTAATGCTCAGCTATGCAATGATCTACAGATCTATAAATTGAAAAGAAAATACTCTAAATGCAATAGTTTTAAAGTTACAAATGCTTTACTCAACAGTGAGACCCTAGAAGTACCTATTGCTCAGCTATGGAAGCAGCTATGGGTCTGCAACTTCATTATGTCATAACTTACCCCAACATACTAAATTATATGTTTGAAGAAAGTCACTCTGTGCAATAACTTTAGAAGAAATTGGACACATTCTCATATTTAAATTGTGCTACAAATCAGAGAAATAGCTATTACATGCTTAGGTAATGCAACAGAGCTCCAAATTATGCACCATCTCGTCGCTAAAGATAAAGTACCTGAACAACATATTTAACAGAAGCACTCTAAATGCAATAGTTTCAGAGTTATAAGTCATTTACTAAGAGTAGCTGCAATGGTCATAGCTATGTGAAAATGCTACCGCTTTTGTCGAAATTCGGTTCTGCTCTATTCTGACCAATGAAAACATTATAGCAAAGAATGAGAATTGTAGCTCCAAAATTGTGACCTAGAACGTGCTAACAAACATACAAACAAACTGACTGACCAACAAACTTTGAAATCAAAAGATTTCGAAGTAATAAACCCACTGACCAACATACTTCGAAATCGAAAGTTTTGATTTCGAAGTAAAGCTCACATTTTAACAAGTGATTATTATTTGTTAGTTGCTAGACACAAATATGAGCTTATGTTTAAAGTGATATTAAACCTCAAACAAGCCCAATAAATGCAAGATAAATTTTTGTAACAACTGTTACCATTCAGTTGTTTGAGATCAGATCCAAATATACAAAGTCTCTAGAACTCCCATCACCACAAAATAAAAGCAAAACACACATTTTCTCAGTCCTTGTCATTTAAAATGTTTGAAACACTGACTGGACATTTTGAGCACTTTTTTTGGTGAAATGTGTAAAATTATCAAGGATTTTGGGAGATCCCAAATTTTACAATTTGCAGTCTTCATAAAATTGCACAGAACTGACTTCCTGCTAAAATGCTAGTTGATAAAAAAGTACTCAAAGGTCTAGTTGGACATTATGAAATCTGCTGTTCATTGTATCTGACATTTGAGTCGCGTTTTTTTGGTGAAGCTCCCTGTATGCGCCAATTAGAAAACTTACGCATAGTCCACAGGAAAAAAAGTGAGAAAGGAAAAACATATTTGTTAACGATGGAACAAGGGAGTCATAAGAAAGGAGAGGAAGGCAGAGAGAATGTGATCAGAAAGCGGGAAATTAGTGGATGAAGAACCTTTAGCATGTCCCAAGAAGAGTCTTTAGTGTGTCCCAGTGGTGATGTTAAGAACCATCTTCCGCTATAAGGTTACCACGTCATGTTTTCATAGCAGCTTTGGAAAGCCACTTTTTTATGGCCTGGCTGATGCATGTGGAAAGTGTATGTAGATTTTGTTAATGCCAGCCGGTCTTGCTTGTATTGAATACTGGTATGGTGCTGATATTGAGTTTGTTTTGTACAGGACAATTGTTTAGTGAATATTTTTTTTATTTTGCCAAATTAGCCAAGCATTTGTACAAAATTTTAAAACCTGTATATGACATAAGGGCTGCCAGGAGAAGTAATTTCTGTACTCTCTGTATTGTTGTACAGCTTTCAAATCCTCTAAAATGTGTTCAACCATTATTGTTTTTAGTCTTTAATTATCCAAACAAAAGGTCACTCTCACAGTATGTTCAGATATTAAGCAAGGTCTCATTTTTATCCATTGCATGATCCGGACACTGTTACAGAAACTAATTCAGGTCCCATGAAACTGTCATTATTGGACCTCTTTCTACATATTCTGTTGTATGAATTCAGGGTTGCTCTCCCATGTTACAAATCTTTTAAGGTCGAATATCAGCGGTAATGTAAACATATATGAGAAAATGCTTCTACTGACTCAGGAATTTCATGTAATAGTGTAGTAATTTTAATGACAAAAATCCCCCAAGGATCTGATATTTGTTTCTCACTAACAGGAAATGTTATTTAAAAGGAGTATTGAACCATGTGAAACTGGTATTATTTTATTGTATGGTTTAGAAGTATAACTAAGCAAACTCATTTGTTGCAACAGATTGTCCACTTCTAGTATCAATATCCATATAGTCGGTAGGTAGAGTTGTCATCTGAAGGTAATAGATTACCACCTGTAATCAGGTCAATGAACAACTCTTCTTTTCAGACTTGTCTTCCTATCACCATAACTAGCCATTCCATGGTGGATGCTGTTCTTTTGTGTTGACCTCTTTCTTACCATTGGACTTGCACTTCTTTGAAAATCAGCACCAAGAAGTTCACATCAATTTGGCTGTGTATAAATTACCTCAAAGTAGTATTACAAAGAGTTAAATGCTATTCATGTTGGGACACTTTGGCGCTTTGCACTATCAATTAGGGCAGGTTCGGTAGCAGATTTTTCATTTCGGTATCCCGCCAGTGTAAAACCATACCGATTCCGGGATACTGAAAGAAGAAATTGCGTTCTAGCATATCCCCAATCGAATAGGCCCACCAACCGGAAGTAAGATTCGCGAAAAGAAAACATTGAAGTTCTGAAAGAAATCACTATAAAAGTCCCAAAATATATAAAGATATTTGATAAAAGTTTGGTATTTCTTCAGATTTGAGGTTTGTTTCTAATACTTTACGTTTTCCCACAATATTATATACTGACATACGAAATACCGGCTGTAAAGTTTCACCACGGTGTTGAAGTGAATTGGTCTCGATACCGAGATACCGGTGTTACCGACCCTGCCCTACTATCAATATATTTACTCATACGTCTCTTGTTTTATGAACCCTGTGTATTATGTGAACACAGTATTAGGCTCCCAGTGTGTTCAGGTGATAGAGGTTCTGCTGTCAGTCCAGGGTTCTGTGTTTGTAATACATAAAGTATTAGTAATAGACCCACATATAATGTTTACTGATGTATATTGGCTGTTGCCTACAGATGTTGTTAATCAATGCAGATCAATACTTTTTTTATTTCCTATCTTAAAGGTTTTTGTGGCATTACCACTATGATGTAGCAGTGTGTATATTTATGCCTCCAATCTTTCTCTGTCAGTGTCAACTGCAACCTACACTCACCATTGTGTATCTCTGCTGGCCCATTATCTTCATTATGGTGTAATTTATTTAATCAGGATACCTCTCCATCTATTTATAGTGCCTTTCTATAATGTGACTTTGACACTTGAGCACTTATACAAGTTCAGGACGGGATACTAGCTGTGGGGGAGTTTAAGGTAGTCTTAACCTGAAGGGAGAGGAAAGGGAGAGGCTTGAAGCTTGATCGCTGTGAGGAGATTTATTGGGTGGCAGTAATATCATTACAGACAGGCACTTGTAAATATGATGTCAGCAGCTGTAATGTCTGATATGGTGATGTCTTGCGTAGTAGTCAGTTGTACTACTGAGTTAGCCCTCTGAAGGACTTGCAGGCTACAAAGCTGTAAAATTGTGTCATAATTGGTGTAATACCTAAAAAAATGTGATGACCATGATAATTCATTGTATATTGCGTTTGTATGGTGTGAGCCTTATTTTGAGTCGGTTTTTGGTAAATAGTCACTATTAATTACATTGATGGAATGAAAGGGGCTGGGTGAGGTGTTTATACAAGAATCAATGTGTTAATACTCTCTTATGTTTATAGCTTAGAGTACTGGACTATCAATACTTGGGATAAAATAGTAAATGGAAAAACAAAGTAGTGAAAACTGCTGAAAGATTAAGAGCAATTATTAATACTAGTACTAGGTTTTATGTAATAAAAATTGTCATGTTTTGAGTAGGTTTTGAGCAAATATCTTCTAGTCCATGATTAATGTTGTTAAATACAAGGGGTAGCAGTGGGGTGTTATGCCAGTATGTCTGTACTTATTGTCTAACACATTCTAAGGAAAGGGGATCTGTGATACTGTGGCAGAGTTTTCAGTGTACTGGGAAGCCAATACTTTTTTTTTTTTTTTTTTACTTAATTCACAGGTCAGATAGTGGTAGTGGTAAAGATGGCAAACCAGATAGTTGGTTTCTATTTGATTCATATAAACGTAAATAAAATCTGGTGACAGAAGTCCAAGAACGGGTTACCAAAGTATCACATATTTCACACCATACATATAAATTATTGCTTGTATTGTTCTATAATCACCAAAATTATTGTAGTACCCTCTACAGTATGTGACCTGGGCATAAGGGGCCAGTTACACTTTCACGGATCCCCCATGGATATAAGCCATGGTTCCATATATGCGGATGTCCTTTTGACTGTTTTTTTAATCCGCAAACCCTTTCCGTGTCAATCTGTAGCAGATCCGATTATGTTTTGGGCAATATTTGTTGGAACAGAAGCATCACGGATGAAAGGGATGCCACAAGGACATCCAGGATGGGTATACTCACAATAAGGTCACTCACGGATGAGCTATGGATGAGATACAGAAGAACTACGGATACTGTGTCCGTACGAACTTCCCGGAAAAATCAGGCATGTGTGATTTTCCTTAATGGCCCAGGGATCTTAACTGATTTTAAGCATGCCGCTACGGATCGCTACGGATTGCAGCATGCCGTTACGGGTCTCACAAGGATATTACAGATGCCTTTATGATATGTAAATCACTCAACATTTTCCAAATTAGGAAACTAATATATAATTATATTGACTTGTAACATTTACAGAAGTTTGCTAAATTTTTCATTCAAACAAGATGGAGAACACTTTGTTCTACAAAATGATGCCAAAATATGTTGTTTTCATATCCTAAAGCCTAGATCGAATAATAAAAGAGACATGAGGCCTATTTTGTTAGCTGATCGCATTTAATCTGGAATCAGGGGTCAAATGGGAATTAGACACTTGGAAAAGATGTGCAGGCCATGCTTTCCTAAAACTTTTTATTTTTTTTATTTTTCCGTAACGTCCTAGGGATCTCACAAGGACATTACAGACGTTACGGATGACCTTATGGACACAACATATGATCCGTAAATCACTCAACATTTTCTATATTAGGAAACCTAGTACGATCCGGCAGTGCATCCGTGGATGTGTAACTGGGGTCTAATCAGGAATAGTTGTTCTCTCAGCAAAGCATGTTTGTGGCCCCGGATATTTCAGGGGTTAAGCGCTAAGTAGAGGTTTCATTAGATTAGCCTGAAAAAGAGGAATAAATCATCCTCTACATTTAGACTCTTACTCAAGTTTATTTCTGTTCTCTAATTGATTTCCTATCTGAAGATATCACATGTTGTTCCTTGTTTGTTATTATTTTTATTCAAAGTAATAAAACCACAGAAAATAGCATGCCTATGGTGTGGGTTAAATGAATGATTTGCTTCTATATTCAGAGCAAAATAAATTGTATGCAAGATGAATCAAACTCTTAAACATAACTGCCAATATGTGCTCATTGAGCTCAAAGGTGAAAGAATAATGAAGCCAAATTAAGCCAGACAAATCTGAACAAAAATTAGCTTTTAACCAAAGTTATTTGTGGTTATTTTCAGAGCCAGAAAGACTCATCCTGGTCAAGTGGTCCACCTCAGTGACTGTCCAAACGATGCAAACAAGGTGGGTTGTATGGCACATTGAACTCACAAACCCACGGGCTAGTGCTGAAATAAAACAAAAAAAAAAAAAAAAAAAAAAATTGTGGATTGTGGAGGAGGGTAATCAGTCTGTAGCCGCATCAACTTGAGGTTGACCAGACCACTAGTAGACCCCACCTTGTGTAAGAGTACAATGTTCTGATGAACAGTTTGATTTATACATGTAGACACACAGACAAACTGATGAATATGATTACAATACCTTGGGCCTTCCCCTTCAGGTGGGAGAGGGTTATAAAATGGTGGAAATGGAAATCAATGTATTCTTGGAGGCAGCTGCTATTGTGTTTGAAAATCTGTGTTTCTTGAAGTGTTCAGTCAGACCGTCACTTTTCACTGTTTTTCCTGTGAACAGTAGAAGTCCGAGGGGATTAGCGTCTTGTTAGCAACCAATGTTTTTAAGCACATCAACTTCACCATTAGGCATTAAATCCAAATGAGCCTTGTGCAATATCAATATTCAAGATAATGAATTGTTATTGGAAAAGAAATAGGTTTCCTTATTTATTGAGGAGAATCCTTGGGGAGAGCTTGCTGGGCCGGGGTAATAAACCCTGACCTAGAAAGCACTGGGAGAAATCCCATTATTTATATTGTGAAGAGTGAAAAAGTCTGGCATAAATATTCCTGCTAATAATTTTCATGGTAGCGTTCTGTGTGGCTGTGTTGAAATTCATTTCTATAAATTCTAATCTGATTAAAACTGATACAGGAGTCTTGATATTGGAATCTCTTTGGGGGTGGGTGTTCATACTTAATATGCTGACAGGGCTAAGACTTGTGTTGAGAGAGTTTTGTTGTTGTGAAGTGAATGTTTGCATACATTCTGTCAGTGACGTGGTTGGCGTCACACGATGCACAAATTGTCTCGCACTCAACATTGATTGTTTACGCGTCGCTAGATGTTAATGCTCTGTGTTTCCAGATGTGTTACAGTTGGGTTCATACAAATGTAAGTTAGTGGTGTGAACAGTATACCGTTATTCCGCATTTTGTTTTGTTCAAGTAGAAATAATGAAATCCTCAAAGAATATGTAAGTACCAGTTATTGAAAACGTCATTATATTAGGCTTTCTACAGGTTAGTATTTCATCAAAACAATGAAAAAATATAAATTTGAGAAAATATCATACTTTATATTCACTGTAAATAAAGTTTATCAACTTCAAAATATCTCGCGAATACATATTTCCTGTTTCAGTTGTGGCTCATGTACACTCGTGGTTAATTATGAAATGATGCCTGTGTGTGCGTGCGTGCGTGCGTGCGTGTGTGCGTGCGTTAGTTAGTCACGCAGATTCCTCCAAAACTACTACAGCTACAGATTTTTTGTAAATTAATTGTCCCAATGAATTTTCACGCCCTCGAAAATTTTTTTTGGTTTTATGGACTTAGGCCTAACGATAACTGAGTAATAGCTATCTTAGCTACTTGGAGTAAAGGGCTCATAACTCAAAAACTATTGCAGAAACAACTTTTTCTTCAAATATGTTGTTCAGCTACTTTGTCCTTAGCTATAAGATGGTACATAGTTTGGGGTCCCATTGCATGCCATAAGTGAGTAATAGCTATTTTCTCATTTGTAGCTAAATAACAAAAGGAGTAAATGTCAAATATCTTCCAAAGTATTAGAGTTACAGAAATCTTTTCAAATATGTTGTTCATCTACTTTTTGGTAAGCTATCACATAGTAAAGTTTCAGACCTGTTGCACCTTGGATAGCTGAGTAATAGCTACTTTGAAATTCTGATTGTTGAGTAAAGCCATTGTAACTCCAAAACCATTGCAGTTAGAGTGTTTCCCTAAAATATGTTGTTCAGCTACTTTGTCCTTAGCTATAAGATGGTACATAGTTTGGGGTTCTATTGCATGCCGTAAGTGAGTAATAGCTATTTTCTCATTTGTAGCTAAATAACAGAAGAAGTAAATGTCAAATATCTTCAAAAGTATTAAAGTTAGGGAAATCTTTTCATATATGTTATTCATCTACTTTTTGGTAAGCTATCACATAGTAAAGTTTCAGACCTGTTGCACCTTGGATAGCTGAGTAATAGCTACTTTGAAATTCTGACTGTTGAGTAAAGCCATTGTAACTCCAAAATTATTGCAGTTAGACTGTTTTCCTAAAATATGTTGTTCGGCTACTTTGTCCTTAGCTATAAGATGGTATATAGTTTAGGGTTCTATTGCATGCCATAAGTGAGTAATAGCTATTTTCTCATTTGTAGCTAAATAACAAAAGGAGTAAATGTCAAATATCTTCAAAAGTATTAAAGTTAGGGAAATCTTTTCAAATATGTTATCCATCTACTTTTTGGTAAGCTATCACATGGTAAAGTTTCAGACCTGTTGCACCTTGGATAGCTGAGTAATAGCTACTTTGAAATTCTGACTGTTGAGTAAAGCCATTGTAACTCCAAAACTATTGCAGTTAGAGTGTTTTCCTAAAATATGTTGTTCAGCTACTTTGTCCTTAGCTGTAAGATGGTACATAGTTTAGGGTTCTATTGCATGCCGTAAGTGAGTAATAGCTATTTTCTCATTTGTAGCTAAATAACAGGAGGAGTAAATGTCAAATATCTTTAAAAGTATTAGAGTTACAGAAATCTTTTCTATATGTTATCCATCTACTTTTTGGTAAGCTATCACATAGTAAAGTTTCAGACCTGTTACACCTTGGATAGCTGAGTAATAGCTACTTTGAAATTCTGACTGTTGAGTAAAGCCATTGTAACTCCAAAATTATTGCAGTTACAGTGTTTTCCTAAAATATGTTGTTCAGCTACTTTGTCCTTGGCTATAAGATGGTCCATAGTTTGGGGTTCTGATGCATGCCATAAGTGAGTAATAGCTATTTTCTCGTTTGTAGCTTGAGTAAAGCCAATGTAACTCCAAAATTATTGCAGTTAGAGTGTTTTCCTAAAATATGTTGTTCAGCTACTTTGTCCTTAGCTATAAGATGGTCCATAGTTTGGGGTTCTGTTGCATGCCTTAAGTGAGTAATTACTATTTTCTCATTTGTAGCTAAATAACAGAAGAAGTAAATGTCAAATATCTTCAAAAGTATTAAAGTTAGGGAAATCTTTTCAAATATGTTGTCCATCTACTTTTTGGTAAGCTATCACATAGTAAAGTTTCAAATTTCAAAGTTTACAACTTTTGGTGGCCATCTTGAATTTTTGGGGAAAATGAAAAATGGCAAATATCTCTGAAACTGTCAGAGCGATTTCGAGCAAGTTTTGGACCCACAGTGTAGTAGAAGGGTTTCTGTTGAAACATGAAATTTTCAATTTCACATGGTAAAGTTTCAGACCCATAGCTAATTACTCACCTACTTAAAATGAGTAAATGCGAATTATCTCTAAAAGTACTGCAGATAGCCAATTTTTCTCAATTACCTCATTCACCTACTTTTGGGAGAGCTTTCACTTGGTGAAGTTTCAGACCCATAGCTAATTACTCACCTACTCAAAATGAGTAAATGTGAATTGTATCTAAAAGTACTGCAGATAGCCAATTTTTCTCAGATAACTCATTCACCTACTTTTGGAAGAGCTTTCACTTGGTGAAGTTTCAGACCCATAGCTAATTACTCACCTACTCAAAACGAGTAAATGTGAATTATATCTAAAAGTACTGCAGATAGCCAATTTTTCTCAAATAACTCATTCACCTACTTTGGGAAGAGCTTTCACTTGGTAAAGTTTCAGACCCATAGCTAATTACTCACCTGCTCAAAATGAGTAAATACGAATTATCTCTAAAAGTACTGCAGATAGCCAATTTTTCTCAACTAACTGATTCACCAACTTTTGGAAGAGCTTTCACATGGTGAATTTCAGACCCATAGCTAATTACTCACCTACTCAAAATGAGTAAATGTGAATTATCTCTAAAAGTATTGCAGATAGCCAATTTTTCTCAAATAACTCATTCACCTACTTTTGGGAGAGCTTTCACTTGGTGAAGTTTCAGACCTGTAGCTAATTACTCACCTAATCAAAAAGAGTAAATGCTAATTATCTCTGAAAGTATTGCAGATAGCCAATTTTTCTCAAATAACTCATTCACCTACTTTGGGAAGAGCTTTCACTTGGTGAAGTTTTAGACCCATAGCTAATTACTCACCTACTCAAAAGGAGTAAATATGAATTATCTCTAAAATTACTGCAGATAGCCAATTTTTCTCAAATAACTCATTCACCAACTTTTGGAAGAGCTTTCACATGGTGAAGTTTCACACCCATAGCTAATTATTCACCTCAAAATGAGTAAATGCGAATTATCTCTAAAAGTACTGCAGATAGCCAATTTTTCTCAAATAACTCATTCACCTACTTTTGGAAGAGCTTTCACTTGGTGAAGTTTCAGACCCATAGCTAATTACTCACCTACTCAAAATGAGTAAATGTGAATTATCTCTAAAAGTACTGCAGATAGCCAATTTTTCTCAACTAACTCATTCACCTTCCTTTGGGAGAGCTTTCGCTTGAAGTTTCAGACCCATAGTTAATTACTCACCTACTCAAAATGAGTACATGCTAATTATGTCTAAAAGTATTGCAGATAGCCAGTATTTATCAAATAACTCATTCACGTACATTTTGGAGAGCTTTCACATGCTAAAGTTTTTTATGACTTTTTAAAATAATTTTTTATTCATTAAAAGTAATGAAATCATGCCCTAAATCAATTATAACTTGAAAAGTATTGCATTTAGAGCACTTTGTTAAAATATGTTATTCAGCTACTTTTTCCATAGCTACAGCATGGTGAGTAACTTGGGTGTCTATCTCAATAGCTAAGTGAGTAATAGCTACTTTTGGATTTTTCACTAACTTCCATCATGAGTAAAATCACTTGTAACTTGAAAACTGTTGTATTTACAGAATTTTATGCAAATATGTTATTCATCTACTTTTGGGTCAGCTATAACATAGTAAAATTTCAGACCTGTAGCTCATTGCATAGCTGAGTAATAGCTACTTTTAGGTTATCACTGTTGGGTAAATCACTTATAACTTGAATACTCTTGCATTTACATTATTTAGTTGCAATATGTTATTCACCTATTTTGAAGCAGCTATAACATAGTTAAGTTCCAGACCTGTGGCTCATAGCATAGCTGAGTAATAGCTACTTTGAAGTTCTTACTCAACACTACATCATTTATAACTTGAAAAGTATTGCATTTAGAGCATTTTGTTAAAATATGATATTCACCTACTTTTTCAATAGCAACAACATGGTGAGTAACTTGGGTGTCTATCTCAATAGCTAAGTGAGTAATAGCTACTTTTGGACTTTTTACTAACTTCCATCATGAGTAAAATCAATTGTAACGTGAAAACTATTGGATTTAGAGAATTTTGTGCAAATATATTATTCACCTACTTTTGGGTCAGCTATAACATAATAAAAATTTCAGACTTCTAGCTCATGCTATGGCTGGGTAATAGCTACTTTTGCCTTTGCCGGTGGATACATTTTGCATCTGACCACAGAAGCGTCATTGGTCTAGTTCTAATAAGTCATTCACATACTTTTGGGTGATCTACCACATACTCAAGTTGCAGAACTGTAGCTCTTTGGATAGCTGAGTAATAGCTACTAAAATGAGTAAATGTCTTTTATCTCTAAAAGTATTACAGGTAGGCAATTCCTTCTAAATAAGTCATTCACCTACTTGTGGGTGATCTACCACATAGTGAAGTTGCAGAACTGTAGCTCTTTGGATAGCTGAGTAATAGCTACTAAAATGAGTACATGTCTTTTATCTCTAAAAGTATTACAGGTAGGCAATTCCTTCTAAATAAGTCATTTACCTACTTTTGGGTGATCTACCACATAGTGAAGTTGCAGAACTGTAGCTCTTTGGATAGCTGAGTAATAGCTACTAAAATGAGTAAACGTCTTTTATCTGTAAAAGTATTACAGGTAGGCAATTTCTTCTAAATAAGTCATTCACCTACTTTTGGGTGATCTACTGCATATTAAAGTTGTAGAACTGTAGCTCTTTGGATGGCAGAGTAATAGCTACTAAAATGAATCAATGCCTTTTGTCTTTAAAAGTATTGCAATCAAACATTAAACTTGTCACTTCTACATGTGCCTCCATCTCACAAGAAAATTTATATTCCACTATCTTTAGTACATCTTTTTTATTGCGTTAATACAACTTACCTAGTGGACAGATGCTTTTGTCCGGCGCTCTGCCGGTCACGCCAAACGTTAGAAAAAAACGTCCTGAGCTGGGCTCTGGCCGGGACCGGTAGTGTCCTGTTCACTCGCCAGGTGGCTGTACAGCCTACCTGCCGGTATACTTCCTCTTTTTGTTTGGCGCCATTTTAAAAAGTTGTCAAGAAAGATTTATAGAGACGTTTTTCAGTTTTAGTGTTGGATATACATTTTAAAGTTACATCAATTTTATATCAAGTTATCACGGAATATTCATGGCATCCCCTGGAGATTTTAAAGGGCAGCGCAGAGGCGCGTGCGGACATATAATGGCTGCGTTTGATCTTCACGAACGTTGTGCAAGATGTAGGGAGAAGAAGTTGGGGGAGGACCCATGTGTTAAGGACAAACCTTGCTCATTATGTGATCAATTTTCAGATACTCAAAAGGAAACTTTGTCTACTCCATCTTATAGAATAAGAAAGGAAAGGAAGGCAGGATTGCTAGTGTCCCCCAAGGAGGTGACAGTTATTTCTCCGGTGGAAGACTTGTCGTCTGCTAACGCTCCGACAGATAATTCTTCTGCGCATCCTTCTGCGCATCTAGTGCCGGAATCTCAGCCCTCTGCGCAGCCTGCCGCGCAGGCACCTGCCGCGTCTTCTGCTTCTACTTCAGACGCCTCTTATGTCACTTCTGATCAGTTAGTTGCATTATCTGACAAGATGTCTGAGCAGTTTGCCAGATTTGAGGCTCTTCTCTCAAGAGGTAACATTTTTACTGCTCCTTCTATGCCTGTTAAACCAGTTTCTGCTCAAAAGGTACTATCAGATACTCCTTTCATTGACCCTTCTTCTGCCCGACCCACCGGTCCGGTGTGGCCTCCGGCAGAATCTGTAGATGATAACGGGTCTGATGTTAAACCGGACAAGAAAAAACCTCACAAACACAAGAAATCTGATAAGAAGACTCACCGACACTCCGGTAAACATTCTGAAAAACCCACCGACAGGCAAAAGCTTACAGCTGAATTAAATCCGGTCGGTGCAAAACCACTAACCACAAGTTCATCACAGGCACCCGCCGAAGACATGACCGACACCGGCTCTCAAGCTCTTCCATCCAAAGCACCTGTCTCTCAGCCGGCTGGCCAGTCAACCGGTCCACCGACAAAGGAACTGTCAGCTACCGGTCCGGCTCCCTGTTACTCTCAGGCCAGTGCTAGTTACAGAACAACCGGTCCGGAAGATTATTCACAGGCTAGTGTATTTTCTGATCTGCCATATGAACCGGAAGACAGTGAGCGTTATTCAGCTTCTGAACCTGATGAAGGGGAACTGTCGGATACTAGTGAAAAACAAGAAGTTACAGAGGATATGAACTACCGTGAGACAGTCCGGTCTGTTAGATCCTTCATGGGATGGAATCATATCCCGGTTTTTGAGGCTGATTTTAGTGAGCCCGACAAAAGTAACAACCCTTGGAAAGGGAAGGTTCCCAGGAGACCGTCTCATGTGTCTGTAGCTATGCCACCAGATGACTGGTTATGTCAAAAACTTGAGCGTCTCAATACCACGGTGGCTGAGGGTTATCCCTGTAGGAATCAAGACTCAAGTGGTCTGAAGAAGGACCAATTCATTAAGATGCCGAAATCGCAAGCACGTTGGTACCAGATGCACACCCTCAAACCTGACACTACTCCTCGTCCTGGCAAGTCTGTGTTTAGTTGGAGGAATACCGAGGCAAAAGTAAATTCACAATTTCCACGTATTACCAAGGCCTCTTCCTACCCGCCTTCTGGTCCTGTCTCACGACCTATTTCCCAAGAATATCTACGTCGATGGGAACGGAATGCCAAAGAAGGCAGCTACATTGTCAACCAGGCGGCAGGCTTTAACAGATGTGCTAGTGAACTGCAGGACCGGATGAATCAGAGCTTAGTGTGCCTTCAGTCAAACTTTAATAAAGGAAAGGCCCCCAAAGAAGTCTCAGAGGCTCTTCACGACCTGAAAGACTACCTAGCCTTCCATCAAAATGTCTCCATTGCCATGGGAACTTCTTTGCAGCATCTGGCTGACAGCCTGTTCGTCAACATGGCAAATCTTGTGCTTCTTAGACGTGACTCTTATTTAGACCATGTCAAGTCTGGAGTAAAGTCTGACACCTGGAATCGGCTCAGGAATGCCCCATTGTTCAATTACGGTCTCTTCCCTGATGACCTGATATGCATTGCAGAACAGGATATTACTAAGTCTGAAACCACCAGTGCTGCTCCAAGGCCCGGTCCGGGTGCTATGCAGCGCACTGGGTGGCGAAACCAGAATAGGTTCCAGCCCTATGATCGCCGGGATTCTAGAAATGCAGCTTCAGCTGAACCTACCCAGCCATGGCGACAGTTTGCTCGGGGCAGGGGCAGATCAAGAGGAAGGGGTCGTAGTAGTAACCCCCGTTTCTCTCGCTCCCGTGGATTTAAACAACAAAAATGACAGTTACCATTACAACCCAACCTCTGTAGTCAAGACATTAAATCAGTTGGGCAGAAAACAGACTCTAAACTTAGTCAAGAAAGTTTGTCACAAACCAGTTCTTTGTTCAAAGTTAAGTCCAGTTCCACCGGAAATGGCCGGTTCCAGTATTCAAGAGACAGTAAAAGACATGTTAACAAAAAGTTCGGGTCCATTACTGGCTTCAGTTCAGACAGGTTCAAGACCCCACACATCTCAGAATCCAGACTTTCCCATGAGGCAAGTAGATCATGTAAATCAGGATGTGTTCTTTCATGTTGCAACTCATGCTCCTTCTGTAGCTACCACCGGGCTTCCACAAAAGAAAGGTCTAAGTCCCGTACCAGTGTTGAGAAAAATAAAGCATGTGAACAGTGTTTCTTGTGTCGATCCATGTCTTTTTGTCCAAAATGCTCAAGGTGTCCCCACTGTTGTGCACGATGGTCCTGTAGGGGGCCGTCTTAAAAAGTTTTGGCAAGTTTGGCAAAGGTTAGGCGCAAACCCTCGGGCAGTTTCCATTTTAAAGGAGGGTTACAGCCTGCCTTTCAAATTAAGACCTCCTCTCACCAGGGTTCCAATCATTCAGAGCAGTTATGCCAATCCGGCCAAAAGCCGTTTCCTCAAAGAGGCACTGATCTCTCTCCAAGGAAAGTTGGTAGTGGAACCAGTCCTGGTCCGGTCTTCTCTCGCCTTCTACAACCGGCTGTTTTTAGTACCCAAACCGGAAAACAAGTGGCGGCCTATTTAAGCGTCCCGCAAGGGACGCTTGTTTGTGTATGGGAGAGCTTCTGGCTCCGCCGGCTCCGGCGGCTCCGCCGGCTCCGCATTTTGTTTTCCTTATAACTCTGTAACCGTTAGGCGGATTCTTTTCAAATTTGGCAGGTTTAGGCAGTAGCCTTGGGGAATTTTTTTGAATATGCTGCAGTGACATTTCAACCAATCAGAGAGGTCACATGACCAAAAATGTCTTTTTTCGATGGGGAAGCTTGTCCGGATGATAACTTGAAAGGAATTTTATCAATTCACCTGAAACTTGGCAAATACATTCATTCTATTAAAATCTGGAAATCATTAGATTTTGGCATTGATTGGTCAAGAAATGGCCGAGTAATTAATGATTAATTAATCATTACGAATTTTCCAAATAAGGAAAACACAAAAATGCTTATATCTCGAAAACTGTGCTAGATAGAGCGATTTCGATGAAATTTTTGACCCACAGGGTATCTTTGCGGAGTAGTTTTCCCAATTTTCAAAAAATTTTTGTCTCGCCCAAAATGGCGGCCATTTTGAATTTTCGAAATTTTCGCAAAAATTGCAAAACACAAAAATGCTTATATCTCAAAAACCGTGCTAGATAGAGCAATTTCGACAAAATTTTTGACCCGCAGGATATCTCTGCAGAGTACTTTTCCCAATTTTCAAAAAATTTTTGTCTCGCCAAAAATGGCGGCCATTTTGAATTTTCGAAATTTTCGCAAAAATTGCAAAACATAAAAATGCTTATATCTCGAAAACCCTGCTAGATAGAGCGATTTCGACGAAATTTTTGACCCACAGGGTATCTCTGCAGAGTAGCCATGCCAATTTTCAAAAAAATTTTGTCTCGCCAAAAATGGCGGCCATTTTGAATTTTCGAATTTTTCGCAAAAATTGCAAAACATAAAAATGCTTATATCTCAAAAACCCTGCTAGATAGAGCGATTTCGAGGAAATTTTTGACCCGTAGGGTATCTCTGCAGAGTAGCCATGCCAATTTTCAAACAAAAAATTTCTCGCAAAAAATGGCGGCCATTTTGAATTTTCGAATTTTTCGCAAAATTGCAAAACACAAAAATGCTTATATCTCGAAAACCGTGCTAGATAGAGCGATTTCGACGAAATTTTTGACCCACTGGGTATCTCTGCAGAGTAGCCATGCCAATTTTCAAAAAAAATTTATCTTGCCAAAAATAGCGGCCATTTTGAATTTTCGAATTTTTGCGCAAAAATTGCAAAACACAAAAATGCTAATATTTTGAAAACCGTGCTACATAGAGCGATTTCGACGAAATTTTTTATCTTCAGGGTATCTCTGCAGAGCAGCTATCCCAAAGAGCTTTCACTTGGTGAAGTTTCAGACCCATAGCTAATTGCTCACCTACTCAAAAAGAGTAAATGCGAATTACCTCTAAAAGTATTGCAGATGGCCAATTTTTCTCAAATAACTCATTCACCTACTTTTGGAAGAGCTTTCACATGGTGAAGTTTCAGATCCATAGCCAATTACTCACCTACTCAAAATGAGTAAATGCGAATTATCTCTAAAAGTATTGCAGATAGCCAATTTTTCTCAAATAACTCATTCACCTACTTTTGGGAGAGCTTTCACATGGTGAAGTTTCAGACCCATAGCTAATTATTTACCTACTCAAAATGAGTAAATGCTAATTATCTGTAAAAGTATTGCGGATACCCAATTTTTATCAAATAACTCATTCATCTACTTATGGGAGAGCTTTCACATGGTGAAGTTTCACACCCATAGCTAATTACTCACCTACTCAAAATGAGTAAATGCGAATTATCTCTAAAAGTATTGCGGATAGCCAATTTTTCTCAAATAACTCATTCACCTACTTTTGGGAGAGCTTTCACTTGGTGAAGTTTCAGACCCATAGCTAATTACTCACCTACTCAAAATGAGTAAATGCGAATTATCTCTAAAAGTATTGCAGATAGCCAATTTTTCTCAAATAACTCATTCACCTACTTTTGGGAGAGCTTTCACTTGGTGAAGTTTCAGACCCATAGCTAATTACTCACCTACTAAAAATGAGTAAATGCGAATTATCTCTAAAAGTATTGCAGATAGCCAATTTTTGTCAAATTAATCATTCACCTACTTTTGGGAGAGCTTTCACTTGGTGAAGTTTCAGACCCATAGCTAATTACTCACCTACTCAAAATGAGTAAATGCGAATTATCTCTAAAAGTATTGCAGATAGCCAATTTTTCTCAAATAACTCATTCACCTACTTTTGGGAGAGCTTTCACTCTGTGAAGTTTCAGACCCATAGCTAATTACTCACCTACTCAAAATGAGTAAATGCGAATTATCTCTAAAAGTATTGCAGATAGCCAATTTTTCTCAAATAACTCATTCACCTACTTTTGGCAGAGCTTTCACTTGGTGAAGTTTCAGACCCATAGCTAATTACTCACCTACTGAAAATGAGTAAATGCGAATTATCTCTAAAAGTATTGCAGATAGCCAATTTTTCTCAAATAACTCATTCACCTACTTTTGGGAGAGCTTTCACTTGGTGAAGTTTCAGACCCATAGCTAATTACTCACCTACTCAAAATGAGTAAATGCGATTTATCTCTAAAAGTATTGCAGATAGCCAATTTTTCTCAAATAACTCATTCACCTACTTTTGGGAGAGCTTTCACTTGGTGAAGTTTCAGACCCATAGCTAATTACTCACCTACTGAAAATGAGTAAATGTGAATTATCTCTAAAAGTATTGCAGATAGCCAATTTTTCTCAAATAACTCATTCACCTACTTTTGGGAGAGCTTTCACTCTGTGAAGTTTCAGACCCATAGCTAATTACTCACCTACTCAAAATGAGTAAATGCGAATTATCTCTAAAAGTATTGCGGATAGCCAATTTTTCTCAAATAACTCATTCACCTACTTTTGGGAGAGCTTTCACTTGGTGAAGTTTCAGACCCATAGCTAATTACTCACCTACTCAAAATGAGTAAATGCGAATTATCTCTAAAAGTATTGCAGATAGCCAATTTTTCTCAAATAACTCATTCACCTACTTTTGGGAGAGCTTTCACTTGGTGAAGTTTCAGACCCATAGCTAATTACTCACCTACTCAAAATGAGTAAATGCGAATTATCTCTAAAAGTATTGCAGATAGCCAATTTTTGTCAAATTAATCATTCACCTACTTTTGGGAGAGCTTTCACTTGGTGAAGTTTCAGACCCATAGCTAATTACTCACCTACTCAAAATGAGTAAATGCGAATTATCTCTAAAAGTATTGCAGATAGCCAATTTTTCTCAAATAACTCATTCACCTACTTTTGGCAGAGCTTTCACTTGGTGAAGTTTCAGACCCATAGCTAATTACTCACCTACTGAAAATGAGTAAATGCGAATTATCTCTAAAAGTATTGCAGATAGCCAATTTTTCTCAAATAACTCATTCACCTACTTTTGGGAGAGCTTTCACTTGGTGAAGTTTCAGACCCATAGCTAATTACTCACCTACTCAAAATGAGTAAATGCGATTTATCTCTAAAAGTATTGCAGATAGCCAATTTTTCTCAAATAACTCATTCACCTACTTTTGGGAGAGCTTTCACTTGGTGAAGTTTCAGACCCATAGCTAATTACTCACCTACTGAAAATGAGTAAATGTGAATTATCTCTAAAAGTATTGCAGATAGCCAATTTTTCTCAAATAACTCATTCACCTACTTTTGGGAGAGCTTTCACTCTGTGAAGTTTCAGACCCATAGCTAATTACTCACCTACTCAAAATGAGTAAATGCGAATTATCTCTAAAAGTATTGCAGATAGCCAATTTTTCTCAAATAACTCATTCACCTACTTTTGGCAGAGCTTTCACTTGGTGAAGTTTCAGACCCATAGCTAATTACTCACCTACTGAAAATGAGTAAATGTGAATTATCTCTAAAAGTATTGCAGATAGCCAATTTTTCTCAAATAACTCATTCACCTACTTTTGGGAGAGCTTTCACTTGGTGAAGTTTCAGGCCCATAGCTAATTACTCACCTACTCAAAATGAGTAAATGCGAATTATCTCTAAAAGTATTGCAGATAGCCAATTTTTCTCAAATAACTCATTCACCTACTTTTGGGAGAGCTTTCACTTGGTGAAGTTTCAGACCCATAGCTAATTACTCACCTACTCAAAATGAGTAAATGCGAATTATCTCTAAAAGTATTGCAGATAGCCAGTTTTTCTCAAATTAATCATTCACCTACTTTTGGGAGAGCTTTCACTTGGTGAAGTTTCAGACCCATAGCTAATTACTCACCTACTCAAAATTAGTAAATGCGAATTATCTGTAAAGTATTGCAGATAGCCAATTTTTCTCAAATAACTCATTCACCTACTTTTGGGAGAGCTTTCACTTGGTGAAGTTTCAGACCCATAGCTAATTACTCACCTACTCAAAATGAGTGAATGCGAATTATCTCTAAAAGTATTGCAGATAGCCAATTTTTCTCAAATTAATCATTCACCTACTCTTGGGAGAGCTTTCACTTGGTGAAGTTTCAGACCCATAGCTAATTACTCGTCTACTCAAAATGAGTAAATGCGAATTATCTCTAAAAGTATTGCAGATAGCCAATTTTTCTCAAATTAATCATTCACCTACTTTTGGGAGAGCTTTCACTTGGTGAAGTTTCAGACCCATAGCTAATTACTCGTCTACTCAAAATGAGTAAATGCGAATTATCTCTAAAAGTATTGCAGATAGCCAATTTTTCTCAAATAACTCATTCACGTACTTTTGGCAGAGCTTTCACTTGGTGAAGTTTCAGACCCATAGCTAATTATTCACCTACTCAAAATGAGTAAATGTGAATTATCTCTAAAAGTATTGCAGATAGCCAATTTTTCTCAAATAACTCATTCACCTACTTTTGGGAGAACTTTCACTCTGTGAAGTTTCAGACCCATAGCTATTTATTCACCTACTCAAAATGAGTAAATGCTAATTATCTGTAAAAGTATTGCGGATACCCAATTTTTATCAAATACTCATTCATCTACTTGTGGGAGAGCTTTCACATGGTGAAGTTTCAGACCCATAGCTAATTACTCACCTACTCAAAATGAGTAAATGCGAATTATCTCTAAAAGTATTGCAGATAGCCAATTTTTCTCAAATAACTCATTCACCTACTTTTGGGAGAGCTTTCACTTGGTGAAGTTTTACACCCATAGATAATTATTCACCTACTCAAAATGAGTAAATGTGAATTATCTCTTAATAGTATTGCAGATAGCCAATTTTTCTCAAATAACTCATTCACCTACTTTTGGAAGACCTTTCACACACGAAAATGAAAAATTGTGAATATCTCGGAAAAGCTATTTCTTCTGCTTTAATGCTCGGCGGGAGATACACACCACGGCAGTGGTCTTGACAAAAATTTTTGTCTCCCCAAAAATGGTGGCCATTTTGAATTTTCAAAGTTTTTGCAAAACACAAAAATGCTTATATCTCGAAAACCGTGCTATATGGAGTGAACTCAACAAAATTTTTGACCTGCTGGGTATCTCTGCAGAGTAGCCATGCCAATTTTCAAAATATTTTTGTCTCGCCAAATATAGCGGACATTTTAAATTTTTTTATTTTTTGCAAAACACAAAAATGCTTATATCTTGAAAACCGTGCTAGATAGAGCAGACTGCGCTGACTTTGGTTGCCACAACAGTATAAGGCTAGAAACGAAGCATTTTCTTAATACTTTAGCACTCACCTTTATATCCTTTTTGGGACGCTTTGTTTTTGCTATGCAAAAACATTATCTTTTTTTTTTGCGAGCGATCCTCTAGTTTAGATCTGAGTCGGTTGAACAAGTTCCTCAAAACCGGAACATTCAAGATGGAAACTCCGGAAACCATCCGGACCTCACTACAGAAAGGGGAGTGGGTGACCTCGCTGGATTTCAGCGACGCATACTTTCACATCCCTATTCACCCCCGGTCGAGGAAGTACATGCGATTCTTCCTCAACAAAAGAACGTACCAGTTCACTGCCCTTCCCTTCGGGTTGGCTACGGCTCCTCTAGAGTTCACCAAGATAGTCAAGGAGGTGAAACTTATGGCTCAGAACAGGGGTATAAGAATCCACCAGTACCTAGACGACTGGTTACTGAGAGCCCCTTCGAGGGAAATTGGTCTCCTTCACACCCAAGTTCTTTTGTCGCTTTGCCACGAACTGGGCTGGCTGGTCAACCTCAAAAAGTCGGAGTTGAATCCTCAACAGGTCTTTACCTTCGTCGGTTACCGGTTCGACCTGTTGACGGGTCGGGTTTTACCAACTCAAGAAAGATGGGCAAGCTTGCGTCAGAAGCTGTTGTTTTTAAAGGCTCGGGACAGTTGCACGGTAAGGCAGTTCATGTCCTTGATAGGACTCTTGACAGCCACCGAGAAACAGGTCAGGTCAGGTCGTCTCCACATGCGTCCCATTCAGTGGCACCTAAAAAGACACTGGCAGGTACCCGAGGTCCTAGAGAAAGTCATTCCGCTACTTCCCTCTCTGCAACCTCACCTAGATTGGTGGTTAGACGAGGAAAATGTGTTAAGGGGCCAACCCTTACATCCATTAAGTCACGCCCTTCAACTGTTTACCGACGCATCAAACGAAGGTTGGGGCGCTCACTTAGGGGACTCTACGGCAAGAGGAGTTTGGTCAGAAGTAGAAAGTCAACTTCATATCAACTTTTTGGAACTCAAGGCAGTCTTTCTGGCCCTCAAGAGTTTCGAGCCTCTCTGTCTGAACCAGATTGTCTTGGTGGCGACCGACAACACAACTGTGGTCGCCTATATCAACAAACAAGGGGGTATGAAATCAGGCTTTCTTTGTGCCCTCCTCTGGAGACTCCTTTCCTGGTGCCACCCCAGAGGAATAGTTCTGAGAGCCAGGCACATTCCGGGTCGGTTGAATGTCATAGCAGACAAGCTGTTCCGGCACAATCAGGTGATCCAGACTGAGTGGTGCCTGTCCCAACAGGTGTTCAATCGCTTGTGTTCCAACTGGGGCCAGCCGCAGATAGATCTTTTTGCCACCAGATTCAATCACAAGCTTCCCAAGTTTGTCTCTCCAGTTCCGGACTCGACAGCTTGGGCGGTGGATGCTCTCAGCCTTCCATGGGGCAACCTGAATGTGTATGCCTTTCCCCCAGTCTCCCTGCTCAGTCAGGTCACATCCAAACTGGTGAATCAAGAATTTCACAGAATGATCTTAATCGCTCCGGGTTGGCCCAACATGTCTTGGTTTTGGGACCTGATCAGTCTATCAAGTCAAATTCCCTTCAGTCTTCCCTTGGAGAGGGACCTGTTGACTCAACCGTTCAACGGCCTTCTCCACAGGAACTTGAATCATCTGAATCTGCATGCTTGGCTCCTAGAGCCTCGTCCATCAGGCGACAAGGGTTCTCTGAGGAGGTGGCAGCAAGAATTGAGGCTCCTCAGAGAAGTTCAACCAGAGCGGTCTATAAGTCAAAGTGGGCCATTTTTGTTAAGTGGTGCGAATCCAGCCAGGTGGACTTCAGGGCGCCCTCTCTAAAACAAGTGGCCGATTTCTTGTTGTATCTCTTTAAGGAGAGACAGTTACAACCCAGTACTATAGAAGGCTACAGAACAGCTATTGCCGATATGTTGGGTAACGACCCGGTTCATTTTGGCAAGGATGAAAGTCTGACTTGCTTGTTGGACAGTTTCCATAGAGACAAGCCGAAAGGCAGGCGGGGAGTCCCTGCGTGGAATCTTTCATTAGTTCTCCATCAGTTGACCAAAGCTCCTTTCGAACCCATGCGGAAGGCCTCGCTTAAACATTTGACCTTTAAGACGGTTTTCCTCTCGGCTTTGGGTTCCGGCAAAAGACGGAGCGAAATCCATGCATGGTTATACCGCAACATCAGGCATCAGGAGAATTGGAGTCAGGTTTCATTATATCCCTCTCCCAGTTTTCTATCTAAGAATCAACTAGCGCAGGACGGCCCAGCTGCTGTGGCACCGGTTGTCATTCCCGCGTTGGCTCCATCATTGGACAGGTCCCTCAAGGAAGACAAGTCACTTTGCCCGGTCAGGGCCTTGCGTTACTATTTAGACAGGACCAAGGACTTACGCTCGGGCAAAGATCTGGTGTTTGTGTCTTTCCGGAAGAGTTTTCAGAAGGACATTGTTCCGGCCACTGTTTCTTCCTGGATCAAGCAAACTGTGTTGTTGTGCTATCAGCTTTCCGATCAGGAGGCTCAAACTATACATCAAGTTCGGGCTCATGATGTGCGGGCCTTTGCCGCATCCAAAGCCTTTCAGGGCGGGGTTTCCTTGGATCAGATCCTATCAGCTTGCCATTGGAAGGCCCACAACACTTTTACACAATTCTACCTGAAGGACCTAGCCTGGGCAGATTCAGAGTTGTACCACCTAGGTCCTGTGGTAGCTGCTCAGCAGATCCACGAACATCAGTAATAGTCTTATTACTGACTGTATATAGTGTACACATGTTTTTGGGTTTAGTGTGTATATATATATATATATATAAAAAAAAAAAAAAAAAAAAACCTCCACTATCCTTTGCTACTGGATTGCCATGATCCAAGTGGATCCAGGAGCTTCTCAAGGATGGTGTTTCCTTGCTCCTGTTCTTCTTCCTCATTCATGAATTTGTTAGTTCATGCCCTCATTAGTCTTCCTGCACCTTCGGCTCGAATTGGTGCACAGGCTGTTTCCGCTTAGGAAAAAATCAGGGGGGGGCAAGGGTGTTTTGGTCCTTAGAGGTTGGTTTATTTAACCAGTACCGGACACACCCGTTATACTATTGCCTATATGGGTTCCCCTTGTTTGGCTACCCCCCCATCCAATGGGTAGTCATTCTGCATCTGTCCACTAGGTAAGTTGTATTATCGCAATAAAATAGAAAATTTAATAGTAAATTAAATTTTTATAAGTTAATACCTTACCTAGTGGACAGGGGGAGTCCCACCCTACCTTCCCCGCTATCATAACCAACAAGGGGTCATAAGGTAGACAACAAAAAGAGGAAGAGCGCATGCGCACGCATGCGCAGTATACCGGCAGGTAGGCTGTACAGCCACCTGGCGAGTGAACAGGACACTACCGGTCCCGGCCAGAGCCCAGCTCAGGACGTTTTTTTCTAACGTTTGGCGTGACCGGCAGAGCGCCGGACAAATGCATCTGTCCACTAGGTAAGGTATTAACTTATAAAAATTTAATTTACTATTAAATTTTCTAATTTATACGGCGGGAAATAAATGCATGCGTCAGAATGCTTGTTTTCATCACATCAGTGCAGGCCTTTGAAATCCCAGATTTCATTCAGTTTCAAAGCCCCGGAAACCGGTTTCGATTTTTAGAACACTATCAGCACAACACTAGCAACACTATCCAATTTTTCCTTCTGAATATATTCATCAGCTTGCATTCAATTAGCTATAAACCATCCAGGTATTTAAACCCAGTAAAAATGAGGCATTACTTTGTTGCATTTTAATCTGATTCCTTTCAGCTGCTGATTGGTTATGACACAGGCATGCTGGTGATGTGGGATCTCAAACTGAAGGTGCCAGACACTCGATTCAACACTCCAGAGGTAAAAGTTGATTTAATAACCGAGGGATACTCGGCTCAGTGCTCTTGAAGTTAAGGACACTTGATTAATTTCCCATAGAAATGTACGAGTCCTGTAGTCAAAGCAGTCTTGCTCCTTGTCTCAGTTGGATATGTGAAGGTTAACATGTGTGACATCCATCCAACCATTTCTTCTCCATAATAAATCACCATGAAAGCTTAAAAAAGTGTGCAAAAATACAGGTTAAATGACGATTATGTATTCTGATTGAAATGTTGGATTCTAATGTCTCTTTGTGAATATATCCCTGTATGTTTCTCAGTGATTGCCCATATTACTACATTACTTAATTATCCCAGACTGGCATATTAGAACTCCATTGTCACCCAACATATTATTTCTAGGCCCTGCGCTCTGTGAGTTGGCACCAGGATGCCAAGCAGCTGATGTGTAGCCATGCCGACGGCAGTTTGACGGTGTGGAATGTGAAAGCTCCTCAGAAACCTCATAGTATTCTCATGCCACATGGTGAGTGTTGGTAAATCTCCTCACAAACCTCATCATGTTCTCATGCCACATTCTGAGTATCGGTAAATCTCTGACAAATGTCATAGTATTCTCATGCCAAACAGTGAGTGTTGGTAAATCTCTGACAAATGTTATGGTGTTCTCATGCCACACAGTGAGTGTTGGTAAATCTCTGACGAATGTTATGGTATTCCCATGCCACATGGTGAGTGTTGGTAAATCTCTGACAAATGTCATAGTATTTTCATGCCACACAGTGAGTGTTGGTAAATCTCTGACGAATGTTATGGTGTTCTCATGCCACATGGTGAGTGTTGGTAAATCTCTGACAAATGTCATGGTGTTCCCATGCCACATGTTGAGTGTTGGTGAGTGTTGGTAAATCTCTGACAAATGTCATGGTGTTCCCATGCCACACGGTGAGTGTTAGTGAGTGTTGGTAAATCTCTGACAAATGTCATGGTGTTCTCATGCCACACGTTGAGTGTTGGTAAATCTCTGACAAATGTCATGGTGTTCCCATGCCACATGTTGAGTGTTGGTGAGTGTTGGTAAATCTCTGACAAATGTCATGGTGTTCTCATGCCACATGGTGAGTGTTGGTAAATCTCTGACTAATGTCATGGTGTTGTCATGTCACATGCTTTCCGTAAATCTCTGACAAACCTTGTAGTATTCTAATACCACCTAGTGAGGTTTGGTAGATCCTGTTCTAATGTCACATTGTGACTGTTGGTACATCTCTCAGAGACCTCATAGCGTATTTATGGTGTCGGTAAATCTTTCACAAACCTCAGTGTTCTCATGCCACATGGTATCAGTAAATCTTCTCAGAAACCTCACAGCATTCACAAAATGTAAAGTATAATAATTAATGAAATCTGCAGTCAAGCTCAGTACAATAGATTTGTTTAAGTAGAATATTATCCCAAGAATTATTTGTGCCAAATGCTGCTTTGACTTATGTAAAGTGGTAATAACTAGAACCTAAGAATAGAAGTTGGCATAAGAGGTTGCTGACATTTTGCAAATTCCAGGTAAAATAAATGCACTGTAGTAGTTATGAGATGTACAAATTTGCTTAAATCCTTGTAGTTTTGACACAGAGAATATGGGATCTTCATGTTTTCAAACTTTTGATATATCGAGGCATGGTCCTGTTTTCATGGCCTTGAAAACAGACTCTTATTAACCACAAATAAGTAATGCAATTTTCTCGACATGTAGTTGTTACTGTGAATGGTTTGAAAACTTAATTCCTTCAGTTTTGTACAATGTCTGTGGTCCCATTAATACAGATTAATGGTTAAATGGTCGATTTGTAAGTATAGGTAGAAGTTGTAACACATACAAATATACAGACAAGTGCACTGATGACTAAAAGCATCACTCTATTTAACCGTGATTTCCAAGTTACATGTTAAATTTCAATGATAAATACCTACAAAAGGACCTCATACATATCATTTATTTATTCTCTTCTAAACAGAGTTCCCCTTATAGGAATTTGAAAGTATGATGTCGGGGGTATTTCTGATGAGTTGAAATCTTTATATTTTCAGCCAAAGCAAATAAAGAAGGAAAACCTGAAGCCTGCAGAACAATACCTAAAGTGGAATGGAAGACCACCAGATCTGGGTGAGTCATACATAGCCATTCAAGTAGCCAAATGAACAGCCACACAAGTATTCATGCCGGTAGCTGTGTATGTATCAGTTAGTGGTGGGATTGCCAGCTAAAATGGCAGATCGAGCATCACCTGTGAGAAGCGAGTTGAACTCGGGTTAAACTCGAGAAATTTCCGGGATAAAGTATTTTGTTTGTTAGCCAATAATGTGGGAAAATATTTTACACAGCCGTACATGAACCAAAACTTTGACCTGGAAATAGCTTTCGCGATATAATTTATGTTAAATCTTCATTGATTTTAGCCAGAATAAAGTAAAAATGGAATATATTTTGGAAAATTTCGGATATATATAAAATATTATGTTGTTTTGATGAAGTGTCAGCCTTAGATGGTGAAAATATTGACGTTTTCAAAAACTCGAGTTTCACTTGCGCAGATCGATGTTACCCCTAATTATCGTCCATCGAGTTACAATTCGAGTTTTAGTCAACTCGTCCCAGCACTAGTATTAATAAACACCATGGCTGTATGTCATCCAACAACAAGTAATATATAGTCTGTTAGGTAAGATGTACAGTATGTTGGTTTTTGGTGGGTACAATTTGCACATTCAACAAAATTTAAGTTTCTAGTATCCATGTCTGCAAATAAGTTGTTCCGGTCCCGCCAAACGTCAGAAAAAGATGTCCTGAGTCTCCTCCAGTTTGACCAGCCACCTTTACTCAGCGTCTTCAAAACAGATGTTTAAAATTTCAGTGCAACTTTTTTCTTGGAGATTTGTGTTACTTCCAGCTCTTTTTTGTGTGCTACTGAAGAACTGTTGTGTTAGTAACCAACATGTCTTCATCAGGACAGAAAAAAAGGGTTGTGTGGCCATATTATGGCAGTGGCCAACACTCATCAATAGTGTGCACGTTGCAAGTAGAAAGGCATGGGGTCAGATTCCTGTGTGCTTGGCCAGGAAGACTGCTCTGCATGCTCTTGACTCAAACCTGATCAAGTGCAGCAGTTTTGCTACCAGTCCCGCTGCCTCAGGGAGCACAGTTCAGACTTCCACTTCTTGTGTATTTCCGGTCAGTTCAATTGGTCCGGGTGACTATCCGCAAAGTTCTCAATCTTACACTCAGGCTCTAGTTGGAAGTGCTACCGGGTTGGTTAGCCACCAGCAGTCTCTGCAACAGGCCTTCATAACAGGTGCAGGATTCTCTCGGATCCCAATTTTCAGTTCTGCTGGTTATAAAAGCCAGACACAGTAACTTCCTCAGGCTTTCACCACTGGTCCGACCCCAGCCAACCACTTTGCACTATTGAGTACCTGGGATGTCAACCCTCAAACAGCAGGTGATATACCGCACCTCTGATTAATCTTTACCCTGACCCGGATTCAGATCTCGATGCGTTATTAGACTCAAATTCTGACTTAAATAAGCTCCTTCTGGCCCAGAAGAGAGACTATGCATGGCATAGTAGTCGTTCATTCCGGATCACAAATATATTTACCCTTCATGTCAAGACAACCCTTAGACGGGCAAGAGGTCTCAGCCTTCCTGTAAAGTCTCTGTCGCTATGCCAGTGGAGATTGGTTCTGCTCAAAATTCGAACAGGTGAAACTGCATCTCATTCAAGGGCACGTCTGCAGGGCTGTTTGCCATAACTGGCTTCAAACCAACTAGTTCGTCAAACCACCCATATCACAGGCAAGATGATATGCTATGCATCCTAGACCTGACCCCTCTGTTACTAGACCAAGGAAATCGGTCAACAAGTGGTCAGCCAAGGCTTCCCCACTCAATAGTGCTTCACCAGGATTTTTAGGCCTCCAACAGGTATCTCAACCCTTTGACATTGTTCTGCAAAAACAGCTGCAACCTTTAACAGATGTGTGAAGAAAATCCAAGACATAGACCAAGACAACCTGAAACTTTTGTTTGGCAAATTGGGCAAAGGAAAGTCTTTCCAAAAAAAGCTCTTCATGACCGTACAGACCTGACCGCCTTCCTAACAGAGTGTATACTTTGTGCTATGTAAATCCATGCTGCACATGGCGGACGCTATTTTTTTACAGGCTGCCAACATGACCCTCCTGCGCCCGGACTGTGGAATACCTCAAACCAGGATCCCGAGCCAGATACTTGATGCTCCCTCAGGAACAACCCTCTTCACCGCTCGGCCTTATTCCCCAAAGCAGTCATCACAAAGGCTGACGAGGACATCGCCAAATCTGCGGCTGATGCCCATCCCTCCCAACCCGGTTCAGGTTCGGCAGGGGAGGACATAACAGTGGTCATTACAAGCCTTACCAGATAAACTGATCCAGAGCACAATGATGGAAAGAACAAGTCACGTCAAGCTCAAGTCCAAACCCAGGATATGCCCATGGTGCACAGTTTTGGCAACAGGAGCAACTTCACCAGAGGGAGGAACAGAGGATTAGGTGCTTCCAAGCGTGATAGTGGTTCCTGCAGAGGAAAGGGAAAACAAAACAAATGACAAAGTTCAGTTTGTTCATTCTCCCACATAGTTTGCAGAGTGTACTGACAGTGTTAATCTTGATGTTAGTGATCAATGTTCTGACAGTGTTAAGACAGAAAAAAACACAAACATTTTAAATTGCACGAGTGTTGTAATGCATGTATCTCCTGTGTTTTTTTGGAGGGCATCCCACATAAGAAAGGAGTAAACTCCGCAATGGTGTGAGTCCAAGAGTAGTGTCAATAGTGAAATATGGTTACAACCTCTCCTTCAAGGTCAAACCTCCCTTAACCAGAAACCCATCAGTCAAAAGCGGATATGCCAATCCCACAGGAACAGCTACCTGCAGGATGCATTGCATTCCCTTTTAGACAAGCAAGCCAAGGTTAAATCTTCTTGGTCCCCAACTCCAAAAACAAGTGTCACCCCATTCTGGACTTCAGCTCTCTGAGTAAGTTCTGAGAAAGGTCCAGACCATCAAAATGGAAACTCCAGAATTAACAAAGTTGTCGCTGGAAACAGGAGAAAAGATCACCTTCCTAGATTTCAGTGATGCCTTCTTCCACATCCATACAAGTCAGAGCTCAAGAAAGTGTCTCAGATTCCAGTGTCAGAATCAGACCTTCCAGTTTACAGCCATACCCTTTGGCCTATCCACAGCTCCCATGGAGTTTCAAACTCATGGCTGAAGCATTTTGTATTCGGATCCATCAGTATCCAATGGATAGACTGTAAAGGACAAAAAATCTTGTTGCAAACACACCCAGACAGATGTGGCAGACCCACCCCAGAAAGATGGGAAGCCTTGACTACCAAGATAAAGGCTCAATCATACTTTACAGGTTACAGTGAGGCATTTCATGTCCCTATTAATTCTCTATTTAAATATTTTTGGAGGTAAATGTGTGTTGTCATAGTGTAACCTTGGTGCGACTTTTGACCTTGGCTATACCAGTATAGTTTTTTTCTAGTGTCATACGTGTCTTTCTCTCCCATCACAGAGATATATGCATTGCTGCAACTGATTAACATCATACATGTGTGTAGTTTTACCTAAAACTGTGACTGGGTGGTCAGTATTCATGATTGGGGTCGATTTGGGAAGATCATAAGTGCTTTCTGGTATGGACAAAACATGACAATACAGCAAAATAACAGAATTCTTTCTATATTCTGGATTTTTATGTAAAACTCCTCATTTTATAACAATATAACAAATACTGGATACCTTTCTCAACTATTTTAATGCAAAGGCACCGTTTCGGAAAACCTCCATTGTGTTACGGAGAGGAAAAAGTGTGCATACTAAACCACACTATTACCGAATTGTGAAACAAATTTGGATAGCTCGGCTACCGGTGTGTATTTTAACCACGTTGCAGCCTTTGAATTTTCACCAATTGTGCTTATAATCTCCATTGACAGCTAGCCATACTTCAGTTAATGAATTTTACAGATTCATTGCTTTTAGTGTAATAATTAATACTGCCTATGAAATAACCATGCTTTGATATTTTGTCTTTACATTATGTTTTCTCCAGCTCAAGAGTTATTTCTCCTGTACCTTTGTATAATTGTATCCCCGACGCGAAGCGGGGATACTATGGATTCATCATCGTCGTCGTCCGCGCCCTCGTCCACGTCCGCAGAGATTTCTTGTTAGCGACCTACAGTCCACATTTCTTTCCGGATTTCTTTCATATTTGGCAGGTGGCTTGATATGGTAGAGGACTCGCCACCCTATCTTTTTGGTAGGCTTTATGTCTAAATTAGGCCTGTGGTAGACAAAAATGTCTAAAATGTGGAATATTGCTTGTTAGCGACCTACAGTCCACATTTCTTTCCAGATTTCTTTCATATTTGGCAGGTGGCTTGGTATGCTAGAGGACTCGCCACCCTATCTTTTTGGTAGGCTTTATGTCTAAATTAGGCCTCTGGTAGACAAAAATGTCTAAAATGCATTAAAATTCATGAAATCATGCACTAAATCACTTGTAACTTGAAAAGTGTTGCATTTAGAGCATTTTGTTAAAATATGTTATTCAGATACTTTTTTCATAGCTACAACATGGTGAGTAACTTGGGTGTCTGTCTCAATAGCTAAGTGAGTAATAGCTACTTTTGGGCTTTTCAGTAACTTCCATCGTGAGTAAAATCACTTGTAACTTGAAAACTATTGCATTTAGAGTATTTTGTTTCAATATGTTATTCAGCTATTTTTGGGTCAGCTATAACATAGTAAAATTTCAGACCTGTAGCTCATGGCATAGCTGAGTAATAGCTACTTTTAGGTTATCACTGTTGAGTAAATTGCTTATAACTTCAAAAGTATTACATTTAGAGTATTTTGTTTCAATATGTTATTCACCTATTTCGGAGTCAGCTATAACATAGTGAAGTTCCAGACCTGTGGCTCATTGCATAGCTGAGTAATAGCTACTTTGAAGTTCACACTGTTGAGTAAATCAGTTGTAATTGGAAAACTATTGCATTTACAGAAATTTGTGTAAATATGTTATTCAGCTATTTTTGGGTCAGCTATAACATAGTAAAATTTCAGACCTGTAGCTCATGGCATAGCTGAGTAATAGCTACTTTTAGGTTATCACTGTTGAGTAAATTGCTTATAACTTCAAAAGTTTTACATTTAGAGTATTTTGTTTCATATGTTATTTACCTATTTCGGAGTCAGCTATAACATAGTGAAGTTCCAGACCTGTGGCTCATTGCATAGCTGAGTAATAGCTACTTTGAAGTTCACACTGTTGAGTAAATCAGTTGTAATTGGAAAACTATTGCATTTACAGAAATTTGTGTAAATATGTTATTCAGCTACTTTTGGGTCAGCTATAACATAGTGAAATTACAGACCTGTAGCTCATGGCACAACTGAGCAATAGCTATTTTCAGGTACTGACTGTTGAGTAAATGACTTGTAACTTGAAAAATATTGCATTTGGAGTATTTTGTTAAAATATGTTGTTCACCTACTTTTGGGTCAGCTATAACGTCGTGAAATTACAGACTTATAGCTCATGGCATAGCTGAGCAATAGCTATTTTCAGGTTCTCACTATTGAGTAAATCAGTTGTAACTTGAAAACTATTGCATTTACAGTATTTTGCTTAAATATGTTGTTCACCTAATTTTGGGTCAGCTATAACATAGAAAAAATTCAGACATGTAGCTCATTGCATAGCTGAGTAATAGCTACTTTGAGGTTATCACTGTTGAGTAAATCAGTTATAACGTGAAAACTATTACATTTACAGTATATTGTTTAAATATGTTATTCACATAATTTTTGGTCAGCTATAACAGAGTGAAATTGCAGACCTCTATGTCATGGCATAGCTTACCAATATCTACTTTCAGGTTCTCACTGTTGAGTAAATCATTGTATCCACTGGATAGCCGCAGTGTGTAGAGAGATTTCATCATTACCGCTCTAACGGAAAAAATATTATAGCTAGCCTTCTCAAGTTTGCAAGGTATATTAGAGGGTGCACCACAGTATTCTATTGGTAGGCTTTATGTCTAAATTAGGCCTGTGGCTAAATTACTTGCCTACTAAAAATGAGTAATTCTGCATTTTCTCTAAAAGTATTGCAGATAGCAAATTTTTCTTAAATAACTCATTCACCTACTTTTGGGAGAGCTTTCACATGCTGAAGTTCCAGACCTGTAGGTAATTACTCACCTACTCAAAATGAGTAAATGCGAATTATCTCTAAAAGTATTGCAGATAGCCAATTTTTCTCAAATAACTCATTCACCTACTTTTGGGAGAGCTTTCACTTGGTGAAGTTTCAGACCCGTAGGTAATTACTCACCTACTGAAAATGAGTAAATGCAAATTATTTCTAAAAGTATTCCAGATAGCTAATTTTTGTCAAATAACTCCTTCACCTACTTTTGGGAGACCTTTCACTTGGTGAAGTTTCAGACCTGTAGGTAATTATTCACTTACTCAAAATGAGTAAATGCTAATTATCTCTAAAAGTATTGCAGATATCCAATTTTTATCAAATAACTCATTCATCTACTGTTGGGAGAGCTTTCACATGGTGAAGTTTCAGACCCATAGCTAATTATTCACCTACTCAAAATGAGTAAATGCAAATTATCTCTAAAAGTATTCCAGATAGCCAATTTTTGTCAAATAACTCCTTCACCTACTTTGGGGAGACCTTTCACTTGGTGAAGTTTCAGACCTGTAGCTAATTATTCACCTACTCAAAATGAGTAAATGCGAATTATCTCTAAAAGTATTGCAGATAGCCAATTTTTCTCAAATAACTCATTCACCTACTTTTGGGAGAGCTTTCACTTGGTGAAGTTTCAGACCCGTAGGTAATTACTCACCTACTGAAAATGAGTAAATTCGAATTATCTCTAAAAGTATTGTAGGTAGCCAATTTTTCTCAAATAACTCATTCGCCTACTTTTGAGAGAGCTTTCACTTGGTGAAGTTTCAGACCCGTAGCTAATTATTCACCTACTCAAAATGAGTAAATGCGAATTATTTCTAGAAGTATTGCAGATAGCCAGTATTTCTCAAATAACTCATTAATATAAAAACAACTTATAGGAAGTCATGGGCTGCAAATCTTTTCATGTGGTCAGATTTGACCTTGGGCCCCTCCTGCTTATTATTGGTCCTAGAGGTTTGCAATGTGAAAACGACTTATAGGAAATCAATTTGGGCTGCGAATCTTTTGATCAGGTCAGACTTCACCTTGGGCCCCTGCTACAGGGTCAAATAAGGGTAACCAAACTTAAAAGTGCTTTCAGTTTGCTTATTAACGAAAAATGCTGTTTATCTTCTAAACTATGTTAGTTGGCCTTTGTCGGTGGATACATCCAGCATCTGGCCACAGATGCGTCCTTAGTCTAGTTTATATTGTCTGTTATGAAAGATTCCTGATCCTTGTACTGTTTCACCTCTTCTATATTTCATGGTGTCCACTATTTCCCCTGGCTGTGGGGTACCAGCATCTCTGATGCTATTTTTATTCTGTTTTTCTTAATCTTAAGTGAGGCATTTTCAGTGTGGTGAATCTCACATTGCAATTGCAAAATGGAATATTCTCCAAGTTTTATGATTTCAAGCATGTCTAAGCCTCGCTCCCGTGTTTATAGAGGGTGTTTGCTCCAATGTTTTATCCTTGTTCGGCAAAAACTGTTTTATAGTTCTTATGATGATCCAGGGTGATAAATAGGGGTGTGTGTGGAGGGGTGGGAGGATGGGGCATGGTGTCAGGGTGAGTATGGTTCCATATACACGATTTTCAAATTGAATGCAATATATCTGTGAGGATTCAATTTGGCCACAATTTCAAACTATAATAACAGGCTTGGAGGTAGGAGAAAATTCCTTCAGACCAATAGATACTGGCCACAGATTAATATGGACAAAACACACAAACTTGCACTACACAGCAGTACAATTTAAGATGCGTGGTTTGAATAAATTCAAAATTTGTCGGGTAATGATTAATAAATTTTGACCAAATATAGGTATGAACAGATAAAATCACATATTCCACTGTCATATGATTTGTGATGTAGTTGTGTCTGAAGTGGCAAACATGGTAGATTGGAAAATTCCAAAATTAGTAACAATCTGTTATAAATGAAAATATTTTATGGAAAAAAAATCAAAAGCCATTCCCAGATCAGAGTTCGAGTGCATGGAAGCACTTAATGTAAGAGCACACTGTTATCTTAGGGTTTTCTTGTGGTAATAAATCATTTCAGCAAGTAACTGAGCACTTCCCCCTCCTCAAACCATCCCACACTTGAGCAGTTTATCCTCTTCCTTATTTGCATCCATTTGTTTTTGTCAGAAAAACATCACAATTAATTGCCTTGTCACTCCACTCCATTAAGGTCAAGTTCATTCAGGCACATATAAAAACAGATGCATCAATATCAATGTAAATCTGTAAATGAGATTATTAGAAAATTAAATAGTATATTGACTTAAGAGCAACTCCAAACTAATGAATTAGTTGCTATTTTTATTGCAGAATTATTCCAACTTCTTGCATGCATACACCTGAATTCATTTATAACTGTGAAGTATGAATGTTAAATTTATATTTATTCATTTTATTTGCAAGTAAAAAGCTTTAACTTAAAGCATTAGGAACTTAAAGACATTTGTTACCCTCACCCTCTGAAGGGGTGACCGAGGGTGTTATAAGTGGGTTTGTATGTTTGCCCATCCATGTGCATAACTTCAATATTATACCTTGAATCTGGGCTGTATTTTCATACCATTGGGCGTTTTCTCTGCACTTGGTCCTGATCAAAGTTGATCCAAATTGATGATCCGTTTCTGGATCTGAATGGAAATTTCAACTTTTTATTCAGCACAACTGGTTGCAGAGGGTTTTCAGGGGGTTTTCAGGGATTTCATTTTTTTAACCAATTGAAGGGGTTCAGCAGTATCAATTGAGGTTACAGCTATTATAATAATCTTGTGGTTGAATGTGTATTGTAAATCTGGTTCCCAAAAGCAGAACTTTGACTAAATGTTTTGGCAAACTAATGTTGAAATAGAAATATGTGATGAAACTAGTTATAGTTACATGCAAATGGAAGGTGTCCGAATCAGTGTAGAGTGATTTTTGACGTTATCACTCCCAGCTGGAAACTACACCAGCTAGCTTCACCAAATTTGCAAGATATCTTCATTTGGAGGTAAGCTTCTCTGGGACTGAAATAAGCCTCATTCTGCAAAACAGGATGGCCGCCACGGGCATTTCTTTGAAAATTATCTACCTTTTTCTACTACCTGGTTCTTATATGTAGAAGGTTTAATCTCTTCATTGGTGATACGTATAAGAGATATACATGTCCTCTACAAGCTTGCAGACATTTGACCTTGAAGCTCTTCATTCAAGATCATCCACATAGTGACCAAGTACCCCATGTAGCAGACTTTAAAAGTGCCTATATCTCCCTTATTATTGGTCCTAGAGGTTTGGCATGTGAGATCAACCTATAGGAAATCATGCTCTGGAAATCTTCTGATGTGGTCAGATTTGGCCTTGGGCCCCTCCTTCATGGCCAAACGATGGTTCAAAGACTTTGGTGAATTGTCTTTCTGGTGGATATAATCTGTTTTGGTTCTCTGATGTGCTAGGTATAGTTTATTTTCCATTGTAGAAATGTAATTTTTGATGCCTCAATAGTACATTTTAATTATTCCTTTAAATAATATGTGGAACTTCGCAAAACCTCTGATAATGCCCACAACTTATGAAACGGTTCCAATATTGAAATATCGATCATTTAGGCACCCAGAATTTTCATTCGATATCAATCTTCACATGGCAGTCGATCCCTTCACTATTTAAACATAGCTCTTATAACCATAATCATATAAATTATTTGAAAAGATTTTCACTTGGTATCTAGTCAGAACGGTTGAGTGCAAAGGCACCTTAACACTCTTTACTGCTCGCATTCAGTATTCATACTATTCTTAAAAATTTCTCTTGCCCGTCACTGATAACTTTTTGCCTTGGCTTTCACCATTATTGTTCTGTGCTGATCGGAATTTCTTTGACTCATTATTTTTGATAGACGCAAATATAAACTAAACGGAGTCCGCAAGAATGCACATCAGTCTGAAAAAGTTGTCGGCACACATGAACAGCTTCTCAGTCCAGGCCATTGAAATGAGAGATTAGACTTCACTTTCTCGCACTTTTAAGCACTGACCATATTTTACTGTTAACATGCACAGTATTTTGTGTAAAGGATATGGGATGGAAGCTCCAGTCAATATCTATATATTTTGAGTTCTGAACCACCAGTGACATATCTATGTTTATACGTTGGTCACTTTTTGGAGTGTTAGGTGATGCAGTAAAAACCACAGTGTACTGGAACAGATCCATTTTGGGGGATGGGAGACATGGGTGATCCAGGGGGTGGCAAGTTTTGAGTGTTGCCGCGGGCCCTGTTATTATCTTCTGGAATCTCTTGGGGCTTCTAATCAATCACATAGCCCATTTGGGTTCACAGAATCATTCTGTGCCGCCCTTTTGAGTTCTGAGAATGTTGTAGCCTCTGTTTGGATCCTCTGATGGATAACTTTTATCGATAGGTATTGTAAAGTTTTGACTGAGTGTATGTGTCTGCATGTCTGTGTTTCAGGAGGGTGTTTCTGCCTGTCTGTTGGTGTGTCTATGTGTGGGTGTCAGTATGTTGGCCTGTTTAGGTGTTTGTATGGTTGCTTGTGTGTGGGCATCAGTATGTTGGCCTGTCTAGGTGTTTTTATGTGAGCTGGGGTGTGGGTGTCTGTGTGTCAGTGTATGTATATTTGTGTATCGATATGTCTTTTTCTGTCACATCTTGCACACAACAGCAGGGGAGAGCCAAAATCTGCAAGGGGCAACATACAGCCCTGGCGAAATGACGTTCGGCACATTATGAACTGTCCTGAACTGATCATGAAAGTTCAGGACATTGTGGCAGAAGTTCGGCATTAGTTCAGTAGTAGGGTGCATGAACTGTCGTTCAGCAATTTTTGGCAATGCAGTTCACCAAAAATTTGGTGAACATTTACTGAACTGTATGGAACAGCTATATTTTTAAACACCTTTTGGAATCCTTTTTTTTCAAACAGTAACAATTAATACTACAAATCCATAAATTTTGACTTTTTATACTTAAGCTTTAATTAACTAAGACAAGATACAAGCATGGTTGAAGTTCAGTAACTAAACTGAACTTACAGGAACATTGAACTCAAGTTTTTAGTATAAGGAAAATCTAAAACAGAAAAACTCAAATAAGTAAACACTGTTTGTTCTAAAGTTTGTGTTTGTGTGAGATTACCAAAACAAATTAAAATACAGCCTTTTAAGCTTCCTTTTAATGATATTAGAATCATTTCTATAGAAAAGTTGAGATTATATAATAAATTTTGAAAAGATAGCTTTGTTTGCCCTGGTGAAATAATGAGCGAAGTGAAATTTCACAGTATCATACATACATTTACATAAATATTTAGCAAGCACAATGTGAAACAGAAAACGTCACAATCTAACACTGTATGAAACTAATAAAAACCTTGTGCATTTTCCAATGAACAATATTAAAATACATTATTTTATTAATTGTCCCTTTCATTGCGTTAATACATCTTACCTACCAGACGATAGCTATAGCCCGGCGCCAGCCGGTCCCGCCAAACGAAAGAAAAGACGTCCTGGGTTTCACCCCCGGCAGGACCGGTACATTACACTCCACTCGCCAGGTGGCCTAGTTCCTGCTTCACTCGCCAGAGGGACGTGACGTCATAGCATCTTTTTCGTTTGGCGCGATATTCAAAGTTTGAATTTTTGGAAACTCTTTTTATTTTGAGTAGTTCTTAATTTATACAGTGTGTTTTGTGTTACGATTTGTCAGTTAGTTGGATAAACTACCATGGCATCTCCAGGACAAAGGAAAGGAGCCTGCGGGCATATCATGGCTAATTTTGACCCTCATTCTCGTTGTGCCAGATGCAGGGATAAAGGGTTGGGCCAAGACCCGTGTGTTTTAAAGTTGCAGTGTGAGTTTTGTGACACTTTAACCCCTGAACAATTGCTCCAGCTTTCAACCCCTACGTACAAACTGCGGAAGGAGAAATCTAAATCCAAAGAAGCCCTTGTGGATCCGTCCACTGTCACTATCGTGTCTCAGGTGGAAGCTCAGGAAGTTGCTTCAACTTCTCCACCCCATGTTGCTGAACAAGATCTCTCTTTACCTCCACCTATGTTCCGCCAAGAGTTAAAAGACTTGGACGAAAAGTGGTCAGTACGTATGGCCCGTCTGGAAGCACTCATTACTTTGGGGCAGCGTCCTTCACCTCAACCTTCCTTCTCACCGGTCAAGGCACCGGTACCGCACCAAGCTCCCGCGGGAGCTCTTTCTCAGGCACCTTTTCTCTTATCATCTGTCCCTTCCGGCCAAGCCGCCCCGGCTTTTGGCCCGGATAGGATAAAACCTAGTGCCACTGTCACTACCAGCTCAATATCTAGGACGTCTCCTCTAGAAGGCCTTTACTCTGAACAGGACCCGGAACCGGTATTCTCTCAACAGAGTTCTTCCGGCCCGGTGGCCTCTGCTTTGCCTCAACCTCCTCCGCAATCCAGCTTGTTCAAGTCAGCTCCGGAGCACTTTGAAGAAGGTGAGGTATCTGACCAAGAAGACGTCACTGACCATCCTGATCAAGAATCTCCAGATTTGGATAAGACATTGAGCGAAGATCAAAATTACAGAGAGACTGTTAGGGGAGTACGTGCTTTCATGGGCTGGTCGCATATCCCAGATCTTGAGTATACTCCAAGTTCCAAGTCAGACAATCCCTGGATTGGCCACCGGGCACAACCTGTAGGCAAGGTCTCTATCGACTTACCACCAGAGGACTGGCTTTGTAAGAAGCTTGAAAATTTAAATCTCGTCCTCATAGAAGGTTACCCGTCCAAGTCTACGGAACCGGGTGGACTTCATGTTGATCAGTATCTCCGCCCCCCCAAATCTCAGGCAAGGTGGTACGGGATTCATCCCGCTGAAAACAAAGACATCACTAGGCCGGGAAAATATGTTACTACTTGGCCCAATGACGCGGCGAAGTTGAACAGTTCCTTTGCCCGAATTGGTAAACCTGCTCTTGCTTCATCCCAACCCGCCTCCCGCCCTATTGCTCAGGATACGCTCCGGAAGTGGGAGAAAGCAGCAAAAGAGACCAGTTATATTTGTAACCAGTCCGCTGGTTTCAATAGGTGCATCACCAAGATACAGGACTCGTTTCAAGAACAGTTACAAATTCTTCAGACAGAGTTGGGAAAAGGAAAATCTTCCACAAAAGCTCAAGGTGCACTTGATGAATTACATTTCCTGTCTGCATTCAACCAAAATGTGAGTTTTGCGGTTGGCAAATCCCTCCAACACCTCTCAGATTTCACTTTTATACAAATGGCTAATTTAACTCTGGTCAGGAGGGATTCTTATCTTGAGCACCTAAAAGCTGGCGTCAAGCCAGATACCTTTTCCTCTCTCAGGAACTGTCCTCTGCAAACCAGGGCTTTGTTTCCGGACGACATTATCCGGAGGGCGGAAGATGAAATAGCAGCATTTGAGTCACATAAGCGTACCAACCAGCCCGGTCCGGGCCGTGGTGGGTTCGCCGGCACTCAGAAAAAGCAACACCGTTACCAGCCATATTCAACATGGAAACAGGACGATTCTGGAAACTCCGGGGCTCCCGGCAAAGAGATGCCTGCATGGAAAACATTTGGCAATCGCGGGAGAGCCCGTGGCAGAGGCAGGGGTGGTCAACCCGGTCGCGGTTCGCGCCCTGCCAGAGATGCTAAGGCGTATAAATGACAATCACTGCAAAGTTCCTCCGGAAGTAACATCCTGTCCGGAGTTTGGTGTTGTAAATGTAACAAAGACAAGTCTTCCTGTTCTTGTGAAAGACTCTGTAAATTGTCACAATGTTGTTCATCATGTACTTTCTGTAAAAAACATCAGGCAGCCACAAAAGAAAGGCATAAGTCCAATCTTAAACTCACAAAATACAATAAAGTATGTGAAAAGTGCTTCTTTTGTAAATCACTGTGTCTTTGCCCCAAGTGTGTCAAATGTCCTCAGTGTTGCAAATGTCCAATCAGTAGGGGGACGCCTACAAAATTTTTGGAAAGTATGGGCTCTCAAGGGTGCAAACCCGAAGGTAGTATCCATTTTGAAAAAGGGCTATGTGCTTCCCTTCAAGGTCAGACCTCCCTTAATAAGGGAACCCCTGATAGTAAGCGGCTATGCAAACCCCACCAGAGACTCCCACTTACAAGAAGCAGTGCAAGCTCTGATCAAGAAAAAGGCAGTAGAGAGGGTCAGGGTTCGAACCTCACTAGCCTTTTTCAACAGATTGTTCATTGTCCCAAAGCCGAACCAAAAGTGGCGGCCAATTTTGGATCTCAGTACTCTAAATCAGTTTTTATGCGTAAAAACATTCAAAATGGAGACTCCAGAGACAATCCGGACCTCTCTACAACAAGGCGAGTGGGTGTCATCAATAGATTTCAGCGACGCCTACTTCCACATTCCAATCCACTTCACATCCCGAAAATTCCTCAGGTTCCACTTCCAGAACCAGTCGTACCAGTTTCGGGCTCTTCCCTTTGGCCTCTCAACAGCTCCCATGGAGTTCACTGCTGTGGTCAAAGAGGTCAAGTTAATGGCTCAGTCACGGGGTATAAGAATCCACCAGTACCTAGACGACTGGTTGATTCGAGCCCCTACCAAAGAATCTTGCCACCAGGGAACCCAGTCCCTCCTAGCCCTTTGCCAGGAGTTGGGCTGGATGGTAAACATGCAAAAATCAGAACTGGAACCCCAACAAGTCTTCGACTTTGTAGGCTACCAGTACGACCTGCTCAACGGACTGGTCAGACCGACTCAAAACCGTTGGGAAGCCCTTCAACAAAAAATAACAGGGCTATTGCAGAGGAGATCTTGCCAAGTGAGAACTTTCATGTCTCTTATAGGCCTTCTCACTGCGACAGAAAAACAGGTGACCCTAGGCAGACTGCACATGAGACCTATTCAGTGGCACCTCAAGAAGCACTGGAGAGTCCCGGAATCTCTGGAAAAAGAGATCCCAATTCCGAGGTCTCTCCATCAGCACCTGCAGTGGTGGACCCAGGAGTCAAAGGTCCTAAAGGGTCAACCCTTACACCCCCTACAACACGCAATACAAATCTTTACAGACGCCTCAAAAGAAGGCTGGGGTGCTCACTTAGGCGACTTCACAGCAAGCGGGACTTGGTCAGTACCCGAAAGCAAATTACACATAAACTTCTTAGAGCTAAAGGCCGTGTTGTTAGCACTAAAAAGATTCCAACACTTAGTGCAAGGAAAGGTCGTCCTGATTGCCACAGACAACACCACAGTTGTGGCATACATCAACAAGGAGGGAGGTATGAGGTCAGGTTCACTGTGTGCCCTTCTTTGGCGGCTCCTATGTTGGTGCAATCTCAGACAAACAGTACTGAAGGCCAGACATATTCCGGGCCGTCTGAATGTAATTGCAGACAAGTTGTCTCGCCAGGGACAGGTCATTCAGACAGAGTGGTCCCTCCATCAGGAGATCTTCGACACCCTTTGCCGAACTTGGCATTATCCCCAAGTGGACATGTTTGCAACAAGGTACAACTGCAAACTAGTCCGGTTTGTGTCCCCAATTCCAGACCCGAAGGCCTGGTCAGTGGACGCTCTGACGCTGTCCTGGGAAAACCTGGACATGTACCTCTTTCCCCCATTGTCTCTGATGGGGAAGGTGGTCAACAAGCTGTCAGACCATTGGTATCACAGAGCAATCCTGATTGCTCCGGGATGGCCAAACATGCCTTGGTTTTGGGACCTAGTGGAGCTGTCGGCCATGGTTCCTCTTTGTCTTCCACACCATCCAGATCTAGTGACCCAACCTTTCAACAAGGCACGTCACAGGGATCTGACAAGCTTAAACCTCCATGCCTGGCTCCTAGAGCCCAGACCATCAAGGAGCAAGGGTTTTCTAGCCCAGTGGCGGCAAGAATTGAGGCGCCTCAAAGACGTTCAACCAGAGCAGTCTACGAGGCAAAGTGGGCCCTTTTTGTTAGATGGTGCGAAACAAGTCAGGTGGACTTCAGGAACCCATCTATAAAACAAATAGCAGATTTCCTCCTGCATCTTTTCCAGGAGAAGAATCTCCAGCCCAGCACTATAGATGGTTACAGGTCAGCCATTTCAGACAAACTGGGAAATGCCTCGGTTAATGTTGGCAAGGATGACAATTTGACTAGACTGTTAGACAGTTTTCACAGAGATAGACCCAAAGGGCGCCGGGGGGTTCCTGCTTGGAACCTCTCCCTGGTTTTACACCAGCTTACAAAAGCGCCTTTTGAACCACTCAGAAAGGCTTCTCTGAAGCACCTTACTTTCAAAACTGTGTTTCTCCTAGCCCTGGCTTCGGGAAAACGCAGGAGTGAGATTCATGCTTGGTTAAACAAAAATATCAGACACCAAGCTGATTGGTCCAAAGTTTCCCTCTACCCTTCACCAAGCTTCTTGGCGAAAAATCACTTGGCAAAAGAGGGACCAGAGTGCGTGGCCCCTGTGGTCATCCCGGCCTTAGCCCCCACTCTGGATAAGTCTTTAAAGGAAGACAGATCCCTTTGCCCCGTTCGGGCTCTTCGCTACTACCTGGACAAAACGCAGGACCTAAGAACGGGAAAGGAGTTAGTTTTTGTTTCATTCAAACAAGGTTTTAACAAGGACATCTCTCCTGCCACTATCTCATCCTGGATCAAACAAACAGTGGTGTTGTGTTATGATCTCTCTGACCAAGATTCCTTGACCTTACATCAGGTTAAGGCCCATGATGTTAGGGCCTTTGCGGCCTCCAAAGCCTTTCAAGGTGGCATATCTCTGGACCAGATTCTAGCAGCATGCCACTGGAAGTCCCACAACACCTTTACACAGTTTTACCTTAAGGATGTTGCCTGGGCAGATAGGGAGCTTTTTCACTTGGGTCCTGTGGTGGCTGCCCAGCAGATCCACCACTAGTCCCCTAAGCTTCTTTGTATATAATTTTATATAGTGTACATACTAGTTAGTTTTAGGTATAGGCTCACCTTTAGCCTTGACCTTGGCTCCTCAAAGTCGTTTACTTCAGAATAATCCTCTGGGTATAGGACTTTCCCCACTCTTCCAGGTTAACCGTGGAATTTCTTTGCCTTGAACTCTTACTCTCTTCCTCCCCTCAGAGCAGTCAAAAGGGGGGGGGGGGGGGGGGGGGGGGGAGCAGGTGGGTCTAGTTACCCTTGAGACTAACATGTCTCCGCAAAAGGGGCTAGAACCTCGCACCTAAGCACAATATAAGAGTTCTCTCTCTAATCCTCAGAAGGCTGCCCTCCTTCCACTGGGTAGTTATTCTAGCTATCGTCTGGTAGGTAAGATGTATTAACGCAATGAAATTGCAAATTTTAATTAGTAAATTAAATTTTTATTAGTTAATACCTTACCTACCAGACGGGAAATTCCCACCCAGCCTTCCCCGCTTTCAGCCTTACAATTCAACCTTAGGGACGAAAAAGATGCTATGACGTCACGTCCCTCTGGCGAGTGAAGCAGGAACTAGGCCACCTGGCGAGTGGAGTGTAATGTACCGGTCCTGCCGGGGGTGAAACCCAGGACGTCTTTTCTTTCGTTTGGCGGGACCGGCTGGCGCCGGGCTATAGCTATCGTCTGGTAGGTAAGGTATTAACTAATAAAAATTTAATTTACTAATTAAAATTTGCAATTTAATATTGTATCATTAAAAAAGCTTCATGTAAATATGTTCAGACTATATATATGTTTGAACGTCTGATGGGATATGCACACTCCTGACTCTGTATGTAAATGTTTTATCCTTGGTCCTGTGGTCATTAACTAAGCTTGGGAGTATAAGCATGGATACTAGCCTACCATTACCTCTTTTTTGATTTTTTGTAATTTGGAAAACAGAAATATTTGGACCTGAGAAATGAGGAAAGTATGAATATATAATAACTTATAGCTGTTTTAACACTACAAGTTATTCAGATTTCATACACTGAGACTAGCCTTTGATTTACAGACACATTTTTTTACATTGAAAAAATTATAATAACACAAGAAATTGGTATAAATCCACTGGAAAATAAACTATTAATTTACTTTCGGTGTTGTTAAATAATGTATTTACCAAGTTTAACATGTAAACAAAATACTTATATATTTGTCTAAAATGTTTGGTATTAAAAGTGAAATGGATCATATAATTATTCCAATAAAACTAACCCAGAACTTGTGACAGGCTATATGTTTTTGCAGTGGTATCTGAGCATGGTATGCTTTGTGTACTGTTGAAATAACTGACCCTGATTTAGTCTTCTGTTCTATGTTTTACTTGAAAACTTAAAGTAGGTTATTTACCTTTTCTGATTTGGTTTTGGTGAAATTAATAATTCATTTGTTTGTTAATATGTTTTTTCATTATTCCATGTTTTTTAAGTTAAAGGTTACATATTTTGCCCACAACATTATAAATATTCTGAATTTGTAAAGTGTAAAATATAATATACTAAAAACTTAAGGTAGAAGCAAGGATTCAGGATATCCAGAGAACTTGGTCACATGGGTCACATGACTAAAACAACATGGTTTGAATCTTTGTTGGAGGGAAGGTTTTCAGCAAAAAAAAGGGTTTGAATTAATAAGATTTGTTGTAGAATGCATTGGATAGTTGAATGGATATTAGAGAGTCTTTTTTGTCAAAATATCTAGGCCAAAACTGTCAAGCCATGAAAGGAAATACAGGATTACAAAAACTGGTAAAATATGGAGGCAAAGTTTAAAGGAAAACCCAATCAAGCCAGGATAATACAGATTTCAGGTACATGTTTAGGTTTCCTTTTGTTCTTGTCTTAAACAATTTTTAAAACATCACAGTGAGTGAAAGGTGAGGGTGATGTTACTGACTAATTCGAAAATTTACAGTAAATTACTCTGCTAGAAACTAGGTAATATCACAGAATATTAAATGGGAACAGTTCTGGATTTTTCAGGAACTTTGACACAAGCTGTGATTTGATGGCACAATACGTTTTCCAATAATAATATTTAGCAGTTCCCAAAAGTTAAAGATAGTCTCAGAACTGATTCCAAGCTTGAACAGTTCTGGATGGTTCGGGAACTTCAATGCAATAATTAATTTCAATTGAATTCAGCAGTTCACAAAAGTTAAAGATATTCCTGGAACTATCACAAAATTGTAAAGCTTGAACAATTCTGGATTGTTCGGGAACTTGATAAATGCCGAACTTTTGATGCCATGATAAAGTGGCCATTTCATGTTCATGCCATTTCCAGAACTATCCTGAACTTTATCCTGAACTTTTGCCGTCAGTTCGTGATCTTGGTTCCGGAACTAGGTCATGCCAGATACATAACTTTCAGGAACTGTTCAGCATCCTTTCGCAGGGGCAAATACATAACTGTGGGAAGACAATATGACTGTCCCATCTTGTGGTGTGAACAATAAACTGGATGTTGGTTTTTACCCCAAGGGCTGTTGGGGTATTGTTTTCACCCATGGTGTCCGGATGGGCGGGTGGGTGGGCAGCGGGAAAAAGTTTGTCCAGGCTATATCTCGGAAACCGTAAGGTGTAGTACTTGATACTTGGTAGGGATATTGGTGAGGGCTGTAGGTGTGGAACGTCATTGTCTGACCTTGATTTTACCTTTGACCTTGCCGTAGTGACCTTGACCTATAAAATCGTGTCCGGGCTATATCTCGGAAACCATAATTTTTAGTTTACTGAATTGTCTTGTTTTAATACTTAATCTTTACATGCAATTTCTTTCTCTTAGATGTTATTTTCTCTACTTATACATTATTTGGACACTGACACTGCTGTGAAAGTATCCCAATCTGTGTACTATTTCACTACTTCTATATCTCATGGTGTTGAAAACTATTTTCCCAGGCTGTGGGGTACAGGCATCTCTGATGCTATTTTTCGTTTCATTGTGACAGACGCAACAAAATTAGCAAAAAATATTTGGGAACCGATTGTTGAAAACGTTATTATTTTAGGCTTTCTAATCGCTGATATGTCGTTAAACAACAAAAAGTGTACACATTTGGTAATACATGCCACATTTTTACATTATACTGTGCAAAAATGACGTTTTCACACTTAATAATATCTGGAAATGGAAATAATAAATGGAATGAATGATGGAAAGACATTTCCATTTGCAAATTATAGCTCATGTACGTTCATGGTTACTTTTCACCATATCATTGAGAGGCATATGAAATACCGAATTTCGTTCATGTCAAAGCCCCGTTAACCAGTTTTGTTTTCTGCAAATGATCCCACGACCAGTCTATGTCAGTTTACTCTGAAATATTGGATTAGTTTCTATCAATTTGTATCTTATGTGACAAGCTGAAATAATTCATCTAAAAGTGAGTGTAATCGCCTCCGTCTTTCGTGGTTGATTATTCGTCCATTTTTCGAACCGATATTCGACCCAGTATTCACTTTTTTACTCCACTGATGGTCATTATGTCATGAAACACTCTCTGGGATAAAGTATATTTCAATCCAGTATGAATAACAGTGTTTCCAACATTTAGAATGTACCAAAAGCACCCACTTTTGGTAAATATGGTGGTAGTTATAAACAAACCCAAAATTCATGACAATCTATTGATTTATTAAAGAAATTAACTGCCTAAAGTATAAAGAAATATGTGGATATTGAGATAAATAAAGAAAGGTGAGATTAAATCGATTTCTAGAAGTTGTCAGTGACCAAACGCAATTGTACCATCATGACACTGATGATTAATCGAACGTTGGTCTAATCATCCACCCACTATCATCCAGTGAGTTGCTATTTGTGGTGGTGGGGAGCGGGGTGAGAGGTGAGGGGATGGGGGGAGGGGTGGTCATCTGCATCTGCAGAATGTTAACGATATTGAATAAGATATATTTATTTTAAAAAATCAATGCCAAATAAGTAGGAGTTCACGTTCTTTTTTATACCAAGTGTTTATATGAGCTCAGTAACTGACATTTTATTGTCACACTGGACCATTGTTTGATAACGAGAGAAATGACATTTGTGTCCTTTGACGCAAGACCATTATGTAGCATTGGTGGCTGGTTTGATGCATGAATGGAGAGGTTTGTGTTGGATCCTGATTTATAGTGGGGCTGGGATGTTTGGCACTTTGCAGTAAATGCTGAACACAAGTACTGACCTTTGTCACTGTGTGATAGAGCCCATCATTCCTGTGCCCAAGTCTTTCTCTCATAGATCGACAGTGTAACCTAGACATACCATCTGTGTCAGTGTTAAATTGGAAGTAGACATCTTGAGTGATAAGTTAAATTGACATGATACAACTGACAGCCACTGTACTTGTTTTGTTTTTGTTTTTTTTTTTGCATGATATTGGGATCGCATTGAAATGTAAACAACGGGTAGTGTTTCAAATTTCTGAACTATTGATCAGGTTCAAATATATGGCTAGGTTTAATTAAATACCTGATACAGAACACAATACGTTAATTAAGCGGCCCGTTTGGGGCGCTTATTTGTTTTCACATAAGTTCGACTGATGGCCGCTGCTACCGCTGGATTATGATCTCCCTTGAATAACTTCTTGGACTTTCAAATTTTTCTTTCCTTCTTAACTTTCTTTAAAACTATAGGGGCGGGAAAAATGTTTGCTATACTTTGCGGAGACCTTGAGCTTTACTTAAGGTAACCTTAAGCATTTTTCGAAAACACCCCGTCATCGCGTTTCGGAAAAAAACACACACACCTGTGCTATAAAATTTATCAGGTACATTCTAGACCTAAATCCGAAGGTTGGAAAGGATTTTCTGATCAATCGGACCATAGATGCCCGAATGGGAGGCATTTCATTTTTATTTTTTTTTTAAATGGGTACTTGGTCTATATCTCAAAAATGGTCAGGATTTCAGTGTTTTGTTGGAATAACTTATTCAGCTACTTTTTGATAATCTTTCACATGCCGAAGTTTTAGCCTTGCAATCTTAAGGTCACCTTAATGTCAAAAAGGGGGTTTAAGCTCCCAGTTCACTTAGTTTTTCACTTTTTTGCAGCCCTAAGCTCAATTAATGTTTAAATTTTTAAAATAAAACTTGGCACATTTATAAGGGTTGGCAGAAGGAACATTCTCATTTTATGGTTACCTTAAAGTTGCAGTATGAATGAAGTTATGGTGGAAGTTTTTTCAGCCTCCAGCTGTCTTACTGTTCAACAGACCTCAGCTAAACTTTATGCATTTATAAAGGATGACAAAAGGGACATTCTTATTTTATGGTCACCTTAAAGTCCCAATATGAATGAAGTTATGGCCACCTTGCAGTGAAATTATGGAGTTTTTAATCTCCAGCTATCATATTGTTCAGCTTTATTTTCTTTCCACCATGGAGTTCCAATACAGTCATGGCCATCTTGAAGTAAAAATGAGGGTTTTCAGCACCCAACCGACTTACTGTTCAATGACATCAGTTCAACTTGACACATTGATTAAGTTTAAGGATGATTTTTAATGACCTTTTTACTCAACATCTGTGTGATTACAAATCTGCATAGTGAGTGAAAAGGTTGAAAAGGGATATCAAGATGTATTCATTTCTTTTCATTAAGGGATATGCTTACGGTAAATCTTTTTGGGGGTAAAAAATTCAAACAAGGACATTTATCGTTAGGTTCATGGAAGTAGAGCCTTGTGGAAAGAATGACTAGGCTGTTTTGAGGGAATGGAAAAAGCCTTAGTAATATGTAAAACCCTTGGGCTTTCATGATATTCAGATATAGAGTCATTTGTGAATTAAAAATGTTAACAATAAAATCTGCCAGCATGACTTTGTGTATTTTTTTTACAATGGAACAATAAAGGATTTCACAAATGTGATTATCTTAAGCATATTTATCTAATAAAAATATTAAATAGCAATGAATTTTCAGAGGCATAAAATGCCTCAAAATATACAACATATGAATGTCCCTATCTAAAGCCAATTATAGTTTACTACAGTGTATCTTTATTATTATAAATCTAGGATTAAATATCTACGATCCCAAATTTACAGCAAAAATAATATATTCTTTTCATAAAATATACCACTGTATGAAACACAATACAGCTCTCATTCTTTTCCATCAGGTACAAAACACAGTAAAGCTTACCTTCTACTTACAGTCTCATACCACAACTACTACAGCTTTATTAACTCAAGTCTCCATCCGGGCCGCTTGTTTTTGTTAGCAAAAACCTTTTTCTAGTTGTAATTTGTCTCAACTCTCTTTATATAAATAATAGGTCCTCGGTGGCCTAGTGGTTAGCAAGTTTGGCATCTAATCACAGGCTGTCACCTGTGGGTTCGAGTCCCACAAGTGGCAATTCTGAGGACCTGTCCCAATATGACCCTGGCTGTTGAAGGGGACGTTAAACCCCAACTTTGACTTTATATAAATAATGGAGGAAGATTCGGGTCATTTATATAGCACTGAATTAAAACAAATTTTTCGCCACCTTCTTGAACACACTTAACGATTGTAAATGTGCCTTAGATTCAGTGAAGTACTATAGCCTGATTGCTCTAATGTCCACATCATATTTGATTGTGAAACAGCCTTTAAGGTACTGATGGTACTCTATTATACATGTTCAAATATACACCAAATTTGAAATTGATGCCTAGTCTGCTGGGTTTATAACAGTTAATTTATTAACAGTTAACTTAACATCAGGAGACTAGAAGGTCATGAACCAGAATTGAAATAGGTGTGTGACAGGTACCTAGTTACTCCAAAAGGGACCATATATGTTAAAAAATCAAGTCAAGCTTGTAAACAGGGTATTCGTACAACTATTAAAACATTGTTAGTTTCCATAAATAGCATATCAGTCGTTATTTATCCATGAAATATTTATTTTAACACAATGTTGACAATGTTGACAGATGTTTGACATTTTATTTTCCGTTTTTGTTTACATCAGCAACCATATTTTCATCATGATCTACTTATTGGTAGGATCACACTAAAACATGAATACATCACAAAATGGCCAGAGTTCATCCTGGGTCATACCAGTAGTTTGAAATGTAAAATATAACAATTAAATTTAACATCATGGTGTCTGTATTTGAAGCTCACTTTAATTAGAACAAGGCCACTGCCGCAGCGGTTATCTCCCGCCTTAGAATCAGTAAAACTGGAGAACTAAAGGAGATTTAAGGCCTTTAAAGTAAGATGACCCCACTTGACATTGAAGAAGGGGTCAAAGGTAAAAGTCAGCAATTTCAAAATAGTCTCAGGCCTTGACTTGGTATAAGTTGTTTTCACATTTGGAACCCCTAGTAGCAATGATAAGGGAGATATAAGGCCTTTTAATAGGATAATCCCATCTAACATGTGATATGACGGCCATTTTGTTTTTGAAACGAGGCTAAATTACTATCAGGCTAACTTTCCTAGCCATATGTATTTTGCGCATATTTAATGAAGCTAGCTGCAATATTTCACGTTTTAGAGCAGCTTTATGATTTTTAAATAATTGGCTATGGCGGCCATTTTGCTTTCCAAAATAAGCCAAAAATTTTTCTCAGGCATAACATTTGAAGGCCAGGAGTTTTGATGGTCTGTCTTTATATTCTGAAGCCATAGCACCAATAATAAGGGAGAAATAAGGTTGTTTTAGTGCGACGACCTCATTTAACCTTGATGCAGGGGTCAAAGGTCAAATTCAACACCTGGAAAAGATTCCCTGTCCATGTCTTCCTACAAGTTGTTTTCAAATTCCAAACCTCTTGGAGCAATATTTGGGGAGAGATATGGCCTTTTTAATAGGATAACCTGTCATTAAACATGTGATATGGCGACCATTTTGTTTTTTGAACTAGGCCAAAATTACTATCAGGCTAGTTTTTCCAGCCATATAGCTTTTGTGCAAATTTGAAGATGCTAGCTGGAATATTTCAAGATTTAGAGGACCTTTATGATTTTCAAACAATTAGCTATGGCGGCCATTTTGTTTTTCAAAATGAGGCTAAAATTTCGCAGAGACAGGTTTTCATAGCCATAAACATCCCCTGCAAATTTGGTGAAGATTTCTTTATAAATGAATGAGATATTAAGGTTTATGCAAAAACATGACAAACTTTAAACATGTGATATGGCGGCCATTTTGTTTTTTGAACTAGTATCAAAATTACTCTCAGGGTAGCTTTTCTAGCCATATAGCTTTTGTGCAAATTTGAAGAAGCTAGCTGGAATATTTCAAGATTTAGAGCACCTTTATGATTTTCAAAGAATAAGCTATGGCGGCCATTTTGTTTTTCAAAATGTGGCTAAAATTTTGCAGAGACAAGTTTTCATAGCCCATATAGTTTTTGTGAAAATTTGATGAAGCTAGCTGGAATATTTCAAGATTTAGAGCACCTTTATGATTTTCAAACAATTGGCTATGGCGGCCATTTTGTTTTTGAAAATGAGGCTAAAATTTTGCAGAGACAGGTTTTCATAGCCATAAACATCCCTTGCAAATTTGGTAAAGATATCTTTGTAAATGAATGAGATATTAAGGTTTATGCAAAAACGTGACGAACTTTAAACATGTGATATGGCGGCCATTTTGTTTTTTGAACTAGTGCCAAAATTACTATCAGGCTAGTTTTTCTAGCCATATAGCTTTTGTGCAAATTTGATGAAGCTAGCTGGAATATTTCAAGATTTAGAGCACCTTTATGATTTTCAAACAATTGGCTATGGCAGCCATTTTGTTTTTGAAAATGAGGCTAAAATTTTGCAGAGACAGGTTTTCATAGCCATAAACATTCCCTGCAAATTTGGTAAAGATATCTTTATAAATGAATGAGATATTAAGGTTTATGCAAAAACGTGACGAACGGACGGACGGACGGAAGGCGTTTTATAATCTCCCAACCTCGGCCTTCGGCCGCAGGCGGGAGATAATTAGGGGAAATATTTTATTACATAATTCATATAATCATTGTTTTTTTCAAATATTTTTTTAAAGAAAATTAATTTGCTGGCATTCATGAATGATGTGATATCCGCCTCATGTATGAAAAGAAATGTCTTCCCCAATAGATGGATTTTGTACAGTATGACTTGGCTTTGTACCTCAGTGAGCATGGCTACAAATCCAGCTAAATAGTTCTGTACTGATGTAACCTTATCTGTTAAATTGTGTTTATTTTCACAAAACAACACTTAGGACACGTTGAAATTATGTTAAATTTTCTAGATTTATTTATTTGGGGTTTCATGTTGCTTTCAACACTGTACAAGTCATATCACAACAGGTAGTTGGAATGGCAGAGGAAACCAGTACATACAGTTCGGCAACGGCAAGCAACTACCAGCTTTCCCACTTGAGGCTGTACTGGGAATCGAACCCCGGCCTCAGAGGTGGGAGGCGAGAGTGTTACCACTCTGCCACCGTGGCCCCTCTTAAATTTTCCAGAATCACTATACCAAGTTTACCTCCAAATATATTATGTAAGGAATGAAAGATTTAAAAATGAACTCGATAGATTTAAATTGCTACTGTGTCTTACAAAATACTGCGGATCGAGTTATTTGATATGATTTTGATATTTTTAATTTTTTTTCGGCCTTGGAAAGAACATGGAAAGTTTAACGTGAGAAAACAAAAATCTTGGTAGATTTCACTACTTTGATTTTTGATGCAGGTCGTGCAGATAGAAACATGCAACAAGATACTGGGAAGCCTTAATCTAATATCTTGAAGCTTTAAGACTGTTGTGTATCTGTGTATGAGTTCAAGGTTGTCACTGGTATTACTACACTGCCCCTCTAGGACTTGAAGCCATAAATCAAGCAGCCCTGGAGGAGCGAGGCACCTCAAGTGAGGGGGTGATCTATGGGTCATACTGACACGAGAGCAAGCCTTGTGTTTGTCAACTGTTTATCTCCCAACTCACTGTGAAGATTTGAATACTGTTTATGGACAAAACTAAGGCTGGGTTAGTTTGGGGATATTGTTATGAAGTAAATGTACTTTCTTCTCAGTTTTATTGTATGATATCTGTCCAGTAGAAAGTAAAAATTAAAAATAAGTGTAGAGTCGGGAGAACTGATGATTCCTCTGGTGGAGACTCCGATCAGAGGTTCCTCAAGTGGAAACTGTGATTAGAACCTTTAAAAAAATGGAACAGAGTTTCTGACAGTGGAATTTCTCTGGTAGGGATCGCCACTAGATTCCTTTGAATCAGTGTGTCTGCTGTTATATATATGAGCCATAGTGGTGTGAACGGTAAACAGGTATACCGCATTTCATTTTTTTCGGTAGAAATGACGAAATCTGCAAAGAATATTTAAGTACCGGTTATTGAAAACGTCATTATATTAGGCTTTCTACTGGTTAATATTTCGTCCAGACAATCAAAACATATAAATTTGATGAAATATCTTACTTTTTTACCTTATATTTATTGTAAATGAAGTTTGTAAGCTTCAAAATTTCTCGCAAATACATCTATCCTGTTTCAATCATGGCTCATATACGCCTGAGTGAATTTTTCACCATTTCATTGCAGACTTTCAAAATCCCAGGTTTTGTTTGGTTTCAAAGTCCCCGAAACTTTTTTTAAATTTCAGAACTGGTCCAACCAGTAATGAGCCATATTTCAAACCACAAGATATTTTAAAGTTTGTTATTGCAATTATACTGCAAACAAATGATTTTAAGATACATTTATAGCTTCTTATTTTTTTCTGAAGTATCAGGATCAAAGGGTTACAAATACTTAAAATGTGGGCACCTTGCCATCTTGAAGAACCATTTCTTCAGAAAGCAAAGCAGAAAATAGTTAGACATGTTCTTGATTTCTTCATATTAACCAACATTACCAGTAACTAATTGATTAATTAACAATTAGCTTGAAGCAGGGATTAATTTAAATGTAACAACAGTGATAAAATTCAATTCAATATGTAAATACCAGGGCCGGTATTCACGAAGGGTCTTAGCCAGGGCTTAGGCTTAAAGTTGAGACTTTGGTCTCAAGTTTCTGCCCAAAAACTGCTAAGACTTTTGTCTTAGGTTTTGTGGTATTCACCAAGAATTTAAGACCGGGCTCAACTTAAAGACTGCTTGGTAGTGGGCGTAAATTTTGTAAAGAGGACTTAAATATGGCCGCCATATACGTTTCTCCACTTCAAAATTTGAAATGGCTGTAAATAAAGTATAATTATACAGAACACCTCACTAAAGGAGTCTTTGGAAGTTTATATGTGGTAACAAGGTTTTCCATTTCAAAACAGCACTTTTCCTTGGATAAAATACATTAAATGAATGATATATGTCACCAATAGTATAGTTTGAATAGAAAAAAAAAGGTCACATGACACAGAAAACCACTGTGGTTATTTGATAATCTTGGACTTAGCTAAGTCACCCTTTGTGAATACGGTTTTAAGACAAAATAAAAGTCTTAACTTTAAAAACTTGATTTAAGCCTAAGACCTGGCTAAGTCTTAGACCCTTCGTGAATACCAGCCCTGGTGTTGGAGTGAATTTTTTTCAGTATGCACCAAAGCCCCTGTAACATGGATAACTATTATATAGTAACAGTATTTGTTTACAGTTGCAAATATCAGTTCATTTTAAAACTTTCAAATGGAAAGTCAGAACAGTGCTAATGAAGTTCTTGTATGACAAATTTCCATTTTCACTACTAGTGACAAATAAGAAAATACCGTAAATGACCTATTTAGCTCACCCGCCCTTGTAACCGCACCCCATTGCTTTTCAAGGCAATATACTTGACAACTTCTACAGTACTGGGAGGAAAATTACAGTACTACAGTACAGTAGACTGCGACAGTGCACACTCGCGGTTGGTTACTAAAGGTTTCTAATGATCAACTATCCAGCTTAAATCTTACCTTTCTTAATTTTCCTCAATATCCACATATTTTTAAAATATTGCACGTATTTTTACTGAATAAATTGACATTTTTGTCACGACTTTCGAGTTTGTTTTCATCTACCGCCATATTTACAGGAAGTGGGTATTTCTAAATGTCGAAATACCGTTTTTCTACCGGATTGACCTAAACTTCATCCCGGAAAGTGTTTCATGATGAGTGCGCTAAAAGGGGAATTTTTTTGCATCAAATATTGAATAAAAATAGACTTTGCTTAGCGCACTGTGCGCTAAATAGGTCATTTACGGTACTGGACATCGTTTAATACAAGGCCCTAGAAATCTTGTTTTGATATCAAATTGTTACCACACTATCTATGTAACTCCTTAGTTCCCATTCATAAATATTAGTAATTGGAGCAGTTGCAAGTGATACTTTGGATATCTGTAATGCAGTGCTGTGATATACAGTATTGGCATTTAGGTACTTCAGTATCTACCTTCTGAAATGTCCATAGTGATATGACAATAATATTAATTTTGCGAAGTGGTATTACTGCTAAATCTGACGAAAATAAAGTATGAAATAACTGCTGTAATAAGGAAAGTGTGTTGAACCAGAGACACAGTGTAATCAAATAAAACCAAATTTTTCATTGAATGGAGTTAATTTATCTTAAAGTTGCCATATGTAGTAGCAATTTATGGGTGAGAATGTAAGATTGGGAATGAGACGATTACAGAGATGTACTAGTAACACTCTGATAGGATAGAGAAGAATACAAACTCAGGTTTTCTGGATTAATTGGACAATGATTGTTGCTGTGCGTGGGTAGATTGGGCATTCAAGACACTTTTGGCTACTCTTGTATGATGTTATAACCCCCTTCTGCCAAAATTTAAGTAGTTGACTGGTATCCTTTTGAAGTTTGTCACACTTCTTCTGATATAAATTTTTGTAATTAACATCCTTTTTTATTGACTATTAAATTGTGAATTCATTTCAGTGCTATTTTTGATAAAATCACTTTTAGGTTAGCTTAAAAAAAAAAAAAAAAAAAAAAAAAGCAAGCAAGCAGGAGTTAAGTTCACATTGTGTTTCTGATAAATTTAGTTTTAAACTTTTGAGCATATCTACTTGTTATCTCCCGCCGGGCTTTAGCCCGGGAGGGAGATTATGAAATGATGTCTGTGTGTGCGTGCGTGCGTGCGTGCGTGTGTGCGTGCGTTAGTTAGTCACGCAGATTTCTCCAAAACTGCTACAGCTACAGATTTTTTGTAAATTAATTGTCCCAATGAATTTTCATGCCCTTGAAAATTTTTTTGGTTTTATTGACTTAGGCCTAAAGATAAGTGAGTAATAGCAATCTTAGCTACTTTGAGTAAAGGGCTCATAACTCAAAAACTATTGCAGTAACAACTTTTTCTTCAAATATGTTGTTCAGCTACTTTGTCATTAGCTATAAGATGGTACATAGTTTGGGGTCCCATTGCATGCCATAAGTGAGTAATAGCTATTTTCTCATTTGTAGCTAAATAACAGAAGAAGTAAATGTCAAATATCTTCAAAAGTATTGAAGTTAGGGAAATCTTTTCAAATATGTTGTCCATCTTCTTTTTGGTAAGCTATCACATACTAAAGTTTCAGACCTGTTGCACCTTGGATAGCTGGGTAATAGCTACTTTGAAATTCTGACTGGTGAGTAAAGCGATTGTAACTCCAAAACTATTGCAGTTAGAGTATTTTCCTAAAATATGTTGTTCAGCTACTTTGTCCTTAGCTATAAGATGGTACATAGTTTGGGGTTCTATTGCATGCCATAAGTGAGTAATAGCTATTTTCTCATTTGTAGCTAAATAACAGAAGAAGTAAATGTCAAATATCTTCAAAAGTACTAAAGTTAGGGAAATCTTTTCAAATATATTGTCCATCTACTTTTTGGTAAGCTATGACATAGTAAAGTTTCAGACCTGTTGCACCTTGGATAGCTGAGTAATAGCTACTTTGAAATTCTGACTGTTGAGTAAAGCTATTGTAACTAAAAAAGTATTGCAGTTCGAGTGTTTTCCTAAAATATGTTGTTCAGCTACTTTGTTCTTAGCTATAAGATGGTACATAGTTTGGGGTTCTATTGCTTGCCATAAGTGAGTAATAGCTATTTCCTCATTTGTAGGTAAATAACAGAAGAAGTAAATGTCAAATATCTTCAAAAGTATTAAAGTTAGGGAAATCTTTTCAAATATGTTGTCCATCTACTTTTTGGTAAGCTATGACATAGTAAAGTTTCAGACCTGTTGCACCTTGGATAGCTGAGTAATAGCTACTTTGAAATTCTGACTGTTGAGTAAAGCCATTGTAACTCCAAAACTATTGCAGTTGGAGTATTTTCCTAAAATATGTTGTTCAGCTACTTTGTTCTTAGCTATAAGATGGTACATAGTTTGGGGTTCTATTGCTTGCCATAAGTGAGTAATAGCTATTTTCTCATTTGTAGCTAAATAACAGAAGAAGTAAATGTCAAATATCTTCAAAAGTATTGAAGTTAGGGAAATCTTTTCAAATATGTTGTCCATCTACTTTTTGGTAAGCTATAACATAGTAAAGTTTCAGACCTGTTGCACCTTGGATAGCTGAGTTATAGCTACTTTGAAATTCTGACTGTTGAGTAAAGCCATTGTAACCCCAAAACTATTGCAGTTAGAGTATTTACCTAAAATATGTTGTTCAGCTACTTTGTCCTTAGCTATAAGATGGTACATAGTTTGGGGTTCTATTGCATGCCATAAGTGAGTAATACCTATTTTGTTATTTGTAGCAAAATCATGACATAAGTAGATGTCAAATATCTTCAAAAGTATTAAAGTTAGGGAATTCTTTTCAAATATGTTATCCATCTACTTTTTCATAAGCTATGACATAGTAAAGTTTCGGATCTGTTGCACATTGGATAGCTGAGTAATAGCTACTTTGAAATTCTACAGTTGAGTAAATCCATTGTAACTCCAAAACTATTGCAGTTACAATATTTTCGTAAAATATGTTGTTCACCTACTTTGTCCTTAGCTATAAGCTGGCATGTAGTTTGGGGTTCTATTGCATGCCATAAGTGAGTAATAGCTATTTTCTTATTAGTAGCAAAATAATGACAATAAGTAAATGTCAAATATCTTCAGAAGTATTAAAGTTACGGAATTCTTTTCAAATATGTCATCTACTTTTTTGTAAGCTATCACATAGTAAAGTTTCAGACCTGTTGCACATTGCATAGCTAAGTAATAGCTACTTTGAAATTGTGACTGTTGAGTAAATCCATTGTAACTCCAAAACTATTACAGTTACAGCTTTTTCTTCAAATATGTTGTTCAGCTACTTTGTCCTTAAACTATAAGATGGTATATATTTTGGGGTTGTATTGCATGCCATAAGTGAGTAATAGCTATTTTCTTATTTGTAGCAAAATAACCTTACATAAGTAAATGTCAAATATCTTCAAAAGTATTAAAGTTAGGGAAATATTTTCAAATATGTTATTCATCTAGTTTTTGATAACCTATCACATAGTAAAGTTTCAGACCTGTTGCACATTGGATAGCCGAGTAATACCTACTTTGAAATTGTGACTGCAGGGTAAATGTATATAGTTTGGGGTTCTATTGCATGCCATAAGTGAGTAATAGCTATTTTCTTATTTGTGGCAAAATAATGACATAATTTTTCTCAAATAACTGCTTCATCTACTTTTGGGAGAGCTTTCACATGGTGAAGTTTCAGACCCGTAGCTAATTATTCACCTACTCAAAATGAGTAAATGATCTCTAAAAGTATTGCGGATATCCAATTTTTATCAAATAACTCATTCATCTACTTTTGGGAGAGCTTTCACATGGTGAAGTTCCAGACCCGTAGCTAATTACTCACCTACTCAAAATGAGTAAATGCTAATTATCTCTAAAAGTATTGTGGATATCCAATTTTTATCAAATAACACATTCATCTACTTTTGGGAGAGCTTTCACATGGTGAAGTTCCAGACCCGTAGCTAATTACTCACCTACTCAAAATGAGTAAATGTGAATTATCCCTAAAAGTATTGGGGATATCCAATTTTTCTTAAATAACTCATTCACCTACTTTTGGAAGAGCTTTCACTTGGTGAAGTTTCAGACCCGTAGCTAATTATTCACCTACTCAAAATGAGTAAATGCTAATTATCTCTAAAAGTATTGTGGATATCCAATTTTTATCAAATTACTCGTTCATCTACTTTTGGGAGAGCTTTCACATGGTGAAGTTCCAGACCCGTAGCTAATTACTCACCTACTCAAAATGAGTAAATGTGAATTATCTGTAAAAGTATTGCAGATATCCAATTTTTCTCAAATAACTCATTCACCTACTTTTGGGAGAGCTTTTACTTGGTGAGGTTTCAGACCCGTAGCTAATTACTCACCTACTCAAAATGAGTAAATGTGAATTATCTCTAAAAGTATTGCGGATATCCAATTTTTATCAAATAACTCATTCATCTACTTTTGGGAGGGCTTTCACATGGTGAAGTTCCAGACCCGTAGCTAATTACTCACCTACTGAAAATGAGTAAATGTGAATTATCTCTAAAAGTATTGCAGATAGCCAATTTTTCTCAAATAACTCATTCACCTACTTTTGGGAGAGCTTTCACTTGGTGAAGTTTCAGAGCCGTAGCTAATTATTCACCTCAAAATGAGTAAATGCTAATTATCTCTAAAAGTATTGCGGGTATCCAATTTTTATCAAATTACTCGTTCATCTACTTTTGGGAGAGCTTTCACATGGTGAAGTTCCAGACCCGTACCTAATTACTCACCTAATCAAAATGAGTAAATGTGAATTATCTGTTAAAGTATTGCAGATAGCCAATTTTTCTCAAATAACTCATTCACCTACCTTTGGGAGAGCTTTCACTTGGTGAAGTTTCACACCCGTAGTTAATTATTCACCTACTCAAAATGAGTAAATGCGAATTATCTCTACAAGTATTGCAGATAGCCAGTATTTCTGAAATAACTCAGTCACATACATTTTGGAGAGCTTTCAATTAGTGAATTTTCAGATCCGTAGCTGGTTACTCACCTACTCAAAATGAGTAACTGCCGATTATCACTAAAAGTATTGCGGATAGCCAATATTTCTCAAATAACTCATTCACCTACATTTTGGAGAGCTTTCACATGCTAAATTTTTTTAATGAATTTTTTAAATAATTTTTAATGCATTAAAATTCATGAAATCATGCACTAAATCAATTATAACTTGAAAAGTATTACATTTAGAGCACCTTGTTAAAATATGTTATCTTTAGTACATCTAATTTATATGGCGGGAGATAAATGCATGCGTCAGAATGCTTGTTGTAAAGAGTAATTGTAATCCCTATGTTTATATGATAATTATCAATTAGAAAGTGACTTATCACAACAGAAAATTCATTATTATATCCCCATTCAAACTTGGCACACACATTTATTTGGATGAGAAGAGGAACCCTATTTTAAGGTGACCTTAACTCACAATTATAAAGAACTTATGGCCACCTTAAGGTCAGAAATGTATCTTTGGCCACTTAATCCCCTGTAGGTCACAAAAGATGTGGCTCCTCTGGCTAAAATTATACTAGATAACATATTAAAATACATTCTAAACATATACAAAAAATCAAGACTTTATGTTGCGATATATCAAAGACTGCTGTGGTGGAACTTCTCCATGTTTTTGATAGCCACCAAAATAATGGCATACTGTATACCTGAATGTGTGTCTTGTCTGTTTCAGCGACCCGTACGTGATATTCAGCGGAGGCATGCCGTATGACAAGTCCATGCGGGCGCCCTCTTTAACTGTGATGCACGGCAAAGGAACGACGGTCCTGGAAATGGAGCATAATGTCATAGACTTCATCACCCTCTGCTCCACGCCATATGACGACGGTGAGTGAAAGTTTTGGTGTCGAATAATAATATATATATTAGTGGTCGGACCGGTTCTGAAAATGAAAACCGGTTTTCGGGGCTTTGAAACCGAACGAAATCCGGGATTTCGAAAGTGTGCAGAGATATGGTAAAAAGTTTTTCGCGAGCGTACATGAGCTATATTCCCAATAGGAAATATGCATTTGCGAGATATTTTGAAGTTTATAAACTTCATTTACCATGAATATAAAGCGGAAATGTAAGTTATTTCTTCAAATATATATATTTTTTGTTGTTTTGACAAAATATTAACCAGTAGAAAGCCTAATATAATGACATTTTCATAACCGGTACTTAAATATTCTTTGCGGATTTCGTAATTTCTACCTAAACGAAACGAAATGCGGTATACCGGATTACCGTTCACACCACTAATATATATTGATATCAGACCATATTGTTGCCTTCTGTATTGATCGATATTGAAATGTCGGGTCATGGATGTTTTCTGAGAGAGACCTTCCAAACTCTTTAGCAAGTTTCAGTAGTTTCCCGAAATGTAAACAAATATAGCGTTTCCGTTTTAACGGTAAGTGAAAGTTGACAAAAATGACAGGAAAACCAATATATTTCTTAAATTTTGCATTTTATTTGAATGAAAAACAGCTTTATTGCATCTATTAAATACTATTTTCTGACATTGATATTGTACCCTACATTATCAATATCAGTATACCCAGCATGAATCAATAAATATTTTATTATTGATAAACAATACCACCACTAGTGAGTGACTATGGTAACTAGGGCTGTGACGGGTGCTGAAAAACGGCATCGAGTACTCGCCCTTTGACAACCGGCCCGAATTCGAGTAACTGCGAGATTTAGTACCTACCATTAGAAGTCTTCTGTAAACAAATAGTCGGTTACGGAAACAAAACTTTTGAAGAAAAATGTCTTCTATTTGACCATATATTATAGAATATGGAGTAAATTGTATGTTTTCAAGCAAAAATAACAACTTTAATTGATATTATGTGACGGAAATGCTGAAATGTAGCATATTTTACACAAGCGTTTGATTTTGTGAGCGATAATACAATACCTAGCGAGTAACTGAGTTTTTAAAATGGACTCGAGTACAAGCCAAGACCGCCTCGTAAACAGAGGCTCGAGTACTCGTTCGCAGCCCTAATGGTAACTGTCACCATAGTAACGACCTTCCACTTTTTACATCCTGGATTTGATTCTTAACCTGATTTAGGAGAAGTCGTGGGATCAGTGGTTGCTTGTCCGTTGGCTTTTACTGCAGAATGCTGACAAATTAATATGTATTGCTTTCCTTTGTCCCTTCAGCAACCCATTATAATATGACCTGTGTAATGTGGTGAATATAATGTGACACTAATCCCAAATCAGCCAGCCAATCCAGTCCAATCCAGTTAGTCATTCAGTCAGTCTGTTAGTTTTTCTTTCTTTACCATATTCCTATCACAAAAAAAAGTTTCTCTGAATAGCTCCATGTGAATGCCTGTTCATTTGGTTATTTTCAGATTACCAAGATCCGTTTGGGATTGTCGTCCTGTTGCAGAATGACTTGGTAGTGGTGGATTTGACAACGCCCGGGTAAGTTGCCATCTTAAGCCCCTTTCACACTTCTCTATTTGAACCCTGCAGCATTAACCATTTTTACATGTAGTGTACTGCTATCAGTCCATCTCCAGCCATAGCCAAAATCTGTGACCATTCCAGATTGGGACACATAGAAGAAACTACTATTGTGCTAAAGTTAAACTGAACAATACCAAGGCCCAAGAATAGAGGCCATTAAATGAGTACTGGTAAGTTTTAAGCTTCAGGATTGGGATCAAGTACTTTGGACTAAGGTAAAACATTTATCTTTTGAAAGTACTCTTGTTTCTCTATAAGTATACTTGCACTCAAGTAGATTTTAAAAGTATTAGCACACTGCAGCTTATTTTAAGAATCACCACCTTTTACATATCCAATGCTACATATTGTATTGTCCATGCATCCTTACTTTTCCAGCTACCCGTGTTTTGAGAACCCGTACCCTATGGACATCCACGAGTCGCCGGTGACAGCCTGTAAGTACCTGGCCGCTTGTCCTCCTGACCTCATCCCCGCGTTCTACCAAGTCGGCTCAAAGCAGAAGAAGACAGGCTTCAGTGAAAAGGTGGGTATAAAGAAAAACCATAGAAAAGGTTGTGTTTTGTATTCAGTTCTCTCCCAATAAATAAGCACCACTTAAAAAAATTTGTTTTCCGAAAATTCTATATTTCCCCACTGATACACATGTGTATGAAAATATTTTGTTGAAAGGGTAAGATACCAGGATACCAGGTATGTGTTATGTTTTTAACTACATATTACCTGAATATTACAGATACTTGTGAGCTACAACCGTTATTATAAAGACCGGAAGTGCACAGACTACACAAAATAATGCAGTGCGCATATCTTTGCGTACATTTATCTGAGGCAATAAATGGACGATCGCCGATAATAGAGAACCAAACGATACATGCAAAATATACTGCGACTAATAGGTGACTGTGTAGAAAAACATGTTTACAATTATATTTTTGGATTAATAAAAGATACCGGTCTTTATAATAGAAATAAAGTCCTCAGGTTCGTACTTTATGACCTCTATAAAAGGACGGAACTTCTGGCATATTGGACTCGCGCTCCGCGCTCGTCCTTTATCCGCCTGAAGTACCGTCCTTTTATAGAGGTCATAAAGTACTCACCCTCGGACTTTATTTCTACATTGTGTTTATTGTTTTGATTTTGTCTAATGTTCACACACAATAGTTATTTTACCAGCCTGTGTATGTCAGCTGTCAATCATATATGTTGTAGGTGTGGCCTGTGAAAGGAGGGGCCTGGGGAACAGCCACCTGCAGCTACCCTGAGATTATGGTAACTGGGTGAGTAGAGGTTTTCTGTTTACTAATCTCAAAGTGCACTAAGTCGTGCATTTACTAGAACTAGTAGTGATTATAAATATGAAAAAGCATGCTAAAGTTGGAGATTGTTTTCTTGGACAAAGTCCAATTCACACATGTGCCCCTTTTCACACAGCAGTATGAATGGGTACCACCAACAGTCAGGGGGAGGTAAACGTGTGACAGACTGGTATCCTGTTTAGGGGAGTAGAAATACTTGAGTCACCAAAGAAACTAGAAATAACACCGAACCAGTTGGTGTGATGAAGACTTGACCTTTTACCTTTACTTTCATGCCAACCGTTTGCTGGAATTTTGTGATCCCTCCGCCATCCCTGTGTAAGTTCCTTGAAGTTTAGAAACATATAGCATACCACATCTGCCTTCTACTTTTCAGCCATGCTGACTGAAGTTCTGAGATGCTTCAATCTGTCATTCATCACCCTATGAGTTCCATATATAGTCCACTATATATTTTTTCTACCATTCCACTGTGTAACAGCTTCAAGTCAAGTACTTGGATGTATCCATCAGTTATTGCCCAACAGGATTGTTGAATATCAGACACATATATGTATATATAAAACATTCTATTGTTTCTACCGTTTAGCCATGCAGATGGTTCTGTGAAGTTCTGGGATGCATCTGCTGTCACTCTCCAAGTCTTGTACAAGTTCAAGACATCGCGGCTGTTTGAACGCAATAAGTGTCGCAATCCCGACCCAGACGACGACCCATTCAGCATCCAGCACATCGACTTCTGCGCAGACAGTCGCGCTCTTATAGTGGCGGGTGTTTCGCACGTCATCATGTTCAACTTTTGCAAGCAGGAGGCTGCAGCAGAGTGTTCAGTATGTTCATTTTGTTCTGAAGAGTGTTTTGATATTGTTTGTAGCCATGTCACACCTTTGATGCGTCTCTTTTGTTACTTACATCAGGAGGTTGTGTTCTTGGTGCTGCCATTTATAGCTTCCAACGTCCAGCAAACTGAACCAAACGACTGGCAAGCTATATATACAATTATTATTGCATCATGGTCTCCTTATGTTGATTTAATTCCTAGTAGTTGAAGACGATGAAACTTTCGATGTCACCATCCAAAAGTCCTTTATTTGCATATAATGACATACCTTCGAATATCCGATAAATATATATACAAGTTATGTATCGTATACATGTGAAATATGAAGTGAGATTTACTCTAAATCTCAAAAAAAGAAATAAACCCTAACAAAACTTCTACTATTTCCCAAAGACGTCCATACTGTTGATGGCCAACAAAAATAATGAAGTAAACAATGTGGTCATGTGACTTAATTGGCGGGAGGACGGACCACTATAACCCAATGGCTTGGTTAAGATTGTTAGATAACCTTAAAATCGCATCTCTGTGTTGGCCATTGGGTTGGATGGCTCCAACAAATATAGCTACTGTTAGGAAATGGTAAGTATTTCTAATAAAAATTCAAATTACTATAAAATTTTCCAAGTTTGTTTGTCTGAGTTCATTATAACTCCAAAAATAATTGTTTTGTGGGTAGGACCTGAGCAAAGGAAGAAAGATTTGGATCAGAAATTATCAGAGGTCCAATTTCCAATGTATTTTCAATGATTTGGGCCTAATATTTGATATTATTCCAATAGTAATGAGCTAGTCACAACAATTTTTTTATGTGGATAGGGCATCGTCAAAGGAAGAATCTGAAGCAATTACATGTTGGCAATCATCTGTATCATATTCTGGAAACCAAAAAATCTCCAATTTTCAGAAACACCCTGGTGGAGGTCTGCGCTCTATGAGTGCTTTCTGGTTCTAAATGAGTCAGGCTGAATACGAATTGCATAATTACTCAAATATGTCGTATCTGTTTCAGACTTTGTGTAGCTCAACTGATACAAAACCACATGTTTCATTCGACATACGCAAATGAGAGTTCTTCTTTTTATAGAATCTGATATAAAGATTGCATTTCAATGTAAAAACTTGAATAAAGGCACCTTGAATATATGATGTTTAGTGGGAACTGAAATGACAATTAAGTGTTTGTTGTCCCCAAAAGATAATTCAATAGTACTGCAAGTGAACGAACAATGATTATCTGGAATTTGCCTTTTATTCTTCTAAAGATTGAAGTCCAACAAAGTCTAATCGGAAATGGATGGTCTTTGATCTCAATGTCAAAACAGTATAGACTCTAGTATTGAACCTTGGTGGGGGAACAAAATAGGGGGCAGAGTTGTACATGAGGTACAACATGACATAGAAGAGGTGTATTAGTATTAAACAATGAGGAAGTTAAAATTTTGGATAATATAGATATAAGTATTAGGGATGGGTCGGTATGCCCAGTATCTCGGTATCGAGAGCATTTTATTACGCTACAATAGCTTACCATGTGGGACTTAATGCTGTTCTCGGGTTGCCACACCCGGGGCCAACGTCTTAGAAAAAAAGATCGTTCTTGTTAGCCACCGGATATACTGGTAGTTGTCGTCACGTGATAACTTCTGACCAATCGCCCTACTTTCTCGTTGGCCATGATGACTGGTAGCAGTTTGTAAATATACAGACATTTTCATTTATTTCTCAGTATTCACGTATTGTTGGAGGCTAATATTTGGATATTTCTTTATATATATTTCATAGATTATACTGTAAAATTTTTAATTTTACAACTTAAGTATTTTCCTTACAATCCGTGTGTTTTGAGTTTTCTCGGTTCAGGCAATTTCAATTGTACATCTTTTTATTGCGTTAAAATGTCCCTCCATCAAGCAAACAAAGACAAACCGAGAGCTCAGAAATGCCGCCATTTTTGCTTCAGTTTTGATAATCATAATTACTGCCCTACCTGTAGGGAGGCTGGCAAGGGAGATGACCCCTGTGTCACTTTTGAAGCACCCTGCCATATTTGCACGTCTCTCACTGATGAACAATTGCAAAAAATTCAAAACAGGAAGCGGTATTTAAAAAAGCAAAAAGTGGAAACTAGTTCCAAAGATGAACTAGATCTCTTGGGTGAAGGCGATGGGGACTCTTTTACTGGTTCTAATGCAGATCTTGAGAGTGCTGCCGATAACCTCTTTACCTCCTCCCCCCCCCCCCCCCCCCCCCCCCCCCCCCCCCGCCCCCCCCCGTCCTCAACCTCTCGCCTACAGTTCTTTATCATTAAAGACCCCAGCCAAAGCTGTTCCACCCACCCCAGGTACTGTTTTACAAAACAAAATTCAAAGAAATCTAGAGAAATCCCTGGGTGATTCCTTAAATATACATATCCAGCAGCAAAGGGGTTCGTTCCAGGCATCCATGTTAGAAGCATTTCAATCACTCCGAGAGGAGTTGGCAGTTAAAAAGCCTGCCGAGGTTGATCCCTCGCCTCATGCTTCAAAAGCTGGTCCATCCAGCAACTCTGCTGCTCATCTGGACCTACCCCCTCCGAGGTCAAGTACTAATGCACAGTCCGAGGCAATGGATGTGGACGTTGGTCCAGCACTCCCTCCTCGACTAGTACTTAACCAAACTACCTCGGATCAGTACGTTGCCCCTTCTGAAGCTATACCGAAGGATTCCTCGTACTCACACAAAAAACAAAGCCACAGGCAAACAGTAGCACCAAGCTCTGCCTCGGATCAACTGGATGAGGATTCCGACGAACCTCGGATCCATCCTAGACCTAAGAAACACTCTGACAAGAGCAAGCATAAATCTAGGTCCAAATATGTGTCATCTTCAGAGGAAGATCACTCCCCTGTGGCCAGACATAAGTCTTCTAAGCCCTCTAGGGCTCAGCCCTCAGGCGCAGCTTCTGATCAAGACCTCCCACAACATGATCCAGACCCCCCTTATTATAGGGAAGTAGCCCTGTCTGACATTCCCTCCCAATACTCTGAAGAGGTAGACACCTTCAGGCGCATTCTTTCTCTCCCTGACCCCAGGGACTCTATGCCTAGGTCTTCAACTTCAGTGTTGGGTCTGGATGACGAAAAAGGCCGTCAAGAGCTCAGACCTAGAGGTCCTTCCTCTATCCTACCACTTAGCTCAGTTATCAAGGACGCCTTTGATAAATTTCAACATGATTTCAAAGCTGCCAATTTATCTGAGGGAAAATATGTCAAGCCTCCTCCATCCACTTCTAAGTGGTATAAGGTTGGACAGCCCACTTTTCAAGACAAAATCCAGGAGTTGAATACGGACTTTGCCAAGATCTGTATTACTCCTAGACCTGCTGGGGCACTAGTAGCCAAAGTCCCTCTGCCAGTCCTTAAGGAGCTGGAACATCAGGCTAGACAAAATATTTCAACCCTCAATTTCACCGCTGCCTTTGCCAAAACCTCTTCTTCTTGCAATGCTTCCTTGGAAAAGTGCCAACATAGCATCAAGTCAACTGTCAAGAAGATAAAGTCTCAGATCCAGAAAGGTGCCAATCCTGAGAAAGCAGCAAAGCGCGGATATGAGGAAGTTGCTGAGTACTTGGATTTTTGGAACAAGACGGTTCTTGTTCAACATAGAGCTCTTACCTGTCTCAGCAAATCGCTAGCCCATATTCTCCAGAGGGAATTATATTCCATGGCTAATACCGGCTTGCTTAGGCGCGAAGCCGAAATGACACTATTGCATCCCCAGCTAGGGGAAACGAGACGCCAAGAACTTAGGAACTCGTCCTTCTGGGACTCCTCCTTGTTCGAGTCTCAACTTGTAAAGGAAGGTGAGGACTTCCTTCTCAAAAAAGGCACCTCAAAAGATTCTCAGGGTTTTGCACCCTACCAGAATAAGCCCTTTCGTGGCCCCCACAAAAAAAGAGGCTCCTACAGGAAACGCCCCAATGGGGGCAATACCTCTCAAAGCAGTAACCAATCCTTTCCCTCGGGAAGAGGAAAATCCAACTTCAGAGGCTCCAGGGGTCGTTTTCAACCCCACAATAGGGGAAGGGGGCGTGGAAACCCCCCTTCTCAATGACTCCTCCAAAGCCTCATTCAGTCCACCAGTAGGAAGTCGCCTCCGTTCTTTCAAGAGAGACTGGCTAATAAACAAATGTTCTCAAAACGTGTTAAACATTATCACCAATGGCTACGTTCTGCCATTCCGTTCAAAGCCAAACTTGATCAGATTTCCTCTGATTCTATCAGAGTACAAGGCCCAACAAAAAGACCAAGCCTTGGCCACTTGTATCCAGTCTCTCTTGTCAAAGAACGCCATCGAAAGGGTGGAAAACGTAAAATCTCTCGGGTTTTACAGTCGCCTGTCCTAGTACCCAAGCCTCACCAAAGGTGGAGGCCAGTCATAGACTTAAGCAGGCTCAACACTTTTCTACATGTAGAAAAGTTCAAAATGGAAACCCCGGAGTCCATCAGGACTTCCCTGGTCCCAGGGGAGTGGGTATCGTCGATAGACCTGTCAGACGCATACCTTCACATCCCCATCCATCCAAACTCAAGGAAGTACCTAAGGTTTTGCTACAAGGCCCAGGTGTTCCAGTTCACCTCCCTACCTTTCGGACTGGCCACAGCCCCCCAGGTCTTTACGATGATCGTAAAGGAAGTGAAACTAATGGCCCTCTCAAGAGGACTCAGAATTCACCAATACCTGGACGACTGGCTGATCAGGTCCCAGTCTCAGGAGGAATCTCAAAGGGACACACAGGCAGTGGTAGACCTAACCCAATCCTTGGGTTGGATAATCAACCAGGAAAAATCAGAACTGAAACCTACTCAGGTGTTTTCGTTCGTGGGCTACGAATACCACCTAGATTCAGCCCTTGTAAGACCCACTCACGAGAGATGGCTCAAACTTCAGGATTTGATCCTACGACTCAAGTCAAAACGTGTTTTGACTGCAAGATGTTTGATGTCTCTAATTGGGTTGCTAGCCTCAACGGAGAAAATGGTCCCGGAGGGACGCCTTCACATGAGGCCCTTTCAGTTTCATCTCAAGGAGCACTGGAGATATCCTCAGTCGCTGGACAACCTCCTTCCTTGGACAGAAGCCATTGTAGCCCACCTAGATTGGTGGCAAAACCCCACAAATGTGATGAAAGGCGCAGACCTTCATCCCAAGGACCACAGTATCCAACTCTTTACCGACGCCTCAAACAAAGGTTGGGGCGCTCACTTAGATCAAAATTCTACAAAAGGGCTGTGGTCAGAGCGGGAAAAAAAGGCTACACATAAATGTCCTAGAATTGAAGGCGGTCTCCCTGGCCCTTCGAGACTTCAAGGACCAGTGCCAGAATCAAACAGTGTTAGTTGCGACGGACAACTCAACAGTGGTAGCCTACATCAACAAGCAAGGGGGAACTCACTCAGCAGAGATGTGCGCTCTCCTGTGGAAAATCATGACCTGGTGCCATCACTACCATATAACATTGAAAGCCAGGCACATTCCAGGGTGTCTGAATGTGATGGCCGACCTCCTATCCAGGTCCAACCAAGTGCAGTCAACAGAATGGTCTCTGCACCCTCAGGTCTTCAAGCAAATCTGCCGGAAGTGGTTCACCCCTCATGTAGACTTATTCGCTACTCACCTGAATCACAAACTCCCTCTATATGTGTCTCCTATCCCAGACCCAAGGGCCTGGAACATAGATGCTCTGAACATAAACTGGACCAACCTCACGGCCTACGCCTACCCTCCTACGGCTCTCCTTCACAAGGTGATCCAAAAGATCAAGCAATGCCATTGCCTGATCATCGTGATAGCCCCAGGCTGGCCAGGGATGCCCTGGTTTTGGGACCTAGTGCAGCTCTCAACAGAGATCCCACTACAACTCCCAGTGTCAACGACCCTACTCAAACAGTCCCACAACTATGTGTTCCACAACAATCCACAACAGCTGAACCTCCACGCCTGGTGTCTAGGAGCGGACAACTCCAAGAACAAGGCTTCTCTGTGGAGGTGGCAGAGAGAATTGCTGCCCCTCAGCGGTCATCAACAAGGACCATCTACAGGTCAAAGTGGGCCCTATTTGAAAAATGGTGCAGAGAAAATTTGGTGGATTTCTCCACTCCATCTGTGAAACAAATCTCAGATTTTTTCATGTACCTGTACCAAGACTTAAACAGGCGCCCCTCGACCATTGATGGTTACAGGACTGCTATCGTTGACACTTTGGGCCCAACGGCCCAACACATTGCGCACAATGCAGACCTTAATAGGTTACTCTCCATTTTTCACAGGGATCGTCCTAAAAGTTCCAGAAATTTACCCAAGTGGAACCTTTCTGTTGTCCTTAACGAGCTCACCAAAGCACCATTTGAGCCCATGAAAGACTCAGACCTCAAACATCTTACTCTCAAAACTGCTTTCTTGCTAGCCTTGGCCTCCGGCAAGCGCCGCAGCGAAATCCATGCCTGGGTCGCTAACAAAGTAGCTAATTTAGGCCAATGGGAAAAGGTAGCCTTGTTCCCTTCTTCTGATTTCATAGCCAAAAACCAACTAGCAAGAGAAGGTTCTCAAAGTGTGTCACCAGTGACTATCCCTGCTTTGACTACCATTGTAGGTAGACAGTTTAAGGAAGACAGGACCCTGTGTCCCGTACGGGCCCTGAGGTTCTATTTGGACCGAACTAAAGACCTGAGAGGGTCTTGTTCTCTCCTTTTCATCTCCTTTAAGAAAGGACATACCTCAGACATCAGACCCGCTACACTCTCCTCATGGTTGAAACAAACCATAATTCTACTTTGTTACAAACAAGCAGATCAACAAGCCTTGGACTTGGTCCAAGTCAAAGCGCATGACATCCGGGCCTTCGCGGCCTCTAAGGCCTTTTACGGTGGAGTATCGGTGGACCAAATCATGCAAGCCTGTCACTGGAAAGCTCACAACACATTCACAAATTTTTACCTAAAAGACCTTACTTGGTCGGACACCGACAACAATATGTATCTGGGACCCGTAGTGGCGGCACAACAAGTCCTAGATCCTTCCCCTCAGACCAGTTGTCCTCGGAAAGAAAAAGGGGGGGGGGGGGGGGGGGGGGGGGGGGGGGCACATCTGCTACAACCAAGTCTTCAGGAGTCTCTCCCAGGATCTAGGTATTCCTTTACCTTCAAGATGTTACGGGTAAGGTCATTTTATTTTTTAATTATCAGGTAATTTCTATTAAGGACTTAGTCAGTTGTCGTTAATCTCATATTTCAGGTTAAAAATTTCATGAGATGCCCAACCACTGGGTTGGTCAGTCACACGTGAAGGTCTACTAGGGACCCTTAGACCTCGAAGTGAGCACCGCTGCACTTCCGTCCTACTACCAAACTTCTGGACAGTTTTAGCACTGTCCCTTTTTACTTAGGTTTTTGGCTCGTTACAGGCCCGATCTTCGGGATCGGGGCTCTGTAAAAGGGACTCAGACTGGCATTTCTGGCACTATTCTGTATATATTAATTCAAATCTTAGAAAAAAAAAATTACATATCTTCCAGTCTCAGCTGTAATCCCGCCACCGGGCGGTTGAATTCAGCATTAAGTCCCACATGGTAAGCTATTGTAGTGTAATAAAATTGAAAATTTTAATTACTTAAATGTAGCTTTTATAAGCTACAAGCTTACCATGTGGGACTTAGGAGAGTCCCACCTTGCCTCCCCGCTGTTTACAGCTGAGGGGTAGGTTTAATAAAAAATTTCAACGAGAAAGTAGGGCGATTGGTCAGAAGTTATTATGTGACGACAACTACCAGTATAACCGGTGGCTAACAAGAACGATCTTTTTTTTCTAAGACGTTGGCCCCGGGTGTGGCAACCCGAGAACAGCATTAAGTCCCACATGGTAAGCTATTGTAGCTTATAAAAGCTACATTTAAGTAATTAAAATTTTCAATTTTAATGACATACTGTGATGAGATTTTAAAACTGCCACTTCGCTGGCCTATATGTATAATGGAAGGAAGAGTTAGAATATTAGAAACATACCCCAAATCTGAAGAAATTATAAGCTTTTATCCCCATATTTTTATGTCAGCTGACTTGTCAGTCAGCTGACATTATGTCGTCACTCTGCGGCGTGGGCGTCCGCGTCCGCGTGAACAACTTCTCCTCCAAAACTACAAGGCCTAGAGACGTGCTGTTTTTTTTAAAAGATACCTTATCTATCGAGGATGAAAAATTGTTCAAGGCATGCAAATCTGTCTGTTCGTCTGTTTGCTAGAGACATTACAAGGGGGGTACCCCCACCAAAAGTGTGAAAATTTCAACACTTAATCACAATTTTCTCAGTGACTATTGCAGGGATTTCTCTCATATCTTGCATATATGTACTAGGCCAGAGGTAGATTCTCTTGTGTGAGTATGAGACCTGGATCTGTCTTACTTTTTTTTTAATAAATTTTTTTAATAATTTTTAATGCATTAAAATTCATGAAATCATGCACAAAATCATTTATAACTTGAAAAGTGTTGCATTTAGAGCATTTTGTTAAAATATGTTATTCAGCTACTTTTTTCATAGCTACAATATGGTGAGTAAGTTGGGTGCCTGTCTCAATAGCTAAGTGAGTAATAGCTACTTTTGGGCTTTTCAGTAACTTCCATTATGAGTAAAATCACTTGTAACTTAAAAACTATTGCATTTAGAGAATTTCGTATAAATATGTTATTCAGCTACTTTTGGGTCAGCTATAACATAGTAAAATTTTAGACCTGTAGCTCATGGCATAGCTGAGTAATAGCTACTTTTAGGTTATCACTGTTGAGTAAATCGCTTATAACTTCAAAACTATTGCATTTAGAGAATTTCGTATAAATATGTTATTCAGCTACTTTTGGGTCAGCTATAACATAGTAAAATTTTAGACCTGTAGCTCATGGCATAGCTGAGTAATAGCTACTTTTAGGTTATCACTGTTGAGTAAATCGCTTATAACTTGGAAACTATTGCATTTACAGTATTTTGTTTCAATATGTTATTCACCTATTTTGGGATCAGCTATAACATAGTGAAGTTTCAGATCTGTGGCTCATTGCATAGCTGAGTAATAGCTACTTTGAAGTTCTCACTATTGAGTAAATCAGTTGTAATTGGAAAACTATTGCATTTAGAAAATTTCGTATGAATATGTTATTCAGCTACTTTTGGGTCAGCTATAACATAGTAAAATTTCAGACCTGTAGCTCATTGCATAGCTGAGTAATAGCTACTTTTAGGTCATCACTATTGAGTAAATCAGTTGTAACTTGAAAACTATTGCATTTACAGTATTTTGCTTAAATATGTTGTTCACCTACTTTTGGGTCAGCTATAACATAGTAAAATTTCAGACCTGTAGCTCATTGCATAGCTGAGTAATAACTACTTTGAGGTTCTCACTATTGAGTAAATCAGTTGTAATTGCAAAACTATTGCATTTAGAGAATTTCGTATAAATATGTTATTCAGCTACTTTTGGGCCAGCTATAACATAGTGAAATTTCAGATCTGTAGGTCATGGCATAGCTGAGTAATAGCTACTTTGAAGTTCTCACTATTGAGTAAATCAGTTGTAATTGGAAAACTATTGCATTTAGAGAATGTCGTATAAATATGTTATTCAGCTACTTTTGGGTCAGCTATAACATAGTAAAATTTCAGACCTGTAGCTCATGGCATAGCTGAGTAATAGCTACTTTTAGGTCATCACTATTGAGTAAATCAGTTGTAACTTGAAAACTATTGCATTTACAGTATTTTGCTTAAATATGTTGTTCACCTACTTTTGGGTCAGCTATAACATAGTAAAATTTCAGACCTGTAGCTCATTGCATAGCTGAGTAATAACTACTTTGAGGTTCTCACTATTGAGTAAATCAGTTGTAATTGCAAAACTATTGCATTTAGAGAATTTAGTATAAATATGTTATTCAGCTACTTTTGGGTCAGCTATAACATAGTAAAATTTCAGACCTGTAGCTCATGGCATAGCTGAGTAATAGCTACTTTTAGGTCATCACTATTGAGTAAATCAGTTGGAACTTGAAAACTATTGCATGTACAGTATTTTGCTTAAATATGTTGTTCACCTACTTTTGGGTCAGCTATAACATAGTAAAATTTCAGACCTGTAGCTCATGGCATAGCTGAGTAATAGCTACTTTGAGGTTATCACTGTTGAGTAAATCGCTTATAACTTGGAAATTATTGCATTTAGAGTATTTTGTTTCAATATGTTATTCACCTATTTTGGGGTCAGCTATAACATAGTGAAGTTCCAGACCTGTGACTCATTGCATAGCTGAGTAATAGCTACTTTGAAGTTCTCAATGTTGAGTAAATCACTTATACTTTGAAAACTATTGCATTTAGAGAATTTAGTATAAATATGTTATTCAGCTACTTTTGGGTCAGCTATAACATAGTAAAATTTCAGACCTGTAGCTCATGGCATAGCTGAGTAATAGCTACTTTTAGGTTATCACTGTTGAGTAAATCACTTATAACTTGGAAACTATTGCATTTAGAGTATTTTGTTTCAATATGTTATTCACCTATTTTGGGGTCAGCTATAACATAGTGAAGTTCCAGACCTGTGGCTCATTGCATAGCTGAGTAATAGCTACTTTGAAGTTCTCACTGTTGAGTAAATCAGTTGTAATTGGAAAACTATTGCCTTTACAGAAATTTGTGCAAATATGTTATTCAGCTACTTTTGGGTCAGCTATAACATAGTGAAATTACAGACCTGTAGCTCATGGCACAACTGAGCAATAGCTATTCTCAGGCACTGACTGTTGAGTAAATCGGCTATAACTTGAAAAATATTGCATTTGGAGTATTTTGTTAAAATATATTGTTCACCTACTTTTGGGTTAGCTATAACATAGTGAAATTACAGACCTATAGCTCATGGCATAGCGGAGCAATAGCTATTTTCAGGTGCTCACTATTGAGTAAATCAGTTGTAACTTGAAAACTATTGCATTTACAGTATTTTGCTTAAATATGTTGTTCACCTACTTTTAGGTCAGCTATAACAGAGCAAAAATTCAGACTTGTAGCTCATTGCATAGCTGAGTAATAGTTACTTTGAGGTTCTCACTCTTGAGTAAATCAGTTGTAACTTGAAAACTATTACATTTAGAGTATTTTGTTAAATATGTTATTCACAGACGTTTTGGTCAGCTATAACATAGTGAAATTGCAGACCTCTATGTCATGGCATAGCTGAGCAATAGCTTCTTTCAGGTTCTCACTGTTGAGTAAATCATTGTATCCAACCTGTAGGAAATCATGGGCTGGGAATCTGTTAATATGGTCCGATTTGACCTTGGAACCCTCCTTCAAGGTCAAATGAGGATAGTCAAACATAAAAGTGCTTATAACTCGCTTATTATTGGTCCTAGAGGTTTGGAATGAAAACCAACCTATAGAAAATCATGAGCTGGGAATTTTTTGGTGTGGTCGGATTTCACCTTGGACCCCTCCTTCAAGGTCAAATGAGGATAGCCAAACTTAAAAGTGCTTATAACTCACTTATTATTGGTCCTAGAGGTTTGAAATGGAAAACCAACCTATAGAAAATCATGGGCTGGGAATCTTTTGGTGTGGTCGGATTTCACCTTAGACCCCTCCTTCCAAGTCAAACGAAGATAGCCAAACTTAAAGTGCTTATAACTCGCGTATTATTGGTCTTGGAGGTTTGGGATGGTAAACCAACATATAGGAAATCATGGGCTGGGATTCTTTTGGTGTGGTCAGATTTGACCTGGGACCCCTCCTTCAAGGTCAATTGAGGATAGCCAAACTTACAATTGCTTAGAACTCGCTTATTATTGGTCCTACAGGTTTGGGATGGTAAACAAGCTACAGGAAATCATGGGCTGGGAATTTTTTTGTGTGGTCGGATTTGACCTTGGACCCCTCCGTCAAGGTCAAACAAGGATAGCCAAACTTGAAAAGTGCCTATGACTCACTTATTATTGGTCCGAGAGGTTTGGGATGGTAAACCATCCTAAATTCTTTGGCTGGGAATCTTTTGGTATGGTCAGATTTGACCTTTGGACCCCTTCTTCATGGTCGAACGAGGATATTGCATTTATAGTATTTCTCTAAATATTTTTAACCTACTTTTTACACTTAAACAATTACCTTGTTACTTTATTTCATAATACCATTTGCAGGGCACAACTTTTTTGTCCTTTTCTTCTGTCAGCTTCGGAATATCTTTCGAACATGCTGTTCAGTTACCATTTACTGTATTTCTGTACAGCCCTTTTCCTGATAATTATGCTTTCCTCTCATTATCAATATCACAAATCATAAACATTCAGTCAGCTGACACAGTGCCCGTTCACGGGCACTCTCCTCTTGTTGTCCATTTGCAGACTATAATAGCGAATTAACGATACGTTAAGCAGAACTGCCATGTTTTGGTTACGACACTTTGTAACCTAAATCTCGCTTGACAACACATATAATGGAAGGAAAACTTAAATATTGGGAACAAACAAGAAATCTGAAGACATTTTACAGGTTTCTGTCATATTTTGTGCATTTGGGGACTTTTATTGCGATGTCGTTAAGAGGAAACGTCCATGTTTGATTGGGATGTACTAAAACGTGGAGTCCCGGAATTGGTACGATATTGCATTGGCGACCTCCCAATATACACATTTTTTATACCGACCCATCCGTAATAAGTATATACAGATAATATAAGCGTGGATACTATTGGGTACAATTTTTGTCGATATTCACTAGGGGTGCGACCGAGCAGTCGACACTCGCCGAGCGAGGCAAATTTCATGAAAAAATTTTATCCCAATTTTAAGGGTCGACTACTCGTGTGCATATAACAACCTATTGAAGCGGTTACGTTTTTAGAAAATAAAAAATAAATAACATACCTTGCTGGCATTAAATCGCATAATCCACCATTTTTAACATAATAATAAGTATATTATATGATGACATCAGCTAATTCAAGCGATTTAAAGCTTTTTACCCCACAGCCCTTAAGGGTTGTCGGGGTATTGTTTTCACCCATGGTGTCCGGATGGGCCGGCGGGCGGGCGGGCGGCGGAAAAAAGTTTGTCCGGGCTGTATCTCAGAAACCGTAAGGTGTAGGAAGTTGATACTTGGTAGGGACATTGGTTAGGGGGTGTAGGTGTGCAATGTCATGGTCTGACCTTGATTTGACCTTTGACCTTGCCGTAGTGACCTTGACCTATAAAATCTTGTCCGGGCTATATCTCGGAAACCGTAAGGTGTAGGAAGTTGATACTTGGTAGGGACATTGGTTAGGGGGTGTAGTTGTGCAACGTCATGGTGTGACCTTAATTTGATCTTTGACCTTTCCGTAGTGACCTTGACCTATAAAATCTTGTCCGGGCTATATCTCAGAAACTGTAAGGTGTAGGAAGTTGATATTTGGCAGGAACATTGGTGTAGGTGTGCAACGTCATGGTCTGATCAGGATTTGACCTTGCTGTAGTGACCTTGACCTATAAAATCTTGTCCAGGCTATATCTCAGAAACCGTAAGGTGTAGGAAGTTGATACTTAGTAGAGACATTGGTTAGGGGGTGTAGTTGTGCAACGTCATGATCTAACCTTGATTTGACCTTTGACCTTGCCGTAGTGACCTTGACCTATAAAATCTTGTCCAGGCTATATCTCGGAAACCGTAAGGTGTAGGAAGTTGATACTTGGTAGGGACATTGGTCAGGGGCCATAGGTGTGTATTATCATGGTGTGACCTTAATTTGACCTTTGACCTTGTCGTAGTGACCTTGACCTTTAAAATCTTATTGCACCTTTGGGTCTGTCTTGTGATGCAGATTAAGCACTGTTAATTCATATTAGAATTTATTAAGAATTTTACTTTCATAACTTCCCATTGTAAGAGATAGAATTTCATCAAGTGAGCCACAGATTTTGCTCCAACACCACACATAAGCGTTCATTAAATGTATTACCACTTCTGTATGCATGGTAATATTCAAAACATCTAAACCATAATTCGGCCATGCAGATGTAGATAAAGAATGTTGAATTTTAGTTTACTGATTAATGCTGTCATCTTGTTATTGAATTGACTTGTTTTAATACTTCATCTTTACATGCATTATCTTTCTTTTAAACATTATTTTCTGCATTTAAACATTTTTTGGAACTTTATATAACTGACAGTGCTCTGAAAGTATCCTGAACTTTGTACTGGTACAGTGCTTCTGTATCTCATGGTGTTGAAAATATTTCCCTAGGCTGTGGGGTACGGGCATCTCTGATGCTATTTTATCTTTATATTTTTTTTGTTTACGGGAGCCGCCATATTGGATGTTGTTTCCTGTAATGGTGGTTACTAAACCCCGCGAGGGCTCGATGTCGAGTCGATTTTTGTCCATGAGCAATCAACCCGAATTATTTGTACTTGTCACACCCCTAATATTCACGATATTAATTGATTTGGGACAGGGTTGCCGATATCGATGTATAAAGATGTATATCAGTATTGCCATTTTAGGTAAAACTGTAGACTTACACTGCAAATATTTGAAATAAAGCTTAAATCTGAAGAAATTGTACACTTTTATCTTGCATTTTTGTAGTTTTTGATCCTTTCTGATGAAAACTGCAATTTTTGTTTTGGTAAATTTTGTTTCCTGGTAGCGGTTGGGGATACGCTAGAACAAAAACATTTTCGGTATCCTGGATTTGGACTATTTGGTAGACAATATAACCCCAATATCGGCTGATATTAGAATATTTTTACATTCATTATTGATATCCGCACAGCCAAACGATTTACCCACTAGTGGACACAAAGATTTTACTGAACCTTCATCTCCAGTTGTAATTGTCATTCTCTGTTTCCAGGCCTTCTGATGTAACATAGTGTCATCAGACTTTTATAGCACTTAATGTTTGAAGCATGTAATTACAAGAATGTCCCAAGTCATCATGATTACATAAGTCCATTGTCTTTATCTTTGTGTTACTGTTCAGCTATATTGAATTTCTTCTAAAAGCAATAAAAAATAAATATTAGTATGGGAGAGTTACAATGATTTGCATGTCCCAACATGGTGTAAATTGGACCGTAACATCCACCTTTGAATCAGAGAAGCACTGTTGTCTCATCATCTGTTACCAAGTAGAACCCAAATCAATCAAGTCGTTGTTTCTATTCCAGGTATTAGAAATATCCATAGTGTATGAAATTTATGACGAGGCTGATTCTCCCGCAGAGTTTGAGTACCCACCCACCAAGCCGCACCTTGGGTCCTTGTCACAGCAGAGTGGAAGTGTGGGATCTTACTCCAGTGCTACATCGGATGGGGGTTCACCAAAGGTACGTTGGTGCTTTTGTTATATAAAAGAGTGTCACCTCATATTATTCTATATATTTCATAAAAAATATCATGCTTAAGTCAAAGTATGTTTGCATGTTTTGTTGTATCAAATCTCTATTTCAGTACCAATCTCTCTTTTATACTGTAGGAGACCAATACGAGTGTAAAAGTGAAGGGTGGGTCCAGAAAGTGGTCGGCTGGCTACCATCCTAGTTTGTGCTGCATTCTACAGTGGGTGGACCAAGAAGCAGCCCCTCCCATCACTAGTCTCAACTTCAACTCCAGATACAATCTGTGGGTACACTCCTACATAGTTAAATGCCAGAAATAAACTTTTTTGAAGCTCTATATAGTGTTAGCCACATTTTTCATAGAGTGTATGTTTAAATTGTTAGGACGCCTGCAATATGTGTATAAAATATTAAATAGTTTCAATGTGTACAGAAGTCGTGAAAGTTTCTTTTGCTCTATGTTGGATGCTTAGAATTGATAAGATTCAGTTACAATTGTTTTATCTAGCAAAGCATTACACAATGTAATTGTAGAGTTTCTGTAGAATTTATTCAGTGTCATCTGTGATATTCATTGTATCCAAGTATAGGTGGCTGGATTATGACTCATGCCATGTTCAATGGCTTACGGAATTTTGAACTATGATTCTGTTCTTACCCCTTAGAATCTGTACAGACATCGAGCTCTATATAAAGTGTGAGCTGTTCTTTGTGTCGTCTATTTTGTGTGAATGGCACCCTTGTTCTTGGATCACTTTCTATCTAGTTTCAATTTAACACAGTGGATTTAGTTCAGTAGAGTCTGTTGTGGGATAAATGATATCAATAAATCTCAAAACTTGTTAACAGTTTGTATTTTATGATCACATTTTCCTTTCTTGTTTCTCAGGTTGGCATTTGGCAATGAATGTGGTTTGGCAATAGTGGATGTCATACAGAAGGTCTGTCTCCTCAACATGGGAACCCCAGATCTCTATGGTCAGTTGATTTCTTGAAGCTAGCAGCTAACATTTTTTTTTCTCTTTGGCTCAAAAATGATGGAGGTAAATATTCTGTATTATACAGCAATATTTTGGAATTAAAATGTCATCTTGAGTAGCTTTGAGATGGCAGAATATTTACATAATCAGTATCCCGCTGATGTAAGACCATTCTGAATCTGGGATTTTGAAAGTTGTGTTATTGTGTTGTGCCAGTGGCTAGGTCCTATACTTGGTAATGGATTCAATTAAAGTAAAACAAACTCCTCAAAATCAACTCGTCAGAAAACAATAAAATACACAAGTATTATTGGAGTAAAGATTGGAGCTTCTTGATATTTCTTTTCTAATTAAAAAAAATTGTCTTGATGCTGTGATACAGCCACAATGGTCTCATCCATATTCTTAACTGACGGTTTTCTTTGTTTTCCCAATTAACAAATTACAAGATAACTGCAGCAAGTTAACGCTTGACAGCCGACATATTTAGAATTCCTGTCATCAATCCGCAGGTAAGGCAGACCCGTACTCCAGAGCACCCCGATCTCCCCGCAGTAAAAACATGACACAAAACCACAGCAGCTCTCAGCTCTCACAAACTGCGCTGAATGACGACTCCCCAACAGCAGAGGTAGGTAGTAAAGCTCTAATGACAGGAAACTAGATATAAAAATAACAGGAAATGTACTAGTGTCTATTAATCATAATAAATCAGTTTGGCAAAATATAACAAGTATATTGAACCTCAAATTAAAGAAAAGCTACTAAGTTTCAAACTGAAGCACATGTGCTACTGTATGAACATCCTAAACTACAAGTAAAGGAAATTTCCTTATTTATTAGTACTGTGCTCTATAACTTGTATGTTTTATCAAGGTAAATGTAGTGAAGATTTTGTAAATGTAACTACTGAACGTGTGAGTAAAGTAAATCTGTTTGGCTTAGCGTTATTTATCGCATGTATAGTCTGGGTACATTTGGAAATCAGTATATCAATAACTGTTTTCTTGTAAAAATCTGATTTTATTATTTGTGAAAAGAGCCATTTCAAGTTCTAAAGAAACACCATTGTTAAAGATATAATGTCAAAAAGCGTTGAGTATTAGCAATCAGTTATGTGTAAAGAGTTGAGTATTAGTAATGAGTTTAGTAATGAGTTATGTGTAAAGAGTTTCTGTTGTGGCTTGACAATATGACCACGTTACATTCTGGTTAGCATGTAAATATCCTTTATGTCAACAAGTAAATTAGGTGTAAATATTTATTTTATTGTCGTTTAACTCCATGCTTCTATTAAATGAGTATGTGCGTTCCACGAAGGAGTTTTTCTCTTAATAATTATGGTAAACTCACCATTGTGGTCTCATGCTAGGGTTATGAATAACTTTCAGTGTTTACTCAGTGGAAAGTGAATTGTTTCAATGTTGAATTCCAGTCGTACTTCTTGTCGTTATATTGGCACTGGCACTTGACGTAAAAATAAGGTAAACAATAAACTTCAGTATCTAGCCAATCAGGATTTCTGATACAAATATATAGCTTTGTCAGTTGCTTTGTGAATGGACATTTTAAAAAGATTAATTTTAAAAACAAATGAAACCATTTTTCCTTAAAACATCGGACAAGTGATTCTAACTCTAGCAAAGACCAAGAATATTAACTAATAATAGAATTCTTTTAATTAGAAGTTTTTTCTTTGCATAAAACACCTGTTTTTTTATAATGAATAATAGTGTTGCATTGTTGATTAACATTTTATTGTTTTCATTTATATTTCAGCTTTATGTTTGAAATTGTTTAATATATTCACCTTTTCAACCAGCATTTGTCTATTTATTATGTCAATATATGTATTACATTCCCTATATTGAGGAGACAAATGATAATCCACAGATGAAATATTGATCCCTTTGGATAATTATGTTGATTTAAAGTAACTGCTGTGTGTTAAGTCGCCAAATGGTATCATTCAAATGCCATTAAACATCACTCATGTACAGATTTGTGGCATTTTGATATTGTTCATAACATTACCTGAAAGTATGTAAAGTTGAGCAGAATTGGCAAATATAAAGATCATTTTGTACAGACTGTATCTATAGCCCTGATGAGTTGCATTATCTTTTAAGTAGAAGACTATAACGAATGTTTTTACAGTTCCTTAGCAGGCCATTGTTAACGGGATGTTTCATGTGCGAGTTCAGTGAAGGGCCTTCTTTGATAGAATCTTTTGTCAGGTCCTTGAAGGGTGTTTTTTGACAGGAAATTTTAAGTGTCAGGTCCTTGAAGGGCCTTTCTTGACAGGAGCTTTTAAGTGTTAGGTCCTTGGAGGACCTTATTTGACAGGACCTTGTTAGTGTCAGGTCCTTGGAGGGTCTTTTTTGACAGGAGCTTTTAAGTGTCAGGTCCTTGGAGGACCTTATTTGATAAGACATTATAAGTGTCAGGTCCTTGTAGGGTCTTTCTTGACAGGAGCTTTTAAGTGTCAGGTCCTTGGAGGGCCTTTTTTGACAGGACCTTGTTAGTGTCAGGTCCTTGGAGGGCCTTTTTTGACAGGACCTTGTTAGTGTCAGGTCCTTGGAGGGCCTTTTTTGACAGGACCTTGTTAGTGCCAGGTCACTGGAGGGTGTTTTTTGACAGGACATTTTAAGTGTCAGTTCCTTCAAGGGCCTTTTTTGACAGGAGCTTTTAAGTGTCAGGCCCGTGGAGGAAGAGCTTTTAAGAGTCAGATCCGTGGAGGACCTTTCTTGACAAGAGCTCTTAATTGTCAGATCCTTGCAGGGCTTTTCCATTAAAATTAATTTCCATGTTTATATGGCAGTCCTTGTTAAAAATTGCTGCTCTATCTGGTCCCTTTGTAGTGAACTAAATACAAGTAGACACAGTGACTGTGAAATTAACACTTTGGTACCACTGAGGACAATCATTTGGATTATATGATACTGATACAGGCCACAATACTGAAATTATAATACATCACCAGTCATGTTCACATCTTTGTTTCACTCAAATAGAAGTCTGATATTATCAGCACTTGAAATGTTAGTTTGTTCTTGTCCAGCCAAACTAAAAACCTTACTTCAATAGCTGTTTAGATATGGCATCTTTAAAACCATGTTTCAGATGTTTGAGATTTTCACCTCTTTTCTTTAAGGAATGAGGAGATGAAATGGCAGCTTTTAGCATTCCTTAAAGATGTTAATGTCTCCTCAAAATATTTTGACTTTAGCTAAGAAAAAACACTAGATTTCTAAAGTAGTAAAAGTGAAAGTTAAGCTAAAGGGTGATATGTGAGTTCAAATATAGCTGTGTGGTTGTTTTACCTAGCAACTTGTGATGATGTGAAGCTATTCCAACAACAGTCATAATCGTGGAAGTTTTGTGTAAAAAATGAATATCCAATGTCTTACTGACGTTTCCACGTTATCATTGGTTATGTCATTCTTTGTACCTATTCAAACAAAATGTGCTTTCTATTAGCTGAGACTCAGGAAAACCTTTTGTAACCATCGTTGACTGGGATATGGGACGAGAGGTCTGGGTGGTTGGTGGTGGTTATGTTTAGCTTTGGATTACTCGCTTCGCATCTTTGTGGTGATGGCGTTAAATACAATGCATATTACCATTCACTGATATTATGTACTGGTATGATTTAACCTGTTGAATGAGACCTAAAGAACCTCAACTCTGAAATTTGGAATCTGTCAGAATATAACCAGTTAGGTACTTTACTGTCCATCACCAAACTAACTTCATTCCAGAGACTTCAGAGATGTTTCAGAAATATTTTAAAACCTAAAACAGAATGTGCTTTAGCTTCTGTTTTGTTTTCATTCTGTTTTTCCTTTTTAATGCTTACATGTTTTAGCACTTAGCATTCCTTTGTTAATGTTGTTGATATGTTAGCTTTTAGTATGTTGTGGGGACTAAATAAAATAATGGGTGTCCTAAATTTTCTGTGTCAGTAGTTTCTTCCAATGCGGAACACTTTTGATTCAAAAAGAACTTTTATAGCGAAGTACCCTTACCATTTCCTAACAGTAGCTATTTGTTGGAGCCAATCAACCCAATGGCCAACGCAGAGGTACGATTTTAAAGTTATCCAACAACCTTAACCAAGCCACTGGGTTACAGTAGTCCGTCCTGCCGCCAATTAGGTCACATGACCACATTGTTTACTTCATTATTTTTGTTGGCCATCAACAGTGAGGACGTCTTTGGAAATTAAAAAGTTTTGTCAGGATTTCTTTATTTGTTGAGATTTTATGGTTAATCCCACTTCTCATGTTTCATGTATATAATAGAGACTTTATATTTATTGAATCTTCGAAGGTATCTTCAAAAGCTTGAGATTATTTGAAGACGAGGACTTATTGGGATGCCGAGATCGACTGTTTGAGTGTCACCATTCTCATTTAGCTAGCCAGTTTGTTGTTTCTTATAAACTACATTTGGTAGCTATGAAGAAATAAATAAATAAATATTTATTATAGCTTGCCACTCGTCTAGTTCATATTTCTAGGCTTTTGGAAGCTCTCGAGAAGACAGGAAGATTTGCTTGTGGGCGCGGCCATCTTAGTTTCCATGGACATGTAGTTGCGACAATTCGATTGTCACATATGCTGATCACTCGTCTGGTTCTAATAGCCAGGCATGGGCAGCATTTTTTCACAACAGACATCCCAGTCGAATTGCTTGAGAAGAAGGAATTCCCCATGGAGGCAGACATTTCAGTTTGCCATGGTCAATGCATCGTGGAGAAGTCTTGAGTGCAGGGAAAGGACTATCTCTTCGGGAAACTCTTCCTCGAGGTCCAGTCGAAACTTTCCACGGGAGGAAATACCTCCATGACGTCATTTAAGGACAATCAAGTTTCTATACCTCCCAAAAGGTTTAGAATCGGGTAGTCAGATGACGGGGACTGCCATTTATCTTAGTAAGGAAAACACAGGCATTTTAATTCAGTGAATTTGCACAGGTTGACATTTGTTGACTATTAAGAAGCGGCATTTTAGTACACTCAAGTTTCTATACCTCCCCAAAGATTTAGAATCGGGTTGCCAGATGATTGTGATTCATCTCAAGAATTCAAGGAACCTAGTCCATATTATTCAGAGATATGGCTGACTGTTATTAAAGGGCTACAGATTGAGATAACAGACATGGACTCTGGGATTGTTTCCCTTTGTTTGTCACATTTATCTATATCAAGGAATGGCAACAAGTTGTATGGACTTACAGCCAACAGAGAATGTGGCTAATCTTTGGGATTATGTAATACAGAATCTTTTGCTTTGGAGTTCATTTATTAAATCACTTCCCATATGTCTTGTAGGAGGCTAAAAGAGAGGAAAAAGTGTGTTGGTTCACATTTTTTTGGTTTAGTTCAGCTCCTATAAGGGATCAGCAGAATATGTGTAGACTTCAACAAAGCCTTGGACTTTTTGCAACATGCTTGCATTTGCAGTCCTTAGTTTATCAGTCTTTGGGCAAATCTTGGGATTTCTTGTTGGGCAGTGCTTTGACCATGTCTTCAAACATGTGGCTCAACATAGAGGGATATCTATCTGTCTGGAATGTTATTTAGACTTAGGAGGTTTCCTGCTGGACATATTGTCAGATGTTCACAGGAACTTCTTCCAGTGTTTTCATGTCAACAGGGACGAGTTTAAGTCTAGTGATGAGCATACTCCTACACATGACATGACTAGGAAAGGGACAACAGGCTTCAGAGTAGATCTTTTTGTCCCTATCATGGCATTTACTCCTCAAATACTGCTACAGTTAGTTACAGGGGGAGAGGATCCAGGCCCTGTAGAAGCTGGGGTGATAGGAGGTGGCTTCCTGTGTTTAGGAAGCCTTTTTTCCAGTTTTTGCCAGTAAATTCTTCATCCTTAGAGTAAGAGGATAATTTTCAACCAGACCTTTCAGAGGAAAGGGTGGCATTAGGAAGTGTCTGCCTGTGTCACTGATGCAGTTGTGGACAGGTGGTTGACAGCTTGGAAAGGGAAAAAAATCGAGAGAAACAGCGGTTTTGATAGAAGCTGTTTATGAAATGATCGAGGAAAGGGTGATAACACCAGTCAAGGGGTTATTTCTTGTCACAAGCAAGGAAGAAATGGCAATCTGTAGCCAGTAATAGTTAAGGTCAGGTAACAGGTGCTTGCATGTACTTTCCTTAACATGAAAACTGTTGCAATATTTGGAATTTACAGTACAGTACAGAAGTTTACGGCAGTTTACAGTACAGAACCCTAACGAACTGTATGTACTGGTTTCCTCTGCCCTTCCAACTACCCGTCGTGATATGTCCTGTACAGTGTTGAAAGCGACGTAAAACCCCAAATAAATAAATAAACAAACTTCAATGTCATGAGAACACCCACAGGTTGATTCATCTTGTCAAAGGTCTGGGTTGGATCATAAATTTAGAAAAATCAGATTTGTTTCCAACTCAAGAAATCAAATTTTGAGTTACAAATTCTACCTCAGGGTAGGGCTAGTCTTTCCAACTTAGAAGAAAATCGATCGCCTTCTCGAGAAAATACTTTCCATGTTGAAGGTTCTTCACACATCTCCAAGGAAGCTCATGTCACTTAATGGAAGCATGGCTTCAATGGAGAAGACAATACCATTGGGTCAGCTGAGTATGAGGCCAATCCAATGGTTTCTGCAGACACCCTGGAGATATCCTCAGTCTCTGGATATACCATTACCTGTGTCACAAGTTCTCAGTAATCTTCAGTAGTGGACTAATCTTTCAAACTTGAGGAGGGGTTCACCACTACGTCAGAAGGAGCACAATCTCCTGTTCACAGGTGCTTCCCCAAAGGGTTGGGGTGTTCACTTAAAACATCAAACAGCCAGTGTTCTGTGGAATCAGGTGGAGTCAAGACTTCACATAAACATTCTAGAGCTAAAAGCAGTGTTTCTAGCTTTGAAATCATTCGGAAATCAGTTTTTAAATCAAAATCTGATGATTTCCATGGACAACTCATCAGTTGTTGACTATCTAAATAAGCAGGGAGGCACTCGCGCTCAGAAAGTGTGTGCCCTAAGTTGGAGAATCATGGCGTGGACAAATGTCCCGGGGGATTCACATTTGGCCAAAACACATCCCAGGGAATCTCAATGTTCTGGCAGATTCTTTATCCAGGAAAGACAAGGTGATTCAGGCCGAATGGGCGCTGAAACATCAGGTGTTCAATCAAATCTGCCATTGCTGGCATCAACCAATGGTAGCTTTGTTTGCAACAAAACTCAATCACAAGTTTACAATGTATGAGTCTCTTTTCCCAGACAGTCAAGCTTGGGAAATAGATACATTGAACATCTCTTGAGGGGGTCAAGTCATTCAGAAGATGACCACCTACAGGTGCAGAATCATAATGATTGCACCAGGGTGGCCAGGGGTGTCTTGGTTTGGGATCTGGTGGATCTGTCCACAAATCTCCCTCTAAGGCTTCCCTTGTGGGTGAATCTGTTGATTCAGCCATTCAGCAACAGGCTTCAGAACAATCAAGCTTACTTAAATCTTCATGCTTGGCCTCTGGAATTGGTCAGAAACATGCAGGAAGATTCTCAGAGGAGTGGTGAAGCAAATTAAGGAGACTCAGAGCCACTCCTGAAGGAGAGTCTATGAGTCAAGGTGGTCCTTTTTTGGAAAGTGGGGTGAAGAGAGCCAGGTGGACATCTCAGATCCCACTATTTCACATATAGCAAATTTCCTCAAATACTTGTTTGAAGGGAATAATCTGAAACCATCCACTATTGTTAGGTATAAAACAGCAATTGCGGATGGTTTGGACTTAAAAGGTGAAGAATAATCTAAAAGTCTTGAGGTGAATAGACTATTAGCACCTTTTATAGACAAACCAGTAGCCAGTAGATACTTTCTTGGGATTTGTCACTGGTCATACATGATCATACCAAACAGCCTTTTGGCTCTTTGGGGAAGGCTTCTTTGAAGTTATTGACTTTCAAGATAGTTTTTCTTTTCTCCTTAGCAATTTATGCTTGGACATACTATTCCCTTAGTTATTAGAATTGGTTACAAGTAACTCTGGGCCCATCAACTGCCTTTTGCCTAAGAACCAGATGGCTCTGGATGGGCCTACTGCAATTAAGCCTGTGGTCATGCAAGCTCTCAGACTTCATTTGGACAGGTGTTTGGCTCAAGATATATCTCTTTATCCTGTGAGGGCTTTGAAATGCTACTTGGTTAGGACAAAAGATTTAAGGAAGAATAAGAATCTTTTGTAGCTATTAAGGAGGGCTTTACAAGAGATATTTCCAGGACAATTGTCTCATCTTGGTTGAAACAGGCTATCCTATTAGCTTATGAGAAGTCGGGCTTTGAGTCTCAGCATTTATGTCAGGTTAAAGCTCATGATGTACGTTCTGTGGTTGCATCTTTGGCTTTTAAAGGAGGGATCTCCTTAAGTGGAATCCTTGAGGCTTGTTTTTGGAAGTCTCACTATACCTTCAATTCCTATCTGAAGGACCTCTGTTGGCATAATGGTCCAAGTTTGGAAGTGGGCCCTATAGTGCTCACCATGTTATGAATCTATAAGGGTGCTTGAGTATATATATAATTGCATTTGTATGTATTCTTTCATTTGATTGTTTTGCTTGGGAATATATTGTATTTCTAGGATAGACAGCTGTACTTTTTGTATAGTGTACAGTTGCTTGCTTGAGCCTTACTTGGAGAATATGATGGGTAAGCTGATACTGCTGCCAAGTGGGGTTCAGACTGTTGAAACCCATTGATGTTTTGATGTTATACAGTCATTTTACTTTCTACTGTCTCCAAATGCATTGAATGGAGATTTAGCATTGTGAGATCTTCAACAACATACTGCCTTTATTTTGAAAGTATGTTGTATGTTATGTTGTTGAATGTTGGAGTTTATGTGTTCATAACTGCATGTAATCTCACATTTCTTATAATACAGTTTCTCACAGTGTTGTTGGTGTAGGGTAGGTGGTGGATTTTCTAAAAAGAATTCCCTCCTTCCTACAAGGCTGAATTCAGCTACTGTTAGGAAATGGTAAGGGTATTTCGCTATAAAATTGGAAAATTTTATAGTAATTAAAATTTTTATTAGAAATACTTACCATTTCCTAACACTCGGATTTCCCTCCCGCCTCCCCACAAGTCCTTCTTTTTACTTGCAACAAAAATAATGAAGTAAATAATGTGATCATGTGACCTAATTGGCATGAGAACAGACTACTGTAACCCTGTGGCCTGGGTAAGCTTGTTAGATAACCTTAAAATCGCATCTCCAACAAATAGCTACTGTTAGGAAATGGCAAGTATTTCTAATAAAAAGTTAAATTACTATAAAATTTTCCAATTTTATGTTTTTAACATAGTCTGAAATCTAGTACATCAACAGGAAGTGAAGTGGAGTTAAGAAAATACAACTTATAATTTCACTCAAAGAAATTATTATAAGTACCCAAATGTCTTTATAAATGTAGGATAAATGGTTATAATTCTTTCAAGTTATGCCATATTTTTAACATGTTTAATTTGAGGGTGAAACAGTTCACCCAATTTTGTGGCCGGCTGAGCACATGAACTAACCAGTTAATCAGTTAACCATTTACCCACTGTAAAGCTTTACTCATATTTTCCTAGCAGTATTGCGGGAGGCTTATTTAACAACATATTAATCAGAGCAAGATAGTCATTCAGCAAAATCATTAATGCCTATTGGGACGCTTTTTTTTTGCTGTGCAAAAAAAAAAAAAAAAAAAGTCCAATCTGAAATCATGTGACAAAAGGTGTGTCATAAATGATAGAAATACATTGCCATTTCAAAATCACTTGTTATTATGCTATAAAGAAACTATTTTATGTTTCTAAAAGACATTTAGTATAACTATAGTATCATTATAGTATAGTAATATGCTGTCCTGTCAATGATAGTCTATATCTTGTAAAGTGCTTAACTGGTTGTGAGATGTCATCATTGGTTTGAGTTTGCACAACCTAAAAACCTGCACACTATGGTTAACTGTTTCACCCTATAATTTACCTCACCATTATATGAAATGACAGGGCACTGCTTGATATATTGTTTTGTTATGGTATTTTAGTAAAATAGTCTTGAACTCTATTGACTCAGTCACAATAAACACCCAAATACATGCAAAATATATTTGAAGATATAGATGAACCTCAAAGTACATTTTGTATCTTGAAGGTTGATGCATGGTTATAAAATGGGCAACTATTACTAACAAAAAATGGGACCAATTTGCTGATGATACTGCATGTAATTTGGATTACAAAATTGCAGAAAGACCACTGAGCATGTGATGACCTCAAAGTAAAACCTGTCAAGATCATGCTGGATATAATAATAGTAACACTATGTCAACTGTATTGCTGTATTATTTCTAAAGCGTATATGTAGCCTTAAGTTTTTAGAGTAATTTTGTTATGGTCTTCAGTGTTCTGTATCTAGTTCCTGGGGGTGGTAGCTTTTTTTATTTGAATTTTTTCTTTGTATGTTTATATCACATAGTAGATCTTGAGTCTGTTCTTTAACCCAGCACACTTTTATAATATAACCATACCTGTAGTTACTAGTTAGATATTTTTTTCCATTTATACTATTTTGCTGTACATAGCTTTATTTAGTTGTATTTTCTGTAAGCAGTGAGTTTTCTGTTTTCAGTGTTTATTGAGTCCCTCTTACCGTGAATCCAGTCCTGTGAGACGCCAGGTAAACCTACCACAGTCACTGGAGAAAATCTGTGAAATCGCCCCACAAAAGAAACACGTGACCTACAAAAACCTTCCCTCACCTTCCCAGCTTAGTAACTCCACATGTCAGTCCAATGGACAGGAAGCAACAGAAACAAAAGAAATAAGTGAAAAATCCACAAAGCACAGACAAGAAAAGTTTGTATTTCCGGATCTAGGAACACAGGAAGGAGAGAGCTCCTCAGACAATCCGGATATGACTGACCCCTACAAAAATGTGAGGAGTAAAAGCGTCAAAGTTCATGATTCCAAAGATGCTGCACCTCCTCTGACAACCTCTGAACACCTGAATGTCAAGGTCACCACTCCAACTCCTGAAAAGGCAGACATGACAGATCAGCAGGAGCAACTGAATTTGCATTGTAAACTCATGGCCACGAGTAGCCTGGATACAGCAAAGTCCATCATGGCTAGTAGACAACATCCTGTTTCCTCTGAAATTACTAACCGGGGTATTTCCCGTACCTGTAAATCTGAATATCTTCTTTCTGGAGAGGTTGATTCAGAAAGTGACCCCAAGAATGAGTTTGAAAACGATCAAACTATAGAGGAAGACTTTGAGAAGAAAGAGAATGTTTCTAGTCAGAAGCCATTAAAGCCCAAAAGGCCACCTCCTCCTCTGTCACTAGGCAATGCGGGTTGTGGAGGCGAGAGCAGTGAAGATGACCACAGTAGTGTCGAGGTACCAGTACTCTCTGCACAGTGCGAAGGAACAGCCACATCCAGCAAGAAGGACAACTTTGTGCGCAGACTGAGTCGTAAGGTGAAATCGCTGAAAACCCCGAGTAGTGGGGGATGCAAAGACTCCCCACTAGAGGAGATGGCGCCACCTAGTGGCGGAGATATGCATCATTACCACCATCACCACAAGAATAGTGTGAAGAAACATCGGCAAGCTGCCAGGTTTGAGGTGATGGATCTGAGTCCTGAGGATGTCACGGAAAAGCCCCCTGTCCGTAGATACACCTATGCAGTGCACCTGCGCACAAAGTGTGGCGGTAGGTGCAATGTGTGAATCGTACATTTGTACTGGTTACAACTTGTGGCTCGCACTCTCCCAATCTCTAAAAGACTTGTTCTGCCTCAGTGATTGTTTTTCTTTTCATATTGTTCTTTTAACATGCACTGTTGTTGTTGGTGTTGTTGTAGTCATGTGATGGTGGTTGTGGTGGTTTTGTTTGTTTCGTTGGTGTGGTTTTCTTTTTTTAGTTATTTGTTTTGTTGGGCTAGCACTTGAATACTTGGATGATGTAGTACCATATTGTATTCCCATATGTGCCTCAGTCAATAAGTGTTTAGGAAAAAAAAGTAGAGTTTGATTTGATTTAAACCTGGTGTCTTTTTGAAATTTATGGATACTTAAAGTTATGAGTCAAGTTGTTCTGGACCTGATGTTTAAGCCTGTGAGATAATTGGGAACTTTTTTGTTGTCAGCTACAATATGTGAACAAGTAACATTTTGCATTTTGTACAACCGTTGAGATATATAAGATTAGAGATGATGTTGAAGAAACTTGCAGATATTTGCACTTTTCAAGGATTGGCAAGTTATTTGTAGTGACCTTTGATCTCAGTGCACTGGCTGATGAGATTCACATGTCATTTCTATCCAACACAGTTTGACTCTGCAGAATCAGTTTGGTTTGTTGTAGGGACTAAGGATGCACAAATGGGGAAAATTAGGCACAATTAGGCTGTATCTTCCTTTTATAACAATTATTTCCGTAAATTTAAATAAGATTAAAGTCTTGAATAGATATACTAGCACAAATCTGATCTTTGACCCACCTTTCATATAGTTTAATCTTCAATCTATCCATTATAGCATATCTACCATATCACATGATCAGTGAGATCTGATATTTTAATTCCACTGTTAAACTTAACATTCTCACTTTTACTTGAAAAAATCTTCACCAGTCCAGCTGAACATGCTGATAAAAGATAACTCCAGTGAATGGTGTCACATGATCGGTGTCACTCGAGTCCGTTCTGAGGTTGAGGCCCGTCCTTCAGACTAAGATAATCTCAGACTTCTCACTCAGATCTTCTCTACCAGGTCAGGTTTGGACAGTATCATGTCAGTTGCTGATAAGGGACTCGGTGTGATATTTCATTGTAGTCTGTTCGCAAGTCACAGCTAGCCAGTGAGCGGTGCGAGTCAGGTGACACATGCTTTCCCAGATTTGAGGGTCTGTTTTAAATCGAAATAGTTTTTATTTTTATTGTCTTTAATCTGAGACTTTTGTCATACACATCTTCTTGTTGCAGTGAGATAGTAGACCCTAATTCCCACCAAAACATGGCTGGTAACTGATGTCAGGCAGATGACGAGTGATTTGTCTAATTTTAGGGACTATTTGTGGTCTGAATGGTGTTGTCTTAGTCCTACCCCTGGTATTTGTGACTTTTAAGTAAAGAGTCATGCAAAGAAAAAAGTGCTTCTTTATAATTAAGTGCTGTGGATTGGATGGCAACTACTTTGCCAGATTTCAAAGCTCATTTTCACTTTTTGGGTTTTGAGATTGTTATCTTACCATGTGTTGCAGTGAGGTGAATTGTGTAGATTATTACTAATGGTTCACTTTTGTTTCAGATTTCAGGAGTCCTCTATATCAGAAGCTGGTCCAAGAATCGTTTTCAGATCAAGAATGTACATTATTAAGCAGAAAAGTTGTTTTTAACAAAATGAAGTGGACTATTGTCTTGTTTTTGTGTTGTATACTAAACTCTTCATCGTTTTCTTTGCAGAGTTTCTGAAAAGCAGAAAGATTTTTAGAACGCATTGGATCAGGTTCAGCCGTATCCAGTGTCATTTTGACACTGTGACTTTGGCACTTAAGATTAAATTTTTGTTTCATTGTGATAAAAATGATGAAAATAGCAAAGGCATTTCAAGAAAGTGTAATTGAACATATTTTAACATTTTCTATTACTAATATTTGAAGAGAAAAAACTTATGAATATGATAATATGATATTTAATATTTTGACTTTCAATGGGGTAATGGATTTATTAACCTTAAAATATTTCCCATTTCCAGTTATGGCTCATGCATGCTTGAGTAGACATTTTCATCATATACCAGAAACACTCGACTATATGTGTAGAACCAATAAATTATGAAATTATTTGTGGAAGTGTACTTTTGTAAATGAATATAAAAGTTAACCAGATCTAAGAACCCAATCCTCTGTGTATTGATGGGTCCTAGTTATACAGAGTCTGCATTAAGTCTTAACACAAGCCACAATGATCTTTTTTTCAATTTTCACTGAAAACTCTGCCAACAAGTTGCCCTTCATCTATGAGAGACTGCGTGTTGAGATATTTTTCAATTCACTGATATGGCTGCATCTGTTTCAATGAGTTCTGGCTTGAAAGCATGTTTAATGTACAAAATAATATTGCCATGATTTCTCTAATAAAGTGTATGTATTTTCTTGTTATTCACAGAACACAGGCAAGTTGTGCTCCAATACTTCTGAGTATATTACATCGATCCTTCAATCCAAACCCTACAAGTAGAGCTCTCTTGAGTCAAATTCTCATTTAAACAGAGAAATAAACACCAAAATTGTTTTGATATTATTCTTTTCAATTTAGATCTGTAATGTTATCTGCTTGAGTAGCAGTATTTTTTGACGTGATTTTTAGATACCTGGAGATTCGCCTTAACAGGGTTCACTTGTATTTAGAAACATACTTAACACACAGTTCTAACACGGAATTTGTGTACATATATTGATGTGGGTTTATCTTTGTTTAATTATATCCCCAGACGAAAGTCGGGGATATATTGGATTCAGGTCCGTCGCGCCGCCGCCGCCGCCGCCGCCGCCGCCGCCGCCGCCGCCGCCGCCGCCGTAGAAATTTCCTTGTGGACGCGATAACTCAAAAACAAATTAATATTTTTTTTTCAAACTTGGTACACATGTTAAGGGTGCCCAAAGGAAGATCCCTATTTTAAGGTGACCTTAAACTCCCAGTAAAAAAGAACTTATGGCCACCTTAAGGTCAGAAATTGGACTTTTGGCCACTTAGAGCCTTGTAGGTCACAAACTATGATGCTCAGCTGGCTGAAATTTTACCTGACAACACATTAATATGTTCTTAGTACATGTGCCGAAAATCACGACTTTAAGTTGAGGAGAAAATTGTGTTTGAGGCCCATAAATACCCCCACTTAGGGATTTTTTGCTATACTTTTCATATATTTTGCCCTATAATTTGGAAGTGGTAATTCTGATGAGTCTCAAACTGCGCTAGGTATAACTTTGATATGTAATCCTTGTCTGTAGAAAATTTTAGGGCTGTAGGTTTACCCAAAGGGGTCGACTTAAGGTCTCAAAAGTGCCCACAGAGACCCAATTTATGCACTTTTTGCCACTTTCAAGCACTGTAGCTTTCAAACTATGTCTCTCATCTAAGTTAAATATAATCTGGGAATATATCTATGTGTTTTCTTATATGTGCCCCAACATTTAGGCCTTTAATAGACAGTTAACCTGTGTATCAGGACCATAAACACCCACCCGAGTGACCCTTATAAGACATTTTTCACATCTTTTTCCCTGTAACTTGGAAATGGTAAGTCTGAGAAGTTTCAAACTGTATTAGATATATATTCTGTGTGTAATCTTAGTATGTAACAGATTTTAAGTCTGAAGCTTTAATTTTGAAGGTCAAATTGAGGTCTCTAAAAGGCTCCCAAAGACCCAATATTTGGACTTTTTGCTACTTTTAAGCCCTGTGACTGTCAAACTATGTGACTGATAGAGCTCAAATCCTATCTGGGAAGATATTAGTATGTTATTTTTATATGTGCCAAAAATTAAGGCTTTAAGAAGACATTTAACCTGTGTATGAGACCATAAATCCCCACCCGAGTGACCATTTTTAGACATTTTTCACATATTTTTCCCTGTAACTTGGAAATGGTAAGTCTAAGAAGTTTCAAACTGTATTAGATGTATATTCTATGTGTAATCTTAGTATGTGACAAATTTTAAGTCTGAAGCTTTAATTTAAAGGCCACATTTAGGTCTCTAGAAGGCCCCATAAAGACCCAGTATTTGGACTTTTTGCCAATTTTAAGGCCTGTGACTGTTAAACTATGTGACTGATAGAGCTGAAATCTCATCTGGGAATACATTATTATGTTCTTTTTACATGTGCCAAAAATCAAGGCTTCAAGTAGACATTTAACCTGTGTATGAGGACCTTAAACACCCACCTGAGTGACACTTTTAAGACATTTTTCACATATTTTGCTCTGTAACTTGGAAATGGTAAGTCTGAGAAGTTTCAAACTTTATTAGATACATATTCTATTTGAAAGCCACATCGACTTTGGACTTTTTACCACCTTTAAGCCTTGTGACTGTTAAACTATGTGATTGATGGAGCTGAAATCCCATCTGGGAATACATTATTATGTCCTTTTTACATGTGCCGAAAATCAAGGTTTTTAGTAGACATTTAACCTGTGTATGAGGGCCATAGACACTCGCCCAAGTGCCTTTTTTGACATTTTTTCCGTATTTTGCCCTGTTATTTGGAAATGCTTAGTGTGACAAGTCTTAAACTGTATTATATATAATTTTTGTTTGTTATGTATGTCCCCCAAAAAGTTTCAGATCTGTAGTTTAATTGCTAAGGTCTCTTTAACAATTGTAAAATGCCCACAGAAACCCAATTTATGGACATTATGCCACTTTAAAGCCCAGTAACTGTCAAACTATGTGGGTTATAGAGCTGAAATCTTTGAATTTTTCAAAGGAAATGCCTGTCTATTTAAATTTTGATTATTAATAATGTTATGGCTATCTTAGTCTTTTAAGAACTTATTTTTGTGTGTTATACCTCTGCTTGCTGAGTTTTTAACTTTTTAAAATGAAACTGGTTAAACATATTCAAGTAGACAAAATGGACACTTTAAGTGAGCTTTAAGTCCCAATATTAATGAAATTATATCCTTATGTAGTAAAAGTAGGGGATTTTTAACCCTCAACTAGCCCAGTTTTATTCAACTTGCCTCAGTTAATTTTGACACAGCTCCTACAGTTATGAACTCATTTCAGTTGATAATCACATACTTAAAATTCTCAATTCTTTTTGTATTTGAGTACCCCTTTTATATAGATTGTTTGTTTACCATTTATCCCCACCTCTGGGACCTCCAGCTATATTGAGTGACACTAAATAAACAAAGGTATTTAATGATATCAGATGAGAAACAAAGAACTCAATGGGGTTGCAGATCTTGTGTAATAGTGAGAGAGGTGTGGAGAAGGGGAGAGGGGTGGGGGTGGGAGGTAGTGGGCTTCATTACATATAACACAAAGGGGAGTCAGAACTGAGATTGTGTCACATATTTAGGTTGCATATATATGGACCACATATATAGGTATAGAGGAAATGAATAACTGAAAACAATTTGCAAATTCTAAAAATAATATAATAAAATAATAATATAAATAATTTTTTTTTAAATAATATTTTATTTGTGAACAAATATAGAAACAGATATGCGCTTTTGGGATTATGAATTTTAGAATGGACATTGAATCATCAATCATTTAAATACTTTGAAGGAAGATTGAAAAGTATGATGAGTTGAGTTAAAATAATATTTTATTTGTCAACAAATATAGAAACAGATATGCTCTTTTGGGATTATTATTTTAGAATGGACATTCAATCATCAATCATTTAAATACTTTGAAAATAGGTTTAGAGTTATCATTGCAGGAAGATTGAAAATATAATTTGAGTTATGTATTCGGTGTCTGGGGATACACCATCTTCCTTGGGAAGATATAAACAGAGTAGATTGATGTGCTGAAGTTCATATAATAATGGGTAATTATGTTTTAAAAAATTCCCGATCAAAACCTGTGGCGTGAGTGATGACCTGTCTGGGGATATGTTGGCGCCGAGTTGGCCCAATCTAGTTTTTTTAGTCTTTAATGATGAGCACCTAATTCTCTTTATATTCAGATGCTTTGTTTTGTAGACAAGTTTGGTTTGTTTGTTTCTTTTGTAGCAGAGTTTGTGACCCAAGATTTGATTGTATTTTTCTTTCATAACATCTAGTGTATGAATATGTTAGGCATTTGGCCAGAAACAAGTAGTTAGAATTAAGGTTGTGACTCTGGTATAAACATGAAACCGGGTATTTGTCTTGAAATAACCATTCTAAATTCGGCTGACCACATTTTAGCTGTAAACAACTGGAAGTCACCAGTAAGGCAAACATGCAGCAGATGGAAGCAAGCGTTTCAAAAATTAATGTTAAATATCTGTATAAATATGGAAAATTATGTGAAAAGCTTCTACTAGGTAGAGAAATCGGACTAATATTCAGGTTTGTGCAAGTGTTTCTTTGATTAAAAACCTAAATTTTATTGCATTAATATATTTTTACCTGCTGGACAATTAGCTAAATTGCTGGTGAAAGCCGGTCCTACCAAACACCAGAAAAAGACATTTAGTGTCTCCACCAGTAGGACTAGTTTGGTCGCCTCCATTCACTAGCTGGCATGCAGTACTTCCTTCCTGGCTAGAGAATGTGACTAGGGGTGGGACGAGTACAAATAATTCGGGTCGATTACTCGCAGATAAAAACTCGACTCGACATCGAGTCCTCGCGAGGTTTAGTATCCACCTCAACAGGAAACGACATCCAATATGGCGGCTCCCGTAAACAAAAAAAAATATAAAGGTAAAAGCTTTGAATCGCTTTAATTAGTTATTGTCAGCACATAATATCAATGACATTATGTTCAAAATGGTGGATTATGCGATTTAATGTAAGTAAGGTGTGGTATTTATGTTTTATTAACTAAAAAATGTTACCGGTTCTGTAGGTTGTTATATATACACGAGTATTTGACCTTGAGAATTGGGATCGAATTTTCGTGAAATTGCCCTCGCTCGTCGAGTGTCGACTGCTCGGTCGCACCCCTAAATGTGACAGCATCATTTTCGTATGGCGCATCTGCATTCGGATGGTTTTCGACAGTCCAAAAAATTTTGTTATTATCTCTACAAATACACCTTATTTCTGCAAATATTTTATATCATTGTGAAGAACATTCATCATGGCTCTACCAGGACAGAAACACGTAAGTTGTGAGCATGTTATGGTTGCGTTTGACCTGCACAGTAAGTGTGTGCAGTATCGTGACAAAGGTCTGGGTAGTGATACCTGTGTATTGAAGACAGACTGCCAGTTTTGTAATGTGCCAACTAGTTATCATGAATCGCAGTTAGCTACCCCCACCTATAGAAAGCGTCCAGCCCACATCCCTCCCAGTACATTCTGGCTCTGTCCAGATTCTAAGGCAGGTTGATAACAGTCGCACAGCTACTGAGAAGGTAAGCACTGAAAAGCAAAAGATAACCTCTACTAAAGAACCTACCAAGAAGAAGTCTTTTTCCAAGTCGTCCAACTGCAAAGTGGCCATGCCTCTGACAAAGACCTTCCAGCACTCCTCCGGCCATCTGGTTTTTCAACAGCTCACTGTGCCAGTCTCAGTAGTGAAGCAGCTACCACCTGTCACTTTAAGGAGGCCCTTCATCAAGCCTATTAGTCGGTTAGTGGTTAGTCGGACCTCTCCAAGCCAGTCTCTTTTGGTACCAGTGAGATACCAATACTGCAACCTACTGAACCGGTCAGCCAGGTTCCTGCCAGCCAGACTACTACTGTTGTCGGTGAAAAGGCTCTTCCCTCTACTTCAGCTGCCAGTGTTTCTTCACAACATGACCCCAACTCTGATTTCAAACACCAGATTGACTTGGTTCTTTCCAGAAAGCAAGTTGCATATAAACTGTCCGGAACTAAAGTGGTCTTTCTGGCGCTAAAGGAATTCCAAGACCTCTGTTCAAAAAACTGTGTATTCATAGCAACAGACAACACCACAATTGTTTCCTTCATAAACAAGGAGGGAGGCATGAGGTCAGACCGACTGTGCTCTACTGTGGCAAATCCTGACCTGGTGTTCTAGGAATCAGGTGACCCTCGAGGCATTCTAGACCAGCTTTATGTGGTAGCAGGTAAGCTATGCAGGCTAGGCCAGACAATCTAAACAGAGTAGTCCCTCCTTCCAGAGGTTTTTCAGTTGATGGGCTCCAGGTGGCACCATCGTCAAATAGACCTATTTGCTAAAAGGGTCAGCAGCAAGTTACCTCAGTCCATGCCGCCAATTCCAGACTCCCAAGCCTGGGCAGTAGATGCACTCAGTCTACCTTTGGAGGACCTGGACCTGGTGATAGCGAAACTAAGGGACTACCCATGTAGGAGAATCATCCTGATTGCTCCAGGGTGGCCCAACATGCCCTGGTTCTGGGATATGGTAGCCATGTCAAACCAGATTCTTCTGTGTCTGCCCAATCTACTGACTCAGCCATTCATTCAGATATCACACAAGAATCTGTCAAATCTAAATCTCCATACCTGGCTGCTTGAGCCTCGGTTATCAAGGAGCAAGGCTCTGAGGCAGTGGCACCAAGAATTGAGGCTCATCAAAGAGTATTAACCAGATCAGTCTACTAAGTGAAATGGGTCATTTTGCAAAGTGTGGTGCCACAGCAACCAGGTGGACTCCAGGGCACCACCTATCAAGTTCATAGCCAACTTCCTCTTGTATCCAGGATAGGAAGTTACAACTATTTACTATAGATAGCTACATATCAGCCATAGCAGAAAAACTGGGAAGTTCACTCATTAATGTCAGCTAGAACGAAAATCTCACTCGTCTCATGGATAGTTTCCATAGAGATGACAGGGTTTCAGAGGCATTCCCTCTTTGAACCATTCCTTGGCTCCTTTTGAACCCCTTAAATAGGCCTCCTTGAAGCATGTGATTTTCAAGACTGTCTTTTGGCTCTAGGTAAACACAGGAGTGAGATCCATGCTTGGCTCAAGAAAAGCATCAGACACCAGACAGACCTGTCCAAGGTGTCTCTCTACCCCTCACCCAGCTTTCTCTCAAAGAACCAGTTGGCCAAAGAGGATCCAGGCAGTGTGGCCCCAGTGGTTATTCTGGCCCTGTCCCCAACTCTGGATAAATCACTCAAGTCTGATAGGTCACTGTGCTCAGTTAGAACCCTGCACTACTATCTGGACAGGACCTCAAACCTCAGGTGTAAGGAAGAATTGGTTTTTATCTCCTTCAAGAATGACTTTAACAAATATATATCACCTTCCACTATCTCATCATGGATCAAGCAGACTGTGATCCTATGCTATGAGCTCTCTGATCAGGAGGCACATACTCTACATCAAGTTAAAGCCCATGAAGTTTTACTTTAATTATGTGGCTTGGGCTGATTCAGAGCTTTATCAACTGGGCCTGTATGCGCAGCAGATCCACTACCAGCACATACCTAAGCAAGCAGACTGCCACCTTGCCTAGCAGGGTCTTCAAGGACTACCAGATAGGCTCCTCGCCCTTATACGAGGGCCTCTACAGGGACTGAACTCCTACCTCCCTTCCCCTACCTCAGAGGTGGTCTGTAAAATTAAAGGGGGGCTGTCTGATTAAGGTTGGTTGGTTCCGTTAACCTATTTACTGGTAACCACCAATGGCATCAGGTGATGTCCCTTTTGAGACCACTAATGTCTCATTGAGTTCAATCTTAAGTCCCTAGGTAAGATGTATTTACCTAATAATAAAATAATAATGATAAAATTGCAAAGTTAATAGGTAAATTAAACTTTTGTAAGTTAATCCCTTACCTAATGGGCAAGAGAGGTCTTCCCAACTGACTCAGCATTCATCTTACTCGGTGTCATCTAAGGTTAGGAGAACAAAAAAAAATGGTCTGACGTCACTTTCTCTGGCCCACTTTCTCTAGCCAGGAAGGAAGTACTGCATGCCACCTAGTGAATGGCGGAGACCTAGCTGGTCCTGCATGTGGGGACACTAAATATCTTTTTCTGGTCTTTGGCAGGACCGGCTTGCACCAGTTATAGCTAAAACTCCTAATTAGGTAAGATATTAACTTATTAAAATTTAATTTACTTATTAAATTTACAATTTTTTCGGTTATCTGCTTTGCTACCGTGTACTCGGTTTCCCAAAGAATTTGACCATTTTCGGGTAAATGGGTAACTTATCACAGCCTTAGTTAGAATGTTTGTGCTTGAGTATTCTTTTACCATTACCCTAATCTGTACAAAGTACTCATTTTATAGCCCAAATTTATATCAAACAGGTGTGACTTTCTGAGCACATTTTCAAAATTGCTGAAATCAAACATCTAGTTTTTTTTCCTAATTTTACGCTATGAATAATTACTTGGTCTCTATTATATAAAGGGTACTCGAGTACTTCTCTCAGTCTTGTTAAGAATGGGTGTACATTGAATGATTTCAGAATATTATACTTCCCTTAGTTTTGTTTAGTTTTGGCGATTTTAATCATAATGATATTTATTTAGTCTGAGGCATGATGGTGTTCAATTGATTCAAAAAGCAATACAGTAACTACTCTTTGCTATGAATAGAAATAATTCCATTGATAACAAATTTTCAAAGCAGATTCTCTGTGGTTTGCATTTTTTACCATTTCTCACTGAACTGATTAACATGAAGGTGATTATTTCTAGTTCTGTATGCCTGTAACATCTGGCTATCAATTTTATCTGATGAATCAAAAATTGGGAATTATCTTTCATATAATCTGTCACAGCAGATCTTGTAAATATGTATTGGAAACTAATGAAAGGTTTATTGATTGTACAAAATTCATGCTGAATGTGATGGCGTGTAAATCGGTCACAGTACTGGTGGTGGGTAGTAGAGGTCATAGGTTTAACTCCAGGTGCTTGGGATTTTAATTACTCTAAACCTGGTTTCAAAGCATAAACTTAGGGAAGACTTGCTAGAGTATTTATCGCCATTTGGTTTAGCTTAAAGTTTTTGAGTTTGTCTTATTTTTTACAAGTCTGAGTTTGCACCCCCTGTATCTGATGGACACGTTTGGGAATGCCTAGCATTGCTTACTGTGTTTTAGCAGGATGCAGTAGTTGTGTTGTGTTCTGACTTAGCTTAGAATGTGTTCAGATGCAGGTTGTAGGTTGTTTTTATTATTCACTGAGTCACCTATCATACATGGACCCAGGTTGTGTGTTGTGATGGGGGCATCCTCAGTAGCTGTAGGTATATGTTGTATGTTTTCACACAGGAATTCAATAAAAATGAAGAACTTTTGGTGAGGAAGTTGAAGCAGTGCAAGATGAGGAATTGGTTTTAGATGCTGATGTGCCAAATGCCAGTGTGGGTTTTGTAATACTTTGCACTAGCCATCAGTTGGACTAAAATTAATGTATAACCACATACTTAGATGAAAGTGGATAGTTACTATGAAATGGTTACACTTATTACTGGGCATGGTTATATTGTCATTATTTCATTTATTGCTTTATAGTCAATAACCATGTTGTTATATCTATCAATGGGTATATTTATTCATGGGGAATTACCAGTATGGTTTTGTGTGGTTATATATGTGTGTGGTTATGCACAAATTGGGAATCCCAAAGTGGTTGTTTCGGTGGTGATTCTGGTGGTTAAATTTTTTTTTGCCACCCCGTTTGTAGATCAATGGAGTCTGCTTCTGCCCGACAAACACCAGCTTCTCTCAAGCATCTAATACTGCCTCTCCTGCCACTGGGGGCATCGTCTTTTCTGTCGCTGGAGGCGTTAACCCAAACAACGTTGCCGCCCAGGGCACCTCATCCAGTCTGGTGGCCCCAGCAGGAGGGAGGGCCCGGCGCCCCCACCCTCCCCTCCTCAGGACCAAATCCCAAGGTATCCGCAAACTACAGAAAACAACAAGTTGTGCTTCCATGGACGACTCCAACGGTGTGGTTGATGCTTTCTCTTACTATGGCTTGGTGTACCTGTGTGTGTGTGTGTATGTAGACACATTAGAGAGTGTACTGATGCCAATATACAGGTCGTATGGTACTCAGAAGTGTCTGTAGATGCAGTAGATGTTAACTGAGGTTAAACCAGGTGTTTTTGAAAGTATTCACAATTTTAGTTATTTGATATGTCCTATAACTGACTTCTCATCCCAGTGATCAAACCTGGTCATTTCTTCAGACATTTACAGTTTTGAGCTTTATACTAATTTGGGAGTTCATGCAGCAGTTATATCTGATACCCCTCTTTTGCTAACCAGGACAGTAAAGACTTAAAAATTTATCGAGAAAAGTGTTGTTACAACACACCATCCTGTAACAATAATCAGTTGAGTAGTAATGATTTGGGGATTTTCTCTACAAAAGCTACAGACTCTCTGAAATACCACTGTTGTGTGTTTGTCTTGGGCACATGTTAATAAGGCCTCTGGTAAGTCCACTCGTCATGTTTTGCTCTACATTTTCTTTTGTGTTCTTCATTTAATGTTGTTCTGGATTTTTTTTCTCTCATTTTTGGTACCTTTGTCAGGTATTTGATATAATTTGACTTTTCCATGTTAGACCAAAGTAACAATATGCTCTCTGCCGTTAGCGGCAAATTATCTCTCCTTTTTTGTTGCAATGTTAAATAATGTGATTTTAACATTTATCAAACCTGTTGAAATGAACTGGGTTGACTTAAAGTCTTTTTAAGTGGACATCAGTAAGCCTGAAAAAGAATAATAACATCACTTTTTCAATATTCAGTCAAAGATATTTGGCAAATATTCAAATAGTTGGTAGTTCTTTTGAATATTTATATGACTTAGCTAGTTTCTTGTACCATGTACTTTCTTTGTTGTACTTATAGAAGTCAGAGTGGTTGTTATGAAACATAAAATTTAAACATTTTAGCAGGAATCTAAGCTTCATTTGTGACTTCAGTTTAATATTTTTGTTTGGAAAAAAATAGGAAGTTGTGAAGGTTGGAACCTGACAAATTCTTATAAATACAAAGTTTGCATTTTTACATGAACACACCTTGGATGTTAGAATTTTACAGGTGACTAAAATTTCCCAAATTTTTAATGGTACTGCTGACTACTTGAGGGCACTTTTTGCTGAGCAGATTGTTACTTTTTCGATTACCTACAAAAAAAAAAAAGACGTAAAAACTTGAGCCCAAGTGTTTTTGTGAGTGAATGTATGGGTGTGTGGCTGTGTAACTGTATGTGTGCACTGCAATTGCATTTACCACATGAATACAAACGCTGGTTAGAGCACTGTCTCAATTTTATAGGTCAATATATCACCTTAAGTTATTAATTAGTATCAATTGACCTAATTTTACTCTTTCAGTGGTCATTATAGGATAAAGCACATTCTGAGACATTGATTAATTCCATTTGAATTCCAGTTTCACAGTTGTATCTAATCATCAACGTAATGCCAGAATTCAACATCAACACATTCATGACAAACGTTATTAATCTGATTCAGGAAACTTATGGCAAGATATACATGTTTTGTTTTGCAAAAATATGTTCGGTGTCTACATTATGAAAAAAATCACTGCTTGTAAATTTCAGTAAACACACAGATATTAAACACTAATAAATACATGTAGTGACAACTTTAGCCATATATGAGCAATAAATGTTTAAAATTGACAATTAGAGACTGTGCAGGTTTGTACATATATATCAAGGTCAGGTTTGATTGGGTTAATTGTATCCACCGGAAGCATCCGGTGGATACTTTGGTTTAGCGTTCGCTACGCCGCCGCCACGCGTAGAGAGATTTTCGGCGTTAACGCTCTAAGAGGAAAACAACAGCATCTAGGTTCACCAAATTTGCAGGATATCTTCATTGGGGGGTAAGTTTCTCTGGGAAGGAAAATAGCCTCATTCTGAAAAACAAGATGGCCGCCACGGGCATTTCTTTGAAAATAATCTACATTTTTCTATTGGCTGTTCCTCATAGGTAGAAGGTTGAATCTCTTCATAGGTGATATGTATGACACATATACATGTCCTCTACAACCTTGCACACATTTGACCTTGAAGCTCCTAACTCAAGGCCATCCACGGAATGCCGAAGTAACCCACATAGAGGACTTTAAAAGTGCCTATATCTCCCTTATTATTGGTCCTAGAGGTTTGCAATGTGAAGCCAACCTATAGGAAATCATGTGCTGCGAATCTTCTGATGTGGTCAGATTTGACCTGGGACCCCTCCTTCAAGGTCAAAGGAGGATAGCCAAACTTAAAAGTGCTTATAACTTGCTTATTATCGATCCTAGAGGTTTGGGATGGTAAACCAACATATAGGAAATCATGTGCTGCGAATCTTTTGATGTGGTCAGATTTGACCTTGGACCCCTCCTTCAAGGTCAAACGAGGATAGCCAAACTTAAAAGTGCTTATAACTCACTTATCGATCCTAGAGGTTTGGGATGGTAAACCAACATATGGGAAATCATGGGCTGGGAATCTTCTGGTGTGGTCAGATTTGACCTTGGGCCCCTCCTTCAAGGTCAAACGAGGACAGCCAAACTTAAAAGTGCTTATAACTTGCTTATTATTGGTCCTAGAGGTTTGTGATGGTAAACCAACATATAGAAAATCATGGGCTGTGAATCTTCTGGTGTGGTCGGATTTGACCTTGGGCCCCTCCTTCAAGGTCAAACGAGGACAGCCAAACTTAAAAGTGATTATAACTCGCTTATTATTGGTCCTAGAGGTTTGGGATGGTAAACCAGCATATAGAAAATCATGGGCTGGGAATCTTCTGGTGTGGTCGGATTTGACCTTGGGCCCCTCCTTCAAGGTCAAATTCACTTATTATTGGTCCTAGAGGTTTGGGATGGTAAACCAACATATAGAAAATCATGGGCTGGGAATCTTCTGGTGTGGTCGGATTTGACCTTGGGCCCCTCATTGAAGGTCAAACAAGGACAGCCAAACTTAAAAGTGCTTATAACTCGCTTATTATTGGTTCTAGAGGTTTGGGATGGTAAACCAGCATATAGAAAATCATGGGCTGGGAATCTTCTGGTGTGGTCGGATTTGACCTTGGGCCCCTCCTTGAAGGTCAAATGAGGATAGCCAAAGGTAAAAGTGCTTATAACTGGCTTATTATTGGTCCTAGAGGTTTGGGATGGTAAACCAACGTATTGGAAATCATAGGCTGGGAATCTTCTGGTGTGGTCGGATTTGACCTTGGGCCCCTCGTTCAAGGTCAAATGAGGACAGCCAAACTTAAAAGTGCTTATAACTCACTTATTATTGGTCCTAGAGGTTTGGGATGGTAAACCAACATATAGGAAATCATGCGCTGGGAATCTTCTGGTGTGGTCGGATTTGACCTTGGGCCCCCTCCTTCAAGGTCAAATGAGGACAGCCAAACCTAAAAGTGCTTATAACTCGCTTATTATTGGTTCTAGAGGTTTGGGATGGTAAACCAACATATAGGAAATCATGGGCTGGGAATCTTCTGGTGTGGTCGAATTTGACCTTGGGCCCCTCCTTCAAGGTCAAACGAGGACAGCCAAACTTAAAAGTGCTTATAACTCGCTTATTATTGGTCCTAGAGGTTTGGCATGGTAAACCAGGATATAGGAAATCATGGGCTGGAATCTTCTGGTGTGGTCGGATTTGACCTTGGGCCCCTTCTTCAAGGTCAAACGAGGATAGCCAAAGGTAAAAGTGCCTATAACTAACTTATTATTGGTCCTAGAGGTTTGGGATGGTAAACCAACATATAGAAAATCATGGGCTGGGAATCTTCTGGTGTGGTCGGATTTGACCTTGGGCCCCTCCTTCAAGGTCAAATGTGGACAGCCAAACTTAAAAGTGCTTATAACTCGCTTATTATTGGTCCTAGATGTTGGGATGGTAAACCAACATATAGGAAATCATGGGCTGGGAATCTTCTGGCGTGGTCGGATTTGACCTTGGGCCCCTCCTTGAAGGTCAAATGAGGACAGCCAAACTTAAAAGTGCTTATAACTTGCTTATTATTGGTCCTAGAGGTTTTGGTGCATTGTCTTTACAGTGGATACAATTTGCATCGGTTTTCCTATGCGCTAGGTCTAGTTGATTATTACATCCTGCCATCCCATCAGTATGACCCTTCACACTAATAATATCCCCTATCTCCTTTATTAGTGGTTCTAGATGTTTGGGAAGTGAAGACAGTTTTACGCCACAGCCTTTAACTTGGTGTCTGGATGGTTGGGCGGGTGGTGGCAAAATTTTTTTGTCCGGGCTGTATCTCAGAAATAAAAATATTAAATAGGTAACTGATGGTTTTAAGAGTTAAGTGGTACAGCAGTACAGAGACAGGCCATCCACTGCTATAATAAGGCAATGTTGTGCGTTTGTGTACATGTGGTGATGATTCCTGCCCAGTTGTCCCTGCCATCCTTTGTGTGTGTTATGACAGGTAGGATCTCTATATGTTGCACACAGAAGTACCGCGTTGTTACATTTCCTTTACGTGATGCATGTTTAACTGATGTAAATTCATACATCCACTCGGAGAATATACGGTAATTCTTCCCACCTACACTGGAAATATAAGAAGGCTTCAATCTGTTGCCACTTCACCAATGTTGTATCTTTATCAACAGGTAAGCAGGACTTTTGTGTTTTTACGTCTCTCTGAAACAGACATTCTTAAATACAAATAAATAAATATATAAGCACTCAGAGAATGCACACCTCCATGCCAAATAATTCCAATATTACTTTTGAGTGCAATGATAAAGTCTTTTTAAAAATTTCCGGGACCAAGACGGTCATCCAGATCTCCACTAAATAAAATCATCAGTTCCTTGTACCATTGCTGATATTTCTTGAAAATTTCATAAAAATCCATCCATAACTTTTCCAAGTTATTTTACAAACAACATACAGATGAACACACGCCATCAAAAACATAACCTCCCAAAGGAGACGTTCAGCAGTCTGTTATGTTACACCTTAGCCAAAATTTCAGTGATTTACAGCATATAAAATAGTAAATGTAACATGAATATTTAGGTTTTACCAACATTAGTGTGAACTTCTGTGTGCAGAAAATATAGTTAGTTTTAAAGCTAAATGTTCATCTTTGCTTCTTATTTCAAGTGTTTCATGGTTGTATTTGTTTATTTAAATAATTTTCACCCTTTTTAATTTTAACAGTATTTTAGATTTTCTGAAAAGTTGAAGTCTACCGCTAGCAGATAGGATATTAAGTTGAACCGATCGTCTATTTGGAAAAAAAGACTTGTGTACAACAAAATAACAATGAACAGAGTCTGAATTTGACAAAAATAAGAAGCAATTTGCTCGTCATGTGTAGAAATTTGCTTGTGAAAACTTTTCTCAAGAGCAAAATTTGTCATATGGCAACAATTTTATTTCGCCACTTTATATTGCTTGTTTGTAGAAACCACCTGTAAAAATGTTGTCACATGCTGAATTTGCTTTTTGAAAAGTGTTAAAATTTGGTCCCAGGATGAAGTTTTTCAGTACGAGGTGTTGACTAATGATCCAGGTGTTACTTTCAACCCGGGTGATATTAAGGAAATTTATAGTGATCCAAAAAATGTAAGTTGGAGACCTTAAATGAACCAGCAACTAAAACCATAGAGATATTTTTAAAAATTACCATGATCTTTCAATGGAGTTCCTGAGTGGTCTAGTCAGTCAGCAAGTTTGGCATCTAATCACTGACAGTCACCACCAGTAGTAATGCTACTAATGCTGTGGTTCTTTCCTACTATCACCCTGGCTATTGATTGGGACATAAAACCCTAAAACCTTTGAACCTTTGACTCTCGTTGGTTCGCATACCCTTTCTGTACTTGTTTCAAGATGGAGAAAACTAGAGTAGTGACCTCCCAGATCAAACCTTGATTGATTGGGTTTAAGATCACTTTCAAGTTTCAACACATTGCATAGGCCATATCACAATTGGGTAGTTGAGGGAATGGAGGAAGTAAGTGCATACCAGTTGGTCAACATTCTGCACTGAAAAGCATTAGGCACTGGCAAGAACATGATATTTTCCCCCCTGGGTAAGGGACAGAAAACAAACCCAGGACCAGAATGGTGACATATGTGTGACTTGTCCACTAAACCACCTCGAGGACTCTAATACTCCTGCTTATCCAGCTACCTAATGCATTGATAAACATTAGGTATGGGTTGGTATGCTTGGTGTCTCGGTATCAAGAATGTTTTACTAAGATACCGGGACAAGATTTTACAACTGCCACTTTGCTTGTCAATACATTTGATGGAAGGAAAACTTAAAATTTTGGAAACAAACCAGAAGTCTGAAGTTGCCCCCTTTTTATGCCATATTTTATGACAACATTTTATAATCTCTATCTCAATTTTCAACGCATTAATAAAGGAAGGAAAACTTAAAATATTGGGCACAAACTAGAAATCTGAAGAAATTATACACCTTTATCTCATATTTTTGTGCATTTTCTGACTTTTATTGCGATTTCATTGAGAAGAACCATCCATGTGTTGGTTCAGGAGTTTAGCTCCCCATTTTGAATGGTGGTGTACTAAAACGCGGAGTCCCAGAATCGGAACTGTTACACAGTGGTGACCTCCCATTCTAAACATTTTCTCTACCACCCATTCCTGATATATATTTTTATTGCATTAATACATCCTGACGAATGGACAGTTGCTATTCCGGTCGGCACAGACCAGCCTGCCAAACAAAAGAAAAATTCATTTTGTGTTTCCACCGGCTGGCCGGCCCCACTGTACATTCGCCAGGGACGCATCATACTTCCTTCCTGTCTAGACAGCATAACGTCATAGCATCTTTTTCGTTTGACGCGTGTACTGTGCAGACGGATTTTTGTGAAAGTTCTTCAAAGTGTGGATTAGTGTCTAATTTTCTACTTATTTGTAGTCTAACTTGCTACTAACTGTTTATAGACACTTATAGATCATCCCAGGCATACTGTGCCCGTTATAGCGGTAAAGGAAAGGGCGAAGACCCCTGTGTAAAGAGAGAAGCTGTTTGTCAGCTTTGTTTTCTTAACCCAGGATCAGAAAGCACGTTTGTCAACATCAATTGTTATCAAAAGAAAAAGGAAAAACGTGACCAAAAAGCCATCCAAGAAGAGTCGAGTAGAACCCTAGTCGACCCTGCAGTAGTTACTGTCCTAGGGGTAGCGAAAGATAGACAAGATTTGAACCCAGAAGAGGCAATTAGTACCCCTGGTGCAAAAGCCAAGAAGATTAAAGGTTCAGAAGAGTTGAGTAGCAGTAATGCGAAAGACAAGAAGACTGATCACCAAAGGAAAAGGTCAAAGCAACGAAGAAGCATGGGTCACCTGCTAGGGTTGCAAAACCCTCTACAGACAGGAAACTAGAGAAGTTGGACCAGAAGGGGTCAGAACGCTTCAACAGATTAGAGGCCATGCTTTTGTCCAGAGCTTTTTAACAATCAGAACCTGTTTTCCAGTCTGGTTGTAGCTCCAACCAAGCCTCCACCAGCCATTGCTGTTGACAACAACCAGTCCTTTTTCCAGCCTCAACCGACCGACCAATCGACCACCATTTCAACCGACCAGCTCACCGGCCACAATTCATCAGCAGCTTGCCCACAAGCCTAAGTCTGATAATCAGCCTAGCACTGCCACGACTCGCCAACAAAGGACCAACCAACAGGCCAGTCTTCATCACCAGCCTACTCACTGTCCTAAGACTGATAACAGGCTTAGTGCTACCATCACTCACTGGCAACCGACCAACCAACCGGCCACTCTTCATCAGGAGCCTTCTTACCGGCCTAAGACTGATCACAGGCCTAGTTCCACTGACCAGCTGAGTACCGGCAGGATACTCCGTTTGAACCCAGCACTACCAATATGGACGTCCAGCAGTCACCAGATACTGATATGGATACTAGCTCAGACACTGATTCAGAATCTGTAGTAAATGTGCAGCCTACTGGTCAAGCAGAAGAGGGTGAAGTGTCGGATCTTGACCAGGACATTTCCTTAACCGACACTGACCAGACCTCTACAGAAGAACAAAACTATAGAGAGATTACGCATGGTGTTACATTCTTACATGGGCTGGACACTCATAATGGACATTGATTCAAATAGTGCTGATAACCCTTTTGCTGCACCCAAATAACAGCCAGTGGGTAAAGTGAGTGTGAATCTTCCAACAGACGATTGGCTGTGCAGGAAAATTGACGGTTTGCACCTGACATTCAAGGATACCCGTCCAGAAGCTCTGAAACAGGGGGTCTGCAGAGAGACCAGTTTGGTAAGCATGGCAAATCTCATGTGAAATGGTATCGGCTCCGTCGCAACCAGGACAGGCCGGCCGGATCTGTATTAATCTGGCATTGTGACTCAGCCAAGTTAAACAGTGTGTATCACCAGCACCAACTTCATGTACCTTGTCACAGGACACCCTCAGACATTAGGAGAAGGCTGCAAGAGAGTCCACCTACGTCTGTAACCAGGCAGCTGGACTCAGTAGGTGCCTCAACAAAGTACAGCAAGGTATGCAGACACAGCTGAGAGTGTTACAGAGTGAACAGGTGAAAGGAAAGTATGCTAGTAAAGTGGGAGCTGCTACAGAAGAGCTTCAGTATCTGAACTTCAGTAACAGTATCACACAGTGTGTAGTGAAGGCCATGGAACACCTGTGTGACTTTGCTTTTGTCTCCATGGCAAATGTGACACTAGTTAGAAGGAACCCATACTTGACGCATGCGAAGACCGGCCTGAAGCAGGATACGCTGGCAGCCTTACATCAAGCTCCTCTAGACTTGCCTACACTGTTTCTGGACTCTGTGTTGAAAAGGGCTGAAGAGGATATTGGTAGATTTGAGGACAAGGACAGTCTGGTGGCAGGAGGGACAATCATTTCCACCCTTACAAGAGGTCGGATAACAAGTCACTGGAATAAAAGTCTGGTAAACCAGCTTTGAAACAACTGAGATGCTTCAGCAAGAAGAAAGGTGGTGGTTATAGCAGCCCTGGTCCCAACTCTGGATAAGTCCCTCAATTCTGATAGGTCCCTATGTCCGGTCAAAGCACTGCGCTACTATATGGACAGGTCCTCAGGCAGAACAAAGAGTTGGTCTTTCTCTCCTGAAGGGTTTCAACAAGCACATCTCAAGTGCCACTATTGCCTCATGGATCAAACAGACTGTGATCCTATGTTATGAGCTCTCTGATCAGGAGGCCCTCACCTTACATCATGTCAAAGCCCATGTGATGGGCTTCCTTCAGGAGGTTTATTTGCCTTCTGGGACTAAACTCGTCTCTCTCTCTTCCCCTACCTCAGTGCAAGTCTGTAAAAAATGGGGGGGGGGGGGGGGGGGGGGGGGGGGCAATATCAGTATAGCTCCGGCAACCAGTTTCTGGTAACCGACCATAATTCTATAGGTTTCTAGCTCTAAGTCAACCTGGGCCAGAGAAAATTTATTATAATTTATGAGTTCACTTAACTTCCTGGTAACTTACCCGCCGACCAAGCGGTAGTTATTCAGCAATTGTCCATTGGATAGGATGTATTAACACAATAAAATTGCAAATTTAATAAGTAAATCAAATGTTTATAAGTTAATACCCTGTCCAATGGACAGGCAAGGCCCTCCCAACTGGCCCCGCTATCAGCTTACTAGGGGTCTAATAGGTTTAGACAACAAAAAAGATACTATGACTGGACAGGAAGGAAGTACGATGCGCCCCCTGCCGAATGCACAATGGGATCGGCCAGCCAGTGGAAACACTGAACAAAATTTTTGTTTGGCGGGCCAATCTGCGCCGACCGGATTAGCAATTGTCCATTGGATAGGGTATTAACTTGGTCGGGAATTTACTAAAATTTAATTTACTTATTAAATTTGCAAATTTCTACTTCAAACAGAATTCTACTGAAACTAATCACCCGCAAGGGGTTTGGTTGTGTAGCCATCCTTGCACAATTCTTTTTTACTGTCAGTTTGTGGCTGATTATGAGATTTATGCAGGTGAACAGCGAGAGCCTGTCCAATGTTACCAATTGAATGAACTTCAAGACAAACTGATCTTTGTTATAAATGATGTATCAATGGTGTCCTCCAAAATGTGTTGCTGATTCTTGTCTTTTTATAAGTCTAATTAACACATTATTATTATTTCTGTTATTAATTTGTGTCATATATATTGTGGTCTGACCATGTGGGTAAACTGACATGGTGTGTGTTCCCATCAACACAGTTCGTAATGTATTTATGTTGTGGAAAACTTCTAATTTTGTAAATAAAAAATTTTTCAAATCATTTTTTTTTTTTGCTCAATTAATGATCAGTAGCTGTCATGTGATACATTTTATGGACATAATGAAGCAGTATTTCAATTTCAGTGTGCATGACCAACTTAGAGATAAACGTATGAATATTGAAATTGAATTTCAATCCTAGATCTGTAAATATTCAGTAAGTTTTATGGAAATTCAGCAGAACCTGTGTTACCTTCTGTGTTCAGAATGTTTTGACTTTATGAACTACTTTTCAATCTTCAAAATTTGTCTTTCCTGGTGGTTTTGTATCGTGATCCTTCTTCATGTGACGAGTCCTGTATTATCCAATCACAATGAATTTCATTCTCAGTATGTTCAGATAATTGAGTTTTAACTCTATTAAGATCACTGCAGTGGCAACAGATAATGTACCAATCAACCACTATCATTTGCTTAATGAATTTACACTAGTGTTGTGGATGGTTTCAAAATTTAGAACCCATTTCCGAAAATGCAAATTTGGCAGATAAATGTATAGAATATTATAATATACTGTGAAATATTTGTTGTAGCTGAATAGTTACAGTGAATTTATGTTAAAATAGTGAATATGTGAGGAAACTATTTTTTTTCACAAGAAAATGAAAGGTAGCCGGATCACTGTCTTTCAGTTGGCAAATATTAGGTTTCCAGTTTGCTGTCTGCTTCACTAATTTGGACTCACATAGACATTTCATCACGTTCTTCCCGTAGATCAAAATAATTGATGTCTGAGGATTGCGAATCGTGTGTGTGGGAATGTACACTTAAGACCTGTACACACCAGAAACGCTGAGCAAAGATACAAAGCATCATTTAAATGGGGAAAAAACGGTTCAAATGTTTCCTTTAATGGACCTAGTTTTTGTTTTGGTTGAAATATTGTTGTATATACTGACAGTAACATCTGATCACACTACAAAAGTTGAATTCTTAAATAAATGAAAAGAACTTGTCGTATCATCTCTTAATTTTTTTTTTGTTGCACACAGGTGTTCATCTGTAAATATCCTGTTTATTTTATCCTGTTCATTTAGTAGTAACTCCTTATTTTTAGTAACAAGTTTAAGTTTTGTTCATATTTGAATTGTATTTTGTTTTTGGTCTTATTTTAATAAATATGTTATTTTTATAGATTTTTCATTCCATAGAAAATAGAAGCATTTCAAAAATTATGACTTTCTTATGATTTTATTTTGTGAGGTTTATTCAGTTCCTTTGTAGAATGACTCGTGTTGCTTTCTTAAAAATGTCACTTTGTACCCCTGTATACTTGGGTTGCTTACAGCTTGATTTCTGACTCGGTGTATGTACCTCTCTGTGTGGTTTGCCATGTGACAGTGATTGATGAAATGATATTGTGTACAGGTGGAATGCTTGTGTGTTCCCTGGTCAGAATTTACACACAAGATCAGGCACTGTAAAATTAACCTAATGTGATACTTATTGAACATTCGCTACATGTAAGTTTGTAGGTTACAGTGATTGTTGTTGTTTGTGTGTCCTTTCTCTTGGGTGTATACAAGTGTATTCTGTAAAGATTGAAATTTTATTGGATTAATTGTGTCATTCTAATTCTTATGTGACTTTTATAGAACTTAATCTTTGCATAGTCCAAAAAAAGTCATGTATCAAATTACAAAGGAGGTTCAATAATGTCTAATTTTTCTGTGAAAAAAGGAAAGTGTTCAACAATTTTACACAGAAGATATTTCCCATAAAATATCCAAATTTTCCTCTTCTAGAGAAAACTGAGAGTTTTGTAAAATTTCATCAGTAAAAAAAAAGTACTTAGTGGAGCCATGGTAAAAAAGTACTCAGTACTGGCTGAGTTATGGTAAAAAAGTACTCGATACTGATTGTGTCATGGTAAAAAACTACTCAGTTCTGCAGTCTGCGTAGGCATTTGACCCACTTCTTAACAAAGATTCCTGTCTATAAATCAAGTGTACCACCTGTTATACCGTGTCCCACATCTATATAAAGCCTGCCACATCTATATAATGATCTCTGACGTCTAATATAGTGTTAACTTAATAAAGTTTCCCACCTGTAAATAAAGCCTTTCTCTCTTGCAGTCAGGCTTTAATGGTTTAACTTCAAATAGTAATTAAGCGTCCCTGAAAGGGCGCTTATTTGTTTTCGCCTCAGTTTCCTCGCCACCGCCGCCGCATTATGGTCTCCCTTGAATATCTCCCTTATTATTAGAAGGTTTCAAACCATATTTGGCAGTTATATACCTTAGGCGTGGGAAAATTTTTCTGCATGCTTAAATTTGACCTTTATGAAAGTCACATGATCAAAAACAATTTTTTGAAGCACACCCCCCTATCATCACAGTTCAGGAAAAACTACTTGCTACAGAGCCTTATAATTTAACACACCTGTTTATACTATCGAAAACGCAAGCTGATTAGATTTTGGGAGCAATCCCTTGAAAAATGTCTCATTTATGAGTGATTTTCTGACACCTTCCAATCTGAAAGCCTTAAATTTAGGCCAACCCCCCTATTATCTTCTTAAGTATTGCATTTAGAGCTATAAAATGTACTGGGAGGTAATAGGAAACCATATGTGGAGAGTCTAAATAGCCGGTCAGTTTTACCCCCCCCGACCCCCCCATTATGGGCCAAACTGGGGTCATAAATAGCTGCTTTGGAATTTTTGCCTTATATCTCCTTTATTGTTGCTTTTATACCTTCAGAATGTATTAAGAGGTATTGGGAAAGCATATGTGGAGAATCTAAATAGCCGGTCAGTTTTATCCCCCAACCCCCCCTTATGGGTCAAACTGGGGTCATAAAATAGTTGCTTTGGAGTTTTGCCTTATATCTCCTTTATTGTTGCTTTTATACCTTCAGAATGTATTATGAGGTATTGGGAAAGCATATATGGAGAGTCGAAATAGCCGGTCAGATTTACCCCCGACCCCCCATGGGCCAAATGGGGGTCATAAATAGCTGCTTTGGAGTTTTTGCCTCCTATCTCCTTTATCGTTGCTTTTATAGCTTCAGAATGTATTAAGAGGTATTGGGAAAGCATATGTGGAGAATCAAAATAGCCGGTCAGTTTTATCCCCCGACCCCCCTTTATGGGTCAAACTGGGGTCATAAAGTAGTTGCTTTGGAGTTTTGCCTTATATCTCCTTTATTGTTGCTTTTAGACCTTCAGAATGTATTAAGAGGTATTGGGAAAGCATATGTGGAGAGTCTAAATAACCGGTCAGTTTTACCCCCCGACCCTCCCTTATGGGCCAAACTGGAGTCATAAATAGCTGGTTTGGAGTTTTTGCCTTATATCTCCTTTAATCGTTGCTTTTATAGCTTCAGAATGTATTAAGAGGTATTGGGAAAGCATACAGTGCAGCTTTGTGCATTCTTAGCTTTACAGCATGCTTATTAAAACCACAAAGCATTTTAAACTTTAAGGGACGCTTCGCTTTTGTTAGCAAAAGCATTCCTCTAGTTGTCAACACATTTTATTGGTTATTAATCGCACATTATTAATAAGTTGAATTTAACCATAATTTTTGGCCCCTTTGACTTCAATCAAGCTATATCCCAAAGTATTTTAACGCTATTTATCTCCCACCAGCAGCCAAAGGCCATGGTCGGGAGATTATAAAACGCCTTCCGCCCATCTGTCCGTTTGTCACGCTTTTACATTAACCTTAATATCTTATTCATTTATAAAGATATCTTCACTAAATTTGCAGTGAATGTTTATGGGTATGAAAACCTGTCTGTGCAAAATTTTGGCCTCATTTTGAAAAACAAAATGCCCACCATAGTTAATTGTTTGAAAATCATAAAGGTGCTCTAAATCTTGAAATATTCCAGCTAGCTTCATCAAATTTGCACAAAAGCTATATGGCTAGAAAAGCTAGCATGATAGTAATTTTTGCCTAGATCAAAAACAAAATGGCCGCTATATCACGTTTAATGTCAAATGGGGTTTTGCCAGTAAAAATGCCATATATCTCCCCTAATATTGCTCCTAGAGGTTTGGAATGTGAAAAAAACTTGTAGCACGTCATAGTCTGGAAATCTTTTCCAGATGTTGAATTTGACCTTTGACCCCTGCTTCAACATTAAATGGGGTCATCACACTAAAACGTCCTTATTTTTCCCTTATTATTGGTGCTGTGTCTTCAGAATGTAAAGACAGACCATGAAAAGTTCTGGCCTGTAAATGTTTTGTCTGAGAAAAGTTTTGGCCCTATTTTGAAAAACAAAATGGCCACCATAGCCAATTATTTTCAAATCATTAAGACGCTCTAAAACTTGAAATATTGTAGCTAGGTTCATCAAATTTGCAAAAAAGAAATATGGCTAGGAAAGTTAGCCTGATTGTAATTTGGCCTATTTTTGAAAAAAAATGGCCGTCATATCACATGTTTAACGTTAAATGGGATTATCATAGTAAAAGGGCCTTATATCTCCCTTACCATTGCTCCTAGGGGTTCCAAATGTGAAAACAACTTAAAGGAAGTTATCGCCCGAGACTCTTTTCCAATTGCTGACTTTTACCTTTGACCCCTTCTTCAGTGTCAAGTGGTGTTATCTTGCTTTTGTGACAGAACCCAAAAAGTGATAAAAATCACTACTACTGGCTTGGCTAGTAGGGATTTCCCTTATAGCTCAGCTGGTAGAGTGTGCCTTGTGAGTGAGAAGTTGTGGGTTCGAGTCCCCTGGAAACCTGGTCCTGCGACACTTTTACAAAGGCCTTATATCCTTTAGTTCTCCATTATTACTGATTCTAAGGCGGGAGGTAACCGCTGCGACAGTGGCCTTGTTATTCTTCATGTTAAGTGTATTAGATTTTTCAGCACATGCAAGAAGCATTACCCTTCATTTCCTGAAAGCCCCCATAATCATACAAATTTGAACTATGTACCCAATATAATTAGCTGTAATGAATTATTTATTTACACCAGTGTAATGTATGGCAGTGTATGGTTATATTGCTAATTTACTAAAATGGATAATGCTATATATTGTTCTCCAAAGACAAAACATCATTAAAACAATGTTAGGAAGTCGATTTTAACAAAGTACTTTATTATTCTATGAAACAGGATGTTTTAGGCAATGCCATCTGTACAGCTGGCATCCATATTTTTAGTGTTAATACAGTATATTATTGTTCATCAATATTTTAACAGTGATTAATTGTGGTTCTTCAGTTGAAATCAATGTTAAAAATGTCCTATCATTTGGTTGACCCAATATCTTCAAAATAATTTTTCATCACTGTAGCCACTTGATATACTTGGTGCATATGCATCATATTACACATTGATCCACCGTCCCATGCGACCTGTTGAGTTTTTCTATGAACTTCACCCAGGAAAGTTAGAACCACCTAGCTTCACCAAAGTTTCACTATTTATGCTCAGCGCTTTAAAGGCTTGCCTGTGTATAAACTTTAGTCTTGCTTTGAGTTAAAAACAAGAAGGCTGTAACAGCTGACTTCTTGTTTTCTGCTCATTTAAACTGTTACCTGGATGATAATATCTCCAAATTTTAGATATAGGTCAATTGTGTTAATAGTCTGCATTCTGTGCCACAGCTGTCATATTAAAAGTAAAGTTACTTGTATGGACAACTGAATATAAACCTTTTTCTGCTCTCTTCACTATATTTTATATGAGGCCTGTATATTATTATGTCTAAGACTTTACGCTCATAGTGCTGATTTGGGATGAAATACAAAAAGAAAAATAAATAGTGAAAATTTGTGTTTACATAGCACAGCTGTTATATTTAAAACCAAAAATTGTCTTTTTTTTCCACAGTTGCATTTTGAAACAATATTAAATGTTGTGGCTGTTGTGAGTTGTTTATCAGTTAGATTGTGTTTCAATATACGCAACCTACAATCCAAGAATGCAACTTGCAATATATATGTTCATGCATGTCGGCTTCATTTGTGGATGCCTTTTACTGAAATAATCCTCACATGAATAAATCTATTGAATAAACATATTTTTAAAAAGAAACAAATCAAAAATCATACATTTACCTGCAAATCTTGATCCCATGTTGAGAAGTAAACATATGCATGCTTGAGATGGCCAGCATTTGCAGTTGGCATTTGGTTGTATTCTTTTCACCCAAGGACAGAAGAAGTTGTGTTCAGATATTGCTTGTATGGTAACACAGTGATGTTGTTGATGTTGTTGTAATGATGTCATCTATGATCTCATCCATCCAAAAATGACAAACTTTTGTTTGGCCCCAGTATTGGTTGTTCTTAAATCTCCGCACAATGTTATGGCTAGGACTGTGACACAGTGACCGGGTGCTGGGGTCCTCACAGAGAGGCAAAGTATGACAACAAACTGGGTGTAAACTGGCAAACTGGTAAAAATAATAAAATATAAGTGATTCCCATGAATGTCACGGGGAAATATTTAGATTTGTGAATATAATATTAATTTTCTTCCATCAGGTTTCCTATATTCTAAGATGTTTGATGTATTTTTGTATGAATGTGTTTAGAGCAGCCACCCTATTTGCTTTACTGCTATGTTCAGTTGGTTACAACTAAAATCCTGTGACTCACAACCGGACCAGTTATTGCACTAGGATACCCAGCTCCTGTGTTTGCTTCAAAACAGCCCTAGTTTTAGCTCAGTTAATTAAAATGCATCAATACAACTGTGTATTTAAAGGCACATAAAAATCTTTGAGCACTAGAATATAAACAGCAATATCCATATTGGGGTGAACATGTTACATTTAGTTATTGTACAAAGGAACTGTTTCCAAAATGTGTGTTTTGTATTTCGGCATCTGGAAAAAATTTCCAAAAAAATATATATATTTTTCATTGGTTAAACAGGTGATGAAACTATGGAGTGAAAAGACTGCTTTGATATATATTAATATACATTTGTCTAACAATGGAAAGTTACAATTTTGTATATGAAAGCTCTGAGTTAGACTTACAGTGTATATTTTTACTTTATATTCACCAGTATAAAGTTTCAGGTTCCATATGACTCAGTTTACAATCCAGTCTATACCTTCCCTACCTCTTCATACAATACGTTTATTATGTTTTTCTATGATAAATATGTACCTCCATTGTGCAAAAATGTTCATAGAGGTAGATACCTTTTTTGTTGGAATAACAAATATTTCATGAAGTAGAAGATTTACTGTAACAGAATAAAAAACAAACTAGTAATATTGACAAATGAGGATGTTTGATTGATTTTGGTATGTCACTTTGAACATAATACAGGTGATATCATGATGCGTTGCTGAAGGGATATAAGAAAGCAGTGTATATAACTTGGTCAAGATTCTACACTGAAAACTTTCAAAGCCTCAAGCAACAAACTACCGACTTTCCCACTTAGGACCAAATTGAACCCATGTCTTTTGATATGGCGAGTGCACCACACACAAGCTACCAACACAAACATGAAGTGCTTGTGAAGTACAAACTTCAAGCAATAATGGTTACTGAAGTTTGTAATATTGATTGGGTCACAAATTTACGGTGATAATTTTATGTAGAAATTGACCAACCCTTTTTGCAAGTTATTTATTGGAGTGTTGTTCATGTTGTGTATACTATGTTACACCTTTTTCCATATATTTATGTTTTCAAAGTGTTAACTTTAATGACTACTGCATTCCAACCAGCTAACTGAAGACTAGGAATGCATATTTTAATTGAAATAAATTCATATTAAATGACCCAAGACAGTGCAAATGTATGATTTGTGATTAAGGTTCTTCAAAATTATTTTTCTCAGGTACGGCGGCATTTGGTTAATATTCTGAATAATTAGTGCTGAACCATTCTAAAAATAGATGTTCTACACTTATTTTCGACTTACTGATATGTGTGTGTTTATTTCTGACAGATGGCTCGTTTTCAAGGTCACGTAGCTCCAGTATGTCTAGTCTCGAGAACATCACAAAAGAAGCAATACAGTGCCTGGCATTTGTAGACTCTTACACCAGAAAACAAGGTGAGTGGCAGTGTGTGAAACCCACTGTCACACTTCCCCGTTTTGGTGCTGTAATAGTACCCTACAGTGTTCGCTCTCGAGCGCGATTTCGCGAGTTTGTACACACTCTGGGGCAAGTTGTCGCAAAACCAACTCACCAACGCGTCTGTGCTGTCGCTACCAGGCGAAACACTCAAAACTGACGGAAGAAATTCGTCTATTATCGGAAGCGATGACCTACATATTTCCTCATAGAAATGGGTGAGAAAAGCATGAAAAGCAGTTTATTCTATTTTATATATTCAGCTAACAGTAATTCACGTGAGAATATGGATATTCTCGCGAGATTTCCGTGATTTTTGTTGATTTTTAAACTCGTCTTCTGCTTATAGTGTCACAGGCAAAACAGTCGAAACTACTGACGAAAGAAATTCGTCTATTATCGGAAGCGACGACGTACATATTTCCCCATAGAAATAGGTGAGAAAGACATGTAAGAGAGTTTATTTTATTTGATACACCCAGCTAACAGTAATTCACACGAGAATTCGGGTATTCTCACGAGATTTCCATGTTTTATGTCTAATTTTTAACTCGTCTTCTGCATATTGTGTCACAGGCGAAACAGTCGAAACAACTACTGACCAAAGAAATTCGTCTATTGTCGGAAGAGACAAAATATATATTTCTTCAAAGAAAAGAGAAGAAATGCAATTTATTTATTTATTTGATGAATCCAGATAATAGTAAAATAAATAAAAAATTAAAATTAAAAAAACCACCCAATAGCACCCAGCCATTAAGCCATTAAGATGTGGTTTAAAAGTGAAATTTTTAAAAAAATAAAAGACAAATAAAAACAGCATTAAATAGTTTATTTATTTGAACTTTTAGTTTAGCATCTATTTCTTATAATTTAAATAAAGAAGATTGTATGCAGTCCCAAATTGGAACTAAATATTTCAAAATATCTTGACGCAAAACATGTCTCACATTTTTTCACAGTTGTCTCGCCTTTTCAAGTGAAGGGAGACAGTCTGTCTCGCATTCATTTTTGACGAGAGCGAACACTGACCCTATTGCTAGTGTATAGAAAGTTATATAATGCATCGACTGGTGTTTGAATGGGTTAACAAAGTATTTGTTTTGAAAAGGCATTGTATATAAAATTAAGTATGTATTCATCAGGAGACATAGCCATAAACATTTGTAACTATTGTAAGATTGGTATCTTTCACAAAGGTTTTGACAATGAAGAAAACTACTACAGAGAAAAGCACTGTTGGATTTGAGAAAAAGCACCTTAAATATTAAAATGTATTGCCCTTTGATTATTTCAAGTTCCAGTTTTCACAATATTTTGGTATACAAGAATCATTTTCTAAAAAAATTGCCATTTTTGTCTGTATTAGACATAACAATATTCATAAACTGAAGAGTAACAGTGAAAAAGTACTCGAGTACCAAAGAGTACTTATCATGGCTGCTAGTGTTTTGTTTTGGCGTGGTACCCCTTATCTTCTCAAGATGTTTTTACCTGCCCCAGCATCCGTGTCGAAACCAATGATGGCTCTGTTAGCATGGTTTCCTGTTTGAAGGTATATTTTTCCAGATTTCCCACTTTTAGGCTTGTTTTAGCCTGGTTTCCCTATGTTTCCAGACACATGTACCTGTCCTAGTGTCTGGGTGGGAACCAGTCTTGGCTCTGTACTAGTCATCAACCTCCAGCTTCCTGCAGATTCAGACAGAGAAACAGAGCCAGTCGTTGTGACTGTTACAGGTGAGTTGTGTAATGTACTCGAGTACCAGCTTTAACTTAATAGTACAATAATGTGATTTTGTAGGGCATTATAGGTTTTTACAGGCATGCCATGAATCATTACAGCCTGAGGGCCGTTAGGCCCGAGGGTAGTAATGATTCATGAAGTGCCTGTAAAAACCTATAATGCCCGTGCAAAATCACATTATTACTATTATTATTAGATCTGCATTTGTCATTTTTGTTCACCTAAATTCTCATAAATGGTATTATTTCTAACATTTTCTTGCAAAACTGTAGTACTTCAAAGGAAACCATATATTTTGATTCAATTGTTTATCTGTAACTGTAAACATGCTCAAAATAGTTTTTAATTTAAACTTTAATATTTCAACTCTTCAGTAGATAGTGTATTTTTAATGTTAAAACCCTTTTTAAAAGATTGCTTAAAAAAGCTGAATGCAAAAAAAAAAAAAAAAAAAAAAAATTAAACTGCCCTGCTGGGATTCGAACCCCAACCTCATGATTAAAATATTGAGCACTTTACACTCACGGCCACAGAGTTTGACAAACTGAAAATCTGTAAAATGTTATTTATTCCTTCATCAGTAATGCACTCATTCAAAACATTCACTTTTTTAATGATTTTTCATTTCTTAACTTGAACTCATACCCTTTGTACTCATACCATTGTAAAAATGCTTTTGAGCTGTTTATTCTCCTTTTTGTTTGATCAAAATCCATCAAATAATAAGGGAGATATGGCATTTTGAAAATTTCAAGTGGGAGCAAACCATTTGTAAACAAACTTACGAGAAACGTTAAAACATGCATTAATGTTATTATTCCCAAAATAGCGGGCGGATAATGAAAGAATCTGTGCTAATATGGTGTTTTATGGACCTTTAAAAAAACATTAATGAGCTAGGGAATGCCTGCCTATCTAATAATAATAGATTTTTAGATCAGCTTTTGAAAGCACCAGACTTGTGTATTTGTCTGTGTTCGTGTGTCCTGTCTCAAGGATCTAAGGCTGAAAAGGAATAGGATAAAAAGATGATGGCATTTGGTGAATATTTGAATATGCATAACTCGACTGGTTTCTTTACGTAAAGCTATATGTTGTCTTCCACTGATCAGAAACATCAGAAAATTCCTCACAAAACCACAAAATTTGATATACAATTAAATCAACAATATTTGATCCAAAATTTAATCCATTCTGATGGTCAAGTCAAAGTTCTTACAAAAGTTGATTCAAAAATCAGCTCAACATCTCTGTGAGTACCCAACCTTAGTCGTCTTCTGATTTTAGTTTTTCACTGATCCTTCAATGATCCCTTTTGTGAAACAAACCTGAGGTGTTTGATCTATTCATCTTAAACTGTTTGATACATTGATCTAAATTATTATTAAATCTCTTGATCTGAAGTGTTTGATCTTTTGATCTGAAACTGTTTGATAAAGTGATCTGATGTGTTTGATCTATTAATCTGAAGTGTTTAATCTTTTGAAATATGTCATTTGTATGCTCTCTACAGGCACCATCTACCAACTGAAGGGAGCAATTCTGGCGATGTCGTTCCTGGACTGTAACGGGGCACTGATCCCGCCAGTGTCAGAGAATTGGGGAGAGGGTTGCGGGCAAAGTATGCGTGTGGAGGGTGGGCGGGAAAAGCGACCTGCCTACACACGTAAGTCTTGCAGTTGATTAAATAGACCTAAACATGTGTAAGTCATGTGACAGTGTGATAGACTGTAAACACAAACAGACCCATGTACACGCACACGTTACTGAATGTAAATACAGTCGCCTAAACAAATATACGTGTAAGCATACACTCGGGTAAGTACATGTCAGTCACAAACATCACTAAAGAGAGTCGTGTACAGAGTGGGAAAAGAAAAAAATATGCATTGAGTATGACTACACATTCATGTAGACATATAAGTGAATGATGCTAAGAAAAATTCATTTACTAGTTAAAATTCTTGCATTAAAATGATATATTTTATTTTAAAGACAGATTACACAAAAATTTCATTCAGTTTAAAAGATTATGTGAAACTAATATTTCAATAACACTTTGCAAAATGACAGTTTAGATGTTGGAAGTGTGTTGAGAAGTGGATTTTGACCTTTATGTATTTTGGTCTTTCAGGACACTCTGGTAAGTCATGTTGGTTAAATTTAGAACAAAATGGTTTTTCTTTTCATCTTTTATCATATAGAGTTTGCAGTTTATTCTTAATTTACAGAATTATCTTTTTATTTTCTTTTATGATATATTTTGTTTACAAACTATTATTTTGCTGGCTTCATTTGATTAGCTTTAGCGAAGTGGTTTGGGAGTTGGTCTGGTGGTCTGCAGGTCATTGGTTCTATACTGGTTAATGCCAATATACACACAATTTATGAATAAAGAACCTTGAAAAAACACTCACAAAAAAGGATGTTTGTTTAACAAGTTAATAAGTAAAAGGCTGTAAAATTTATCACACCTTAACAATTTTGGTATCCCATACTTGATATTCAATTTTTTGTGATTTTTATCAAATTTAAATTGAAAAATGTAAATTTCTGAAAAGAGTACTGTTTTAAATTTAGCCATTTTGCCAATATTTAATCTCAAGTGAATCCTTTCATGCAAATTCTGCCAATTTTATGTTTAAACATGAGTTCTCGTAGTAGATTAACGGAAAGACTGTATTAATTCCAAAAATAACATAAAAGTACTATGCACACCTTCCACAAGGCCCAACACCAGAATTATTGAGTTCAGTGATAAAAATTCCTTTATAGAAATCCTGGATCTAGTGGATGGTCACATTGACGGGATATTTTTTAACTGCTTTCTTTTTGAATTTATACAACTGGCTCTTTTGTCACTGAGACATATTCTTGCCCATTTCATATACCAATGACTGAATGACGTCAGAATACTTAACAGCTTATTTTGTTTTCTTTAATGCCATAGAACTCACTAGTATGCATATTAAGCTGTGGAAAGTTTGATCAGAATAGAAGTTACAATATGCAGAACATAGTCTATGAAGCATATTTTTCACCCTATAAATTCCAGAGAATGTGCAGATTTCCTAAAAACGGTCAGGCAATATACTTATTCCCTGAAACTCTGATGGCTTGGGCTACATAAATTCCCTAAAATGATCAGGCAGTATACATTAGGGGGTAAATCGTTTGGGTTTGTGAGTATCGATATTGAATGTAAAAATATTTCAATATCGGGCGATATCAGGGGGTTCATATTGTCTACCAAATAGTACGAATTTGGGAAACCGAAAACGTTTTATTTTAGTGTTTCCCGAACCGCTAACAGGAAGCGAAATGAATCAAAACAAAACAATGCAGTGTTCATCAAAAACGCATTGAAAACTTCAAAAATGTGAGATAAAACTGTACATTTTATTGCGTTAATACATCCTATCCAATGGACAATTGCTTTACCGGTCGGCGCGACCGGTCCCGCCAAACGCCAGAAAAAGACGTCCTGTATATAATACCAGCAGGACCGGTCAGTAGTGTGCATTCGCTAGGTGGCGTATCATACTTACTTCCTGTCCAGACAGAGTGACGTCAGTTCATCTTTTTCGTTTGGCGCGTGTAGTGTGCAGACGCGTTTTGAAGTTATCTCCAAGTTTGAAGGAAACGCGGTTTATTCTACGAATTTAAAGCTTATTTTCATCTGACTATATATTTATTGTGTTGCTTACATATCATGGCCTCTCCAGGATTAAACGAGGCATTATCCAGCACTTTAAAACCAGTTTTGAAGAATTTCTGTGTACTTGTCGTCGAGACGAGGTCGTGGGTGAGAGCTCGTGTGTCGTCCCTGCAGCATTCTTCGTCTGATCAGAAGTCTTTATGTCCACGATTCACCCTCCATTTACTTCTTACTTAGTCGAGTAACACTGCGTGTATGTCGACGAGAAGATATTAGAAGGAAAAAAGAATGCATCGTCTGACGTCATCACTTCCAGCTTATGCTTATCACGTGACAGGGACCTGGTCACGTGATACGCATTCAACAATGGAGGAATCGTGTTTTCAACAGAAGTTTTAGAAGAAAGACGAGCTTTTTCTACTCAACACCCACATTTTAACTGTCAAGAAGAAATCCAGCAACTCGTCTGTTGGCCTGAAGAAGTTAGATGACAAATGGCCATTGAACTCTGCGAATTTTTGCCGGTGCCGGTCATGTGACTTCACAGAATTCAACACAACTACCGGCAAGCAAATCCCCAAGCGTGACTGGTTCAGCTGACAAGAAGTGATGAGTTTTACCGGTACCAGTTCTGGTCAGACTACCGGTGGGGAGCACTAGTGATGAGGTTTACCGGTTCCAGTCTGTACAGACTACCGGTGGGTGCTGTTCCTGTGAAGAAACCCCATCAGTGGTTGCCAGTGATCAGCCCTGTTGATCCTGGAACCTCCACCAGAGGCCTTTCCACTGGTGGGACTGTTGGGGTACCTGTTCCAGTCATGTTCCTGTGAAGCTGTCAAGAAACCCCCCTTCAGTGGTTCCAGTGATCAGCCCTGTGTTGATATTGGAACCTTCACCAGAGGCCTTTCCACTGGTGGGACTGTTGGGGGTACCGGTTCCGGTCTGTACAGACTACCGGTGGGTGCTGTTCCTGTGAAGAAACCCCTTCAGTGGTTGCCAGTGATCATCCCTTTTTGATCCTGGAACCTCCACCAGAGGCCTCCCCACTGGTGGGACTGTTGGCGTACCGGTTCCAGTCATGTTCCTGTGAAGCTGTCAAGGAACCCCCCTTCAGTGGTTACCAGTGATCAGCCCTGTTTTGATACTGGAACCTCCACCAGAGGCCTTTCCACTGGTGTGACTGTTGGGGGTACCGGTTCCAGTCTTGTTCAGACCACCGGTGCGGCTGCTCAGAGGGTTCACCTACCAGAAGTCGCGGTGACCATTGAGACCCTTATCTTCCCTGTACAGAATTTTGGACCGGTACCGGTGCTGTTCAGGCTACCGGTAGGGTCACTAGCCAGCCAGTGATGAGGGATACCGGCACCAGTTCTGTTCAGACTGCCGGTTGTGGTCACAGAAATCCAGCAAGGGCTACCGGTTGAACAGGATTACCGGTTACACAGAGTTGCTGGTGACATACAGCAGGGCTACTGGTTCAGAAAATTACCTGCTCCTGAGTGTTGCCGGTTCCGGAGTGTTGCCGGTTACAGAGAAATCTGTACCCTCCTTAAGGGCAAGAAACCAGCTTCAAATCCAGTGCTGACAACAGGTTTGCCGGTTACAGAGAATTGCCGGTTCCGGAGTGTTGCTGGTTCCGGAACTGTAGTGCTGCTGGTTACAAGAAATCTGCTGTTCCCATCCTTACTGGCAAGGAACCAGCTTCAAATTCAGTGCTGACAACAGGTTCAACAGTTAGCCTTCTCTCAGAGCCTACCGGTTTGACCGGTTACAGAGCTTGTTTGATTGCAGAGAAAAGCTGCTGAACCACCACTGTGGACAGGAAGAAGGCAACTTCATATGAGCCTATCCTTGCTAAGAAGTAGTTCACCCAGTTCTGCCAACTCCGGTGAGTTTATGCAGAACTGTGGAGCCACCAGGAACCGGTTACAGAGCATTGCCTCACGTATAACCGTTTAAGGCCTGGTACTGGGCAGGTCTCCAGGACTGACTGACAGACTGGCAGAAGTTCCTTAAAGGCCAAAACAGCTGTTTAGGCCAACCAGTGGCAGCCTAAGGAACTGGTTACAGAGGAATTCTTTGACCAGTCACTGGTCCCGGTGAAATGCCTGTCAAGCTACCTGACCAGTCAGCCAGCCTACCCTTTCGGGTCCCAGCTGGTCAGACAATGGCTAGAGATTGAGGGAGGGTTACACTCTCCCCTTCCGGTTCAGACCCCACTTGACGAGGTCACCGACTGTAATAAGCAACTACCACAATCCAACCAAACAGTCCTTCCTTTTAGAGGCACTGTATCAGCTGATAAACAAGAGTGCAGTCGAACCGGTGGAAAATCAAACTCACTGGGGTTTTACAACCGGCTATTTTTGGTACCCAAACCCAACAACCGGTGGAGACCGATCCTAGACCTGAGCACCTTGAACACCTTTTTAAACACAGGGACGTTCAAGATGGAAACCCCAGAGACAATAAGAACCTCTCTCCAAGCAGGGGAGTGGGTCACATCCATAGATTTCAAAGAAGCATACTTCCACATACCAATTCACAGTCAGTCCAGGAAGTACATGCGCTTTCACCTCCAGGGTCGGCCCTACCAGTTCTAAGCCCTTCCCTTTGGCCTGTCCACAGCTCCCATGGAGTTCACAGTGGTGGCCAAAGAGGTCAACTCGTGGCTTTTCAGAAGGGTATAAGGATCCACCAGTACCTAGACGACTGGCTGGTGAGAGCCTCTACCCACCACACCTGTCTCCAGCATACTCAAACCCTAGTCACACTTTGTCAGGAATTAGGGTGGCTGGTGAACAAGGAAAAGTCAGAGCTGGTTCCCAACAGGTCTTCAACTTCGTAGGTTACCAGTTCGACCTGAAAGAGGGCAAGGTCAGACCAACAGAAGAACGTTGGCAGGCCTTGACACACAAGATCAGATCAATATTGTCGGATCCGCTTTGCCCGGTCCGACAATTCATGTCCCTCATAGGTCTACTCACAGCAACAGGAAAGCAAGTCCACTTAGGGCGACTACACATGAGACCCATACAGTGGCACTTGAAAAACAACTGAAGGGTCCCAGAGTCACTGGAAAAGGTGATCCCGGTCCCCAAATCCCTCCACCCCCACCTGAGGTGGTGGCTGGAGGAAAGCAATGTGCTTCTAGGTCAACCATTACACCCTCTAAAACATGCTCTGCAAATCTTTACAGACGCATCAAAAGAAGGGTGGGGCGCTCACTTAGACGAGCACACTGCAAGGGGACAGTGGTCCCTACCAGAGAGCAAGCTACACATAAACCACTTGGAGCTGAAAGCAGTATTTCTAGCTCTAAAAGAGTTTCAAACCCTAGTCTTCAACAAGACAGTGTTGGTAGCTACAGACAACACAACAGTGTTGGCCTATATATCAACAAAGAAGGGGGGAAGAAATCGGGCTCTCTGTGTGCCCTACTGTGGGGAATTCTGTCCTGGTGCACCAGGCAGCAAGTAACCCTCAGGGCACGTCACATCCCCGGCCGGCTGAACGCGATAGCAGACAAGCTATCCAGGCTTGGCCAGACCATTCCAACAGAGTGGTCACTTCATCCAGAAGTGTTCCAAGCTGTATGTTCAAGGTGGCATCAGCCACAAGTGGACCTGTTTGCCACCAGGTTCAACAATAAACTACCACAGTTTGTATCACCGGTACCAGACCCCCAGGCTTGGGCAGTGGATGCACTCAGCCTCTCCTGGGAGGACCTGGACCCATACGCCTTCCCACCGGCAGCCATCTTGGGCAAAGTGGTGGAGAAGCTCCAGGACTACCCCTGCAACAGAATAATTCTGATTGCTCCAGGGTGGCCCAACATGCCCTGGTTTTGGGACCTGGTAGCAATGTCAAACCAGATCCCACTGTGTCTGCCCAGCATACCCAACCTAGTGTCTCAGCCATTCAACCAGGTCCTTCACAGGAACCTGTCGAATCTGAACCTACATGCCTGGCTCCTAGAGCCTCAGCAATCAAGGAGCAAGGCTTCTCTGAGGCAGTGGCAGCAAGAATTGAGGCTCCTCAAAGAAGATCAACCAGATCTGTCTATGAGGCAAAGTGGACCATTTTTACAAAGTGGTGCCTCAGTAATCAGGTGGACTTCAGGGCACCACCTCTGAAAGCCATTGCTGACTTCCTCCTGCACTTGTTTCAGGAGAAGAAGTTACAACCAAGCACTATTGATGGCTACAGATCCGCCATTGCTGACAAACTGGGCAATTCCACCATTAATGTCAGCAAAGATGAGAACCTCACTCATCTCCTGGATAGTTTCCATAGAGACAGACCTAAGGGCAGGAGGGGCATCCCCTCCTGGAACCTTTCACTGATTATACATCAGCTCACAAAGGCTCCCTTTGATTCCCTGAAAGAGGCCTCCGTGAAACATCTAACTTTCAAGACTGTTTTCTTGCTGGCTTTGGGTTCAGGTAAACGCAGGAGTGAGATCCATGCTTGGTTACATAAGAACATCAGACACCAGTCAGACTGGTCTACGGTATCTTTGTACCCCTCACCCAGCTTCCTATCCAAGAACCAGCTGGCTAAGGAAGGTCCAGATAGTGTGGCACTAGTGGTCATCCCAGCCCTGACACCATCTCTGGATAGGTCACTCAAGGGTTACAGGTCCCTATGTCCAGTTAGAGCCCTGCGCTACTACTTGGACAGGACTGCAGACCTCAGGCAGAATAAGGAGTTAGTCTTTGTCTCCTTCAAGAAGGGTTTTGATAAAGACATCTCACCTGCCACCATCTCCTCATGGATCAAACAGACTGTGGTTCTGTGCTATGAGCTCTCTGACCAGGAGGCCCTCGCCTTACATCACGTTAAAGCCCATGATGTTAGGGCCTTTGCTGCCTCTAAGGTTTTCCAATCAGGGATTTCCTTAGATCAGATCTTGTCAGCCTGCCACTGGAAATCTCACAACACCTTCACCCAATTTTATTTGAAGGATGTTGCCTGGGCTGACTCGGAGCTTTTCCCCCTGGGACCTGTAGTGGCTGCCCAGCAGGTGCACCACCAGGCCCAGAAGTGAGGGGATGTTGTATATATGTAAATATGTACATGTCACAGTGGAAACTCCAATCCAGTGCCATTTCTAATTCCCCTAGTGGTAGTTCCAATTGGAACTACCACTAGTGCTACTTCCAATTGGAACTACCACTAGTGCCATTTCTAATCCTTTGCTGATAAACAACCATTAGAAGTAGCACTAGTGCTAGTTCCAATTGGAACTACCACTAGGGGAATTAGAAATGGCACTAGTGGTAGTTCCAATTAGAACTACCACTAGGGGAATTAGAAATGGCCCTGACTCTTGATTTGACTTCTCATGAAGAAGTTTATCATTGATCACAAACTGTTTATTTACATACAGTAAATGATAATACATACAGTATTTACATACAGTAAATGACAATACATACAATACACAATATGAGGTCATTTCACAAGTTTTAATGTTTTATATCACTTGAGGAACCACTGGATTGGAAGTCTTCAGATAGTATAGCACATTTCTGGCACTAAGTTTTTGTACTTTAAAGTTTTTTGAAACCCAGTACTTAAAGAAGCTACAACTTGGTCATATTTGTCTTGTGATATAGAGAAAGTACTTCTACTCTTTTCCACTAGTCCATCAATATGCTTTTCAAGCTGTCTCACAAACTCAGACTTCTGTTCATCCATACTTCTTAGTGTATGTGAAACTTTAGTTAATAACTATTCACTGTTGTTTCCAAAAGTTAAACTGACCTTGCCTAGATGTGCTGGTCTTATATAGACACAGTAGCACAGTTAATTACAGAAATGTATTCCTTTGATGGGCCCCTTTTATGTGTTCTAAAGAAAGATAGATCAAAATGATGACATGGATTACCTGCATAACTATAATCTAGAATATTAAAGCAAATTGCTGCTCTGGTGAGAGCTGCTCATCTGAGCAGATATCACAATTAACGGGACAAAATGGGGTAATTGCAATTCAGATTAGAAATTAGTGTTGTCACAAAAATGTTGATTGATGATTTTAGAAATTACACCTTTCAAAGATTTAGTGCCATTTCTAATTCCCCTAGTGGTAGTTCCAATTGGAACTACCACTAGTGCTATTTCTAACTCCCCTAGTGCTGCTTCCAATTAGAAGTACAACTAGTGGTAGTTCCAATTGGAAGCAGCACTAGGGGAATTAGAAATGGCACTAGTGGTAGTTCCAATTGGAAGTAGCACTAGTGGTAGTTCCAATTGGAAGTACCACTAGGGGAATTAGAAATGGCACTGCATTGGAGTTTCCACTGTGACATACATATTATAAAAAAAAAAAAAAAAAAATGTGACTTGCATCCCTTGAGAAGTTTATTTCTTCTGGGACTGAACTCAGCCCCTCTCTCTCTATCTTTCCCTTCTCAAACCGACTCTGGAAGGAAAGAAAAAAGGGGGGGGGGGGCAACGTCGGTAGACTCCCGGTTAACCGGTGAGTTGGTGGCCGACCTTAACCTGTCAGGGTTCTCTGACCCTAGGTCAAATGGGCCTGTACTATTTTGTTTTGTTATGAGTTCACAGAAGTCCCTAGCTGCTTACCCGCCTACCAAGCGGTAGTTATTCAGCAATTGTCCATTGGATAGGATGTATTAACGCAATAAAATTGCAAATTTAATAAGTAAATTAAATTTTTATAAGTTAATACCCTATCCAATGGACAGGCAAGGCCCTCCCAACCGACCCCGCTACCAGCTTACTAGGGGTCTAAATCTGTTTAGACAACGAAAAAGATGAACTGACGTCACTCTGTCTGGACAGGAAGTAAGTATGATGCGCCACCTAGCGAATGCACACTACTGACCGGTCCTGCCGGTATTATATACAGGACGTCTTTTTCTGGCGTTTGGCGGGACCGGTCGCGCCGACCGGTAAAGCAATTGTCCATTGGATAGGGTATTAACTTATAAAAATTTAATTTACTTATTAAATTTGCAAAATTCTTCAGATTTTTCCTTTTTTTTGAATATAACAGTGTAAGTTTACAGTTTTACTTAAAATGGTGATATTGAAATACGTGTTTAGATCTCGATATCGGGAGTCCAGTTCCAAAACAATAAATATCGGCAATATCGATAAACGATTTACCCACTAGTATACATATTTCCTGAAATATATGGCTTAGGATACAATATTCCATAACCATGAGAATGATTTGTATTGATAAATTTTTGGCCTGAAAATTATTTTTGGTTTTCAACATTTTGTACACATGGTAAGCATAGAAGTATGTATATTTCAATCAACGTGACTTGCATATTTATGTCAAAATTGATCAAGTTGTTTCCAGGTTACTTATTTGGTAGTAAACTGTGTAAAGATTACTTAGTAATTGTGTCAAGTTGTTGTTCTAGAAAATGAGTCCATTTTGGTTCTGAATACTGGAGGCAATTTTACTTTTGGTGAAGAGATTCACTGGCTATTTTGTTCATTACAAGTAGAAAGCATTTTAATATCTATTTTTATTTGAAGTATTCAGAAAAAAACATTTTGATTTTTCAGTTATTATTCAGTTGAATGCTTTTCATTTGGTTGATTTTGTTTAATTTGGTTACTTCAGAAACTTGTCTCAGTATCATACTTGATATTTTACTGTTAAAAAAAATTCTTAAATATCTTATCACCCTGTATTGTATATCTGAGTTCTACTATCTTGACAGATAGAATCAAGCCTGTTCTGAATGGTATTTATAGAGAATTCTGACAGCAGATGTTCTAGCCATGCTGTAAAAATTCTCAATCTCCCTGTCAAGTGATGTAAATAATGTAAACAAGCTCATAATGTCCTGTTTTCTTTAAAGGTTTTGATTAGAATTGAAAAACTTTTGCTTTGTTCCAAAGCTAGAAGTGTTCACCTGTCAATGGAAAAGTCCAGTTTTAACCATCTATGTGACTGTTTAAGTCACACTGCCAATGAGAGTTGTGTTTGAACCAGTATGACTCTACACAAACATATAATGAGCTGTTGAAAGATTTTGAAAACACTAACCTGAATATTCACAAAGTAACAGTTGTTGTTTTCATTGTTTCCAGGCCAACAGTCCATGCAGAGTGTCAAGTCACAACACATGTCTCCCACATCTTCCACCGATATCCCCCCTGACCGACACTTTGCGGTCATCTGCTCTGAAAAGCATGCAAGGGTGAGTGGTCCATAGTCACAGTATTTAGAAATTCTTCTATGTGTGGTTCCAATTGTGTAAACTATAGAATAGAGAGTCTTATTTTTCACAATCTCAAAGACTTTCTAATATCAAAACTCTCCATCAAAACCTTCAGACATATGTAATATACAGATTGTGTAAATGTAAGACTAGATTGTAGCCTTATTTAAATCTCTGTGATTAAAGCACTTGAAACAAATTTTGGACTAAAAATTTTCAGTTTGTTTACTGGCAGAGTCAGCACAGAGTTATCAGGTTCCATTGAAGTTTCTCACAAGCCAATTTCTTGTAATTGCATAGCACATACACGCATGGAACATCAGCTGTAGTTTATTTTTTCAATAGGTGGTGTCGCTACCCTCACAAATATGTGCCTATAAACACAAAGTCACGGACACGTCAGTGGTAACAGTAGCAGACGTCATCACCATCAGAGGTAAGTGAAACCAGGAAAAATGTGAAAGTAGCAAAAATGAAACCAGGGAAAGTGAAAGTAGCAAAAGTGAAACTGGGGAAAGTGAAAGTAGCAAAAGTGAACCTGGGGAAGTGATACTAGCTAATGTTAAACATGTGCAAAGGAACTGAAGATGTGACATTGGTAATTCTATAAAACAATTCACCAGTAAGTAAGTGAAAATGGGAAAATTTGAACAAAGGACAGAATGAAATCTGTGAAAAGGACAATAATTGATATCACAATTAATGACACTGACAGACATTAATGTCAGAAGTTATTGAAATAAGTAGAAAGGAAAATGAGAAAAGGCAAAAGCAGCAGAATGAAACTAGAGCAAACTGAAAGTAGCAGCTACACTGGATAATATGCAATAAATGTGTCGGTGGAAAAAGTAGCAAATCATCAGCAGATGTAAGTTGTAACTAGAGGAAACGAAAACTAGTCCAAGTGAAATCATTGAGAATAGAAACTGGACATTAAATAGTGACAACTTATAGCATCATTTTAAAAGTGAATCCAGAAGAAAGTGAAACCAATTTAAATTGAATTAAGTTCATTGGTTGTTATTTAACAATTCACAAACCATATTAAATTAGCATTAGTTTACAGTTACAAGAATTAAAACAACATGGTGTGATTTTGACCAGTATAAAAAAAGAATTTTTTTCAAAAGTGTTACATGAAGTGAAGCCACCACATACAATTTGAAACAAGTCAGTGTCAGTGTCAGTAAAAGTAAGTAGATGTTAAACCAAATCCAGGGACTTTTGTCTCAATGCAATGGAAGACAGGAATATATATCAAGTTAAAATCAGTAACAGCTTAAAAAGATGAAACCAGACAAACTGAACTCTATCCAAAATGAAAAGACATTTTGCCCAAAGTTGAGTAAACGCCCCTCTCCAACTTTTATCAAAATAATGTACAAAAAAAAAATAAGAAAAAAATGATTTAAAGAAAGACATAAGTCATGCTATTTTATAAATATCCCAACAAAATATATTCTTTGAAATGAAAACATATGCATTCAGGGTTCCCACATCCTTAAAAATCCTTGAAAAAAATTGCTTCATTTTCAAGGCCTTGAAAGTCCTTGAATTTGGCCATAATTGAATAAAAATCCTTGAAAAGTCCTTGAATTTGTAATGGCTGGAGATCTACATCATCTGGTTTTATCATAATGTTAAAATCATGTGACAATAAAGAGTTTTGTGGGAGGAGCGGATGGATAGAAGGAGAGGTAAAGGAGGCCTGGCCTAAAGTATATATCCTTGAGAATTGTTGGCCTTGAAAATCCTTGTAAAGACCTTGAATCCAGTTATCAAAAAGTCTCTGGGAACCCTGGCATGGCTAACATTAATGTTACGTCCTTTCTCTGAGATCTCTGCCTAGCAACTGGTATTGATTATATTTTCTGTTCACATAAATAATTTCTGATGATGTTTTTCCACAAGATTTGTAACCACATTTCTCAGTTTTCAAAGTAAATAACTGATGTGTGTTTATTCATTCTTAATAGTCCAGGGACTTTGAAAGACTATTAGTTAAAATGTTTGAAGTAATAAATTTAGAAAAAAGATGAACATAATTCTTGTAATTCTTCACTGACACACATGCAATTTACCTGCACTGACATTACATTATAATAAAAGTAACATTCTTAAAACTTATTTATTGAATAAATAATAAATAGTACCAGACAGTATATATGGGGAAGATATTGCGCTTGCAAAGCAGTAGATTAGATTAGATTAGATATTTCTTCACTTTTTACCCCACAGCCCTTAATGGCTGTTGGGGTATTGTTTTCACCCATGGTGTCCGGATGGTCGGGTGGGCGGGCGGGCGGCGGGAAATAGTTTGTCCGGGCTGTATCTCAGAAACCGTAAGGTGTAGGAAGTTGATACTTTGTAGGGACATTGGTTAGGGGGTGTAGCTGTGCAACGTCATGGTCTGACCTTGATTTGACCTTTGACCTTGCCGCAGTGACCTTGAGTTTGAAAATCTTGTCCGGGCTATATCTCGGAAACTGTAAGGTGTAGGAAGTTGATACTTGGTAGGGACATTGGTTAGGGGGTGTAGTTGTGCAACGTCATAGTCTGACCTTGATTTGACCTTTGACCTTGCCGTAGTGACCTTGACCTATAAAATGTTGTCCGGGCTATATCTCGGAAACCGTAAGGTGTAGGAAGTTGATACTTGGTAGGGATATTGGTTAGGGGGTGTAGCTGTGCAACGTCATGGTCAGACCTTGATTTGACCTTTAACCTTGCCGTAGTGACCTTGACCTATAAAATATTGTCCGGGCTTTATCTCGGAAACTGTTAGGTGCAGGAAGTTGATATTTGGTAGAGACATTGGCTAGGGGGTGTAGGTGTGCAGCATCATGGTGTGACCTTGATTTGACCTTTGACCTTGCCATAGTGACCTTGACCTATAAAATCATCAGGGCTGTATCTCGGAAACCGTAAGGTATAGGAAGTTGATACTTGGTAGGGACATTGGTTATTGGCTATAGGTGTGTATTATCATGGTGTGACCTTAATTTGACCTTTTACCTTGCCGTAGTGACCTTGACCTTTAAAATCTTGTTGCACCTTTGGGTCTGTCTTTTGATGCAGATTAAGCAAAAGTCATATTAGAATTTATTAAGAATTTTACTTTCATAACTTCCCATTGTAAGAGATAGAATTTCATCAAGTGAGCCGCAGATTTTACTCCAACACCACACATAAGCATTCATTAAATGTATTACCACTTCTGTATGCATGGTAATATTCAAACCATCTAAACCATAATTCGGAAATGCAGATGTATATAAAGAGTGTTGAATTTTAGTTTACTGATTAATGCTGTCATCTTGTCATTGAATTATCTTGTTTTAATACTTCATCTTTATACGCATTATCTTTCTTTTAAACATTATTTCTCCATTTAAACATTGTTTGGACCTTTATATAACTGACAGTGCTCGGAAAGTATCCTGAAGTTTGTACTGGTACAGTACTTCTATATCTCATGGTGTTGAAAATATTTCCCAAGGCTGTGGGGTACGGGCATCTCTGATGCTATTTTCTTTATAGCTTTTTCCCAAACTTATAATCTCCAACTTGTTTTTATGACAGCAAACCACAAATGATCGTCTATTATCATTCAATGCAATGAAGGCAGAAATGGCAATAAAAACCAAAAAAATGATATGTTAAATGCTTGGTGCACTGAAATTAAGATATTAGTGCTTTATTTGACTTTTATTATACTCAATTAAACGCCCATCCCCAACTTCTGCAAAATTCTGCCTTTATCACCCATGGGTGAAATAATGAGGGCTCCCGTTAATTAACATGATTTATGTAGTTTTCCCACATTTCGGTACTTTTATCAGATTCAATGTTATTGTTAGAGTAACAATAAACATTCTATTCCTTATTCTGTGGCAAAAGATGCTTTGATAATTCATGATGTTTTGTGGACCTTTTCAGAGAGTAACTGCCTCATTTGCTATGTCGCCAATGGACATTTGATGTCCTTCAGTTTACCTAGTCTTCGACCGTTAATGGACATCGACTATTTACCACAGACTGACATCAGGTGAGAGGAAATGGCAGGTCCTGCCACCGTTTCTGTCTTTTAAAAACTGCCCAACCAGTAACATTGATAATTGTATTGACTGGATGTAACCAGGAATAAAAAAGGTTACTCTGCCACAACATTCAGAGAGATTTCCTGCCCTCATCAAAGTTTCATCAGTTGTTCAATGGCTATAAAAACTTTCCTGTGACCAACTTTAGCTTTAAACCACAAATTTAACAAAATATTGTCCTAATTTAGCGTCCCGTCAGGGGCGCTTATTTGTTTTCACGTAAGTTCGACTGATCACTGCCGCCACCGCCGGATTATGGTCCCCCTTGAATAACTTCTTGGGCTTTCAAATTTTTCTTTCCTTCTTATCTTTCTTTAAAATTATAGGGGCGGGAAAAAATTGTGGGATACTTTGCAGAGACCTTAAGCTTTACTTAAGGTAACCTTAAGCATTTTTCAAAAACATTGTGTCATCGCGTTTCGGAAAAAACCACACACACCTGTGCTATAAAATTTATCAAGTACATTCTAGACCTAAATCCGCAGGTTGGAAAGGATTATCTGGTCAATCAGACCATAGATGCCTGAATGGGAGGTGTTTTATTTTCATAATTTTTTTTAAAATTTATACTTGGTCTGTATCTCAAAAACGGTCAGGATTTCAGCGTTTTGTTGGAATAACTTATTCAGGTATTTTTTGATAATCTTTCACATACCGAAGTTTAGCCCTGTATCTGCAATGTTAAGCTCACCGCAATGTCAAAAAAGGGGGTTTTAGCCCTCCAGTTCACTTAGTTTTTCACTTTTTTCAACCAAACTTGGCATATATATTAAGATTTACCAAAGGATTATCCTGACTTTATGGTGACCTTAGACTCTTAATATAATTGGAGCTATGGGCCCCCTAAAGTCATAAAATTGGATTAAAGCCATCTGGCCCCTTTTTCCATATCTAACTTATATTAATATTGAAGTAGATGGAAAAAAAGACTCTCACAACCTTATGATTTAAATATTAATGATGTTATGGCCATCTTAAACTTAAAATGTAGGGTTTTCCAGCCCTAAGCTCAGTTAATGTTTAAATTTTTAAAATTAAACTTGGCACATTTATAAGGGTAGGCAGAAGGGACATTCACATTTTATGGTCACCTTAAAGTTGCAATATGAATGAAGTTATGGTCACCTTACAGTGAGAAAAGGAAGTTTTCAGCCTTCAGCTATCTTACTGTTCAATTGACCTCAGCTAAACTTTATGCAGTTATAAAGGATGACAAAAGGGACATTCTTATTTTATGGTCACCTTAAAGTTCCAATAGAAATGGAGCTATGGCCACCTTGCAGTGAAATTATGTGGAGTTTTTAATCTCCAGGTGTTGTATTGTTCAGCTGACCTCAGTTAAATTTTGTACACTTATTAAAGATGAAAATAGGGACATTCTTATTTTCTTTCCACATTGGAGTTCCAATACAAGTACTGTCATGGCCATCTTGAAGTAAAAATGAGGGTTTTTCAGCTCCCAACTGACTTATTGTTCAATGACATCAGTTCAACTTGGCACATTAATTAAGTTTAAGGAAGACTTTTAATGACCTTTTTACTTAAACTTCCTAGTTTTTTTATAGTTTTTGCTCCCACCTCATTTATTTTTAAAACCACACCTACCTCATGTATACTTAAAACAAAATTTCTGTTACCTGGCAAAGCTAACCTACTAGTGTTTCTGAAGTTATGGCATCTTCAAAGAGAAAAATGAGGTATTTAGCATGCAGTGATGTGGTTATTAATATATTGCAGCTGATCAATTTTCATATAATATAAATTCCTAATTTTAGGCACATTAAAGAAACCCACATTCTTCTGATTCCATTCTTGTGGAATTGTGTTGATATGACTTTTCCTTTTTGGGAAAAAAGCTTTAATTAATTCAGCTTTTGTTTACCAGCAGGAGATGTTGATCTACCTACTTATTTACATACACTATGTAAATTGGTCATATGTATAGACATGATATCTTTCAGAAGATAAGATAACTGGAAAAAAACACTTTCTCATAACAGTTTTTCTTGTACAGTATTTTATGTATCTCCAGCAAATTGAAAATGAATGAGTTCTCTCTTTTTCTCCTCAAACTCTGTATTTGCTTTTGTGTGATATCTATCTGGAGGCAGATTCATGGAAAGTCCCAGCCACGCACTGAGGCCCCACTGTGCTTTGTGTGGTAACACCTGTGTGTTACATAATCTGCACACTGAATGAAAAGGTTGATAATGGATATCAAGATGTATTCATTTCTTTTTATTAAGGGATATGTTCACAGTAAATCTTTTTGGAGGTAAACAATTCAAGCAAGGACATTTATCTTTAGGTTCATGGAAGTAGAGCCTTGTGGAAAGAATGCCTTGTCTGTTTTGAGAGAATGGAAAAAGCCTTAATAATATGTAAAAACCTTGGGCTTTCATGATATTCAGATATCGAGTCATGTGTGAATTGAAAATGTTAACAATAACATCTTACAACATGACTGTGTATTTTTTTTACAATGGAACAATAAAGGATTTCACAAATACGATTATCTTAAGCATATTTATCTTATAAAAATATTAAATAGCAATAAATTTTCAGAGGCATAAAATGTCTCAAAAGATATACAACATATGAATGTCCCTATCCATAGCCAATTATAGTTTATTACAGTGTATCTTTATCAATTATCATTATAAATCTAGGATTAAATATCTCCTTGAAAAAATTTATGATCCCAAATTTACAACAAAAATGATACATTCTTTTCATAAAATATACCATTCTACGAAACACAATAAAACTCACATTCTGCTTACAGTCTAATACTGCAACAGTTTTAAGATAATCCACTTTTCCATCAGATACAAAACACAGTAAAGCTACTACAGCTTTATTAACTCAAGTCTCCCTCTGGGCCGCTCGTTTTTGTTAGCAAAAACCTTTTTCTAGTTCAGTACAAATTTAGTGGTAAGATCCATTTCATGTTTTTTCCATTTCCTGAATTTGAACCTACAGTGTTTGTTTCATGTAGCTTGAAACAATTTAGCATGTATTGCTAATGATTCAGGATGAACCATAAATCGGCTGTATACATACATACCTTTAAATATTCCTTGACACGTATCAGTTATCTGTAAATAACTGTGTCTCTGTGGGGTTTGGTACTTTAAAATTAAACCACAATGTTTTTTATTGTCAGATTTTGGTTGTATGTTGTACCCTACACCTGTAACTGTTGTACTAGGATAGTTTGGTCTTGAATGCACATACTGTCAGTCTTTATACATTTACATATTGTAAGTTTATTGCATGTAATGTTAGAAGCTTATGGTACATTTTAACAATAAACTTTTGTGGTGTCTCTAGTGTTATCTCCATATTCTCCCATCCTCCTTCTTTCAATCCATCTTATACAAAATTCTGGATTTGTGACAAGTTCATTCGGTTACTGATTGCTTGCCAATATACAAATTAAGTGTGAAACTAAACTTTCCCTCATCAAGTTGAGAGAATGGCGGTGTCACTGTACTTGAAACACTGTGTCCCTGTGCTTGTTGTGGCAGCCAGCAAGAGAAGTATTGAGAATAAACATTGCAGTTTATTTGTTCCATTAACCAAACTAATCTCTCCAAACATATCTGCATCATTCACCTGTAAAGTGTAGCAATCTGCCTCTGTTGGAACAACCCAGTTAATAGAGTTTGCACTTTATTTTTGTTATCGTCCTTTGATTTGGTTCTGGTACTCCAGTATTTTATGAGCAGTATATCATTATCAAACTCTGTATCCAAAAAAATCTCTCTCTTCCCACGTGTACAGTAGAGATTCCATTTGGTTACTTACTGTGTTATCTTAACAAATCTTCCCCTCCCGACATAATGTGGATAATAGAGGTTGAATTTGATTTTGATCTTCACCCTCTGATTTTATTGTGGCAGCCATGTTCATAATGAGAGGGAAGGAGTTACTGTTACATCAAAGTTATCCTGGGAAGATAAATTCCTGGATAGGTAACCATGGTGATAGTTCCATTTTATTTTTCCCCCACTTTTTCAATGTGGACTCGTTTATAGATTTCAAAATACTTGTTTCATTGTTTTATCTTCAGGATATTTTGTTTTTGATTATTTGTGTTCTTGTTGTACTCAGTAGCAGTAGTTTATGTCAAAAGATTTTGAAGATTATTTTAGGTTTAATGTAATTTATATATTAAAATATTAATATTTATTTTAGCATAGTTGTTTAATTATTTCTTTAAATTTTGTTTTATAACTTTAATGCTAAAGAGGAATATTATTTGGATTATTATGTTTTGGGTCAGTAGAGCATTGGAACTTGAATTCATTCTTTCAGTACTTTTCAAGTGTCTCAACATGGCATTGTAAGAGGGCTGTTCCATTATTACAATCTTGTTCCCGATTAGAATACAATTCCTCATTAATTTTTTGCCATTCAGGGCGTCATCTTATCAGTCTTAAAACCATCGCAAATGACAATCAAAATGATCATGTATAGAAGTTCTGGTACTTTCCGAGTGCTCCTTGACTGGGTGCATTCACAGTCCATCGGGAACAGTTTATGACAATATTAAACTGTTTGAATTTATCGTAAACTGCTCCTGATGCTTATCAGATCCTTCAACAGGGAATACTTCTTAAACCTATCTTAAGCCTATTTTACTGTTTATAAAGTCATCTTTCTGGTCTTACAGTATCTTAGACCTATTATTCATCTTAAGTTGATCTTTCTGGTTCATAAACCATCAGATGCATCAGAAAACTATTGGAAACTTTTGGGAGCCTACCGGAAGACTTCTTGAACCAATCGCAATGTCAGTCAGAGAGCTATCAATAAACCATTGGAAACCTATCCTAAACCACAACCGTAGCTCATGTATTTTTCAACTTTTCCCAATCGGGAAGTAGGTTTATGATTGGATCACAATATTTGAAAAGCCCCATAAGTTTTACAAAAGTTACATTCTAAGTCTTACAACCTTAATATTTCTGAATTATATTTCACAGTAGGAATCTGTAAAACTTGACCCTTCAATATTCACAGGGTTTACTTCTGGTTATGCCTAAAATCCACTTGTAACAGAAAATTGGTCCCATTTATTCCTTACTAGCTTTAAGCCATACTTCTGACATGCCCAGGCAGCCCTGGTGGAGAGCCTCCCAGACAGGGGATTTGATTGGCCAGGGTTTCAGTTGGATGGATGGAGGGACAGCCTTTTGTATTTATTATTATTGCTGTAGAGTTACACAAGGTATTCTTGAACAGGGGTCCACAGTACTACAGTTTTAAGCTGAAGCATCATCATTATTACAGAGAAGTGTTGCCGTCTCTAGACATCTGGGCAGTAGAGACTTTGGGAATCTGCAATTTCCTATTGAAACATAGTTTTTCCTTACTGCTGGGACGGGTGCTAAAAACACCCCCCCCCCCCAAATTCAAGTAACCGCGAAATTTAGACCCTACCATTAGAAGTCTTCTGTAAACAAATTGTCGATTCTGGTAAGGAAACTTTTGAAGAAAAACGTCTTCTATTTAACCAGATATTATAGAATATGGAGTAAGTTATATATTTTAAGGAAAAACCACAACTATAATTGATATTATGTGACGGAAATGCAGAAATGTAGCATATTTTACACAAACGTTTCATTACGCGGGTGATAATACAATACCTTGCGAGTAACTGAGTAGTTAAAATGGACTCGAGTCCTAGCAAAGACCGACTTGTCTATCGAGGCTCGAGTAACCATTCACAGTCCTATTTTTCTTATTTTTTCCCATTTTTAATTTGTTGAACCTTTATTCGTTACTTTGTCATTCAGTTATTTATGTTATTTTTTTCAAATAAATGTATTGCATTTTTTGGCAAAGAAAATCTTAGCGTCAGTTACATCAAAATACCAGTACACTGCTCACCAATTTGAGAAAGGCGTTTATTTGAAATATTTGCATTCATTTTAATATTCAAGCTGATTATCACATTTGGAAACAAATACAAAATGTATTGGTTGTATATATGGTGCAGCAAATTGGTTGGCATAACTTACCATAGTATTTGAGGAGTATATGCTAGTATTACTTTTAGCCAAGGATGCTGTTAACAGTATTTGTACTCTTGGTACTGTTCAACAAGTAATCTTTTTACCAATTTAAGCAACAAAATGTGTCTTATCTGCATAAAAAGTAACAAAAATTTGTCCAGTTGATGGTTTTTTATGTGAATATTCATAGAACTGCCAATGTTCTGAGGTAAAAACAAGTGCTGTAGCACACTTTTAATAGCCCTCTACTTGCCTCTAGGGTAACTATAGTGTTACAAATTATTTGTAAGGTCTACTCTACTTGGTGCCAGGCAATTATTTTTAAATTAGGACACTCAGTGTGCAAACAATTTATTAAGCAGAATGTCAAAACAGCATTTTGCAAGTGGATGAACAAATCAATACTTTTCAACCTTGGCTGAAGGTAGCATAACGTACAAGAGATCTACTGTGGTTACAGTCATTTTAATTAACATTTCACTACATTATCTTGATTAAAGCTATGTACAGTGACTATATCATGAGATCCAGCAGTTGACTGATTTCGCAACTGTGAAATACATGTAGTATTTATCGTTTACTGCTTTATAGTTTTGTATCTCCCTTTATCCTGGACGTGGTTTGCAATACTGCAATGAATTTTCTCAGTTTCTGTTTGTAGCAAAACTGACACATGTTGTATTCAGATAACATCAGTGACTCAATTTAAGCAGTGTAAGAGGCAAAAAAACACAGTGGCCAATTGGCCAGAAAACTTTTTCTTTAGGCTCGGCATATTCAGTTTGAAGGTAGCTTGATAGGTGAATTTGTACAGTGGTGAAAAATTATAATGACTTTTCTCAGATAAAGTGTAGTCTTCAAAGTAATAATGTAATATTATTGTATATATTTTGAATTTAAGTTCAGTTGAATCTTGAGAAGTGGTAACCAAGTCTGTAGTGTACTGCCCTTATTGTGGGCAGCCTATTATTTGCTCATTTAAATATTTTAACTACTGTTGTTTATGTACTTTCAGAGTGGCCAAGACGTTTAGTTTCAGTAACAACGGACACGCCCTCTATTTCTGCTCACCCTCAGAAGTCCAAAAAGTCACAGTTTCCAACGATGTCAAGTAAGTGGCCTTAACTCTCCTGTGTTATACCTGAGTGATAAATCCGTGAATTTGATTGGCTAATAGCAGATCACATAACCCATTATGAATGGTAGTATTAACCAAATTAGGGCAACCCGGGACTCCAGTATAATAGAGATCAGTCATTAGAGCTCTGTTTGTGTGTGATGATATGTATATCAATTTAAAGTGCTTTATGATTAGAGTCTTATCAGGTAATAGCTTGTAACTTTTAACTTGTGTGAAAAATGAATTTGTAATGGTTTTAATTACTGAATGTAAACTGTTAGAGCTGTTATTAGGTTGATACATTTTTGAAAAACATATTTTAATCAAATACTTTGGTTTAATATTAACACCTGTGCCCTCCAGCCATGTGTATCAATCTGCTCGGGGCTGTAAATACATCCCACTTAGATATGTCAAGGCCATAACAAGTCTCTCTCTTAAACGGTGCAAATGATACCTTAGCCTTCAGGAATTTGATATATATTGATAAAGTTACTATTTAGCATATTTGATCAGAAAAGTACTTTATTGTATGTTTCACAAGAGAATTTAGATGTTTTAAACAGTCCTAAAAAGTGTGTCGTGATCATGGAAAATATCTGCTAAAATACATGTAATGATACTATGACAATGTAGCTCGTACTCCATGCCATATAATAGTTAACTTCAGGCCATAGCATTGATTCCTTTCCAGTTATTGATGTTCATAATCCTCATGTTTCTAATGTATGTTCTGCAATTGATGTTACAGAACTTCTGCTTCATGTAATGAACAAAAAGTTACAGCATGTAACCAACAAGAAAATTAAGTTCTTCTGTCTGCAACAGGTTATCAGATATTATGACTGATAGAAGTGTTTAAAATTTATGACAGAATAGTGTCTGCATTATGTTTACTGGGGCAAGGCGACATATTTAAGCAGAAGCATTTACTCTCATCGAAGCATTGCTTGATTTTATACTAAAACTGTGATTGAAGCCTATGATTTTGTTGCAGAGAAAACCTGAGTGAGATGCTTGGTGAGCTGTTTATCCCCTGTGATACACCCCAGGCCCCCAAGAAAACCTTCTTCCAAAACCTCTTCAGTGGAACCGGCTCCAATATAGACAGGGAGGAGCTCTGTAAGTAATACGTAGACAGGGAGGAGCTCTGTAAGTAATACAGACTGAATAGAGCTTTGTAAATAATACATGCACTGGGAAGAGCTTTGTAAATAATACATACACTGGGAAGAGCTTTGTATTTAGTTAATAGGCAGGGAGGAGTTTGTAAGCAGGGAAGGGACTAGCATTGTAAGCTACACAGAAACAGTCACAGGAAGGAGATTGAAAGCAATCTGTAGACTGAAAAGAGCTTTGTAAGTAGTATATGTAGTACACAGACTAACAGGATTTGTGTAAGTAGTTCATAGACAGGGAGGAGCTTTGTAAGTAGTACATACACAGGGAGGAGCTTTGTAAGTAGTACATACACAGGGAGGAGCTTTCTAAGTAGTACATACACAGGGAGGAGCTTTGTAAGTAGTACATACACAGGGAGGAGCTTTCTAAGTAGAACATAGAGAGGAATTTTGTAAGCAGTTCATAGGTACGGAGGAGCTTCTGCTTCCTGCTGTTTTTCAGGTGGTGGATTGATTTGAAATATTCTCTAGAGGTGTAACTGTGAAACAGAGAGTTGAGAAGGCATTTATAACAGGTTGTCAGTGAGGCCAGATATTGAACATTCTCATGTAATAATAACACTACAAACACCTTAATCTTTCGTTGGTTCCCTTTAATTCAGTGGCTGTGGTGTCTGGTTGGTAAGCAGTGGGTACTATTTTTTTTTTCAGTTGGTGAAGCGAGTGGTAAGGCATCTAAAGGTGTGGCTAAGTACGCCCCTGGACCCTCAGCCATAGAAAACATGCAGCCACGCGTCGGTGGGGCCACCTCAGAGATTGCACGCGCACGTCAACAGGCAGTAGAAAGAGGAGAAAAACTCGGTGAACTCAGCGAAACAACGGAACGCATGCGTGAGGAGGCGGAACGATACGGAAAACAGGCCCATGACTTGAAGCTCAAATACAAGAAAATGAAGTGGTATCAATTCTAGCTAGGTAGTCTTATTAAAATTTAGAACTTAGTGTTGGCATTGACTTGAAATTTCAAAACTAATATTAATCATTCAATTCGGCCTTCCATATCAATCAATATTGTAACGTTTGTTGTCAAAAATAATGCATCACTTTACAACTAATCCTGTGCAGAGGGCATGAGTTTGTACTGTAATGTAATACACACAAGTTGTGTTTAATAGAAGACATATGACTTGGAGAGAAAAACGGAGCCAGGCATCCAGTGTTTTTAATGCTCCCAAGTCAAGGTACTTGCGTTTTAGTTGTAACCAACAAGAAGTACCAGTTGAGAACCATGACGGGATGATGTAAACAAATTTGTCAAAAATAAACTTATGAATATCTGTGAAACAAAATAAGGAAAATTATGCAAAAAAAAAAAACAAAAAAAAATATTAACAATTATACAATCTGGTTTAATTTTGGGTTTCATCCATGTTATTTATGAAAATATGTAATATTTTCATTGTTTTACTGGTACCTATTTCACTCAGTTTATCAACAAATACCATCTTTTTTCCAGTCTCTCTAATATTCGTCATCATTATCAAAAGATAAAACCTTTGTAACAGCAAGGTGCATCTCAAAATAAATCATATAAGTGACAAGTTCAGAAATTTACTGTTAAGTAGTTAAAAAATTGCTCACCAATTCCTTGGAAATGATTTTGTAATTCACAGTTTAAATGTATTGAAATATCAGTCTATGATACCAACACTAAAATAGTTATACAGAAAAACCTCTTTTATCTGGACTGTGCTCTAAAAAATTAATGTTACGAACATATTTCTACTATGAAATTTCCTTGTTGAACACCAAATCATCTCTCTTGTTTTATGAACTTTCAATTTATCCAAAAGCAAGTTTCATTCTGCCAACATGTTCAGATGACAGAAGTTTTTCTGTATAACAGCCGTGGAACTCTGGTAAATCGACTGCTTTTCTGTGAAGAATATCAGCCCCATACTGGGCGGTTTGTGTGGAGATTTTAGTCTGTTCTCATCAAGTGGTTTTGTTTACTGGTTCCTGGAGCTTCGACTCGCCAGTGTTCCAATGTGCATAAATAAAGTATGTAGAAGTCTAAAATAATGAGTCAATAAACTCTGTACATAAAGAGAGAGATATATATAGAGATATATATATATGTAGAGTGAGAGAAAACGATATTATTATTCTTACTATACATACTGACTCTGTTACTTGTTTTTGTTATCTAATTTTAGTTGATTGATTTGTTTTCTTTTGACACATATGTGTTTGTTGTTAAGTTTTTTTATGTGATTATTATTACCACAGCTCACATTCCTGTGTGTGAAGTGTTTGTTAGGGCTATAAAGTTACATAAAGTACAGGGCTATATATAAAGTATGAATCGATATGTAGAATATGGATATATATATTTAGAATTCAACGATATCAGCAAAGCTAAATTTGGCTCAGATGTAAAATATAGGGCTATATATTTACAGTATAGGACTGTAACTATAAAATATAAACCTAAAAAATATTATATAGGGCTATATATTAAAATCCCAGACTTTATATAAAGTCTGGTTCTATATCTGAAATAAAGGGCTGTACATGTAAATTACAATAGGAAAGCTTCCCAAATGACAAATACAGAAAAAATATATCACAAATGAAGATAACAATATTATATGAGTGTGTAGCACAAATGTTATAATGTTAGTCGTTATGAGTGATATATTTTTGTATATGTCTAATAATGGATGTTTTAATTTTTATTATCCACCATTTTGTATGATTTATGAGTTCAATAAATCAAAATGAAATGAGAAAATGTGAAGAAAGCTGTCAAAAACATGGGTACCAGTGAATATATAAACTTCAATATTTAACTTGCAATATCTCAGTTATTTCTGGATGGATTTTTATGCAACAAAGATGAAAAGAAGCGCTGTAAAATGACCTTTATGATGATATGTAATCTGTGATTGTCTCTTAATATTCCGTTTATATTTGCATGTGTTCCAAGACTTGTGTTCTGTTATTGCATTTTTTTTTTTGCAGATTTTTGTGGCAGGTTACAAGGATACCGTGTGAGAGAGTTCTTTATTGTAAACAATATGTGTTCATTGTGAAACATTCCAAACAAAGAGACATTCAAAACAGCCAAACTTGAAGATAAAGATAGATAAAAAACAAAAATAGTTACAAATGTACAAGAATTATTTCAGCTTGCAAATATTGTAATAAAGTCACATCTGCTATGTTCACATTCCATTGAAAAACTCACACGGTTGAGTTTTGGTCTTTACTGGGTTGGGTTTTAGGTTCAAATATGCTAGAAGCCTTGTCATTTGTGGAACATTTTTTTTTTTATTCATTTGTGTAACATAGTTTACAGGGGATTCAAACCCATAACCATCATTAACTATGTAAACAAACCAGGTCAACTTGAGCCCGAGATTGAGGTAAGACTTTCCATGAATATGGTCCCAGCACTTTAGTATTTTTCAGCTAAAAGTACCCGTGAAAAAAACATGCCGTTGATGATGTTAAAATTTTTTTCAAAAATTGAGTATGACAAAAAACGTGTTGGTAAAAGTAAGAACAGTTGGGTTTAAAAAATAAAAACGTACAAGTGTTATATTTGGGAAACAAATCTGGCAAGATATTCAGTTTTACCCATGTTATTTACAGAAATAAACATGCTTTGATTGTTTTTACAAGTACCCAGGTTGCTAGTCTGTTTCCCATTTTCTAGCACAGGGTATCCTGTTGCGGCCTGTTGTATGCTATGAGTTTTAAATATAAAACATTCACTCTTACAGCAGTTTATGCAAATGATGCTGTGAAGTTTATGAAATGAAGTTATGACTTGTATTATCTCTCTGTATTTACTCTAATTGTTATGTCACTGACCATCATGTTTCAGGTAAGTTGCACACCTCCATCTTAGTGTTAGTATTTAAATCTCAAAGTCAACATCAAACAATGATATGGCTCTTCCTCTCAGTCAGTTTTGAATATGTTAATTTTCACCATAAATGTATCACATTACTAATGCTTGGTTTACCATAATGCTAGTTTGTATAATATATTTTATAATTATCACAACTTTCATATGTAAAATTGTATTGCAATTTAAATCGTAGAAACTATATATTACGGATTTTAATATTTTAGCAGTAAAAAATTCTTGAAAATGCTTATTGAAAATGACACTTCCAATATTAAAACTCAGTTATACTATCGATCAGTAATGAAATATTGATCTGTAAAACTGTAAAATTAACTTGACTAGTAATGTCTGTGTGTTATGACTTTTAATACACTTGTGTAATTAATAAGTTCCTGACTGAAAAAACTGTGAAATTTACTGATATCTTACTCAGCTTTCCACAGCCAAATACTATTTGCTGTAATTTTTGATCTTTGGTTGTCAAAAGTTGTCATTAGAAGTGTGTGGGAGGCATCATTACAGAGGGGGCATTTGTTACAGAAATTAAGTAATACTGCAATTTCTGTCATAACATAAAGGGGAATACCAGTTTACCATTCACTAGCATTTTGGTTTATATTGTTACCGCACAGTCCAAATAATCATCTCAACACAGTAACTTGTAGAAATATGTAGTGACTGTGAGGCCGCTGTATATGAACGGTCTGTCTCAGCATTATTGTTGTATATTGTACAATTCACGTCTCTTGCAGCATTTTAATGACGCAAAACACAGTGCTATGTCAAAAAATAATCTGCTATCTTCCATTTAGTAAAAGTATGTAATGCTTTCCTGCCGTAATTTAGCACACACTATAAATTAATGCAAATGAAACTAACTGTTGTGCAAGATAAAAATAATAAACGACAGCATGTGAAAATACTCTACTGGGGTGACCCCTTTGTATCCAATAACAAGCAAAATCAAAGAAATAATTTAAACAAATAAATAAATGGACTAAATAGTCAAAATTGACCCGCAATTTTCAACAAGAAGTCTGGATATTTTGTAACATCTTAGAGGAGATAAAAAGTGTGTGTGACTCTGTCCTATGTCCATTTAACTAAAGCAAATGATTATTATAACTTTTTCTCCACTATTTCTACAAATATTAAACTTTTTGTGTGTGTCAGAATTTGATGAGACGAATTGAGTTTATTTTCTTAGATTTCACTTCCTTTTGTGGGCTTATTCAATTGGGACAACTCTAAAACACAGTTTTTATTGCGGTAATACATCCTACCCAATGGATAATTGCTAATCTGGTTGGCGCAGACTGTCTGCACAGAATGAGTTGCAAACAAAAAAGATGTTATGAGGTCACGCTGTCTAGACAGGAAGGAAGTACGATGCACCACCTAGTGAATTCACAGAGTGGGACCAGCTTGACGGTGGCTACACAGGACGACTTTTTCTGTCGTTTAGTGGGCCGGTCTGCGCCGACCGGATTAGCAATTGTCCATTGGGTAGGGTACTAACTTGTAAAAATTTAATTTACTTATTAAATTTTCAATTTTTTCGGAATCCCCAAAATTGAAACAGTTTTACTTTGGCGGGACACCAGTATAAATATATGCTGTTGTTGTTGCGCTGCTTAGAAATATTTATTATAACAGTATTATTAAAATGTTAATTGGCTTGGATCAAATTAGGAGCTACACTTGAGATTAGTTCCTTTTCACCCAAGGTATTACAGATAAATACCAACTAGGTATCAGTGTAGAAAAGATTATAAATCCAAACAAAATTCAAAATTCATGAAATTTTGCTAATAGATTAAACTAAATGGACCAACATAGTTTCAAAAGTTATGTATATGAATGAGAATACTCAAAGAGTTCAAAGTAAAATCAGGCTTGTTTTCCTGGTATCAAATTTCACCAATCTATGGTCAATGTCTCATTACTCTTCATGATCTGTGTAAAAAGTGTATCTAAATTTATTTAAAATCCATTAAAAAGAATATCAACATGACAGTTCTTCTTACATTAGCAATAGGGGACTTGTATACCATTCAGTTATGTTGTTTTTCCAGTTATTTAATCAGTCAAAATAAGAACAAATCATGACATTGTTATTATAGATGATGGCTCTGGACGAGATCAAGTTTTGTGTATGTACATATGTTTATGGTTTGTTTTGTTTTTCACATTTTTACATTGCTACAAAGTATCCCCCCTCCCCCTCCCTTCATGTGTTTACTGCAGTCAGATGTTTTTGTATTACTGATTATGTAGCTAATTATTGTGTTCTTTAGGTGTGTAATCGAGGTATTACGTAAAACCGTGGTTGGTGCAATTTATTACGCAAATCCATTTCTTATCTAGATACGCAACTCCTTGATCATGTAAAGAGGTGAATTTGTTTTGGTACTTTGTACCTGTGACACATTACCTTGAGATACTTAGAAAATGAATTGTTCATAATAATATCTTAAAAATCCATCCAGTGTTCCATCTACACTGGTAATCTTGTGTTCCAGTTTCAAACAAATTCCCCTCTCATTATAGTATGAATGAATTAGATACAGTTTCTTTATTGATTCAAACTTGAGTATATCCTTGTGTGACAAAATATTTTGAATATTTTTGAAACATGTCAGTTATAAATGTCTGATTGACCCTCCACAGTTGTAATGCCTATAAATGCCTTGTTTCAAGTTTTACCTTGGTAGTTTTCTTCATTTCTGAAATGCATAAATTCACAAAGAAATAAACTATTCAGAAGTACAAATATAAATGTCTTCTTTGATGAAGAAGCACTTGATGGAGAAAGGGTGTAGCCATTTTGAAAATAGTCCCAGTTTTGTGATTATGAGAATTAATACTGTATTGATAAGTACAAACTGTGTGTGTTTCCTTTTATTCCAGAGTATTCAGTATAAACAAACTAGTCAACATGATGTGATAAAAAACAAAAAACTAAATCTCACAACACTTGAAGGTACAGGAAGATCCATTTTACTGTGAAGAAACTACTGAGCCAAAGTTACAACTAAGGTTTGAGAAGCCATTTACTTTGTTACTGCAACATATGAACTCGTTACCATAAGTTACGTGGGTCTTTCTGAACCAGTGGTAAGGGTGATGGACTTAGAGCAGCAGGTCTCCTGTTCAGTCCTTGCTGGATCATGGGAGATATTGTACACATGTACCCCATTTTACAGAGGAGCAGAAATGGATAGTGTTTTTCAAGTTTCGGAAGAAAATCTTATATTTCAGATATGAAATAGTAGTTTCCTGAAAGCTAACAGAACTATCTTCTTTGTCTTTAGTTTGTAACTATAGGTTCATTGATAAACAGTTGTTGATTTATGGTGTACATACTGGATGCATAGAAATATGAAATATTGTGATGCAGAAATGGGTAGTATATTCACAATACTTACAAATAAGTTCAAAGAATGTCACATTTCTATGACCATTGTGTTGTAAAAACAAGCTTACTGAGTGACATCACTCCTGACTTAGTCGTAACCATGTACTGTGATCTAGTAGTAAGATTTTGAAGAAAAGAATGAATTTGCTATTTTTCCAGGAAATATATATAGAGTTCTAGTTAATATACACATATAAATGCGACAGTAGTAATTGGCTCTCATTGTTTGTAGCTTGCTCTCTGTATATGACTATATGTATGTCTAAGTGTCTGAGTGCATGTACATTAAGTAGATACAACTGAAAGCCATGTAAAGTAACGTTAATCAGCGCTGTTTTGTTGGTTGTTTGATACTCAATTTGAAATACAATCCTTTTGTGGAAGTAGACCAGAACATCAATTGTCCTAAGAGTTCCTGCCATTTTATATTAAATAACCTCTTCTTGTTTAATGATCTTCTGTCATCTAATAAACATAGTCATGACATGTATTAAAAAGATATTTTAAACATTTCAAAATGTTTGTAATGGTGCCCTAAACTGTTACGCTGTGCTATACTTGTTTTGGTTAAATTTTGATGACAATGCTTCAAAATAGGGTTAAGACATAAACTGAGGCAACCTCAAAACTTTGTACCCACAAAATTAGAGGTTTTTCTGCTGTTGAGACATAAGAATCAGTTTCACTTGTGTTAAAATTCAGCTTAAAACCTGTTTTAGTTCTAGAGAGTCGGCTATAATTAAAACTATGTATATGTGTGTGTCTGTGTGTCCATTCAATGATATATAAATGTTGAAACATAATTGTGCATATATACATAAAGGTATACAAATATAAATATATATATATATGACAAAAACTCACTCAACAATGCATATGTATTTAGTATTACTTGTCTTGTAAACACAGCAAATAAAACAAATTGTATACACAGTCATGTTATGTAAGGAGCAGATATTGAACTTAGATGTCTCTAGAAAAATGTTAAATATTGTTGAATTGAGAACTATGAGGGACAGTTTACTTGTATGTTGTGTTCTAGTCAAAGTATTATCTAGAAAATAATGTGAATTTGTGCATTGTGAAAAGATATATTGTGCAAGATACTGTGCAAGTGATCAGTCAGTTGTATTTATATAAATGCAAGCAAGGTTTAGGAGCTTTCATTTGTGTGAGATAGCTCACAGAAAGAAGAATCTTTATGGTGTGAACTTTTTGAACTGGCATCATAATATTATAGGCGAATATTAATGAAGTGTCCCTTTAAAGGGCGCTTATTTGTTTTTAGGTTGACTTTCCCCACCGACGCCGCCACCACATTATGGTCTGCCTTGAATCTCTCCCTTATTAGTGGGCAGATTCTAACCATTTTTGGCAGTTACATCCCTTAGGCATAGGAAAGTTTTTCTGCATGTTTATATTTGACCTTTGACCTTTATCAAGCCTAGCCTATTTCAGAAAGCAGCTTAACACCTACCTGTACACCAAGGGATACCCACCTCAGTCTTAATCATCCCCTGGCATTTTCTGTGGTGCTTGGCCTCTTTCTGTCCGTGGATACTAAAGTTGGTTGACTGTGTTATGCCTTAGAGCCCCCCTTTGTTATGGGGAGATTAAGCACTATGAAGCCCCAATCAGAATTAGAATCAAGGTCACATGATCAAAAATAAGTTCAGGTACACCCGCTTGTCATCCAAAACTACTTGGCATAGTATTGTGTTATTTTAGCATATCTCAGTACTACCAAAATCTCAAGCTGATTAGATTTTGGTAACAATTGGAACATAAACTGAGCGATTTATGAGTGTTTTTATACCGGGTAGTAATCAGAAAGCTTAAATTCATCAGAACCCCCCTATTATCTCCTTATCTGTTATATTTTAAGCCATAAAATATATTGGGAGATGATAGGAAATCATATGCTTAGATTTACCCCCTGCCCCCAAGTCAATCCTACTAATTCAAAGCACTACTGTTTGGTCTGTTCACAGCATCAATGGAATTCACGGTAGTGGTGAAGGAGGTCAAACTGGTGGCTCTTCAGAAGGGTATAAGAATCCACCAGTACCTAAAACACAGATCAGAACTGGAACCCAAACAGGTCTTTGCCTTCTTCAGCTTCCAGTTCAACCTGAGAGAGGGCATCGTCTGACAAACCCAATAGCCGTGGCAGACCCTAAGATTAAAGGCCCAGAAACTACTCTCCAGACTGGTTGTCTGGTCAGACAGGATTGTTAACAGCTGCAGAAAAACAAATTCACCTAGGTGAGCTCTACATGAGACGGATACAGCGTCACTTGAAAAACAATTGTTAAGTACCAGAATCACTAGATAAAGTTATCCCTATCCCCAGATCACTCCATTGTCATTTGAGGTGGTGGCTCCAGGAGGAAAATATCCTTCAAGGCTAACCACTACACCCACTCCCCCATGCTCTGCAAATTTTTACAGATGCATCAAAAGAAGGATGTGGCGATCAATTAGGGGAGCACACTACAACAGGGCCCTGGTTCCTACCAGAAAGCAAGTTGTATATAAGCTACCTGGAACTAAAGGCGGTCTTTTTGGCCCTAAAAGAATTCCAAGACTTTTGTTCAGGCAAAATTGTAAGGTCTCATAGCAACATACAACAGCACAGTAGTTGCTTATATAAACAATTAAGGAGGCATGAGGTCGGGCCCTCTGTGTGCCTATTGCAGAAGATCCTGACCTGGTTTTCCAGGAAACATATGGCCAAACACATTCCAGACTGGCCTAATGTGGTAGCAGACGTGGTCTCTCTTTCCAGAGGCTTCCAGTTGATGTGCAGCAGGCGGACCAACCTCAAATAGACCTGTTTGCAATGAGGTTGAACAACAAATTGGCTCAATTTGTGTCACGTTCCAGACACCCTAGCCTGGGCAGTGGAAGCATTCAGCCTACCTTGGGAGGATCTGGACCCCTGTGCCTCTCCCACAAGTAGCCATTCTGGGCAAAGTGATGGTGAAGTTGAGGGATTGCCCATGCAGGAGAATCATTCTGATTGCTCTAGGGTGGCCCAATATGCCCTGATTCTGGGATCAAATGACCATGTCAAGCCAGATCCGTCTGTGCCTGCCCAATCTGCTGACTCAGCCTTTCGATCCGATCCCTCACAGGAATCTGTCACACTTAAATCTGCATGCATGGCTGCTAGAGTCTCAGCTATCAAGGACGAAGGCTTCTCTGAGGCACTGGCAGCACAAATTAGACTTCTCAAAGAGATTCAACCAGATCCATCTATGAGGCAAAGTAGACCGTTTTTACAAAGTGGTGCCACAGTAATCAGGTGGACTTCAAAGCGCCACCATCAGATCCATAGCTGAATTTCTCCTGTATCTGTTCCAGGAGAGGAAGTTACAGCCAAATACTATTGACAGCTACAGATCCCCAGTGCCCATTAACATTAGCAAAGATGAGAATGTCACTCATCTCATGTATAGTTTCCATAGAGACAGCCCTAAGGGTTGGAGGCGCATCCCCTTGTGGAACCTTTTTCTGGTGCTTCACCAGCTTATAAAGACTCCCTTAGAACCCCCTTAGAGTGGCCTTGTTGAAGCATTTTATCTTCAAGACTGTTTTCCTCTTAGCTCTGGGTTCAGGCGAACGAGATCCCTCTCCCAGCTCTCTTTTGAATAATCATCTGCTAAAAAGGGTCCAGACAATGTGACCCCAGTGTTTATTCCAGCCCTGGTCCCAACTCGTCCAGCCTTGCACTACTATTTGGAAAGGACCTCAGACAGAAGAAGGAGCTAGTCTTTGTCTCCTTCAAGAAAGGCTTTGACAAAGATATCTCCCCTGCCACCATAGATCAAGCAGATTGTGATCCTGTGCTATGAGCTCTGATCAGGAGGCCCTCACCCTACAACACGTTAAAGCCCATGATGCGAGGGCCTTTGCTGCTTCTAAAGCCTTACAGGTCTTGCATATTTTATAGATGGATACGAGGTTTTTATTTCCCTAGCCTTGCTTTAGGCTCAATTTTTACCAAACTTTTTCAAGCATGTATGTATTTTCTATTCATACAGCACTCGCACATGTTAGGAAATAGCTGATGTAATATCCAGTATGTGTATATGTAATAATACACAATGCCAAGTTGCCAACTGAAAACGTACAAAGGAACCTGACACTTCCGCAAGGGTGTTATTCCCTCTCGTTATACATACCTTGGGAAAAATGCCATTAATAACACCATTTTGCAATGTCTATTTCAGACTGTTTAATATGTAACAATAACTGTACCCGTATGCCTCTGATGATTATTTCTGTATTTCCTTTTTTCCCTTCCACTAAACTTTTAACACTTTTGATTTCAAAACTTATTGGGACGCTTTGGTTTTGTTTTCAAAAACCCTTTTCTAGTTATTATTAAAATGGAAAAAAACTTGATACACCACAACGTGAAATTTGAAGCTAAAGCTTCATTCTTAATATTTTGCAACACTTATTCGAGTGTCGTGTCATATGAAAATTAAGTGAATCTTATGTGGTAGATTTCCATTTCTTTCTCAACAGATCCGGCATTTTAACATTTGACATTCACCTGTATGGTCGTGTGTTTAAATCCAGTTTATGGTCACTTTTCATCTATAAGTGACACCCAGTTGCTGGGGACTTCAAGTAGTTGAATTACTAAATACTTAATATTGTCTGGCATTCTTCCAAAAACAAAGAATCCTGCACTAAAGATTGTGAATTTGATGTTCTGTTGTTTTAAAGTGTGTGTCAATTCAATTTCCAGAAAAGAGGAACACCTGTATTTTCTGTCTAGATATTGCAGCCATTTTGTGACACTAATTAGATTCTACCCAGAAAAAGTATTTTCCAAAAAGAGATTCACAAGAAAGATGTATCAGAATTTTTTCTCTAAAAGTCCATGTTTTGTATGTTTTTATTCACTTCTTTTTGTAAAAATCCTTAATTATTTCTATTTGGTTTTTCTGTCAGCAGCTTCTGTCTTTATGACCACTGAATGTGAATTATTTTAATGGTTCTGTTGTACATTGTGACATCTATCGCAAAAAAAACACGGGTCTAGGGTCTGGAGGGTACTTTTGAAATTTGTGTAATTTAAGGTCTTTGTCTACTTGTTTATATCTGTTGCATAAGACATGAAATTGAACAAATACAGCAAACTCTGGTTTACACGAACCATTCTAATGACCCATGTTTTTGTGCTCACTAGCCTTCGATACCTTATCCGTCAAATACTTTGACATTTGGTCATATAATTTTTGTTCCACCTTCTTCAAATATTTTTTCAGAGGCTAACATCTAGCTAAGCATACAAAGATACAGCTTTTTCTTAAGTAGTAAACTCAAAACTGATTTGACTTCCATGTAAACTCATAGTAACACAGAGTTTACTGTATTTCTGTCATAAATATCACTATTAAAATAACATCAGTTATAGAAGAATTGATTGGACTAGAGGAGAAGCATCTTTGTAACTATATACAGTTAATTCTGTGTAGATAAAAGTTGCACTGTTTGGATATGCTGTGGGAAAATGTGAAATGTTTGATTAGTATGGCACACAATGCGATACTTAGTACTTGACACGTTATTATTTCATTCTGTGCTGAAACTTATGAAAATTCCATGTTTATGTTCACTGGAAATGATGATATGTATATATAATCGAAAAAAAATAAAACTAAATAATATCCAGTCTGATTGTTATTCTTGATCAGCTTTTTTATGTCATCACTCTGTGTCCGTGTGAACAACTTCTCCAAATTAAAAAAAAAAAAAAAGGTATCAAGGCATGCAGATCTGTCCATCTGCCATAGCCATAACAAGTGAGGTACCCTCACCCATAAAGTGAAAATTTCAACACTTTATCACAATTTTCTCATTGACTATTTCAGGGTTTTTTCTGAAGTAGATTCCCTTGTGTATCATCCCTGGATCTTTCTTAATTTTTGTAAGCGGGGATACTATGGATCACGCACGGTCATCGGCAGCATCCGCAGAGATTTCCTTGTGTTCAACCTACAAGCCATATTTCTTTTGGGATTTCTTTTAAACTTTGCAAGTGGCTTACTATGGCAGAGATCTGGCCACCCTATTGTTTTGGTAGCCCAGGAGTCCAAATTAGGCTCTGGGGAGTCAAAAATGTCTAAAATTTGGACTATTGCTTGTGTTCAAGCTGTAGTGCATAGTTTCTTTCAGATTTATTTCATATTTAGTGCATGAATTAGTGGGTATGGCATGTCGCCACCCTATCTTTTTTGTAGGCCTAGGCTCAAAATCAATTGAGTTATAGCTATTTTAAGCCCAGGAGTCAAAATTATGCTCTGGGGAGTCAAAGACATCAATAATTAAGCGGCCCGTCAGGGACGCTTATTTGTTTTCACCGAAGTTTGACTGATCACCGCCGCCGCAGGATTATGGTCTCCCTTGAATAACTTCTTGGGCTTTCAAATTTTTCTTTCCTTCTTATCTTTCTTTAAAACTATAGGGGCGGGAAAAATTTTTGGGATACTTTGCGCAGACCTTAAGCTTTACTTAAGGTAACCTTAAGCATTTTTGGATACTTTACGCAGACCTTAAGCTTTACTTAAGATAACCTTAAGCATTTTTCGAAAACACCCCGTCATCGCGTTTCGGAAAAAACCACACACACCTGTGCTATAAAATTTAGAGGTATATTCTAGACCAAATTTCGAAGGTCGGAAAGGATTTTCTCATCAATCCGACCATAGATGCCTGAATGGGAGGCGTTTTCTTTTTGTAAATTTTTTAAAAATGGATACTTGGTCTGTATCTCAAAAACGGTCAGGATTTCGGCGTTTTGTTGGAATAACTTATTCAGCTACTTTTTGACAATCTTTCACATGCCGAAGTTTTAGCCCTGTATCTGCAATCTTAAGGTCACCTTAATGTCAAAAAGGGGGTTTTAGCCCTCCAGTTCACTTAGTTTTTCACTTTTTTCAACCAAACTTGGCACATTTATTAAGATTTGCCAAAGGAATATCCTGACTTTATGGTGACCTTAAACTCAAAATGTTAATGGACCTGTGGCCTGCTTAAAGTCATCAAATTGGAATAAAATCCTATGCCTCCTTTCTTTTTCCTTTTTTTTATATCTAAATTATCACTGGTATTAAAATAGATAAAAATAATACTTATGGTCACCTTACACTCTCAATATGAATGGAGTGGTAGCCACCTTAAAGTGAAATAAGGGGGTTTTCAGCCTCCAACTATCTTATTGTTCAACTGACCTCTGTTAAACTTTGCACACCTATAATGGCAAAAGGGACATTCTTATTTTCTGTCCACCTTGAAGTCCACCTATGGCCATCTTACAGTAAAAAATGGCTTTTCAGCCCCCAACTGACTTACTCTTCAACTAACATCAGTTTACACATTGATTAGGCTTACTCACAGGAAAGTTTCTTTAGAATTAATTTACCATTCATACAATTATAAGCATTACCAACATATTGCATATGTTAACATCTATTATGGATTACTTCGCACTTTTTCATCAGGGCCGCTTCATTTTTTTGTCCGCAAAAACGTTTTTCTAGTTTTGACTTGTAACTTGAAAACTATTGCATTTAGAGAATTTTGTTTAAATTTGTTATTCAGTTACTTTTGGGTCAGCTATAACAGTAAAATTGCAGACCTGTAGCTCTTTGCATAGCCGAGTAATAGCTACTTTGAGGTTCTCACTGTTGAGTAAATCAATTGTAACTTGAAAACTGTTGCAAAAGTGCTTATAACTCGCTTATTATTGGTCCTAGAAGTTTGAAATGTCAAAGCAGTCTATAGGAAATCATGGGCTAGGAATCTTCTGATGTGATCAGATTTGACCTTGGGCCCCTCCTTCAAGGTCAAACAAGGATAGCCAAATTTAAGTGCTTATAACTCGCTTATTATTGGGCCTAGAGGTTTGCAATGCGAAAACAACTTATAGAAAGTCATGGGCTAGGATTCTTCTAATGTGATCAGATTCGACCTTGGGCCCCTCCTTCAAGGTCAAACGACTGTGATAGCCAAATGTAAAAGTGCTTATAACTCACTTATTATTGGTACTAGAGGTTTGCAATATTAAATCTACTTATAGGAAATCATGGGCTGGGAATCCTCTGATATGTTCAGATTTGACCTTGGGGCCCCTCCTTTGAGGTCAAACTAGGATAGTCGAAGTTAAAAGTGCTTCTAACTCACTTATTGGTCCTAGAGGTTTGAAATGTGAAAACAACCTATAGGAAATCATAAGCTTGGAATCTACTGGTGTGGTCTAGAAATCTATTTTGGGCTAGGAATCTTCTGATGTCGTCAGATTTGACCTTGGGCCCCTGTTTTTCAAAAATGTGGGAACTTTTCCAGGTTTGAACTTTCCAGGGATTTCTGTACATTTTATCCTTATTATACGGCTCCTTGAAGGTGAAATAACATTTCTAAAACCCTAAACTGCCTTGACCTCTTTTGTTATTGCTTCTAAAGGTTTGCTATGTTCAGGGATACACCGCTGGGGGGGTGGACATATTATTTTTGCTTTTTCCGCCGTCCAGCGTCCCACTTGGTTTCCAGACATTTTAGGCAACAGTTCTTATCCTATCTTTACCAAATTTGGCATGCAGGTTTATTGGGTTAATAGCTTGTATTGGATTGGTTTTGGTGATGATAGCTCTATAGCTAACTGAGTAATAGCTACTTTGCTACTTTTGAGTGTCTCTTTGGTTTCCAGACATTTTAAGGAATGCTATTAAGCCTATCTTTCTGAAATTTGGTATGGAGGTTCATTGGGTTAATAGCTTGTATGGGATTGCTTTTGGGGGGAATTGCTTCATAGATGAGTGAGTAATTAATTAAATAAATGAGTAATTGGCTATTTTGAATACTGAAAAAGGCAAATGTGCTCATATCTCCTAAACCGTGCGAGATAGAGCGATTTCATCGAAATTTTTGACCCACAGGGTATCTAATCAATGTACTCTTTGCAATTTTCAAAAAATTTTCCCCTCCCCAAAAATGGCGGCCATTTTGAATTTTTCCCAAAAATGGCAAAACACAAATTTGCTTCTATCTCCTTAACCGTGCGAGATAGAGCGATTTCGTCGAAATTTTCGTCCCACAGGGTATCTGAGTATTGTACTCTTGCCAATTTTTAAAAAATTTCCCCCTCACCAACAATGGCGGCCATTTTGAATTTTCGAATTTTTGCCAAAAATAGCAAAACACAAATTTGCTTCTATCTCCATAACCGTGCGAGATAGAGCGATTTCGTCAAAATTTTCGACCCATGGGGTATCTAAGAAATGTACTCCTGGCAATTTTCAAAAAATTTTCCCCTCCCCACATATGGCGGCCATTTTGCATTTTCGAATTTTTGCCCAAAACGGAAAAACACAAATTTGCCTTAACCGTGCAAAATAGAGTTATTTCGGTGAAATTTTCGACCCACAGGGTATCTAAGAAATGTACTCTTGCCAATTTTCAAAAAAATTTCCTCTTCCCAAAAATGGCGGCCATTTTGAATTTTCAAATTTTTGCCAAAAATAGAAAAACAGAAATTTGCTTCTATCTTCTTAACCGTGCAAGATAGAGTGATTTCGTCAAAATTTTCGACCCAACCAATGCAAAAAGGCATGAAGCTGAAATAATTTACATGTACACTAATAAATATTTAACCATCATTGATATATTTCACAAATGAAACAGGGTCTTGTAAGACTACTGTACAATTCTGGCAAAAGGTTCATGGGGTGGACATTACACATGATAATGTGTGTTCTTCTATGCTATCCTGTTTCTATTCATATGTCACAGCTACTATCAACAGGGCGTCCTATTTCTAGTTCTTGTTGCGGTAAATCTTTTATAACTTGAAAACTATTGCATTTAGAGTATTTTTAAAATGTTATTCACCTACTGTTGGATCTGCCATAACATACTAAATTTTGCAGACCTCTAGTTCATTGCATAGCTGAAGTCCTCGCTAATCACTTGTAACTTGAAAAATATTTTATTTAAAGTGTTTTGTTGAAATATTTTCTTCATCTGCATTTGGGTCAGCTATAACATAGTAAAATTGCAGACCTGTAGGTCATTGCATAGCTGAGCAGTAGCTACTTTCAGGTTCTCACTTTTAAATAAATTAAAACCGTTCTATCTTGAAAACTATTCCATTTAGAGAATTTTGTTTAAATATGTTGGTCACCAAATTTTGGGTCAGCTATAACATATTGATTTTATCAAATATCCTAACAGAAGGTAAGAATCTAATTTCTTGCCATTCCAACTACCCGTTGTGATATGACCTGTACAGTGTTGAAAGCAATAAATAAAATAAAATGAGCATGAAACCAAAATATGATGAACTCTGTTTTTTCAGGGTTTAATTGTATCCACCGGAGGCATCTGGTGGATACTTTAGTTTAGCGTTCGCTATGCCGCCGCCGCGTGTAGAGAAATTTTCGGCGTTAACGCTCTAAGAGGAAAACTACATCAGCTAGGTTCACCAAATTTGCAGGATATCTTGATTGGGAGGGGGTGGGTGGGTAAGCTTCTCTGGGAAGGAAATTAGCCTCATTCTGAAAAACAAGATGCCCGCCGCCGGCATTTCTTTGACAATTATCTACATTTTTCTACTGGCTGTTTCTCATAGGTAGAAGGTTGAATGTCTTCATAGGTGATATGTATAACAGAAATATGTGTCCTCTACAACCTTGCAGACATTTGACCTTGAAGCTCTTAATTCAAGGTCATCCACGGAGTGCCAAAGTAACCCACACAGCGGACTTTAAAAATGCTTATATCTCCCTAGTTATTGGTCCTAGAGGTTTGCAATGTGAAACCAACCTATAGGAAATCATGTGCTGCGATTCTTTTGATGTGGTCAGATTTGACCTTGGACCTCTCCTTCAAGGTCAAATGGGGATAGCCAAACATAAAAGTGCTTATAACTCACTTATTATTGGTCCTAGAGGTTTGGGATGGTAAACCAACCTATAGGAAATCATGGACTGGGAATCTTCTGATGTGGTCGGATTTGACCTTGAGCCCCTTCTTCAAGGTCAAATGAGGATAGCCAAACTTAAAAGTGCTTATAACTCTGCTTATTATTGGTCCTAGAGGTTTGGGATGGTAAAGCAACTTATAGTAAATCATGGGCTGGGAATCTTTTGATGTGGTCACATTTGACCTTGCACCCCTCCTTCAAGGTCATATGAGAATAGCCAAACTTAAAAGTGCTTATAACTCGCTTATTATTGGTCCAAGAGGTTTGAGATGGTGAACCATCCTATATGAAATCATGGACTGCTGGGAATCTTGTGGTGTGGTCAGATTTGACCTTGGGCCCCTCCTTCAAGGTCAAACGAGGATAGCCAAAGTTAAAAGTGCTTATAACTCGCTAATTATTGGTCCAAGAGATTTGGGATGGTAAACCAACCTATAGGAAATCATGAACTGGGAATCTTCTGGCATGGTTGGATTTGACCTTGAACCCCTCCTTCAAGGTCAAATGAGGATAGACAAACTTAAAAGTGCTTATAACTCGCTTAATATTGGTCCTGGAGGTTTGGGATGGCAAAGCAACTTATAGGAAATCATGAACTGGGAATCTTGTAGTGTGGTCGGATTTGACCTTGGGCCCCTCCTTCAAGGTCAAACGAGGATAGCCAAACTTTAAAGTGCTTATAACTCGCTTATTATTGGTTCAAGATGTTTGGGATGGTAAACCAACCTGTAGGAAATCATAAGCTGGGAATCTTATGGTGTGGTCGGATTTGACCTTGGACCCCTCCTTCATGGTCAAATGAGGATAGCCAAACTTAAAAGTGCTTATAACTTGCTTATTATTGGTCCTAGAGGTTTGGGATGGTAAACCAAGTTATAGGAAATCATCGGCTGGGAATCTTTTGATGTGGTCAGATTTGACCTTGGACCCCTCCTTCAAGGTCATATGAGGATAGCCAAACTTACAAGTGCTTATAACTTGCTTATTATTGGTCCTAGAGGTTTGGGAAACCACCTTATAGGAAATCATGGGCTGGGAATCTTCTGATGTGGTCAGATTTGACCTTGAGCCTCTCCAAGGTCAAACAAGGACAGCCAAACTTAAAAGGGTTTTTAACTCATTTATTATTGATCCCAGAGGTTTGCAATATGAAACCAACTTGCAGGATATTGTGGGCCGGGAATCTTCTGATGTCAGATTTGACCTTTGGCCCCTCCTTCAAGGTCAAACGATGGTCCACTGGCTTTGGTGAGTTGTCTTTCCGGTGGATACAGATTTGCATCGGTTGTCCGATGCGTAGGTCTAGTTTAAGTATACTTGACAACATTCATTCCTGAACATCCTGATGACAAGTATTCAATTTATCAAAGGCAGAGGTGGCATTTTTAGAGGACAAGTGAACAAACAACTGAGTATCGGCATATAAATGGAATTGCCTTCAATAACCTCCACCTAAAAGGAGTGGCGTAAAGAGAGAAGAACAGACTGCCAAGGACAGAGCCTTGTGGCACTCCAAACAGCAGCTTGTGCAATTCTGAGAGGGTTGACCCAATTTTAATTGCTTGGAATCAGTGGCTGAGATAGGGGAAGTACCACTTCAGGGCTGTGCTACACACACCAAACCAAAGCTTAAGATAGTTCAGAAGAGTATCATGGTTAGTTGTATTGAAGGCAGCGGACAGATCAAGTCGGACAAGTACTTAAAAATTTATTTAACAGTTAAAAATAATGATTATAGTCAACTGGAATGCTCTCAATAGTACATACAATGATACAATAATAAAACCAATCTGACCTGGCTACAATCTTATCTATGTAACAGTTAATTTTGTCTACTGTATCCAGGAAACTGTCCTGTGATCTGTCCGTTGTCCATTAACACAAATATCCGTATCCTGGGACTCTGTTCAGTGTCCGATATCACAAAATCTCTTTATCCTGTGATCCTTTCAATGTCCAACAACACAAAATGTCTGTATGCAGATATTCAGAGAGTTTGCACAACTATGCTGTCTGCTCTAAGATGTAGACAAGTCCAAAATGCAGCAAATCCACTCTGTGGTAGATCCAGACACTGTTTCCAGGTCACTTTCAACGAGACTTCACCACAACACAAGAAGTTTATATCCATTTGATAGTAGTTATAAGACACAATTAGCCTTTCTTATAGCCAACGAATACTATGTTCATCTGTGGCCAGATGTACAACGCTTGTATACAGAAGGTTATAGAACTAACTTGAAGGTAACAACTGTCACAAGAATCAGTGGAGAAGCTCTAGAAACTAGTTCTTGGGGTTTCCCCCAAATCTATAAATAAATCAGTATAGTAACTAATCTATAAATAAATCAGTATAGTAACTAATGGGGTTAGGAAGCCTACAGGGATTTCCCCCAGTCTATAAATAGATCAATCTAACATAGTACAGTAATCATAAATGCTACTTCTGTGGTAAAAATCAGTAACTCAAGGTTTTTACATGGCAACACATAAGCAATACATTCCACAAATTAAATCATGTCTTGGCACATTGCCTATATATGTAACAGGACAGACTCCTGAAGAGAGAGTTGCAAGATGACTACTTACCAAGGCATTAGCTGCCAAGATATCAGCCTCATCTGTCAAATACTGTCTAATCCACCTGAGACCATGTATTTGAATGAAGAATGTCTTATAAATATTGCATACAAGATCAGCAAAGGAGAAACTAGCATCAACCCATACACCAAGGCTCTTCACAACAACTGTTGGATGCATGAAATTTCCAAATATTCTAGCAGGGAGGTAGGAGTTTAATTTCTTGAGTTGAGCACGAGATCCAAAGATGATAAACTGTTTTGTCAGGGTTACTTGACGACACACATTATTGAACATCTAGAAGACGTGAAGTCAATTTGTCAAAAGCTAGGGCTGGTTTTTTGAGACAAATGAATAAAACAACTGGGTGTCATCTGCATAAAAGTAGAATTTGGTGTTGGGGTGCATTCCAGTAACCTTACTCAAAGGAGTGGTGTATAAGGAGAACAGCAGGGAACCAAGGGCTGAGTCTTGTTGTACTCCATATAGCAGCTCACAAATTCACAGAGGGTTGATCCATTTTTAATTGCTTGGAATCAGTGGCTGAGGTAGGACGTGGACCACTTCAAGACCATGCTGACCACACCAAAGCATGACAAGTAGTATGGTCAATTGTGTCAAAGGCAGCCAGCAAATTAAGTAAGACAAGTGCAGTAGGCTCGCCATGTGTTAATGAAAGATGAATCTCATTTTTATATGCAGCAGGGCAGTTACGGTGAGGTGACCAGTTTTGTATGCAGATTGCTTAGGATTGTCAAGATTGTTACTGTTGATATGTTACATGAGCTCTTTGACAACTACCCGCTCCACCAATTTTGACATGAAACAGCTGTGATACCAGTCTATAGTTCTTAAAATCTTCACTTTGAAGTGATGCTTTCTTCATGAGGGGAGTAACCACCGCCTTTTTGATTTTTTGAGGAAACACACCCTCAGCTAAAGACAAATTGACAAGTTTAGTAATGAACAGAAGTAAAATGCCCACACAATCTTTCAAAAGGCAAATAGGCACTGGATCTAAAAGACATGATTTTGTAAACGAATTTTTGATGATTTTAAGTTCTCCAAAACCTCATCGAAGTGAGATAGGTATGGAGGTGGACACATAGGTGATATAACTGTTGAGGAAGAAGCTGTGAACATGCATGTCATGAATCCTTTTGATTTTTTGATTGAAGAAGGCAGTAAATTGGTTTGCTAAGGATTTTTTTGACTGATGAGGAGGGAGAATCATCTCGTGGCCCTTATCAAGGACAACAATGCTGATAACAATGCTGATCTTATAGCTGTCACTGGGACATGGCTTAGGCCAGAGGATACTGAAAGTTTTATCTCTAGTATCACACCTCCTGGTTATAAGTTCACTCATGTACCTCGAAATGTCAAGAAAGGGGGCGGAGTTGGCTTCTTCATCAAGGAGGACCTGAGTTTTGAGCAAGTTTCAAAAACAGTTATCAGGCTTTTGAAAGTATCTCCATTCAGATTAGCACTGAGGGTGCTAAAGATGTCATATTTCATGTAGTCTATAGGCCCCCAAATCTCTCAAAGTTGCAGTTCCTGGACGAATTTGGCATGTTCCTCGAAGGTGCTGCTTTATCAGGCTATGAAAATATTCTCCTTGGTGATCTTAATTTTCATCTGGATAAACATGACACCTGGACACTGAAATTTTATGATCTCCTTGAGCAATTCAGTTTTACACAACTTGTCAATACACCCACACTTATTCAGGGTCATATTTTGGATACTCTATGTATGAGGGATTCCTTTTCCTGGGCCATTAGACCCAAAGTTATTGGGGGACTATCAGACCACCAGGCAATCATATTCAGCTTTATCTTCACTGTCAGGGAATCTTGTAAGTTTAAATGTGTTCCCATCCGTAAAATTCACAAGATAAATATTTCAGATTTTAGAATGGATATCCTGAAATCCGACCTCATTAGATGCCTGTACAAAACTGCCAGTCTTCTCAGTCATCAATACTTTAATACTTTGAGAAGCCTTCTTGACAAGTACGCCCCAATCATGAAGAAAAATATACCGAGACATGCCGAGACTGGTTTCATGAACTGTGACATCCTCAAAGCAAAACGACTCAAGAGGAAATATGAACGGGCATGGCATCGTGAAAACTCAGCCAGTAATCGTAGCCGATACCGGGCTGCACTCAACCACTATAATTTCCTGCTAGAGAAGTCCAAATGCAATCATTATTCCAACATTGTGGCTGAAAACCAAGGAAATCCCAAGGCTCTATGGAACTGTTTCAAAAAGATCTTACACAGGTCCTCTGTTGCTGTTCTACCAGACTACACAAATAAAACCGACCTTGCGAACACTTTCTGCAAGTTCTTCTATGACAAAATCCTCAAGATAAGATCCACACTGCAGTCATCAATACCATCTTCAGTTACTAGACCCAACCCCACTAAAAATACTCTGTCCTCTTTCACACCTGTGTCCGAGGAAGAACTACTCAAAATTCTAAAGTCCTCACCATCCAAATCATGTGACCTTGACCCGATTCCGACATCACTGGTCAAGGAGTGTGCTGATATTCGCATCACCCCCATCACTAAAATTGTAAATTATTCAATCAAAGAAGGTAGTTTCCCCAGCTGTTTTAAGATGGCATATGTCACCCCCCTTCAAAAGAAGCCGAGCCTTGATAGAAATATCCTCAAAAACTACAGGCCGGTGTCAAACCTCAGCTTTATATCTAAACTTATTGAGAAGGTGGTGGCAAAGCAGCTAAATGAATTTATTTCGCACGAAGGGCTCTTAAATGTCAACCAGTCTGCTTATAAGAGTTCCCACTCCACTGAAACCGCATTGTTGAAGATTCAAAATGATATAGCTCTCTCAGTGGACTCAGGAAAGGCAGTGTCCCTAACATTATTAGACCTATCTGCAGCGTTTGATACGATTGATCATTCTCTTTTATATGACTGCTTGCATGACTGGTTTGGTCTAGATGGTACTGTTTTGTCATGGATCAAATCGTATCTTTCAAACCGTAAACAAAAAATTAAAATAGGTGATAGTTTCTCTGAGGCGGTAATTCTCCCTTTCGGAGTCCCCCAAGACTCTGTACTGGGTCCTCTCCTTTTCACCCTCTACAGTAGTCCCCTCAGTCAAGTTATTTCAAAATTCAATGCTACTCATCAACTGTATGCCGATGACACCCAGATCTACCTAGCAGTTGACTCCAGGAATTTTGACTCTAGCATGGAAGAGCTGACTGAGTGTCTCAAGTCTGTACAGGAGTGGATGGACGGTGTCAAACTAAAACTAAACCCAGAAAAAAACGAATTTATCATTATAGGTCAAAAAGCCATCAGAGAGTCGCTTGCACCAAATTTCCCTGTTCTACTCCTCCAAAACAATATCTCTCCATCGGTGGAAGTAAAAAATCTGGGTGTTATTTTCGACTCAGACAACTCCTTTGACAATCATGTTGCCAAGGTTTGCAGAGCATGTTACTATCATCTTCGTGATTTGCAACGAATTCTCAAATTCCTTGGAGTTGAGGCAGCAATACTTCTGGCAAACGCTATGGTCAGTAGTTGTCTAGACTACTGTAACTCTTTACTCTATGGGGTAAGCAAGTCCAACATAGCCAAACTACAGAGTTCAGAATGCTCTTTGCCGCATCATCTTCAGACTTGACAAAATGAGTCATGTTACACCCTTTTTGAAAAAACTCCACTGGCTCCCAATTCAACATCGCATCCTGTTTAAGTACAACCTTTTGGTATTCAAGGCTATTAATCTTTCACAGCCCCCGTATCTTTCAGCTTTGATAAGATTGAGCAGTCTCACTCGTGGCAACAGGCTATCTATCTCCTCAACCCGCCCTAATAAGCACATAGGCAGGCGTGGCTTTGCAGTAGCTGCACCAGCCGAATGGAACAAGCTGCCACAGACTGTCAGATCTCAGCAAACAATAGATGGTTTCAGAAGCCAGCTAAAGACCTACTTGTTTAGGCTGGCATACCCCCCACCTTAGTTATACCCTGGCGGGCGCTTTTTAGATGTCGACCCATGCCTGTCCCTGGACTCTCCCTTCTTGGACTCAAGCGCATTAGAGGATTTGTATCAATTTTGCGCTATATAAATCCCACTATTATTATTATTATGTCAAAGTGCATGCCATAGCTTCTTTGGGTCATGGCAGTCCTATAGTATTCAGCCTTGTCTCTGTTTATGATGGCATTGCACTAGGCAATCTGCGCTATCTTCTTTTGCTCAACTGAGACTTTTTTTACATCACATGCGCTCAAATTGATGCCTGATAGATTTGGCTCTGCGATATGAATCAGACAGTATTTTCTTAGCTCTTCGACAAATCAATGGTGCATGTCTGTCCAACACACGACGAAGGGCAATAATATACTGGTCACTAGAATATTGGTATTTGTGATGAAAATGTTAAATGAATGGCTTGATGGATGTCTGATCCAGCCAAATATGTAGAATTATGAACTGACACATATAAATGTATCACTTTCTCACCCTGAGGATAGTTTGACCAAAGGCAGGCAGTTGTTTTAGAGAAAAGTAAGTTAAAGTTTGTGTTGACATGTTTTAAGTATGGCAAAATTGAAAATCCTTGGAATAGCATCCAGCTTCCTAAGATGTTCTATATGGAAGTCCACGTTCTTATGACCTTGGTATGGTAGATGCACATTTTATGAAAGTATTGTCACCCATCTTGAGTTTAAATCCAAATATCCTGCTACAACTCTCAGGTGCATTCAAGCACCTATTTTCAAAGTCCCAAAGTTTTACTATAGTACGTTCTTTTTTGGAGAAGAGTGCCTTCTATTTAAAATCACTAACTTTACAATACTAACCCCAATTGGACATATTTTAGTAAAAGTGATTTCAATCAAATGTTAGAATTTTTCTCTGTTAAATAGTTCAAAGAGTAACATTTTGTAAATAAGTGTTAATTACTATTTCTTAATATCCAGCTGTATAACATTTTTTTTTCTCTCTTTTTGTTCTTTGTACTACTGTACGAATAAATAAATAAATAAATAAATAGAGCAAAAGCTATTCAGTCTTTTGTGCCCAAAGATACCAATGTCACCAAAACGTTAACTTACTGATGGGTTTTTTTCCTTTGAATTTGGTAGATATTTAGCAATAATCCTCGAAATATAATTCAAAATATATTATTGTTTACACCACAAACCCTCATATTTTTTGCAAGGGTGACGACCTACTTCACTGAATATCAAGCAAAGATTAAACATACAAGATCTACTCTGTATAACCGACAGTGAAAACTGAAGAAATCGCATCCCACAGAAACAGATAATCAAAACAGCTTCATGAACCATGAAAAGTTCAGGATGCACAAATGAATCAGTAAATATTGAGGCCATGTCATAGTTTCATATCACTGTAAAAATCAATATAATACATACGTTTTATGGACAACTCGGCCCACTTCAAACTCGGCCCATTTTAAAGTCGGCCCGTTTCAAAGTCGGCCCCCCTGCAAAGTGAACATGAGAATAACTCAATAATATTCACATTTATGTATAAAATATGAAATCACAGTATTCTTTACGATTTTCTAACAATATGTTATAGAAATGCTGCTGGGAGATCAAGTATGTTACCTGGAAACTTGTACTTAGCTGACGAATTAATATTTCAATTTCGTGGACTTACACGTACAATTCAATTATATTCATTTATACATAAAAATATAGGGTCACAGAATACAGAATGCCTAGGTAATCTTATTTTCACACATTTCACCTAATTTATTATCATAAATGCTTCATAACGTGCAATCATAGAAAGACTTGTAGGATCTTCAAAATTTGACAAGTGTTGACTCCATCAAAATTTGGTTTTCATTCACATCAATCCACAGCATTAAACCATGTGGTCACAACCAGATTGCTTGTTTATATTTCACCCCCTTCCATCTGTCTTTGTGATTAACTGTATTCTTAAACTGTTGATTTCTACCTTGCTGGAGTGCAGAACCATACTTTGGTTGTGCATAAACCCGAGTATAATCATGATGGTGACTTCAATTTCTGTCAAAAGTTGGGACTTAATACCCCTGTTGACGTGTGAAGTCTTATAAACACAGACCTTCAGTGCATTCCACACATTTTACGAGCTGGAATTAAACCCATGACCACATGGGAACTTTTTGTATTCAATGTAAACTTGTTCATCACTTGGTCAGAGTGCACTGTAGAGAGACGTCACTGTTCTTGGTCACATTTTTGGCCGAGATCATTTGACATCATGCATGAACACAGAATGAAAAGTTGAAGTTTTAGATTCACTGATGACCCTTAATATCAATGCGTTCATAGGTGATCCTTTGCTTATTTAGGTACATGTGGAATTATGTTGCAAATTCAAACAAAATTGTGCATAAAAATAGTTTGTTTGTTTTTTCTGCATAAAAAGCGCCTGTGAAACCTCAAGAAAAAGATGCAGGGGTGGCCAGTCTAACAGATGAGACATAAAATACACTGTTATGACTGTCCTGTGCATAAGACTGTTCACCCCCTTTATGAGTGTGTTACTGACTAGCTGTTCTTTCCAGCTAGTCTAAATACTGTGTATGTATGTTTTAGTCAGCTAGCTTACTTTTACACTATATGTTGTAAAGATTATTGCAGCAAAAGTGGTAAAGCTATTTTAGAATAGATAAATGGCTTATTTTCATCACTTAATTGTTTCAATAGTTATTACAATCTAGTACATATCCAGGTATATTTGAACAGATGCCTAAGTGGAACAGGTGAGAAATCCAGAGTATGGGCTTGTAAGATTTTCTACTCTTATGTTGGTGAAAGCAGTTGTGACAAACACCAGTCCATTGTTACAGTGATTAGTAACAGTGTTTCAGGGCCAGATTAGAAGCTTTTCTGTAATTGTCCACATTTAAGCTTAAAAAATTGACTTCCAAACTCGATGAATGTATTTTTGAAGTTATTGGGTTTTGAAATCGATGCGTTTAGCTTAAGAGTCAATTGTTCATTTCAAAAGTAATTTTCAATCTGAATCTAAACTGTTGGTTCCATATTCTTGAATATAATTGTCCTTATCCCGAAGTCGAAACAATTTTTCACAAGTTCCTACAGGTTGGGAAGTCTGGCAAGGTGGGGAAGGGTATTCAACATGCCCTTAATGTAGCGTTACACCAATGTATCGATTGTGCAGTTAATTCATTTTATATAGATTCTAATCAAAGAATAAATAGAAACACGTGACACACTTGCTGTACACATGTGAAGCTGTGAGTTCGAATCACACACAGGTCTGGCCTAAAAGAAGTTGGGAAGGTTGGTTGCTTTATATTATGCAATGGTATTTTTCCTATCCCCAAAGCTATATCTATGGACTTGTTTGACCATTGTCAGTGGTGTACTCTGTAGAAACCCTGTGTGTGATAAAACTTTTAGAGTATGCAAATCACGCCCTCCATCAGTTCCTTATTGATGTAATTCGTTTAATGAGGCACAAGTTCAAACTGTACCAATTCATAGATTCACCAACAACATGTTTATAAATCTTCAATAACTATATAATACATCTAACGAAAAATATTTATTTCACGCCTGCGTTTGTACATCTATAAACTACCTATAAGATCGACAACTCCTCTCCTGTGGACAACAAAATTTGTTTGGAAACTAGACAGATGACTGTGTCTAAATCTAAATGGCTTCTTCAAAATATGTCCAAAGTGCCTATCCAAATGTAACAGGCTTGTTTTTCCCAAGAAAGGTGTGCAATACATTCCGACTTTTAATTAACACTTGTATCGATTTAATTCTTTATGTCTCACTCGTTCGAAATGGTTCCAATAAAACAAGTAAATACAATATATATTTTACTCTCTTTGAATACAATTTTGGATTGTCATAATACTAAATATATTATATGTGCCTTATTATATATGTATCTTGAACGCATAAGAATACAGCCTTGTTAAGATTTGATTTGGAAAGTTGAGGACAGTCTAAGCAGAAATTCAGACGGGGAAAATGTGACGGTTGCAGGAACAATGCATTGTTTGTGAAAAAAGCCAGTGCCGAGAAATGGCACACAAAACTTAACACCATCCGACAGCCAATAGACAAGTTTTGTTCAACTTAAATAGAATCTATAAGAATACCCATCAGGTACTTTGCCGATCAGGAACTGTGCCCATCACCAAGTTTTCAGGGGTGGAATTTTGCCCTTCAATTTTTTTTACCCATTATGTTTTTACTTAAGTTTTAGGAAGGCCTACTTGGCTGCATTATCATGCATGCTTTCTTAAAAGGATTTCATAAACGGATTATAGACCTCTGACAAAATCGATTCTCAATTGCAATGTACACATACATGCTTGGGGCGGCGTCAAAGACTTTGGAGTTAATTATGATTGACATTATGTGTGATATAGTTCACACGCATTTTGGCGTTACATATTTACTCCATAGAATAGACCATAACTGGCAGTGTGTAACCAAGATCAATCCCTTTGAATATTCACAATTGTAGGTGATGGTGGTTAAAAACAGAACCCTGATGTGTCATCCAAACCATTACATCCAATTCATGATGGAATCCTTCTCAGGTCTCAATGAATTGACAAGGTGAGAATATTCAGTAACCCCATTTTCAATTGGTAAGTTCCAGAAGTCTATTTCATATTTTGAACTACATTCCAAACAATATTCCAATGGGTAACTCGCTTTTGGTCAGGTCATTTAAGTTATAACAGCGCGCAGTGAACAAGTGCTCAACTGAGCTAAATAAAGAAAGCCAAATGGTAAGTGCTTTATATTTTATTCTCTGTGAATACATTGTCGTAATACTGAAATATATAATTATGCGTCTTATTACACATGTAGCTTATAATGAATACACACGAAGATACAACCTTGCTAAAATTATAACACCAACCATATTATTACACCAATTAGAAATAATATTTAAATTCTATATTCCCCCCCCCCCCCATAAATTCCTCTCCCTCCCCTCATTGCTCAATATCCTCAGTTCAATTCGCCGCTCTCGTCACTGTTTAATATACCCTACATCTGTTCAATTCTCCACCATGCTCACTGTTCAGTATGCTCATCATTAATTCAACTGCACTATCCTCACTGTGGAATATCACCTTCATCCGTTGAATTCTCACTCTCCTCACTGTTCATTATCCCCCATTAGTTCAATTCTTCACTCTCCTCACTGCTCAGTATGCTCATCATCAGTTCAATTCTGCACTAGCCGCTCACTGCTTAGCAATCCCTCCATCAGTTGGTCTAGTTCTGCGTCATTAATCACTGGGTCTTCACAGATCTGCTCCAGAAAGTAGTCCAGTAACTCTGCCATGTGAGTGGCGTATTGATACATCATCCCTCGTACAGACTCCACTATCTGTAGACGTAGTGCCAGGGTGTAACAGATGTGTGTCTTACTGCTGTCTTTGGCTCGCTCTAAACGAGTTTCAATGTCCTGTAATTGGAGGTCTAGCAAGTCCACCTGTAAGAACAAATATATTTATATTAAAATACTGCATAGTTTGAATAATAAAAAAATGAAACTGCATGACCTTAAGTGTGGTGTACACAAAAATTTAAAAACGACCACATCATTTATTATGGCAGCTATTATAACTTTATTTTAACATATTTCATATTGTCCTCAATCCGTAGGAGGTCAAATAGACTGGTTAGGGTTAACAATCCTGACAGACAGTCTTCAATTTGAATTTCAAAACATTCTGGAAGGTGTGGCTTTGAGGTCCTGGAATTCTTTACCATTTCCAGATGTCAGGGATACCCAAATTATACTTATTCTTTATTCAAATTGATAGATTACGTGTCTACCTGCTCACAAGCCCTGCTGAACTTCGCTCTGACCCTCTGTATTGTGAGGGCAAGGTCAGATCTGGATACAATGATGCCCCTCAAGGTCAAATTGCGTGAAACAAGGTCATTATCAGCGACTTCTGCACTGACTGGTACTCCATTTAAGGAAGTCATCTCTATACTGTGTTGTATCTTGCGACCAAATATTTGTTAATTTGTGAATCAATTATGTTAATGACCAAGCTTCACTAATACTGTTTAAGAAACACTTTCTAAGTTTCAGTATTATTTATAAAATCCTATCAGTAAAGGTAACCCTTTGATTATTTAGTAATTCTCTGCAGGTTTCAATTATAAACTGTTTGATTAATAATGAACCGAGAAGGTACAAATATATTACTGAGAAAGATGCTTTAAAATCATTTATTCTTTTAAGACAAATCCTACATTGGTAAACTCTGAAGTTTCTGGGTCCCTTTATATACAAAATTTATGCTCTGGCTTGAATTTCTGTGCAAGGTGTGAGTCATGGCTTCTTACCTGTATAAATTCTAACAGAAGCCATCCCGACAAGATCCTTGTGGCTTCCTATTTACCCAGCTGAAACATCTGTCAGAGTTGTGTAGTTTTATTCAAATACCCAATAAACTATGATAATAGACTTGAGGTTATAGAGGCAAATGGTTGTATTACGGTGCATGTGGCTTCCTTGCCATAAGACTTAATCTGTTTAAGCCTGAAGTGAAACATTGAAACACACAGAGGGAATATCATTTATTTGGTTACTTTCTCTTTGAAGTGTTAATCCGTTCACACGTACAGTGAACAGAAAACAAATAATTCTGATTTTGTCTCGCTTCTGACTTTGTGTTGTAAGCTAATAATTAGACCATAACTGGGGTATATGTGTATATTATTTTCATAAATAAGTTACAGTTACAAAATGTTGCTTCTCAGCTGTGCAGACTTCAGGGGTTTTCATATAACTTTATAAAATATAATACTGATACATTCAGAAGTAACTCTCCATTGTGACTTTTAAAAACCCTCTAAGCGCAGAATCTAGGGTACTTTCAAAAGAGTAAAATTAAACTGACTTGTTAGTAGAATAGTATTCTTCTAATAAAAGAGCAGCTAGGTTTCATCATATAAAATGTCAACATAAAATATATAACGTAGTATCAATTTAATAAAAAAAGTGTAACATTATGTGTTATGTTATTCGAAACAGGAAAAATTTGTGTTCGTCCGAATACGGAAAATTGACCTATAGGAAAAGAGGATTGTAGGACATGAAATTTTGAATCCGGGAAAAAAGGCCTTGTGGAAATAAGGCCTTGTGGTAAAAAGGACTTGTGGAAAAAAGGCCTTGTCATTCTTGGAAATTTGGAAAAAAGGCCTTGTGTAAAAATATTTTTGAATAATGAAATAAAAATTTTAATAAAAATTTTCAAGATTTTTAAAGCCAGAAGTAAAGTTAGAAGGTAATGGGAAGTGAAGTAGAGCATAGAATTAAGTAATGGGGGATAATTAAGCCACACAGAGACAAACACAAAACCAGAATTATTATATGTTGACAAATATCAAAAATATAGATACATAGATATAACACAAACATTCTGTAATTAATTATTTCATAATAAACTCCAATAACAACAGAAAGGCCAACATATTTTTTTAATTCCTTTTAATCCAATCCTGAGCAGTTTTCTGAAAGCCAATTGGCCTCTGAACCTTTTCATGAGTTATAATATCTTTAATAGCAGTTTATAATAAAGAAATTAATTGCAATAAATAGAAAGAGGCCAGCCATTTTAAATTGCTTTATAATCCATTCCTGAGCAGTCTTCTGAAGCTAGTACAACTTTGAGGCTTTTTTTACAAAGTAGAAGTTTTTAATAAAGAAACTAATTGCAATAACTATTAAAGCCAACATTTTTAAACAGCTTTACAATCCAATCCTGAGCAGCCTTCTAAAGGCAGTTCACCTTTGAGGCTTTTCTTTAATTGGAAAGTAGAAGTTTGTAATAAAGAGACTAATTGCAATAGCTGTTAAGACTAACATTTTTGAAATAGCTTTACAATCCAATCCTGAGCAGGCTTCTAAAGCCAGTTGGTCTTTGAGACTTTTGTTTATTATATATAGTAGTTCTTTCTGGACTGATTTATTTTGTACAGTTGTGCTTTTTAAACTGATTTTCTATGTTCACTAGCTTTTCACATATGATGTCTTTAAATGTGAATCAAATATAAATGTGCTTTTTGATTTAATATGTTCTTAATATGTTTAATCTTGTTAAATCTTTTAAAAGAAAAATAAAATTATAAAATAAAATCATAGCCAAAAAATTTATTCCACAAGGCCTTTTTTCCAATATCTAAATATTTACTAGGCCTTTTTTCCACAAGGTCTTTTTTCCACAAGTCCTTTTTTCCACAAGGTCTTTTTTCCACAAGGCCTTTTTTCCGCATACCGAAATTTTTTCTTGCACTTTGCATTCACGAAACTGAAGTTAGGAATTTGCAGTTTCATCATTTCTTACTAGAAATCTAAAAAAAAAAAATACTTGAAATGAGAAGTTAACTTAGAAATGATCTAAGTAATGTTCTAGAATACGGCTCCAAGTTTCTAGGAAGCCAGTTTTCCCAGATTCGTTCCACACACAAAAATGTACCCGACTTCAATTAGATCAATTGTCAGCCTTATTAAGGAAGAAATGAATTCGAGTCTTGTGAAACATCCAGCCCGGGTTACATTAATAAGTATTTTTAAAGGAATTACAGTTACAGTAAAGAAATTGGTTCCCCCTTAACTCTGAAAAAGAATTATTTAGGAACCAAATTCACATTTTCTTTATCAGTCTAATTACAATTGATACTCTAGCACATAAACCTCATCTCACAAAACCCGTTCTTTGCTATTTGTTTGGAGTGTCCCTGTATCTTAATTGCAGTAACATTGGCTTCCCCCCACAGAAACATCAATCAGCCCAATGGTAAATGGTTTATAGGGATGACTTTATCATTCAAAATATTTTTCAATTTTAGTCTTTGAAAAATGTACAAAATAATGTTCAGTTTAAAGGAATTTTACTCTCTTATAAATGTTCATGTGTGGGTTTGATGTAATTATTTCACCCTTATTAAGATTTGATAATATCTAGGATTTCCTCTAGGATTTCGTAGTGATAATCTAGTTTAATTCCACGTATGTGTACAAGCATATTTTGAACGGCAAATGTCTGTAAAAATTTCAAAATAAATTAAACGTATATATTTTACTGTGTTCGTGCATTATTTAAACCCTGGCACATATAGACAGACAAACAGAATTAAATGGGTGCATTACTGTAAAAAGTGTTTGAAACTGTATCCAATGTGCTAAAATTGCATTGAATGTACATTCGCATGCAATCACATGACGTAGTACTAAGACAAAACAAACCTTAAAAAAAAATCATAAAAATCACAATGCACACATCAATGTGTTTTTGCTTCAGCTCGAGCAGAATGATAATCAAGGTTTCTCAGAGATCGTTCTTTCCAAAAGTACTGTCACCAAAGACAGTACATTATGAAAGAAACGATCAAGTATGTCGAACATGTTTTAAATGATTTCTCTGTCAGGTTTGCCATAAATGAGCTCTTGTCAGTTGTTAAACCTTCCCTAATGGTGTACATTGTGATTCCACCAATGTAGTTTCAGTAGTTTACAAAGAAATAAAATCTTAAGTCTTATAATCCCAATTTTAATAAAACTTAAATAGTATCTTAAATTTGATCTTTTATATGCAGGAATTGTTTGTATATGTCTTGTAATATTTTTCCCCCAAAATTGCATGGTTAAAGTTACACAGAAGAATAATGTAAATACCCTGACATTTTTTCATGTCATTAAAAAAAAATTCAATGAGGACAATTTTCCTCTTCCCACATTATTCGCACTAATTTGTGTATGTTACACATATTACTATTATCAAAACTTTATCAGAGTGCATTGCTATATGCTTGGTTTTGGTTATTTTAGACAAACATCACAAATTGGATAAACATTAAAATGATTTCTAGTCACTCAGCGAGGAATCCAGCAAAAATGCCTCCCTGAAGAAATGTCTCCTGATCAACACGGTAATGGTAGCTCACGTGGTGACAGAGATAAAGTAATTGTTCTCAGCAATTTCTGAGTGGTGATTCTGTGAAAAATGAACAAAGCCAAGTGAACTGAACAAATTTCATCTGCCCTGGGTCATAGAGGCGCGCCAAACACTGTGCAATATAAACCTGTAGGATATAGGTAAACTAGATCTGAAGATCTGCAATCGACAGTTCGTACAGCTTGTTTCCAGTTTTCAAACCTGTAGCAGCAATAAACAGGATGATTCAAGGCTTTTTGTTATGGAAACCCTGTTTGACATTGACACAGCTCTCAAAGATGAAATTTGACCCCACAATAGATATTTATACCCCTTGTCATGTTTTGATATGGCAAACCTTTTTGACAAATAATATGGAGAAAAAAGGGTTTTATCATGTGGCAAACCTGTTTGTGTAAAAGGTCGAATCTGGTCAAAAGTCACAATATCACAATCCAAAATTTCCAACTCATAAAGTTCACATGCAAAATACTATGGGAAATATGCAAGCTTTAAAACCAACAAAACCGTTTGGTTTTGGATGAAGTCATCAAAGGGGAAAATTCAGGCTGACCAACCAACTGAATTACAGCCCATTGGAAATTGTTTCCACATCCCAAAATTACAGGACCAAAACATAGGAAATTTGCCAGTAAGTAGTACAGCAGTCAAAGTGATTCAAAATAAGCAAATTCTCAAAAAACTCCTTGATCAGACAAGATATGGGCCTAATAAAAACAGAGACTGACAATAATCAAAAACAAAGTCCCACAATCATACATGTGATGATTACAGCCCACAATTCCAGGTGGTCAGTTTCTTGTGGTCAAGTTTTCATGATACAAACAGCAAAGCTGAGATATTGTGACTTTTGGTATCACTTTGGCATCAGAACAGATGAAAGAAAACATCAGAGTTTTCAGAAGTTAAGTGTTTTTATTAACAAAATAATCTCCTTCACTTACAAGTGACTACAACAAGTGGAGAGAGAGTAGTGGACTAATACTGTTACAAGTTATATAACAATTATACACAAACAACATAAATACTTAACTGAAGAAGATCTGGAATGTACTCTTCTTATGTGTATGTTTGTCCTTTGAAATCATTTGATCTATTTATTTGTCGCATCTTACATGTCAGATTGTTTAGACTTAGCAAGGACTTCATCTGCATGTTTCTAGCCATTGTAATATATAAAAGTTACTGAGCGGTTTACTCACTAAATATGGCTTCACAGAAGTAATAGATAATTAAAAAAAATTGTACATTATAGTTTAATTTCTTTATTTTTGTGACATTTGTTATACATAAACAGTTGATACAGGCAATCATTAAATAGAAAGCCTGGTCCCTTAGGGCTTAATAGTCACTCCATTTACAAAACTTTTTGCTGGAGGATTTCAGCAAACACAAAATAAATTATACTTAAATTACAATTATATTAGTTTTAACAATGAAATCCATTGTAAAAACTTCTCTGGTTACAGTATCAAATAAGATTATCAGGGAATGGCATACAGTTATTATTTTTTATAATTGTTAATAGTTATTGATTTCAGAAATAAATACATAATTTCAATATGATGCTTTTGAAAGTAATAAATGTGAAAAATAATACCTAACTTTAAAGTTTCTTTTCCCATAAATAAGAAACACAATTAAACATGAATGAGACTATTTTGTATGGGGGAAACTGATATCTATTTAATCTTTAAACTAGACAGTCAGTTTACCAAAAAAAAAAAAAAAAATAAGTGCAGTGTTAGGTGGAACCCTCAAGAGTCTTGAAGATACTTTAACATAATCAGAAATTCCATCCGTCAATGTCAATAGTAAATGTATACTGAGGAGTGAGACTCTGATATGTCAAATGTGTTTCCAATTAAAAGGGATTTTCAAGTTACAAAAGTTTCTCATCAGGGTTCCCTCTAATCCATGGATATAATCATTTTCACCCAAGTCAATGTCACCAATTTTTTTTTTCATGGGATTGGTTATGTCCAAATTGTAAAATGGGTTATTTTACCCAGAAGCATTTTCTTGATGTAAAAATTGAAGTTTAGATAAATGGCCCTTGCATAAAAACTGATGTATTATAATCATGCTATTTACAATGAATTTATTAATTATTAAAATTATTTCGGCTCAAGCAAAATCAAGAAATTTTCAGAAAAAAAAAATTTAATATAATATACAATATTGTATCAATAATATAGTTTGACATTTTATAAAAATTGCAACAAATTGATATTACGCAACAGCTAAAATAACAACATCTAGTCCAACATATGTACTGGTAAAATATGATTACAATCTCATCTCACTTACATAAATATTTAACAATATCAATAATGTAAAAAAAATTTTAATAATTTCTGAACATAACAAACATGTATAATAAAAACACAGTTTATTTGTGGATGGAATTAAGTAAAATCTCCATAGACAAAAACATGTTGGGGGACTGACATGCTGTTATAGAATAGAAGGTCCATAAAATATCAAATGTAAATCAGTACAACAGACTCTTAACATTTACATAAACCTTTAATTCAAAAGAAATTGTGAAATTTCTTGAGTTTCATAAAAAATACTATCTGCTACAATTATAAAAGATATGTATTTGTAACAGAAATTTAATCACAAAACAAATTAAAATAAACAACTGAGTATTTGTAAAGATGGACAGAAAGATCTGTTACATTGTTTTTATAACCAGGCTCTAAAATGGGAAGAGAGTCTAAGATTGCAATAATTAAGCTCTTATAACCATTTACAACTGAAAATGTAACTCGTACCACCAATAAGGTTATGCCTCAGACTACATTTTGGGGTTAACAGAATTCCACTACTGTATCTACACACCTACAAACAATGCACCAACAATATGACGTCTACACCAACCATGTGTGTCACAATATCAAATAAAGACACTTTTAAGACTTCTTTTCAGAAAAGGCACAAAGTAAAATCAATAAAGAAAATCAATATTTAACAACCCCAAACTTAAAGTGGAGAAAGTTTTGATAAAAACACTTTTCTTGTGCATCACAAGATATATTGTGAAAACAGTTTAGCAACAGGATGTAAAAAGATCTAGATATTGAGTATTTTGTGTCCAGGGGCGGTATCCACAAAAGGTTTTAACAGAATCTTAGGTTCAACTTTGTTATATTTGTGTATAAAATTTAAGCCTAAAACTTGGCTGAGAGCTTTTAGAATATGGCCCCAGATGACTGTATAAATATAAAGTACTCATCTACTTTCCTACTATTACTCTACTTTTGTTATATGTACTCTCTCCAACATAAAATAATACAGAAAATAATTTATATATCACAGAAATACTTAACCCGAATTCCACAAAATAGGGAAATTTTAAAAAGATTTTTATACACAGAAATATGTATTTATACAATATACATTTAAGGTAAGCAATATTTAATATGATTAAGTCAAGAATAACAGAGCTATACCTAAGTTTCCATAAATAAATATTTATTTTCTATATACATACATATAGTTCTATTATTCCTAAATTAACCGTATCAAATAATGCTTACCTTAATGTAATATATAAAATTAATATATATATATAAATATACATATACATTTTAGGAGGGCGGAGATATTTTAGCTTTGGGATCTGCCATTGTCATAATTTCTAACTGTTTAGTACAGTCACAGAATCTTCACTGAGTCGTCTCCGTTCCATTTCCTCTCCGAACTTGTCCACAATTCGGAACGCCTCCAGAAACTCACTGAAGTCGATGCGGCCATCTTTATTGAGGTCCATGTTATGAGCCATAGCTTCGATGTCGGACTTACTGACCTTGGATTTTGTATGTTGTCCGAGCAACTTGCAGGCATCGGAGAATTCTTCCATGGAGATAAAACCTGGGAAATTTGGTTTTAAAAATGAAAAATCTGATTTGAAAGATTAATTTTACAGTAAAACCATATAATCTGTACACATCAAAGGTCAAAATGCGAGCTTTATATATAGTTGAACAGCCAGCTACAAATGTCAAAATTTAAGTTAAAGAAACTTTTTACTAATTTTAAAATCTTTAGAAGATTGCAAAACTAATTTTCACTGTTATTTTAGTTTCTACTTAATAGACTAATACAGATTTAAAAATTTACTTAATTTTGACTGTATCCACTATTTCCACTAAAATATTTACCATCAATACCATAGTACACTTTTATTCAATTGGTTTACAATTGTTAAATCAAGCAGGCTAAATGAACAAATATTCATGGTTTTCACCATCCCCCCCCCCCCACTGTAATATGACCTAAATAATGTGTAGAAATTGCATCAGTCTAAAAGCAATGAATTAAGGCCAAAAAAATACTTATAAATAAATTTTAAATTAAAAGGAGAAAAAAGCCCATATTCCTTAAAAATAGTTTAAATTAAATAAAAAACAAGATTAGATTCTATCAATCAATACTTATTCTACTGACCAGTGGAATACACTTAATGACCCACCTGAATTGTCCTTGTCAATGGCTCTGAATATCACTTCTAGCGACTCCTTGTTTCTGAACAGAGCTTCGCTCACACTCGACTTTTCCTGTAAAGAATGAAAAGGAAAAAAAAAACAAAAAAACTTAGCAATAAGCTTTTCTCAATCAAAATATCACTTTTCATTTCTGAAAATACAAAGCTGAAAAAGGTTTAGTAAATTTTCTAATATCAAATTTTTGATGTTGTCATTATGCTAAATTTTATTCAAGGTCAAAGGTTTAAATCAGGTTTTTACAACTCTTTCAACAGCAAAGACTATATCAGGATAGACCTTTAGTACAACCTATATAGCATTCATAGTTTCGTGAGTAAACGTTGGAGCCCAACTTTGGAGTCAGCCCATCTTAAGATGGGCTATAGCTCAACTTAGGATCCTAAGTTGAGTAGCCTATCTTAAGATGGTCTAAAACATATCAGCCCAGCTGATTGTTGGGCTCCAACATATGTAAACATGGCAAACGACATCCAAATAATCCTGGAAATATGAGAACAGGTGGTAATGTGCAGTAGGTATGAGTATTTAACTACCAGTATATAACAACAGTACTGGATTGGTACTATATAATGTTACGAATATCACATCAAGTAACTGGCTACACATAAAAAACCCACAAACAGTTTTGTGTTACTGTAATTCTAACTCGACTTTATAGTGCTTAATGTTCCCTTTACAAGGGGAATTTAAGGTGCAAGATAACAAAAACAGTCAAGCAATATCAGTATCTCAGGACAGAAAGGGGTTAAAAACAACCAGGGGAATATTAAGACTAAGGAGCGGATGCCTTGAAGTAGAGGTAGGATTTAAACTGGTTCTGAAAGAGGCTAGGGAGGGGGGGGGGGGGGCGTTCAAATCTCATCAGGAAGACCATTTCAAACAGTGGGAGCATCAAAAGCAAAGCTATGACCAAATTGTTCGACAGACTTTTGAATAGACTGGTAAAACTTTGGTACAATGAGAAAATTACTAACACTCTCTGATTGTGCCTGCTACTATAAGAACTACTGTAAGGAGAATGACATGGAGCAAAATACCTGGGAAACCCAGTGTGAAGACACTTGTAAACATGTGTGGCTGTTTTAAAGGCTGACCAATATTCAACAGTAATATTTAACAGGCAGCCACTGTAATTGCTTAAGAACAGGAGTTATACTGGTATATCTACTAGTGTTATATTCAACTTTAGCTGCACTATTTTGGATACATTGTGATTTATGAAGACTGAACTTAGAGCGACACCTGAAAAGTGAATTACAGTAATCTAACTGACTAGTGACAAGAGTATTGGCCACAAATACAGAAGCATCACAAGTAAGACACTGCCTGAGCCGCCTGAAGTCCCTGAGTTCCATAAAACAACTTTTGCAGACACTCATGCATAGGCAAGCTCATGCAAACATGCATGGGCAAGGAAAAATCAGAGTCAAACCACATGCCTAGATTCTTGACTGACTCAGCTGGCCAGAGGACTATCCAACATTTCAATTGAGGAACATGCTTACAACTTATTCCTCTGTCTTTTTGAACCAAAGAGTATAAAATTAGTTTTATCAGGATTCAATTAGAATTTTCTGGTGAATATACACTCTTTTACATCATTAAGGCAACTGTTCAACTGTTCAAAAGCAAAAGAAGAATTCTCCTGAGACAGTAGCATAATGTTTTGAGAGATACAGATATTGGCTTCACTCTCATCTAAGTTATGGTACTGTGGATTGAGATCTTTTTTCCTTCTTAAAATCTTTAGGCAAAACAGTTTTACTATAACAATCAGACTTCAAAGAAGAAAGTTAAAAAAGTAATAAGCAAGAAAAAGGGTGCCTTATAAAACTCGGAGCTCCGGAGGTGCGGTCGGAGGGGTGCGGTGGGTGCGGGGGTGCGGTGGGGTGCGGTAAAATATTTGTACAATAAAATATTGCTGGATACCCCATCGTAGCCTCATGTTTTCATCACTCTGTGGGTGTACAAGTATCAGCTTTTGGTATTTTATTTGTTTTAAACATTGCGAGAAGACAGAGTGAGGTGCGGTGATAGTAAAATATTGCTGGATTATATATTTGTAAAATATTGTTAGAAACCCAATTGTAGCCTCACGTTTTTATCACTCTGTGGATGTACAAGTACCAGCATTTGATATTTTATTTGTTTTAAATATTGTGAGAAGACAGAGTGATGTGCGGTGATAGTAAAATATTGCTGGATTATATATTTGTAAAATATTGTTAGTCTAGAAACCCCATTGTAGCCTTATTTTGTCACCACTGAATCCGAGAATTGTACGAGTACATTATGATCACTATCACCGCACCTCATTCTGTCTTCTCTCACTACACACACAGACGGAAGGAAATATGGGGCTACGGTGGGGTTTCTAACAATATTTTACAAATATATAATCCAGCAATATTTTACTGTCACCGCACCTCACTCTGTCTTCTCGCAATATTTCAAACAAATAAAATACGAAAAGCTGATACTTGTACACCCACAGAGTGATGAAAACGTGAGGCTACAATAGGGTTTCTAACAACATTTTACAAATATATGATCCAGCAATATTTTATTGTACAAATATTTTACCGCACCCCACCGCACCTCCAATGCTGTAGTACTTGTACATCCACAGAGTGATGAAAACGTGAGGCTACAATGGGGTTTCTAACAATATTTTACAAATATATAATCCAGCAATATTTTATTGTACAAATATTTTACCACACCCCACCGCACCTCCAATGCTGTAGTACTTGTACATCCACAGAGTGATAAAAACGTGAGGTTACAATTGGGTTTCTAACAATATTTTACAAATATATAATCCAGCAATATTTTACTATCACCGCACCTCACTCTGTCTTCTCACAATATTTAAAACAAATAAAATATTAAATGCTGGTACTTGTACACCCACTAGATCTATATTAGGTGCGGTGGCAGTATAAAGACACACAGCCAATCAGAGGAGGGGTGCGGTAAAAAGGTGCGGTAGAGGTGCGGCTCCGAGTAAAGCTCCAACTCCAGCTCCAGCTCCGAGTTTTATAACGAGCCAAGAAAAAGAAATCTTCTAAATGCAATCAACTGTCTGGGTGTAGCTTCCTATAGCATCAGAGAAATTTTGTGATTTACCTCAAGACAATAAACTAGGACAGATGACAGTATGTGCATAATCATAATTGACACTTACCTTTCAGTAATAAAATCCATGCACACTCTTAAAAGTTTGAAAAGTTGCAACTTTTTTTTTTTCACAAAATCTCAACTTGTATATAACACATACATAAATCTATAGGGATTGCTGTACATTTCAGTAGGTTAGTGAATCATTTGCAGCCAGAAGTACTGGGGATTTAACCAAAACCACAATTTCAGCAGAACTATATAACCAAATCAATACATTTGAGAAAAAAAAGTATTACTACCTGCCTGGATTGAGTGTACATTTGTATTGTCTCAACAGTCCTTATACGAATAATAAATTAATGACAGAACAGATCATATATCAAGAGGAAATTCATTCCAAAGCATAACAGTGAGAACTTATTGGTAAAGTGTTGCACCTATTGCTGTACTAAAGGAAAAAAATAAACAATTTCACGAAAGGGTTTAAATCTGGTCTTGGACTCAGTTCTGAGACTTTCAGAGCAAAACAATTTCAAAAATATAGTCCGCTTTAGATTTGGTTGTGTCATGGTTTTAACTTCAAGCCTTCCCAAAGTGGTGTCTCAAGTTTTGAGTCCAGAGTCCCAAGCCTTGTTTAAGGCATTTAGACACAAAAAAAGATATAGAAGAGTATGTTTAATAAATATAAAAGCTTGCATTTTGAATTAATAATCAGAGTTTCAGTACAGAGTCTATTTTTAACATAATAAACATCAACAAAGTTGACAAACTTTCCAAGATAGTCTCATGTGAGATGTCTGTCTAAACAATGGGAACTTAAGTTCCAACTCAGTTGCATCTCCCAAGCTTGTTTTCAAGATAATCACATGAAATAATTACTATTCCAGTCATTTATGATTATTTTAATATTTAAAAACAAGTCATATATCAAACTCATCTTGTTGAAAACAAACTGAATTAACAAAATTTACTTAATAGACTAAGTTGAGACTTCTGGCTCAGACCAGTCTCAGCTGAGTCAGCTTCTGCAAAATGGATTTGAACCCAAAACTCAGTCAAGACAAAAAAACCCTGAGATTTGAGCCAGTGGCTCAGTATGAGATAGGGTTAAGGCACTTGTCATGAAATCAGTCTTGGGTCTACTGCATCTAGTAAAGCATTGACTTGAGTAAGCAGTTAGGTTGGAGCCATAATTCTCAGTAAATCAGGATGAAAATAGATAGCAGGACACTTAATTTTACTATACACACCAATAAATTTATCCAAAGGAGTTGTATACAAACAGAAAAAAATGCGTCAAAATCTGGCACAGTTTTAACCCTGCACTACACCCTTACCTTGAGACTGGTTTTTACAGCCATTTCCTCAAAGGTCGACTGGTACTGTACCCTCCCTGATCTGTCTGTGGTGACGAGCTTTTGCCGTAAACTCCACCACGGTAGTTCCATTGTCATAACGATGGATACAGCTTTACACCATTCTGCTGGCTTGATAAGGCCTAGAAGTACAGAAAGTATGTGAGCTTTGTTACCGTTTGCTCTTTACTGGACCAGAAAACTACAGTAGAACCTCGATTATCTGAACCCCATGGGAGACATACAATCCGGTCGGATAGATGAAGGAACCCAAAATGCACTGTCTATGGGTTACCGAGTGGGCGATAATTGAAGAAATGTTGTTTTTATGCAATAAACATAGACGTAGGTGGTCACTGATAAAATAATTTAATATAGTTGTGTCATACAATATAAGTGACCCTTCAATTGTAGTTTATTTGCTCCATATCCATGGATATTATTATTTTTATTTAAAATATTACACAGACTTGAACTGGGTGTGTTTGGTTGTTACTTGCATTGTTGATGTTTTAATTTTGGATTAACATCGTCCCGCATTTTGTCAATTGAAAAACTCCGGGAGATTATTTATTGTAAAACCCCAATTGAACATGCCTTCAGTGATATGTGTGTTTGGATGGTAATGCATTGTTAACCTCTTTTCTTTTATACACATTTTTTTCTTTTGAAATAAATTGTGAAACCCAATCGAACACGTTTTCATTGATTACGCATTATCAATGAAGTTGTGTAGCAGGGTTGTGTAACTGAATTAATCCCTCCCATATTGTAACAATGGTGATAAAGATCAAAGAAGTAAGCATTTCTATGAATGGTATAAAGCACTAGAATAAATCGTTTCCGAGACTGTGTGAAAGCCTGTATTATCGCTCACGCTAGATGGCACATTATACATATGCAGGGAGACACGATTTCGGTGCAGTTAATCCGGAGATTCGGATAATAGAAGGCTGGATAATCGAGGTTCTACTGAACTTCTAGAGAAAGAAGTGAGATATGTACCACAGTTTTTAAAATTTGCCAATTGGGGAGGGGGTGAAAAGTGAGTCAAAATCATCAAAATATTTGACAACTTTGTACCCAGGAGATCAGAGGCCTTATGTTTACAAGTCCACAAAATTGAAAGGGATTTACTCACCAGTAAAGGTTACATTCTTTTGCAACTTTCAGGTTTTTTACTTTACTTAATCAAAAATTTCACATATGATTGTTATACCCACATGTATTTCCAGTCTATTACAAAAATGTACAGTCTTTTGTATCTGTAACATTTAAAACATTTTAGGGCATTTTTTGTTGTTGTTTTTGTTCCACAAAATCATAAGTATACCAAATAACAGTTCTATTTTCAGAATATATAGTTTCTGTTAATATTTTTGGCACAAAAACATGCATTAGTCTGACAATAAAAGTTTTAATAGACCAGAATGTGGAATGGACTGTATTCTGGTTCACAAAGTAGTAGTTGTACCTATTTTCAATATGTTGTAACATTTCTGGAAATATTTTTACACAATAAACTGCACAGTGCTGATATTAAAAACATTTAAACCAGAAAGTGGAATGGACTGGGGTTTGGTGCATGGATGATAGAGTAAGAAATCTAAAATTCGCCAGGAATCTAAAATTCGCCACCTCTAAAACCATAGTTAATTTTATAAAGAAAATGATTTTTTTGTCTAACAACTGGTATTTTTCAGTTCAAAAAGCCTTAATTTACTATACAGTCAACAAATCTCACCACAATTCATTTATTTTATTAGTATTTTTACATGTGGCGAATTTCAGATATGTGGCGAATTTTAGATTTCTTACTCTAATGGTTTATGTCACAAACACAGACGGGAAAGAAAGAAACAAAATTTTGCATTTGTTTGGACCATTTCACCACTTATATATTTGATACAGGCTGTACTGTACCACTGAGCTGTGTGATTGTGGTTGTATTTATCACTTATCTGTGTAATCTGGGTTTATGTTACCACTTACCAACTTGATTTGGGTTGCTTGCACCACTTATCCATGTCACTATGGTTATCTTGTACTACTTACTTAGTACATTGTATATTAGGGTTGTATTTTACCACTTGCCTGTGTAATCAGATTAGTCTATCTACTTATCTGAGTGACTAGAGGTGTATTTTACCACTTACCTGTGTGACTAGTCTACTTATCTGAGTGACTGGGGTTGTATTTTACCACTTATCTGAGTGACTAGTCGTATCTACTTATCTGAGTGACTGGGGTAGAATTTTACCACTTACCTGTGTGATTAGTCTATCTACTTATATGAGTGACTAGAGTTGTATTTTATCACTTACCGGTGTTACTAGTCTACTTATCTGAGTGACTGGGGTTGTATTTTACCACTTATCTGTGTGATTAGTCTATCTACTTATCTGAGTGACTAGGGTTGTATTTTACCACTTACCTGTGTGACTAGTCTACTTTGAGTGACAAGGCTTAAATTTTACCATTTTCCTCTATGATTTGGTTTATTTTACCAATTTTCTGTGTGATTTGGGTAAATTTTACCAATTTTCTGTGTGATGTGGGTTAATTTTACCACTTAACTTTGTGATGTGGGTTTATTTCACCACTTAACTTTGTGATTAGGGTTGTATTTTACTGCTTACCTGTTTCGTTTGGGTCAAACTGTTTGAATTCTGCCATCAGTTCTGTCTTGTGAGTACAGAATTTGGTTTTCAGGACTTTGAAGGCAGAAGCTTCAATGTTGTGAACCCTGAAACAGACAGATAAGCATAAGGCAATCATACTTGATCTAAATGAGGCCACTGTGATTTCTGAGCTAGGAACTGTTCAAGGTTGGATTTTCAATATCAAAAGCTGGTTTAAACCGTCAAACACTGTCAAAAACCGTCAAAAACCTCAGCAAGAGTATAAAACAGCCAAAACCTCCGAGATGGTAAAGATGAGTTAAAGAACTAATTCACTTCATTAATATTATGTTTTATTTTATTTGACTCACATTATGGTACTTTTTTGTACAAAACTTCATGCATAAAAACTTACAAATAAGCAAATTTACTTAAAATTTTAAACACAATAAACAACTGTTCAACTATTTTCTGCTTAAATGTTCATGCTTCATGTCATGCCCTTTTTATACAAAACTGACCATACAAGATATGGCATTACCAACTGTGTGTCAACCAGTCAAACGAATGAGTTAGTCAATGAGATGGTTGTAAACTAGCAAACCCGACAGTCAATCAATCAACTAACTAAACACTCTGTCTAGTGAATATTAATTAGTGAATCAAACAATCAGACAGCCAATCAATCAGTCAACCAACCAACCCGGTGTCTAAAGTGAAAATCAGAGTATGACCTACTTTTGGCCAAATGTAAGCCTGTGCTTTGATAACTTGGAGACGACAAACTGCACGATGTGTGGTGTGAGGTCGGAGGAGAGTTTGACGTATGCACCCTTGTTGGTGCCCACCTCGTAGTAATTGGAAGCAGAGAAGATTGTCAGCACCTGGTGTAATACAGGAAAACAAAGTGTATTCATACACTTAAAGGTGATTTGCAACTGCAATATTCCAGCACACAGTCTCTCCAAAATAATTAATAACAAAGATAAGAGATTTCTAATGTTTGGCAAATGTTTGAAGGGAAATGTTTTAAGAAGGTTAAAAAATGATGGCTATGAAGCCAATTTATAATAGAAGATTATCAAAATGTTTTATATACACTAGATATTAAAGGCTTAATCGCAAATTTTAGAAAAACATTACGAATGAACACTACAATGTCTCAAAAATTTCACTTTAGCACTTCTCCCCAATATTAACCTTAAATGGGGTCAGAGGTCAAATTAAACTTGTTTTAGGTTGCTCACCAATGGAAACTTTATTTTTATGTGCAAAGTTGTAAAATGGTGGCTTAAAACTTGTACCCTTGTTCAATTCTTACTGTTAGACATTGCATGTTGGATAATTTTTGACAAAGCTCTCTAAAATCACATTATTGCTCAATGCCATCTTTGTTTGTAAATGTTTAAAAGTAAACGTTTAATAAGCATTCTGAAAATACAGGTACAAAAACTGTTTGACAGAAAACATTTTAAAATGATGGGTATGGATACCAGTAGCTATGGAATATTAGTAAAATGTTTTCAAAGCAAACATTTGCAAAACGCTGTCAACAAATGTCATTTAAACATTTTATATATACTGCTTATCACACATTTCATGATGAATGTTTGAAAAACATTTCCAGCATAACCTTAATTTCTCAAGCTATTTTATAAGTGTTGACTAAACACTTCAAGTAAAAACCTTAGTTTCTAGAGTTATTTTTAAAACGTTTGATAAAATTTTTCAGCAAAAACATTTGTATAGGGAATGTTTATCAAACATTTTTTGGAACATTACAATTTAAACAAAGCCCTTGGAAATGTTTAGGGGGTTGGATGTTAACATTTTCCCACTTGCCCAAGGCAAGTGAATTTCCAGACAGGGCAAATGAACTTTGCGCTTCACTTGCCCACATGATCCCTGGCCAGTAACTAAAATTGGGTAAAATATTACCTCTTTTCTGTTTTAAAATATTTTTTTAGCCTAGTTTAAATGTATTTTAAGACAGATAACTGTTTTGATCACTGCCATTGTCACATCATTAGAGAGATAAACTTATAATTATGACAATCTCAATGCGTAATAACCTATGGAACAACAAAGTATGGGCAAGTAGATTTTAGGTCAGGGCAAGTGAAGTCTACCACTTGCCCTACTGGTAAGTGCTGAAAAAAGTTAACGCCAAACCCTGATTTAGTAACCTCAAAGCTAGGGCTTAAAAACATTTCCAAAACATTTAAACCTTTTAAAAATAGCATCAGAGATGCCCGTACCCCACAACCTGGGGAAATAGTTTTCAACACCATGAGATATAGAAGTAGTGAAACAGTACAAAGACCGGAATACTTCAGCGCAGTGTCACTTATATAAAGGTCCAAATATTGTTTATTATAATAAGCAGAGAAAATAACATCTAAGAAAAAGAAACTGTATGTAAAGATAAAGTACTAAAAGAAGACAATTCAATAGCAAGATGACAGCATTAATCAGCAAACTAAAAAAAATATGAAGCTGTAAAATTTATAAATCTGAGAATAGCTGTCAATGGAAATAGCATAATTATGTAAAAGTTTATATAATAATCACCTTAAGGGCTGTGGGGTAAAAACATTTCTAATGTTTTACTGGACCCGAATACTAGTTGAGTTGAAGCAATTTAACCTTGATCAATGGAATCTTATGGGAGAAGAGATGTACTTCCACTTAAGTAGGTCTTCCAGATAACAAGGCAAGTGTTTGTGTCCATGTGTACAGATGTCCTACACAGCTTGTGGATATGGTTGGCAGGAAAAACTTCTTACGGTATAAATATACAAGGAGTGTTTTCTTGCTCACAGCATGCAGCTTGCATTAATTTTCGAGCAGGGATCGAAATTTTGCCAGAAGCTTCCATAAGCAAGTTAGGACATACATTCTGAAGATATTTACGGCTATTATAGTATGAAAATTTGTGTGTCATTCAACTGAACATAACAGTGAAAAAATTGTTAAAATCCAATCACAAATAAGGAAGTTATGGCCATTTGTAAAATATTTTATTATCTATGTTAATTGATTTACCATAATAATATACAAATGATAAGTGTAAGCCACCTCTGCAAACCACAACCTTAAGCCATGCATATATACACTAATGGAAAGATTTGAATGTTTTTTTAGGACCTATTGTTATATCTACTTAAAAGAGAATTCTACACATTAAAGTGCTACTTAAACAAGTATGACTGTGTACTGGTCACATGTCTAGCAATATCTGAAATGAAACAAAATGAAATGATGTTACATCTTACAACATATGAAGCCATTAAGTGAGATACTGCCTACCTTAACTTTGCAAAAAATATTATATAGCACTTTTTGGTGAGTATCTTCCTGCGAGGAAAGGAATTTTTCTCTGATTAGTATGTTTAAAATATCATGTGTGTTGTGTGTGATGATGATGCAATTTAAATTTTGCTAAATATATAATATCAATATCATAAACCAAATTATGACTGTGAACATATGCTCATAACCTTACTGTTCTTTGCCGAATTAAGCCATTGACCAAATCGTGGCAGGAAGGACTATGTAAATACTGATCCTTACCATTTTTTTATGATCACAGTCAGATCCCTTCCTGCTTTTGCCAAATTAAGATATGTGCCAATTTAGGGCAGAAAAACTGTGGAAATGAATAATCCTAACCATGTTATTATGGGTATATTCATACCCCTCCTGTTTGCACTCGTGTGAACGTATCAGCAGTTTAAGCTTGTGTTTGTCAAGAAACTTTTTCGTGACATCAGGTCCCCACAGCCGACCTCCGTTTCTCAGTGTGTTTGGAACACAGCCATTCTTTTTCATAGGGTCACTCCACAGAATGTCCAAGATCTGCAAAAGAATAATTATTAGGATTATGTCTATGCTTTTGAAAGAGGTCACATGATTCTTCACTACGATGAATACAATTGACTTTTTTTGCATGGTCATTAAAACCAAAAGTCCTGTTTGTAGATAACAACTGTTTTACAATGATGTTGTTCCAGATATACCACATGTACTTTCACCAGTCTCTGACATGCTATGGTAAATCTGACTAAATATTTGTAAGATTGATAGGTAGTAGTGATAATGAAAAGTAGCCAGGTATTTTGAAAAAAAAAAACAAGGCCAAAAGGGGGTTCTGTCTACTAGTGCAAGGCGCCAAACTATCAGAAACACAAGTAGTGCACTGAGGCGGGTCACCCATCCCAGTAATAATGTAGCCCACTGCTGCTTAACTTCAGTGATGAGACAGGTACTCATCACGCTTAATGCCACAATTCATGAAAAATTGATCTCTAGAAGCCAGAGCCTTTGATAGAGATCATTGTGCTTAAAAATGATCTGAATCTAATTACTTAAATTTTAGTATACACCAATTTGAATTGAAATGTGGTTGATGTAAATAAATCTATCGTAAGTAAAACTGTGTTGTCCAATTTGAAAAATTTGTCATTAACTGTTTTTAGTTCAATGAAGTATAACTTTTGAAGCAAAGAAAGATGTAACTTTTTATGCCTTAGAGTACTGCCACTGTGTAGGGATTATGTGCTATTAAAATTCCAGATTAGAAAATGTCTAGTGCAACAGATGCTCTATCTTGCACAGTCCTGGTATTTCTTTAATTGCATTTTTTTACCTGAAGCTGTATCAGCAAACTATGTACATGAAAACATACATTCAAAATGAATGAATTATTACTATAGGCAATAAATGGAATCATCTTTTTTTCAAATCAAAGTCACAACCATATTCCAAGAAGTCTCTTTCCCTTTGGTTAAAAAGTTTAACATTTAATCTCTCAATCCTTAACTCTGCAATCATGATTTTCATGTTTATGGCTATATGTGGGATGCTCATAATACCCATCTCAGTGTGTGACCTTGACAGTTGAAAAACATTGCAAAACCTAGCCTTACTTAATGGACCCAAAATAATAACCTTTTTCAAATATGTACACAGATAATTGGTATTCATAAAGTACTTAAAAAGTACCTGTTAAGGGTCGGATATAAGCTCATGAGACAGAAACCCAAAGTCCGATGCTTGTCCATTCCCATTTACCCGTTATATAAAGTTTCTGATTGAGCAGATTTATTTTTTGCTCCTTTGAAATTTCATTGATCCAGGTCTATTTTATTAAAATAAAGTTACATGACTTACCTGTTTCCACTCCTCTTTGTCAATACCCTGACTCTCGTCATCGTTAATAAATGGAGGCTTTAATGCAGAGAAATACTGTAAACAAAAACATATTAACAGATTTAGGTTTAATTGTGCTTTCAAGTCGTAATTATGGTCGCATTATGATGAGTAGCTGAAAGGTGGACAGAAGGAAAAAGATTTCAGAGCAAAAGGAAACCAGACAAAAAGAAACTGGACAATAGGAACCCAGACTATATAATTCAGTGAAAAGACAAATACTTGTTTTACATAAAAGAAACTAAAATGATAAACGGTATGAAACATATTGAATACATGAGTTTCTAGTGTTCTTCCCAAAATAATTTAACATTGCTACAATCAAAGAGAGTTTGACATTGACAATATGCTCCTTAGTCCTGAGTGTTATTTCATAAGAAATTCAAGTGCGCCAAAAAAGAAATACGTGTTTTCCACATAATTGTTATATAAAATAAAGATTTTAGAATTCATGGGAAAGAAAATGTCATCAGAGATGCCTAAACCCCACAGCCTGGAGAAATATTTTTCAACACCATGAGCTATTGAAGTAGTAAAACAGTACAAAGATCAGGATACTTTCAGAGCAGTGTCAGTTATATAACAGTCCAAATAATGTTTAAGTAGAGAAAATCATGTCTAAGAGAAATAAGATGTATGTAAAGATGAAGTATTAAAACAAGACAATTCAATAACAAGATGACAGTATTAATCAGTAAACTAAAAATTATGACTGTAAAATTTATTAACTGGAGAATAGATGTCAATGAAAATAGCACAATTATGTAAAAGTACATATAATAATCAGTTGCAGCAATCCATATATCTTTGTCATAAAAGACACATCTAAACCCCCTAACCAATGTCCCTACCAATTGTGAACCATCTACACCTTACAGAATTCAAGAGCCTGGACAAGATTTTAAAAATCATGATCAATACGACAAGGTCAAAGGTCAAATCAAGACCACACTATGATGTTGCTCACCTACAACCTACAGCCAATGTCCCTACCAAGTATCAACTTACTACACCTTATGGTTTCAGAGACATAGCCTGGACAAGACTTTGTAGGTCAAGGTCACTATGGCAAGGTCAAATCAAGATCATACCATGATGAAGCACACCTACAACCCCCAACTGATGTCCCTACCAAGTATCAACTTCCGACACCTTATGGTTTCCGAGATATAGCCCGGACAAGATTTTCAAACTCAAGGTTACTACGGCAAGGTCAAAGGTCAAATCAAGGTCAGACCATAACATTGCACACCTACACCCTCCAACCAATGTCCCTACTACATATCGAATTCCTAAACCTTCTGTTTTCCGAGATATAGTCTGGACAAGATTTTCAAAGTCAAGGTCACTATGGCAAGGTCAAATCAAGGTCACAGCACGACGTTACACACCTACAAATCCCAACCAAAGTCCCTACCATTGACTTCCTACACCTTACAGGTTCTGAAAACCAGCCCGGACAAACTTTTTCCCGCCACTGACAAATACACATAGCAAGTCTTTTCTGTATGTTTTAAGACAGTCCAGGAGAACTATTAATTTGGTTTCAAATACAGGCTCATTCATAGGATTTTGGGCACACAACAATTATTGTAAAAAATGGGAAAAGTTCAATCAGAGGCATGTTAATTATGTCACTCTGATGCTGAATCTTTAAAACATCTTTTGTATTCTTGCCCTGTATCCTTCCAGGTGTGGATTGACTTGAAAAGCTGGATTGCAAAGAAAACTGGTCTTAATTTATATCTTTCCCCACAAGAAATTCTACTAGGACATTTAAATAGAAATAACAATTTCCTTCCCATCAATACAATAATAATTGTAACTAAAAGTTATTTTTATTCGAATTCCAGACAACAAAAGCCATTTGATATTGCACACTTTCAGGAAAAGTTACAAAATGTATATGAAGAGCAAAAGTTGTTATCAGTCTACAGCCAGTCCGAGAAAAAAAATTTAACAAAAGTTAAAGTGTTCTAAAGAAGTTATTTAATTCAAAATATATCTGATATAACTGAGGTGAATGGAATATAGAATTCAAATGCTGCTCTAACAAATGTTTTTCCCGCCGCCCACCCGTCCATCCGGAAACCATGGGTGAAAACAATAAAAGTGGGGTAAAAACGTCTTATTTTCAAAAATTTTCTTTATCTCTCTGGTCAAGCATATCCACCCTCAAGGCTAATTTCTACGTTTTGCGGTTCCTCCTTGGCGAGGACCCTTGCTATGTCTCAGGTTAGTGATTATAGTTTTGTGCTTTTTCTTTATAGTGCGCCTAGAGTCTGTCTTTTGTTGGCGATTAAGCACTATAAAAATATCTTAAGAGTTAGAATTATGTGTTCTAAGGAAATCCAAAGAATAAGAGTACATAGTTTTAAGAATAAGAATGTCAAGTAACTTGGAGCCTAACTTCAAATTTGTGTAGCTCTGTCATCTATCACACTTACAAGGGTACAATCTACATTTCATACGTGTAAGTCCATGAATAAATAAGTTTAAAACACTCACTCTGTGCCGATTTATAGCCTCGAGTTGCTGTAAATCTGTTGACGAGGAAATGCCTCCATGTGTGACTAGAATCTTTTCGTCAATCACCGTCGCTAGGGGCAACCAGCTGAACACATCTTCAAACAGATGGCGCACTTTTTTGGCATGGCCCTAAATTAGTAAGAACAAAAAAATCTCCAAATAAAGGAAAGTTGATAGAGAATCTTACACATTTCCTATTTCCAATTTTTCCCCCAAATTTATTTGTTCTTACTGCTTCATATTGAAACGAAGCAAGATATGAGAAATTAATTACAGCCAGGCATTGGCCAGAGTTTGTATTTATTTTTTTAACATAATTTTTGTGCCAAATTGAGATGTGTGCGTCAAATTTCACCAAGCCAAGCAGTATTATAATTTTTTTATTATTCATTATTATAACACAGTATACATCAGACAGCTCTGTAATTATGGATCCACTTGCAACCATCCCAAAAACTGGGGGTGAGTTAGTCCAGAGAGGGAGAGCAACGGGGCTCCCAGAATTCAGCTGGGCTGACTTGTATAAAGCTAATTAACTGTATAGTAACAATGGATTTAATTAGGCTAAACATCAGTTTGAACATGTTATGTGGATTTATATCACGAGGGGCAGCTGAGTGGGGTGGAGGAAAGCACTGTACATTTGTTGGTCACAATTCCCTCTGAAAGCCAAAGTTGGGGTTTTACGTAATGTACAACAGCCAAGGTCATATTGGGACAGGCCCCTCCGCATTGTCACTTGTGGGAGTCCAACCCACACAGAGGTGACAGCCTGTGATTAAATCAAATCCATTCTAAAAATCACCGGGCACATGCAAGCAATGTGCCAAATTTCCCAATTCAGAACCCCCAGAACATGTGAGGTGTGAGTTGGCTCTGTTATCATTGTGTGCCCTCACAAAATTAAGCAGGAGGAGTTATGTAGCAAAGTCTGTAGCCAATGGAAATTTGCTGATGCAATGGTCAAGAGCTACTTCGTTAGATCTTATTTGGAGAAGTGAGACATAGGGCAGCATGGATTTGACAGAGTACTTTAGGGTTACCTTATCTTTTGGATTGATAACTCCTGTGATACATGAGACTGCAAGATTAATAAATACCTTTATTAACACTTTTATATTAAAGGCCATTCGAATCATAGACCACAAAATACTTTGATACATGCCACAACATATTGCTCTGATAAATGACACTTTGCTCACTTTGTTCAATGACTGATTTATTTATTTGGGTTTTAACATCGCTTTCAAAACCGTGTACAGGTCCTATCACGACGGGTAGTTTTATGGGCAGAGAAAACCAGTACATACTGTTGGTCAAGGTTTGTACTGTAAACTGCCGACCAATGGCAAGAAACTAAAAGGTTTTCCACTTGAGGTTAAGCCAGGAAGTGAACTCCGAACTCAGAGGTGGGAGGTGAGAGTGTTACCACTCTACCACTATGGCCCTCTCAATGACTGATGATAATTTGAATACATTTGAATACGTTAATCTTACATGGATACCAATTTCTATATATGGTCAATCCTCACACTTTCAGCTCACATTCTTTGCCTATTCTATGTGTGTGTTGTGTTTAGATAGATTTCATGATGTTTTGCAACAAGTATGAATATGTTCATTAGAGTTGAGAGACCATACATATCTTATTGAAGGGGAATGTGTTAATTGCAGAAAATCTCAGCTGTCAAACCACACATTTATTACTTGCTTGATCTGCTGAAAAAAATTATGTACTGCCATATACATTTTCTATGTCTTTCCATATGTATCTGTCTTAATGTGAAAACTGTGATGAACAATATTTATTTTAAACTTATGTATTTTCGAAAAAGGCTTGATGTAAGAAAAACAATAGTGCTGAAATTATTTCTGTGAAAAAAGTAGTCATAACAATACCTACCTTGTATTTGGCAACAATTTCTTTGGTAAAGCCATATCTAAAAGAAACAAAAATAATACAATGAAAAAAATCATGGAAAGCATCAGTCTCAATAGTTTACATTATATGAATAAGTATTATAAAAAACAGGCCACACAAGAGTGAGTTCCGTAAAGGCACAGAGTCAGCCGACATTTCTGGAAAAGCAGGCTGAACTGCTTGCTTGTGCAGATAAAAGCCTAGAATACACTAAGAAAAATCACAAAAATAGAATCTGCCCAAAGTGCAACATTTTAAATATCAACACTGACGTATACTATAATGTAAAATCATGAGCTTATAATTGCTCTTTGACTATATCTGACTGTTTCGGAAATATTTCTGATTTTTCAAAAAATACTGTAAGATTCAAATCTGGGCAAAATATACTTTTTTATATTCAGTATATCAAGTACCAACACACTTGTGATCAAATCTGGGCAAAATATACTTTTTTTATATATACAGTATATCAAGAACCAACACACATGTGATCTCTAAATCACTGTTAGTGAGATCCTGGCAAATTATGTTCTAGTGCAATTTTTAATGCCAAAAATGCATAAACTTGGAAAATTTAATAGTAATTTAAATTTTTATTAGAAATACTTACCATTTCCTAACAGTAGCTATTTGTTGGAGCCATCCAACCCAATGGCCAACGCAGAGATGCGATTTTAAGGTTATGTAACAACCTTAACCAAGCCATTGGGTTACAGTAGTCTGTCCTCCCGCCAATTAGGTCACATGACCACATTGTTTACTTCATTATTTTTGTTGCAAGTAAAAGAATGACTTGCGGGGAGGCGGGAGGGAAATATGAGTGTTAGGAAATGGTAAGTATTTCTAATAAAAATTTAAATTACTATTAAATTTTCCAATTTTATAGCGAAATACCCTTACCATTTCCTAACAGTAGCTGAATTCAGCCTTGTAGGATGGAGGGAATTCTTTTAAGAAAAACCACTACCCAACCTACAACTAAACAACATGAGAACTTCACAATGGAATTTACAGGCATTAATAACATATAAACTTCCAACAATCACAACATACAACTCCCAAAAAACTGAAAGTATGTAGTTGTAGTTCTCACAACTGCTGACAATGTTGGTGTTGCAAAAGGATGTCATACATAGATATCCCATCTACATTGTAACATCCGACCTCAAGACAAGGTCAAACCAACCTGAAAGTGTCATCAGCATAATGCCTAATCCTTCCCAAGAAAGATTTAGGCAAGATTGATATCTAACTACAAACATCCAGCATTGCAGACATACCAGCCACAAACTGCAAATGTACCAATATAAGTATGAAACACATACTTATAAAGTAACAAAACTGTAACTGCAACTGTAGGACCCAATTTCAAATCTGACCCTATGACAACAGAGGTTTTTCAGATAGAAATTAGTATACATACAATGCAATTTCCAATAACATGTATCAAGAAACTCATGTAAGGAAATCACCTATAAACTAAAGATGCAATCAAAAACCTACATCAATAGTTTCCGTGACTCAATCTTGACTCAATCAAGATGAAATAGGTGCCAAAAGATAAGTCTTATTAAGAAACTTTCTTAATGGCAGTAAAAACAAAAAATTTTGTTCTATCCCAAACCTTTTGATTACCACCCCTAACAGGAACAGACAGACCCACATTGAGTCAAACTGATGTCCAAAGAGGCTAAGAGCTGGCATGACCACAGGCTTAATTGCAGTAGGCCCATCCAAAGCAAACTGGATCTGGCAATTGATGGGCCAGAGTTACTTGTGACCAATTCTCCTTATAACTAAAGGAGGAATATGTCCAAGCATTAATGTCACTCCATTACCATGAATCCACAGAGACAAAGACCACTGACTCAGTTGCAGTAATTGCAGTAGGCCCATCTGAAACCAACTGGTTCATGGCCAAAAAAGGCAGTTAATGACCAAAGTTACTTGTGACCAATCCTCCCTACAAGTAAGGGAAGCATGAATGTCACTACTTACTTGAAACCAAGACCAAACGTCTTGAAAGATAATAACTTCAAAAAAGCCTTCCTCACAAGCCCAACGGCTGTTTGGTAAGAGCCTGAAGGACCAATGACAAAATCCAAAACTATTGGTTTGTCCCTTTCTAAAAGTTGCTAATCTAATATTAGCTCAACTTTTAGATACTTTTTACCCTTTCAGCGCCATACCATCCGTAATTGCTGTTCTATAGCCCATAATAGAGGATGGTATTAGTATGTTCCTTAAACTAGAATTTCAGGAAATTGCTCAATGTGGAATAGTGGGGTCTGAGATATAAACCTGGCTCTCTTCACACCACTTCCCAAAAAAGAACAATTGCTTCTCAGATTCTCCTTGAGGAGTGCTCCTTCATTGTTTCACCACTTCCTCTGGGAATCTTTCATAATATTCATGCCTGACTCCAGATGCCAATCATGAAGATTCAAATAGGCTAGATTGTTGTGAAGTCTGTTGCTGAAATTGAACTAACAGATTCACCCATTTAGGAGTCTTTGTGGAACAGATTCATAAGACACAAAAAACAAGATATCCCTGGCCACCCAATCATGATGATTCTACACCTGTAGGTGATCATTAGTTGAATCACCTGAGGGATGAGGGCCACTGGACATAACTGACCAGACCCTCCCCCTGACATTCAATGCATCTGTTCCCCAAGCCCGACTGTCTGGGACATGAGACAGACACATTTACATTACCTGCAGGACCAAGGCCCTGGGCAAAACATGTCTAATTGATTGAAAACCTGGCGACTCATAGCCCCTTTGGTTTGAATAACTAAACTTCTAGACAAGGAATCTGGCAGAACATCTAGATTCCCTAGGATGTACTTTCGTGAATCTGAATCATTCTGGCATTTAATTAAACCATGATTATGCAGATTAAGGTACATGTTACCTAAGAGTGGATGCCTCCCTGTCTGTTCATATAGGCAACCACTAATAAATTGTCAAGAGAAAATGAAACTGATTTCAATCCAGAAACTGACTTCTGAATCATTTTTTAAAATAACAACATTGCTTCCAATGTTATGTAATGTGGAGTCTTGACTCTTCCTGATGCCACAGACCAATGGCTGTGGATGACTCAAGAAGCACCCCAACCCATTAGGGAAGCTTCTGTGAATGGAGAGAAAACTGTGCTCCTGAAGGAGTGGTGAGTCCTCCTTCAAAATTGAACTAGAGGTCCACCACTGAAGATGATCCCTGAACCAAAAAACCCAAGAAATGGGACATCCAGAGACTGAAGATATCAGCAGTGTTTCCAGATACCATTGGAATGACTTCATGTTCAGACAACCCAATGGTATGGTATTCTCCATTGAAGCCATGCTTTCAAAGTGACATGAGCTTCCCTGGAGATAAACGAGAAGCTTCCAACATGGTAACTGTCCTTGCCAGAAGACAATAGATTTCCTCTGAGTTGGGAAGACTAGCCCTACCCTGAGGTCGAATTGTAAACCAACAATTCGATTACTGGAGTTGGAAATAAATCTGACTTTAGAAATTGTGATCCAACCCAAGCTTTCAACAAGATGCACCAACCAATAGATGTTTTCTTGGCATTGCTATCTACCCTGAGGTCGACTGTTTTGAATTTGTTCTCATTAGCCAACCGTCTATATACTGGCGAATACTGATGCCTTCTGCACGAGCCATCAGCCTCACCACTTTTGCTACCTTGGTGAACTGGAGAGGAACTGTAGCCATATTGCAGGGTAAGGCAGTGAACTGGTAGAATCTGTAGCCTCCAGCTGAGTCTACCGGTGACGAGTGTGTACCCATAAGAGTCGAGTGACGTCATCCACTCGTTATATAGACGAATTCCAAATATTAAACAATTCATATTGAGTAAGGTACATGCAAAGCTTGTTTACCTGACCTTAAGTATACTGACAGTCATTTCTTCTTCACTAACCCCAAGAAATAGACTGTAACTGTAAACTTCCAGCGATGTGACTGGTGTTATCGCCCTTTTGTCGATCATTTCATAAACAGCTTTTATCAAAATTGCTGTTTCTCCCGTTTTTTTTTTTTTTTTTAAACTTCTGCCAACCTCACTTCTAAAAAGTCTGGCTGAATATTCTTCTTTCCCAGGACTTGTATAGTACCAAACTGGAGAAAGGTTCCTTGAAACCACAGGAAGCCAGCTATCATCCCTGCTTCCATAGGCCTGTATAAGTAAGATCCACTCCCCTTTTAATTAGCTGAGGAGTAGGAGGCACTTGTAACTCTATTCCATGGTTTATTAGACCAGAACTAGAAGCATGCTCACTTCTAGAGTTACTAATCCTTGTTAATTATTTCCATGAAAACACTAGATGAAAATCCTCTGAACATCTAATATGCCCAGCAAGAGAACATCATTAGGAGTGAAAAATGCATTGTAGGTTTGCTAAAGACATTCTAATTACATCCCTCCTGTTGAGTCACATGTTCTTAGACATGGGCAAACTGCAACAAGAAGATTTGGACACAAACATCATTGCACCCAGTCCAAAGCATAATGAAGTCTATAACATATCATAGTGATCCCTAGGATCCTCTAAATATGACCTGAACTGAAGGAGTGAGAATATACACGCTTCTTCTCTCTTACAGTCCCCTACCAGGGACCCTGTTTGCAAAGTGTCTGAAAGGTCATGTTCCTCCTGCAGACCTGCTGTAACTAAGGAGCTGTCCAGGAAAGTAATGTAGTAAGGAAGTGCAAGCAAAACTTCTTCCTGCATAGCTGCTCTTTAAAACATCAGAGGCTTCAAACTCCTTGAAACCCAACATAAAAGCCACATTTCAATGCTGGCTGTTCACCCAAGGAATGTAAATGTGACCAAACAAAGGAGCATTCACAGAAACTGTGCCTGTTAAATCAATCCCTAGCCACTCAATAACAGTCAAGCAAAAGTAAAATAAGGAATAGATTCCTTGTAATGAGATGAATCATAATCACCATCTCCTGACAACCTGAATTCTAAACCTTTTGAGAGGTATAGAAACCCGATTGTACTAAATTCTTGTGCAAAACCATAGAATCAAAAGCCTCTCCTTGTAGATATGAATGACACTCCTGGACATCTGACAACCCGAATTCTGACCTTCTGAGAGGTATAGAATACTCGATTGTGCATGACCTCACACAGGTATTTCCTCTGGTGAATGTTTTGACTGGACCTCGACGGAAGAGTTTTCCGAAGAAGTAGTATTTCCTGCATTCAAAACTCCTCCACGATGCCGTGTCCATGGCAACGTAAATGGCCGCCCCCAAGGGAGATTCCTTCTACTGACTCATTGACAATCAATTCGGACTGGGATGTATATTGTGATCAAAAAACTGCTTTCAACGCCTGGCTATTAGAACCCGACGTGAACAGCAATAACGGCCACTCGAATTGTCATTCTCATCCAAGATGGCGTCTTCCAGATCGCTTCTGTTATTGAAGAGTACATTCTTTGTAAACATGTATGCTGCAAAATTATAGCTTCCAACGTCCAGCAAACTGAACCGAACGACTGGCAAGCTAAATAAAAATATTATTGTTGCATAATGACCCTCTTTATGTTAATGTATTTCCTCGAGGTTGAAGACGATGAAACCTCGAAGTCACCATCCAAAAGTTCTTTATTTGCATAATATAATGCATACCTTCGAAGATTTAACAAAGGTATAAGTTCTGTATGATATACATTTAAAATAATAAGTGAGATTGACTGTAAAATCTCAAGAAATAAATAAAACCTTGACAAAAACTTCTCCTAATTTCCAAAGACGTCCTTACTGATGATGGCCAACAAAAATAATGAAGTAAACAATGTGGTCATGTGACCTAATTGGCGGGAGGACGGACTACTGTAACCCAATGGCTTGGTTAAGGTTGTTACACAACCTTAAAATCGCATCTCTGCGTTGGCCATTGGGTTGGATGGCTCCAACAAATAGCTACTGTTAGGAAATGGTAAGGGTATTTCGCTATAAAAAATACTTTAAAAAGAGCAGAAACCATAATAAAATGAATTTATTAAGATCCATATAGGTTGAAGAACAACCAAAGCGCACTGCATCCACAATATATGAGACCAATCTGTTGAAAAGGTAAACAAAAAGGTCTGTAAAATTTAAAAAAAAAAGAGAGATACGCCAGAGCCGAGGCTATTACTTTCACCTGATCAGAGGACACAAAAGGAAAAAAAAAATTGCATTAATTGTTAATAAATCAAGGGAAGAGAGCCTTATTACATTACTAGTTTATTGAATAGAATATCAAGTGAAAGCCATAAAATGAAGCCAGATAAAATGGCAGGACAATAAATGAAGATTTATGAAGTGAAATGTCCCTCCGGGACTACCTGTATTACTGACAACAAAGGGACGTCATTGCAGGACAAAGGACATTTCCCTCCGGATGTAATGAGTCAGTTAATAGCCAATATCACACCTTGTGTTCCTTCAAAAATCTGTATTTCATTCACACTTCATCAACAAGGCTGCAAATGATGACAACATTACACCATCAGCACTCCCCAACCCCCATACAGGCATACAGATACACACACACTCACCCCCACATACACACAAAACTTCAGTGGCAAAAAAGGTTTGATTATGTTTTGCTATTTTAAACAAAAATTCAAACATGTACTTGTACTCGTACTTGAGTACATGGCAGAAAAATGTACTTGTACTCATATAATTTGAATGTACTCTGATTCATACTCAAGTACAAAGATTTGTACTCGGCCCCAACCCTGATCACTTCAGATTATACAGTGTATGAATAGCTTAGTCTTCCACTTTTACCCCCTTTCCTACCTCAACTGCCCTGTTGAACCAGAGATCCAAGATCTAAGCCGTTCACGTGGAGAAGTGTGAAGGTGCCATTATCAGAGGAATCAATTTAATAGCAACAGTCAGTCTATCTTTATTTACTGCGACCTGTGGTGGTTTATTGGTTGATTTTGGTCACAATACAAAAAGAGTTTTTCTCTATTCTGATAATAAAGCTGCAAGCAAGAAGAGATATCTACTACCGTCCTTTGTATTTATGGGGATGGCAAAAATAAGACATCATTATTATTCTATCAGCAATCATTTAAGTATTAATAGCTGCTGTTTGATGATGGTGGTAGATTGGTTTAGAAAATCATTGAAATGACATTTTGCACTGACATTTGAAATTTGGCCTTGTAACAAGAAATTAAATTAGAAAAAAAGCAAAGTGACCACATAGTTGGCGTACAAGCCTTAATAGCACATCGTGCAGTGCAGTGACAAACATGACCTTATGAGGAAATACAAAAGAAAGGTATTTATGCATAAGATGTTTTTTGTCATAGTTAGTTAAAAAAAACCTGCAAAAACAAAAGGGCTTTGGGCCTTCACAAAATTTTTGTATTATAGAGTGACTGACCATAAAGTACAGTGGATCTTATTCAATCTTAGGGTCTTATTCAAATTTGCAAAATGTCAGCCATGGCAGTTTCTAGTGATACCCACTTTAAACAAGGCTGAAAGGGGTTTCTGTGTACTAGCAGAAGCTGCAAAGCCATCAGAGACACGAGTAGTGCACTTAAGCATTCACCCTTCACAGTACTAACGTAGCCCATTGCTGCTTAACTTCAGTGAACAGACAGGCACTCATCACGCTGTGGCACAATTTATGAAAGTCCGGAGACAAAAGAAAAAAAAGTGATCTCTAGAAACACACTTAAAAATATATTAATACTGAACAGCTCATTCAATTTAACTCTCTTTGAATAATTAACACTTAAGTCATCACTCCACTAGGTAATCTATTTGACTTTATATCATAGTAGTGAGGAATCATTAATTTTACAGAGTAAACACAATGGTGCTACTTTGTCACTAATGTTTCATAGATTCTGACACTTCTGTATGCACAAGAATTATAGGTTCTACTTATACATTGTTATTACCATTGAAAAGTAACATTCTGTGCATCCAATTAGGCTCTGGTTCTGCCTACTTTCTGTAAGTCAAACTTCTAGGTTTCCTTGTTTTTTGCACTGTAATTCTTGGGACTTAGTAACTACTTCTACTTGCAGCAACTATTTCTACTTGTAGAAGTTCTACTTTTGCAAATCTAATGTATAAAAATACTGAATATGCATCCAACTGTCCACTTTCATGATAAAGATATAGATGACCCTTTATGTGGAGCCATTGTGTTTAACTTTATGGACTACAAATTTGAAGTAATACTGTAACAGTTGTTAATACTGTAATAGTTGTTAATACAAATTTGCCAATCATTTGTCACCTGTCTTAAATCAGAATAAGTATAATGAAAACAAAAAGATTCTATCTCCACGCAATCTAAGATTGCTGATACAAACATTATGATTTGTAAGCTGCATGCTGATTGGTTGTCAAGGCATATATAAATCAGAAGAAATTCCCACTAATTTGCATAAAATGAGAATAAGAAATCAGTATCTATGACTGCACAAGTCCTTGCCTCAGGGAAGTGATGAATAAAATTCTTTTAAAAATTCAGGATTTTTGATCAAGATAAGTCACTTACTTAAGTACCAGGGTTATAACGTTTTAATTCCCTGGCTCCGTTTAGTGTAGAAAACTACCATAATTAATTAAACATATCCCCAGAAAGGTATAGAGTTTCTGCTTAATTTTTTAATATCCATGCCAAAATAGTGGAGAAATCTTTAGTTAAACATTCAAGTTTTTATATTTACTGGTGCCTCTTTCAATGGACACATGGACACATTCCATGGCTGATTTTCCTTTGCATTTTTAAGGTAAATAGTAAATATAGACTTATTTTACTAATTATTCAGAGAAATTGTACACAATAAAAGTAAAACATCCCTATGGACACAAATTGTATAATTTTTTTCTCAGGATACATTTTCAAAATGTACATCACCTGGATTATTTTCCTGTTATATTTTATTGAAGTTTTTAATCAAGAATAAATAATAATGGAAACATTTGTATAAAACATTTGATCTATCACCTTCGGTGTTAGTGTCCAAAAAATGCAGTGTCAAGTACCAGGCCAAAGTCATCATCAATAAAGAGAGCATTGTTTAATGGGGATGGCTACAGTGGGGGGATATACTAATCTGAAGACGCGTGTGTCTTGAGTTTGCTCTCCAAACCAACTATGGTGTGTTGGTTTCCCTTATACATATATGTACTCAGAAAAGAAACATAAGTCTTATAAAGGATAAATTACAACATATCCAGTATTTTTTTTGGCTAAGTATATAATCTAGAGAAGTCTGTTCCATTCAGAAAGTTGCAGATTATGAAGTAGCATAACTTGAGACATGATACTCGAGAGCTCATGCATTTTTACCTGTAGTTGACGATGTAATCCTCATGATTCCCTCTGTTCAGGTAGACACTGTTGGGGTCCAGCAGGATAAAACAGAAGAACAGGATACAGATCTCCACTGAGTACACTCCTCGGTCCACAAAGTCTCCGTTAAAGAGGTATGGGTTTTTGGCATGAGGCAGACCATTCTGAATGGTTAAAATGTGCATAAAGAGACACGATACAAGATAAATAGACTCTAAAGCACCAATGTTACAAGGTATTCACCGACACTGAGGTAATTAAACTATAAAATGTTCCACAAAAATAACACACTAAGTGAATTCAGATAAGCTGAATCTTAATGACCAGGGGCCGTATTCACAAAAGGTCTTAGCCAAGTCTTAGGCTTAACTTTGGTATAAAAATATAGCCAACTTAAGCCTAAGACTTGGCTAAGACCTTTCGTGAATACGGCCCCAGATGCCTTAAACCTTATAACCATGTTCAACTGTCATTACTTTGTCTACTGACTGTCCTTATTATTGCAGGAGTTTTGCATCATGTTCAACAGGTAGGGTCACATTAGGAGAGCTCCTCAGCTTTGTCACTTATGGCTGTAATCTTGTGGGACCTGCAACCTGTGTTCACACTTATTGAGACCGAGAGAGGAATTGTTGTGATCATAAGCACTTGTTCCATTTATCAAAGTCATTTAAAATACTTTGAAAATGAGTAATTGTGTCCAGGTTACTCACATCCGATCAAATCAGTGAAAATGTCAGCGATTATGGACCCACTCAAACGCTTGTAAGATTTTTTACATACCATAAAGTTCTAAAATATGGCCCGGTATAAAATTACTGCCTTGTTCAAATTAAAACCTGATGTAGAATAAACTGATTGTAATTTTGATCTCTATATAATGTTATATTATTCTAAATACACAAGTCTAGTTCAAATTGTTGCTTGCTTAACCTGAATTTGAAAACTATTAATGCCTGGAAACTTTTGGAAAACATGGGAATTCAAAAATAATAAAGTGAGAGAATAAATTCTACACTGCAGATTGAGTATATGCAGTTGTGTCGGATGCCAATGCTATTGTTAGTAGTCGGTTGGACTACTGTAACTCACTTTTCAGGAGTCTCACTAAAGTCAATCTTCATAGATTACAGTCTATCCAAAATAGTGCTGCTAGAATTGTTACAAATTCATGTAAATACACTCGGATAACTCTGATACTCAGGAAACTACATTGACTCCCTATTCAGTTTCGCTGAGAGTTCAAACTGGCCACCCTGGTGTACAAGTTTATTCATACTGGTTTCCCTAAATATTTCGCTCCACATCTATCCACATACCACAATACTTACAATACTAGACACAGTCAGAGTGTTGCCAATTTCCTAAATGTACCAAAATTTCAACCTACAATTCACAAGTCCACTAAGCAGTTTGGCTTCAGTTTTGCCTTTGATGTTCCCACTGTTTGGAATTCACCTCCTGAAGACATCTGTGCATCACCCACTATTGTCTCTTTTAGAAAGAAGCTCAAAACCAATCTCTACACAAAGGCATATCCTCCTTAGCTCATTTTCTCTTATGGCTTCTCCGTGGTGCTGACCTGTTTTTGTCCCTGGACTTTGAATTTGCATATTGCTCTTGTCTTGTTGTGCCTTAGAATCCACTACTCAGTGGAGATTAAGTGCTATAAAAGTTAAATTAGAATTAGAATAGGTTATTTATACTAGTTTTACTATTTTCTTTGTTGATAATCAATACCAAGTTGTCAGTTTGTTTGTATTCAGATGCAGTGGAGTGGAAATGGCGAGCCAAACATAAACTCTCTCCGTTTAAATGCCAAATTTCAGTGCTAGTTCTGCCTATGTTTTTTCTGGATATTCATTGCATAGACAAAGAAGTATAACATTAAAACTTACTATTAACTTCTCTGATGGATGTATCTTTAAAATTGAATAATAACCTTCAAATTTAATTCCAAGGTGCATTCCTAAGGTACGGGCTTAATTGGCAGTGTTCCAGCCTGTATTAAGACTGGAGAGCCTTATGGTAGGTTAACATGTGCTGATACAAAAAAAAAAAAAAAAAATAGTTACTGGTAAAGAAGCTAAATTGGGAAGTGAATGGAGAAGGTAATTAATAAATGCATTCAACAGGTTAGAAAATACTATAATTTATATATTCTAATATATCAAGCTGCAGGAACTCTTCTCAGTCAGGTAAGGGAATTCAGCAATTTAGCCGATCATGTGACTTACCTTGTAGAAAATGGTGAGCAAATCAGCCAGTTTCCCATGCACGTCCCCGCACACTGTCAGCTGATGTCCTGGGTTCTTTGTAGACACCCGTGTGATGTTTGGCATTTCTTTGAACACTTTGCGCACCTCATGCAAGATTTCCAGTACATAGCGAGCGTGTAGAGTCTGTCCAAATAATCGATAAAAAGAATATCTAGATATCTTTCCTATTGTCTCATGTTATATAAATCAAATATAATTATGAATTTATTTCTAACTTTCCCAAACTAACCCTTCCAACTGTTACACAATAATTTTTATCATTTCAGTTTCACAAGGGATATATGGATCAGGTAATAACTTCATATTGCACTGATGCTGCATACTGTGGACACATTTTGCCAGTTTCATGTAAAGGAGTTCACCTTTATAGTGAATATTTCTAAAAATCAAGTAACACTAGAAGCTTCTATTCAGCTTAAATCCTACATCACATTTCACATAAGAAAGAGTGGAGAATTCTAAAGTTAACAATTAACTGAATTTTTTATATGTGCTGATGTCCCTTACTGTCGATCCATTGAAAGGCTGATTTTTTGCATGCTTTAGGTAAATACTGACTTATGTTACTTATTTTTAAAGAAAACTGGTCAACAATAAAAGTGAAGCAGCCTTTGTGACCTATTGTTTTTAACATTCTTTTCTCTTGAAGACAACATACATAATTATAAACTTGTCCTAAAGATTTAGAAAGGATTCTATTATTTCAATGGTAAAACAATAACAGTAATTATTCTTTATTTTCTGTCTTTATGTTAATGCACTTTAAAGTAAAGTTCACTTAATTAAATGGAGATTAAGTGTTACTGGGGAGAAGCTAGGTATTTTGATTTGGTATGCCCTGATCTTTCAGGAAGTTGTAGTTATATGAAATATTTATTAGGGATGGAGTATTGTATATCTCATTAATAATTCTACTAACAAAATGGTATGTCTAGAATACTGGCTTATACAGAAGCTATGCCCCTGTGCTATAAAGGTTAATAAAATAGTAATAATTCATTCGATTCTTACCTGTCTTTGTTTTGTTTTACCTTAGAATCCACATACTAAAGTAAAGATTAAGTTCTATAAAAGACTAAATTGGATTTACATTTTAGATTCTTCAGTATAACATACCTACAACAAACACAATGTCATATAAGTTATAAACCATGAACAAAACTAATGTCTTATATTTTCTATCTGAAAGTTTCAAATGCATATACCTCTGTTGGGCATTCATTGAACTAAATATGATATCTATTCCCCACCTGTTTCATTTTGAACGCTGTGATGAGTGCCTCCACCTGGTTTGATGTGAGGGGGAATTTGATGTGTGGTCCTGTGTAAGTGGACGGTACCTCCACTGCAGTGGGATCTGATTGCCGCCAGATCTCAATGTCTTCTTCATCCAGACTGGGCTGTCCTGTAAACACACAGCTCAGGGGACTAAAGACCTTACAGCAGAGTCTCAGCAGGACATGCACCATTCAGCGTAATAGAACCGATTTGAACAAAATATTTTTATTAATTTCAATCCGTGTCAACTCCTTCCATATTTCCACACTTAATTCAAGTCTTTTTCATGAACATCCAAATCAACTTGAAACTCCATCTAGTTTTGAACATTTTTTTTTTTTTTCAAATAACAGGGTGCTTTTTGTGTAGATCCGGAAGGCAAATGACATAAAGATACAGATTGTGAAAGATTCTAATTCTAATATTACTTTTATAGCACTTTATCTCCATCTATTGACAGACTCGAAGGCACATAATATCAGATAGCAGAGATCATAATCATTAAGCCAGAGACATTGCAGGGAGTCAGCGCCATGGAGAAAGACCAAGACAAGACCAGAAAACTAGGGTGGGTATGCTTTTGCAAAGACATAGGTTTTCAACTTCTTCCTGAATGAAGAGAGAGATTTTGATGAGCATACATCATCAAGCAGATCATTCCAAATCCTTGGAGAATCATATGCAAAGCTGAGGCCAAAATGTCTTTTAGACTTAATATAAATGAATGAGTAGCTTTGCAAAGAACATATTTTATACACAATGAGTAAAGAGTTTACCTTTTAAAACTCCATTAATTTAAAAAGGCATTTACAGATAATTTATCACCACCTTAAAAAGTGTTTCAGGTGAGGTGTGCACACAAATCCTCACAAAGACTAATAAAGTTTTCTTCATGTCTTTTAGACTTATATATTGATGCAAAGTGTGGGACTTGAAGCAGCATGTAATCAGATTGACTTGTACGAGTTCTGGGCAGGGCAGGGCAGGGCAGTCTTGAAAACGGTGTGATGCTTGATAGGCAACCAATGAAAAGTCTTTCTAACAAGCATGACATGTCAATACTTGGTGGTATTAGCAACAATTGTAGCAAGACGTCTTTGCACACGTTGAAGCCTGTGAAGGTCAAGAGCAAGTAGACTTCTAAACAAGGAATTACAGTAGTCAAGACGACTTCCAACCAAAGGGTTTGCAGCCAAAAGAGCAACTTCACGTGTGAGATACCCTCTGAGTCACTTAAGATCCCTAATATGAAAAAATGAGCCTTATAGGTGTTCCTGACATGGCAAGAGAAGGTAAAATCCAAGTGGAACCAAACATTAAGGTTCCTTACCACTTCAGAAGGTGAGGGGACATTACCAAGTACATTAACTGGGAAAAATTTGAGTTTTGCATGCACACTCTTTGAGCTAAACATAATAAATTCTGTCTTATCAGGATTATTCTTAAGCTTGTTTGCGGAAAGCCACTTTTTGACGTTGTCAAAACAGTTTTTCAGCCTATCAAAGGCCTGAGTGATATGCTTGTGTGTAAGATGAACATAACACTGTGCGTCATCAGCATAAAAGTGGAAACTTATGCCAGGCTGATTTTGAACATGTATTAAAACAGTGCTATATCAGGGCACTCAAACTTGGAAGTTTGAATCTTGCTTAATAGGACCACTCTGTCTGAACCACTCAGCTCCTGTATCTAACTAAAAAAATCAAAAAACAAAAAAAAAAAAACAAACCCAGGAAACCTGTCAAGAAACATGTGATTTATACTGAATCAATAGACTATTCTTAGAACCTGGTCCCAGTTGCTGTCATTCATAACATCACTTGTAATACCAAGTCCCAATCACTTATGAGAAATAGTTGACTCATATGATTAATATTCTCTTTGTGACAAGATAACTCGGTTCTATTCTTACAGGAAGATTAGTTATATCATGAGAAGAGTGGTTCCCCCAAAAATGGTCGTAGTGCACAAAATATTGGTCACGATTACTTGGAACAAAAAAGCGCATTCACAAAGGTTTGTTTATTAAAATGAGCCAGGGGTCTATCATCTGCAAGTGAGAAGACTGGTCCTACTCTAATAGATTATGCATGCACTACAGTGGGGTGTGGGAGTCGGGAAGCAAACTTGTGAAGGTGGAGCTGGGGTATAAAGCATAAAGCAGCAGGTGTATCATAGTTGCCTTCACTTTGATCATTACCAGGTGAGACTTTAACACTGGTACAGCAGGTGTAATTATGTTAATATCACCTGGACTTCAGTGTCAGACACACAGCATCAAAGAGTTAACAGGTGTGGCCAAACAAAATACAGGTAAAACTTGGAGTTGCAGAGAGTCTTAATTTTCTAAAACCAGGTGTTGACTTCCATAAACAAACAATAACCAGTTGCAAATTGTCTCTAAAATATTTTAAATGTCTTTAAAATCTTAGAAATTAAGCCTATATCTTCAATTTGTGAAATCTGTGTTATAATTATTGCTAAATCAAAGACAAGCGAGATTAAAATAATATGGTACATTTTTATTTTATTGAAATGAAATCTTAAAAAAACTTGGCCAAAATGTGACATTGTGAAAACTGATCTTTTTAACAAGTTGTTGATTTTCAGAACACTAAAGTAATTGCAGACACCACATAGACCACAACTTTTAATATAAATTTATGAAGAATTTCCGTTTAAGTAGAAAGAAATTGTAATGAATGTTAGTGTATATATAACTTTCTGTAAGTTAACTTGAATATTTAAAAAAAATTCTCTTGTCGGAAGCACTGCATATGTTGTCACTAAACGGGGTTTTCCACTAAAACTTGTCCTGTTAGCTAGAATTTGGTCTTGGTATACTGACTCCAGGTTCCTCATTATTGTTCTTCTTTCCATAAATCAAAGGTCCACTTCAACAACAGTTTCTCATACGATGCCGCAAAGTTATGGAATGATCTTCCACATGATATCCGCAGTGCTCCAAATCTCCCATGTTTCAAAAGTCGACTAAAAACCTACATATTTCAGAAATCATTTCCACATTAGCTTCAAACTACCGAACACCGGATGGCCTTCCTTGGTGCAACTTGGAATATGTCTAACGTTTGGATGATTTATGCCTAACGAACTGGATGGTGTGGCTTAGAATCTGTAGATACGGAGATGAAGCACTTGGACAACTGATTGATTGATGATTGATTGATTGACATATGACACCACTGTCCGTGACAGGGGTACTTACCAGTGTTTTATGTCAAGTATCAGTATTTCACTATCGCATCAATAATCTTTCAATACTGATATTACAAGTGTCAACTTCAATATAATTTCCAAGAAATTTAGTGAGCAAGTTTCTCAACAGACTTTTGAAATGTACAAATGCTTTTATATTTACAACTTGTACTTTACATTACTGATTCTGAGATATGCCTTGAAAGCTTTTTGAAAGCCTTTATAATGGCAATGGTTTATGAAAGTTATGATAATTTTTACAAGCATATTACATAAGAATGAAAAACTAACCAATTAAGATTGTAGTGTGCTACAATTTTCTGATACTTTTATGGTGAGAAATCGATTAATATGGAATGCCAAGGTAACTTTCTATATTGATTTTAAAATTTCAATTCAACACTAGCACTCACGGATGTGCTCAGAGCTGACCACGGCCTTTGCTGTCAAGAGATCATGTGTGGGGTCTTTTCCTGAAGCCTGAAGGTCCTTCAGCTGTTCCATCAGGTCGTGGAAGAAGTTGTACAGCTAGATGGTTCAAAAGACAAGGATATTGTGAGAAATGAATGTTATCACATAGACTTATTAATCTGAAAATGAATAACCAAGTTACTATTTGAAGTCCAAAATGGTACCTTCAGTACAGTCGTAGTAAGGGCACAAGACCAGGGCCATTTGCTGGCTTTGTGATGTCACAAAGGTTATGACATCACAATCCTTTGACATCACAATAGCCTGTAAAAAGTAACTGACATTTCTCATTCTCTAGAAAACTCCACTGGCTGCCTTTTCAACAGCGCATTTTTTTCAAGGGTCTAATTTTCAGCCAACCTCTCTTGACTGTATGCATTTGTAATATTCCAGTTAATCTAATCTAATATGGAGTTTTTAATCACCATCACCGATAAACTTTAAGGTGAAACTATGCATAACCATATGGAATGGTCATAGTCCAATGAACAGAGCTAGGTCATACCCAGAAGACTAGGGTATGGCACGTTGGCTATGAGGGATAGGCATTTGTAAGCAGTTAAGTTTTGAGCTTTTTCCTGAAGGAGGTAAAAGATGTTGCATATTATACATTGTCTAAAACTTTACGTAAAATATTAGGAACACTGAAGGCAAAACAATTTCCAAAGCGTTCCGCGGATTTGTTAACTCAGATTATCTGTTTCTAGAGCTTCTAAACACAATCAAGTTGATAAATGGAGTTTTGCTGTTGCAACTCTGTCTAAGTGGAATAGACTACCACACGTAATCAGGTTACAAACAAATGTTATAAGTTCTATCAGAGATAAACTAAAATCTTGGTCACACCTGTCTGTGCTGCAGTCATGAGTTACAATGGTCATGCATATTTTCAGTTGCAGATCATTGTGAGATGGACCATTTCAAGTCTTTGGAAGGACAACCTTGGCAGGATTTGGCAGGATTCACCATGTCTTTGGCAGGACAACTTTGACCCAACTCAGAATTGGATTTGTGTTAGGGTCCTCTTTTAAAAAATGTTTGCAATACCTTCTACAGGCCCTCACGAGCCATAATATTATATACATTAGAGGATGAGGGGCGTGTTGGATATATGGGGACATATGGGGCAGTTGGTTCTTCAACGTTTACTATCAAGATACAAGGGTCTCTTTTCGGAGGAATAAGGTAATCAGCCTTAATCATATACATATGGATATGACTACACAGAAAGATTTGGCCTAGGCATTAAAGGCCTAAATGTCGTTCAGACTTGACTTGCCACCACCTCCCTGTTATGGGACTATCCTGTCTTGTAAATCAGTGCTGTGGAAAATTTTGACATTAAATTGGCATTGTTATAAATCACTGAAGTCAAATTCAAATCAAGGTCCTTCTAGTTTGCCATCAAAGAAATTGAAAATCGCTGGCCTAGAGATTATTATAACCTGGGCTACCAGAGAATACAATTCAATCCAAATCATTTGATCACGGTGACTGACAAGAGGTTATATAACTGGAGTCGTGTTTTTGTATGCGTGTCCCCATTTTATTTTTGCTAAATAACTCAAAAAGTTATGGATTTCGACCAAATTTTTCAGATATGTTGAAACTGGCACAAGGAACAGATGATCAGATTTTGAAATCGATCCGGACCACTGTCTGGATCCAAGAATTTTTTTAAGTATTTTGTATCGCTGCAAACAAAAGTGATTTTGAATGTGTTAGGCTTTGCCATAGACATTTGTTCTGTAAATGCTCTTGTTTGAAAGTCTTACTTTCAATATTGGGTTTATGTAACAGACCTATTTTGTAAGTTTAATTTCACAGAAAATTTTATCATTTCACTAAATATTTAGTTTTACAAAGTGTTGGGCTTTTGAATGCTTATGTGAGGTGTAAAATCTAATCTATTGAGTAGACTTGGTTTGAGTTATGCTCCATTCTCAAAAAAAAATGGTCTCGAAAAAAACAAGACAAAGTAGATTGTTTGAATCTCAAATGAATTGCATTGACAGGCAACAAAATAGTCTAAATCTGAAGTCTTTGAATCCTGACTTGTTTGTATTGGTACAATGATTCAATATTTATCACTGAGACACATTCATTTCACATTCTGACAAGAGTCCATAACACCACTCGTCTGCCTGCCAACACAAACATTTTGGTGTCCACATTTTCCATGTGCTTTTTGTCAGGGATTTTGATTTGTTTACAATGTCAATGTATTTCATTATTTGCCATCTACTGATGTCTTTCAAGGTCAAGCTTAAATATGTGTTTCCTTTACTTTTTATTCAAAATCTTTTAATTACAATATAGCATCACATGGTAATTATGACATTTAAACTAAACAATCAGATACTCAATCCGGATTTGATCCGGAGTCAGCTCTGTGTATTACACCATAAGAGAGAACTCAATGAAGACTTCAACATGCAGTTACAAACTTCCCAGTGGAAAATATCACTCATATGTTTACAAATTTCACGTTTACAGGTGATTTATATTTTCAATTTATGTGTTACTTTATATTGTCACTCACGTTAACTAATGTTAATGACTTCAATGGCTCTATCCATAAAATGCTCAATTTTTGCTAAGTTGCCAGTTACTTTAATCATAACTTGCATTTGATTGTAACTTTTATGACTTACAATATACTTTATTTTCAGTCACATTGCCTAATCTATATGGAAAGGCTTTTCTAGAGACCCACAATTAAGGAGAAAAATTTAACAAATTCTCTTCAGTTGCTTTACTTAATGTCTCCAGATTTACAAGCTGATCTTCATTTTTAGCAGATGGAAATTTTAAAAAAGTATTAGGACATATACTGTAAAATTTTAAAGAACACACACGTTATTGAATTTAACATACTCAGAAGCCTTAACTGCCAGTCCTCTGTGAATTAAGGCTGAGTAACCCTGGGGACAAAATGAGGCAATTACAGCATGTAGAAAGATCAAAGAGGTTCCAATGTCATTAGTTCTCATTACGTACCAAACATTGCTGAAATATGGGCACCTACTGCCGGCAAGGCTTTTAAAAGTTTGAAACCTCAGTTGATCAGGGTTCTAATGAAATTCTATCCAACATTCACACTTTTCCGATAAATAACACTGAACTAATTATTTTCTGGATTGAACTCTGGGAATTCACACTTTGAAGGTAAATTTACAGAGAAAATGTTACATTTATTTATTTGGGGTTTTACATCACTTTCAACACTGTACCGGTCATATCAAGATGGGTAGTTGGAAGGGCAGAGGAAACCAGTACATACAGTTGGTCAAGGTGCTGTACTGTAAACTGCCGACCAATGACAAGCAACTACCAGCTTTCCCATTTGAGGTAGAGCCGTGAACCGAATCCTGGCCTCAGAGGTGGGAGGCGAGAGTATTACCTCTCTGCCCCCATGGCCCCTAAGAGATAAAATGTTACTAGCTAAAAATACAAGATAAGAGTACTAAGGGAATGTATATCTCCACCAACACCCCACACCTCTAATACTGCTAATAAAAAATCCTACATAAAATTCCTGGATCCAGACAATAATCCAGGTTATCATCTAATCATCTGCTCCTAAGGTGTCATTGATATTGAAAAATACTTCTAAAATTAAAATTAAAATTGTCATGATGTCATGTGTATACCTGTTAAGTTAAAGAGTAATGTTGTCTGACATCATCCAAAAGAGAAAAAAAGAAGTCAGTTTAACTCACATTTGCTATAAATGTGGCCTAACATGCACAATAACATTAACATAAACACACAGTAACTACACTCAGGATAAAGGACTGATTTATCCCTGGGTAATTTATTGGCTGACAGCCACTATTTACTGTTTTAATGAGCAAAACAGAATACAACAGGTGTCAGTCAGTGAGTGCATACTCTGAAATAAGCCACAGTGTAAAACTTTTGTGCAAACCAAAATGATTAATGCAAATTATTGTTATTTTTATTTCTTTCCATTTCACTGTTAGGCAGAATCATAGACTGGTGCTCAAATTTTATTGCAATTTACTTCTAATGAGCTGCCAGCAGTGAGAGGTGGGATAACAACTGTACTTTGCTTGGTTGGTTTCGCAAAATTGTGGTTTAGGTATAACCATTTCTGTTAGTTTGATAAGATAGATGGAACAGCCAAGATGCAAGCCATTGCTAATATCTTAAAATTATTGGCCTAAAACAGTTACTAACTTTAGAGGCTCCACAAAATTACAAGGCAAAAAAAAAACCTCCCAAAAAAAACCATCGTTGCCATGGCAGATGTTGCCTAAAACTTCCTCTTATGGTGAAAATGTGCTGACTATTGTGCCGCATTTTAAAGCACTCACAAAATTACAAGCATATAAAACAAAAAAAAATATTGACATGGCAACAGTTGTTACCCAAAACCTAATCAGTTTTGTGAAAATCTGTGTAGGGGTTTTTAAATGTAGAACAACCACAAACTCTGGTCCACTGCTGTGGCTGCCTGGGGAACGACTATAATCCCAGCCTTTATGGGCTGGGCTAACAAAACAAAACAATTTGGTTGATGCCTAGTTGGTAAAGAGGGTGTATATGGTGTAAATATCCAGTGCTTGCAGCCTTCCCTAGAGACATGTCCAGAGACAGGTGTGGCTGTGCTGTAATAAAAGTGGTCGTAACGCTCTTAATTGATGTGGACATCCTCCCAAGCAATGATAGCCAGGAAAGGGAAATACATTTTCAGGAAAAAAAGTTAATTAGCAAATTAGCATCAAAGCAGGAGAGTAATCAAGGGAGAGGGGGTAGAGAGGCTTGTCTGGAGATATATGTCTCACGATATTCTTCAACCAGTTTCCAGGAAAAGGAAAGAATATATTCTTTCTTTTAAGACTACTGAATTTTATCAGTAAATATATCATGGATTCTGGCTTATTCTGGTGGCTTCAACTTCATATGAGAGGTAATTTTGTATTTAAAAAGGATATACTGCTTCAACGGGTAGTCAGTTAAGGTTTCTCAAGTAAACTGAAACTTGTCTAAAATGATGACTGTGGTATGTCCATAATTATGTTTCCCAACTGCTTTTGAAGTCCTACTATGTTATACTGATTACATTTTGTGTATGCAAGTCCATTCTATACTTCTTCAAATCTTTTAAATCAAAAGTTTTAATGTTTCACTTCAGCTACTATAACCCCTAGGTATATATGAACTCCTCTAGATTCCAGTTGTTATGTAATTTTGCTTTAAGTTCTTTCTTTATTGTCACAAGGTGACAGAACCTTGAGACCAAAAATAGGTCTTGATGGATAAAAACCATCTTCTTTCTGTCTAATTACTGGGATAGTTAATGTAAGTGTGCTTTGTATTTAACATTTAGCAAATTAACTGATTTATTGGTATTTTGGTATTTGTATTTATACTCAGCACAATATCTCTATATACTACAGGACTCAAAGCGCTATATGACCCATTCGACTGTACAAGTACAGTCCAACTCTCAAATTACTGACATTCCGCTAACTAAAAGACAGAGGCTGAAGGATGACCTTTTATCAACGTCCTTGAGGTTCTTTAACCTGCCACTGGGGATAGGACCCAATGACAGAGGACCGTCATTTTAAGTGGTCATCCAAGCCACTATGTATCTGCCTGTACCTGGGATTGAACGCACGTCCTCTGTGTTCCCAGGCGAGTGTGCTACCCTCTTGGCCACAGTGGCATTTAGAAGTTTATTATCTGTCATTTCTTAATTTCTCACCACCATCACCATGGCAACAGCCTTGCCCATTGTTGTATGAGGCTATAGTGGTTTCAAGGCCTGTAAAAACCTGACTTTGTCTTACCCTCAGCTGGTCCTGCTCCCCAGCATACTCCAGCTTCTGGAAGATGGTCCATGTGTATCTCCTCCGTACCTCTAGCCGGGCCAGGTACCTCCGGTACCACTTCTGAATCAGCAGGGCAGCCTTGATGGCTACAACAGAAAAATATATAGCAATGTGAATATTTGAATATAATATGCATGAATTTTCTATATTTTCTGGGTTTTTTTAAAATAAAGAGAATAATTTCCACACCTCACTATTTTTTTGCTGTAGATCAGAAAAAAACCCTTCAAATCTAAACTGAGCCTCTGTTAATATGCCTGTGATACCTGTGAACAAGGGCTAACATAGTGAAATACATTTTTAAGGTCTATCAAAGATTTATATTCAGCTATCGCCATTACTACATTGACAGGAATGCTATGTAACAATTATTGGGGTTATAATATATCACATAAGTATGAATTTTGTACAAAATAACTACAAAAATTTAACAATAATAATGATAAATTAACACAATTTCAGTACTATAAGCTTAAAACACATGCAGAAATAATGAGATTTTTAAATAAAACAAAATATGTAAAGAATATGTTGACAATTGATTACTGACTCTTCAACAAATGTAAAAAGACGAAGTATAAAACAACATATCAATACAAACAGACAAACTACCAACAAAATAGCAAAATATGTTCTTTGTACAACAAGCTTTCAAGGGTCAACATAAAATACATGAATTACTGCTACATCAAGTACACATCTACACAAATTATTAGGGAAGTTTAAGAATAAGGAATCTAAAATTAGCCACCTCTAAAACCTTAGTTAATTTTATGAAGAAAATGATGCCTTGTCTTAAACTTGGTATTTGTCAGTTCAAAAAGCCTTAATTTACGATACATACAACAAATTGCACCTCAATTCATTTATTTTCTTAGCATTTCCTCATGTGGCAAATTTTTAGATATGTGGCGAATTTTAGATTTCTTACTCTAACTAAAAATTACAGTTAAAAAAAAAAAAAAAAATTAAACATTTGTCACAATACATGTATATGAAATGCAGCTCTTCTGTTTCCAGGAATTTTTTCTGCCTTTAAAGGATGCCCCCTGCATGCTGGCAAAGTTCACTTATTGTAATTAATTTTACAGTTGTTGACTGTTAGGACAACATGAATTGTTTTCCCATTTTGTTTGAATGGTTTTATAAAAAAATGTGACAACTAGCTTAATCAACAGATAAAATCCCAACTTTTAAAAACACATTTCATTTTTTTTTGGTTTAAGCTAAACTTTCTATTGTCAGTCTTAACTTGAACATAACTGACAGCTTGATAAAAAATTTCACATTTAAGGCAAATTCAAGTTTAGGGTGTAATACTTAATGTGAACTAAATCTGGCCCATGCCAGTGGAAGATTTTGTTTTAACCTGTGTGTTGACAAAAAAACAATAAACATATCAAAATAAAAAAAAGAACTGGTATAGACATAATGGTGTGTAAAAACAACCTTTTAGTTTTGTCTGTTCTTCTAATACCAATGTTCTCCTTTTATGGTTCACTGTACAACCTAGTAAAGTTTAAACTTGGTGGCTAACATGAATGATCGGGCCTAAAAAAAGTTGGGCAAACAAACTGAAGATTCAAAAAGATCACTCGTAAGCAATGAAGATTAATTGGCAGACTCATAAGATTAATGGTGACTTGGGAGAAGATTGGCTCCACAATTAGAGAAAGATCATGAAAACAGTGGAGACTGGCCATAGCATGGAAAGGCAGGTCGAAACTCCCTCCAAATGAAAAAAAAATGGATGTAAGACCGTTAAAACTAAAAAGATTTGCTGGTTTTTAATTGTGTTGTATTCTACATACATCCAGATGATCACTGTAATACACTCCAAATCTTCAGGAGTGAAAACATCAGTCATATGACAAAGTTTCACTCACGGAACTGTATAATTGGACTGGTGAGGAAGTTAACTCATGACAGTGCAACAGGGCTTTAAGTAAGATTTAACATTTTCAGAAAAAAATTGCATGCAAACTCATGATTATGTCCAAATTTGGTCAATAATAACTTAATCACCTTGATATAATTTGCTGTTTACTATGCTAAAACATGCAAAGAAAATTCAAAGAAAAATTCTGAATATAAAAAATGTGCACATTGAAAATTGTACTGATGGAAATATTCACTGAAGCTTGAAACACAGTATGATTCTACAAAACCCCTTTTGGGACACACAGAGTTTTACTTTGGCATTTACTAAGTAATGGCCAGAACAAAATCTTATTATCATGATACTATTGCCTCCACAACAGAAATATTATTTTCATGACTGTTTGTATGTTTGTTAGCAGGTTTACCAAAAAATACTAAACTTGGTCCAACTTAGATCCCATTATATTGTCAGACTGATCTAGGTCACCGTCTAAATACCAAAAAATCCAGATTTTCCCATTTACTTATTATTACATGCCTTGGCAGAGGTCTGCACTCTGTGAGTGCTCTTGTTAATGAATAATTATGTTGTTACCACCAGAATAACTTGTGAGCATGAGTATTTCAATCATGCTGGGCTGAAAACCTGATGGTTACTCTGTCGTCATTGTTCATTGTTTTATATAGTCTTGATCACTGCGGTGGCGCAGTCTTAACACATTTGCCTCCCACCTCTGAGAGCGGAGCCTGAATCCTGGCCTGACCCCAAGTGGGAAAGCTGGTAGTTGTTTGCCATAGGTCGGCAGTTTACAGTACAGAAAGATGACCAACTGTATGTACTGGATTCCTCTGCCCTTCCAACTACCCATCACAATATAACTAATAAGGTACTAGATGTCACCATAAAACACTTAATAGATAAACAGATAGTTGATCACATCTAATATAGTGATCACTAGATGATCTGGTGGTTATGACCAAATATAAGTGATTATGAGATCATCTTGTGATCACGGCTTACCAATATGACTTAAAGATATAATGATACATTTTTTTTCACAAACATGACAAAAAGAAACAATACATTTTTATATATATAACACATAGGTCAAATGTATTGTTTTATGTCCTGTTTAACAGTCAGGCATACAATGCAAGGACATCAGAAAGAAATGCACCACAGAAATACAGAAGTCCTGCAAACAGTTGTGATGAGAAGCCTTGAAATATGAGAGAACAGGTATTACCCTTTCTGGTAAAAGATAGTACAATATTCAAATATGTTGGGGAAAACAAGAATTTTGAAATAAGAATTCTTATTTTTTCATGAAACAACATTTTAGCAACGTTTGTCAATCACCCACAAAAAAAAAAAACCTAGTTGATTTAAAAATCAATCAATCAGTCCAATGTAACACTTGATTCATACTTTTTGGGTTTTATTGTCTTTGTGAAGGTCCTATCTCATCTACTATTTGCAAGGGCAGAGGAAAGTAATCCATACTAGGTTCCAGTTATTCAGGGTAAAGTCAAAGTTTTACATCCCATTCCACAGCCAGAATTAACTGTTGGGACAGCCCCCCTCATCATTTGTACTTGGTAAAAGATAGTACAATAGGATTGAGAATAGGAACAACAACTTTCTGAGAATAGGAATTTGCTAAAGGTTTTAGACTTCTATTGCAATAATGGCAATAATGGCACATTGGATGTAAGCTATGCAGAAAAACAAGATGACATTAATATTTTAGTCATCATCAACATATAACTATAATTTGAAGAAAAAATTGTTCTGTAAATACAGTTTTTAAGTCAGAGATTTAAACCTTTGACTCTTAGTGGTGGGAAGCTACAATAACCTCTTGGTATTTTATTAAAATTTCTTTTTATCAATTTGAAAGTAGAAAATTGCTTTTGAATCCTAAGGAAACAATAAGAAAATGCAAATGTTTAAGCAGAACTGTCTCAAGTAGAAATAGACATCAGTGGCAGGTCCTTTAAGGGCTAAATTTTTCCACTAAAATATACCCTTATATCAAGATATCCTCATTAAATGGAAGTATTTTTCTGATTCCCCAGATTCTGACTGAACATAGTTAAAACTTAAAATGCATTTATGTGACAGATTACAAACAGTCTCATCAAACTTTGGAGGTCAAAGGTCAAATATGATATCTTTAAAAGAACTGCAGTCCATGATTGCCTATAGTTCGCATTCACTTTTGCAAACCTTTTGGAGCAACAGCAAAGGAGGATAAAAGATTTTTAGGTTAACAACAACCCCAGTTCACCTCAATGGAGAGGTTCAAAGGTCAAATTTTCCTTCACCAAAATACAAGTATTTTAGCAGTCCATTATTTAAACACACATCAAGTATACATCAACAAGAATTACAAAAACATACTCCAGATTCCAGGTGAGTGCTTCTAATGGACTGGCTAGCTTTAATAGTCCTTAAAACCAACACCACCTTTGTACAATTGATAAATAAAATCACAGACATATAATACTTATTGCATTTCCCCAAAATATGGCCCAGGCTTTAATAATTTTCAAATATCACTATACCCTGGTATTGATTTGTATCGGAGTTCAGATTCATGACATGTCTTAAGTCTCAAATCTGAATTTTTTTCCCTGAAATCTAGCATTTTGTTCAGAGAATGGGAAATGTGGATGAAACTACTTTCCTTGATAGCAATTTGAGAAACTGCCAACAATTCATTAGCTAACAATTACCACTACACTACAAATTTCTTCTCGTTTTGAACCCAGCAAATATTTACAGACTTATGGCTGGTATTCACAAGTCTCAGATTGGAGTTTTTTCTGAGCTAAGTCTTAAATATATAGGATTGTTTCGAGGGTGACTACATATATTCAGTTTGTGATGCTGGTCAAATGAAAAACTTTCAAAATTTGGATTGACAGATAAAATCTACTATTTCTGTCTCATCAAAGTTGGAAGTTTATGTCCAGTCAGCAGCCATGGTCAAATTGAAACAGTAATGTATTCCACTCATTTTGTTGCAGTATTTATATGAACAAGACCTTGATTGACAGGTACAATCTCAGATGACTATTTTGTTTTGTAAATTGGTTTTGTAAACTGTCAATATAGTTGAGCAAAATCTCAGCTGAGAAAGAAAACTCACACTTGAGACACAAGTCAGTTTTGGCTAAGACTTGAGACCCCTTCATGTGTCTGGTCCCTGTAATTAATTTTAAATAAAAAAAATGTTACAATTTACTACAGTTTAAACCAGGCATTTATGTAAGAGAGTGTTAATATAAGCCCAGGCAATATTTCAGAAGTTTACAGTAGTTCTCACTTAGCATCAGGGTACCAATTGAGACTGAAATGGAAACAGAGATATATCAGTTACAACATTTATTCCAGCAAATTACTGTGTTTTGCTAAAAAACACATTTATACTATAATTGTACTTACATGACCCTTAATAGCCGATAAAAAAACGTGGGGAAAATATGACTTTGCATGCGACCAAAGAGTTAAGTCTTGTGAAAAAAAAATAGGTCTTTCAACTTCCCTCCCTGCCAAACTGAACCTATTCAAGAACATAACCAAGTCATATGCATATTAGGTGAGCAAAGTTTAACTGAGACACTCATAAGGGCTATGTAATCTCATGGGGGGCTGGGGTGTGGAAGGATTCACCAACTAATTTGCACCAGTTTCACAAAAAGAGTGAATATGGTTGTAGCAGCTTAAGAATAAGTCTTAACACCATTAAGATAAGTTATTGCACCCAAAAGATTAGCCGTAATTTCCGTGCAACTGAAAAAGAAATCGTTGTGGGTAGAGTTGTGGAATAAAAATGCTCCTTCACAGAGGTCTGTAAACATGGTTAGTATTTTGGACATGCGGCCATATTATCACCATAATGGGGCACCAGACCTACACAACAGACAGGACAAGTCATATGACTTTCATGACTTTGCACTGTGAACTCTGGATGGTAAGAGGGAAACTCATGACAGAGGAATAGAAACGAGTCAAAGTATATATTTTCTTCTACTACTCAGCAGAAAATGCATCAAGAACCATACAACTTTACCCATACTTCAATATCTTCACGAATAACAGCTCACACTCACTTCTCCCTACAACTGATAAATTAGGCTGAAAATTAGAATTAGTGAAATGTGGAAACCTAGATATGTTTGTCATAAAAAGTTTGCATTGTAACTAAAACAATTTTGACAAAAGACAAATTGTACAACAAAGGATAAGACTGTGCAGAATTAGAACACAAATTTTGATGGTAAATGATCTGTTGGTAAATTTCACACATTGTAGCAACTTTTATATCGGTTATTCTGCACCACATATTTATCCTTATTTTGAATTCAACAAAATAACTAGAGGATCGCTCGCAAAAAAAAAAGATAATGTTTTTGCATAGCAAAAACAAAGCGTCCCGAAAAGGATATAAAGGTGAGTGCTAAAGTATTAAGAAAATGCTTCGTTTCTAGCCTTATACTGTTGTGGCAACCAAAGTCAGCGCAGTCTGCTCTATCTAGCACGGTTTTCAAGATATAAGCATTTTTGTGTTTTGCAAAAAATAAAAAAATTAAAAATGTCCGCTATATTTGGCGAGACAAAAATATTTTGAAAATTGGCATGGCTACTCTGCAGAGATACCCAGCAGGTCTAAAATTTTGTTGAGTTCGATCCATATAGCACGGTTCTCGAGATATAAGCATTTTTGTGTTTTGCAAAAACTTTGAAAATTCAAAATGGCCACCAATTTTGGGGAGACAAAAATTTTTGTCAAAACCACTGCCGCGGTATGTATCTCCCGCCGAGCATTAAAGCAAAAGAAATAGCTTTCCAGAGATATTCACAATTTTTCATTTTCGTGTGTGAAAGCTCTGCCAAAAGTAGGTGAATGAGTTATTTGAGAAAAATTGGCTATCTGCAATACTATTAAGAGATAATTCACATTTACTCATTTTGAGGTGAATAATTAGCTATGGGTCTGAAACTTCACCAAGTGAAAGCTCTCCCAAAAGTAGGTGAATGAGTTATTTGAGAAAAATTGGGTATCTGCAATACTTTTAGAGATAATTCGCATTTACTCATTTTGAGTAGGTGAGTAATTAGCTATGGGTCTGAAACTTCACCAAGTGAAAGCTCTCCCAAAAGTAGGTGAATGAGTTATTTGAGAAAAATTGGCTATCTGCAATACTATTAAGAGATAATTCACATTTACTCATTTTGAGGTGAATAATTAGCTATGGGTCTGAAACTTCACCAAGTGAAAGCTCTCCCAAAAGTAGGTGAATGAGTTATTTGAGAAAAATTGGGTATCTGCAATACTTTTAGAGATAATTCGCATTTACTCATTTTGAGTAGGTGAGTAATTAGCTATGGGTCTGAAACTTCACCAAGTGAAAGCTCTCCCAAAAGTAGGTGAATGAGTTATTTGAGAAAAATTGGCTATCTGCAATACTTTTAGAGATAATTCGCATTTACTCATTTTCAGTAGGTGAGTAATTAGCTATGGGTCTGAAACTTCACCAAGTGAAAGCTCTCCCAAAAGTAGGTAAATGATTAATTTGAGAAAAATTGGCTATCTGCAATACTTTTAGAGATAATTCGCATTTACTCATTTTGAGCAGGTGAGTAATTAGCTATGGGTCTGAAACTTCACCAAGTGAAAGCTCTCCCAAAAGTAGGTGAATGAGTTATTTGAGAAAAATTGGCTATCTGCAATACTTTTAGAGATAATTCGCATTTACTCATTTTGAGTAGGTGAGTAATTAGCTATGGGTCTGAAACTTCACCAAGTGAAAGCTCTCCCAAAAGTAGATGAATGAGTTATTTGAGAAAAATTGGCTATCTGCAATACTTTTAGAGATAATTCACATTTACTCATTTTCAGTAGGTGAGTAATTAGCTATGGGTCTGAAACTTCAACAAGTGAAAGCTCTCCCAAAAGTAGGTGAATGAGTTATTTGAGAAAAATTGGCTATCTGCAATACTTTTAGAGATAATTCGCATTTACTCATTTTGAGTAGGTGAGTAATTAGCTATGGGTCTGAAACTTCACAGAGTGAAAGCTCTCCCAAAAGTAGGTGAATGAGTTATTTGAGAAAAATTGGCTATCTGCAATACTTTTAGAGATAATTCGCATTTACTCATTTTGAGTAGGTGAGTAATTAGCTATGGGTCTGAAACTTCACCAAGTGAAAGCTCTCCCAAAAGTAGGTGAATGATTAATTTGAGAAAAATTGGCTATCTGCAATACTTTTAGAGATAATTCGCATTTACTCATTTTGAGTAGGTGAGTAATTAGCTATGGGTCTGAAACTTCACCAAGTGAAAGCTCTCACAAAAGTAGGTGAATGAGTTATTTGAGAAAAATTGGCTATCTGCAATACTTTTAGAGATAATTCGCATTTACTCATTTTGAGTAGGTGAGTAATTAGATATGGGTCTGAAACTTCACAGAGTGAAAGCTCTCCCAAAAGTAGGTGAATGAGTTATTTGAGAAAAATTGGCTATCTGCAATACTTTTAGAGATAATTCGCATTTACTCATTTTGAGTAGGTGAGTAATTAGCTATGGGTCTGAAACTTCACCAAGTGAAAGCTCTCCCAAAAGTAGGTGAATGATTAATTTGAGAAAAATTGGCTATCTGCAATACTTTTAGAGATAATTCGCATTTACTCATTTTGAGTAGGTGAGTAATTAGCTATGGGTCTGAAACTTCACCAAGTGAAAGCTCTCCCAAAAGTAGGTGAATGAGTTATTTGAGAAAAATTGGCTATCTGCAATACTTTTAGAGATAATTCGCATTTACTCATTTTCAGTAGGTGAGTAATTAGCTATGGGTCTGAAACTTCACCAAGTGAAAGCTCTGCCAAAAGTAGGTGAATGAGTTATTTGAGAAAAATTGGCTATCTGCAATACTTTTAGAGATAATTCGCATTTACTCATTTTGAGTAGGTGAGTAATTAGCTATGGGTCTGAAACTTCACCAAGTGAAAGCTCTTTGGGATAGCTGCTCTGCAGAGATACCCTGAAGATAAAAAATTTCGTGGAAATCGCTCTATGTAGCATGGTTTTCGAAATATTAGCATTTTTGTGTTTTGCAATTTTTGCGCAAAAATTCGAAAATTCAAAATGGCCGCCATTTTTGGCGAGACAAAATTTTTTTGAAAATTGGCATGGCTACTCTGCAGAGATACCCTGTGGGTCAAAAATTTCGTCGAAATCGCTCTATCTAGCACGGTTTTCGAGATATAAGCATTTTTATGTTTTGCAATTTTTGCGAAAAATTCGAAAATTCAAAATGGCCGCCATTTTTGGCGAGACAAAATTTTTTTCAAAATTGGGATAACTACTCTGCAGAGATACCCTTTGGGTCAAAAATTTCGTCGAAATCGCTCTATCTAGCAGGGTTTTCGAGATATAAGCATTTTGTGTTTTGCAATTTTTGCGAAAATTTCGAAAATTCAAAATGGCCGCCATTTTTGGCGAGACCAAAATTTTTTGAAAATTGGGAAAAGTACTCCGCAGAGATATCCTGCGGGTCAAAAATTTTGTCGAAATTGCTCTATCTAGCATGGTTTTTGAGATATAAGCATTTTTGTCTTTTGCAATTTTTGCGAAAATTTCGAAAATTCAAAATGGCCGCCATTTTGGGCGAGACAAAAATTTTTTGAAAATTGGGAAAACTACTCCGCAGAGATACCCTGTGGGTCAAAAATTTCGCCGAAATCGCTCTATCTAGCACGGTTTTCGAGATATAAACATTTTTGTGTTTTCCTTATTTGGAAAATTCGTAATGATTAATTAATCATTAATTACTCGGCCATTTCTTGACCAATCAATGCCAAAATCTAATGATTTCCAGATTTTAATAGAATGAATGTATTTGCCAAGTTTCAGGTGAATTGATAAAATTCCTTTCAAGTTATCATCCGGACAAGCTTCCCCACCGAAAAAAGACCTTTTTGGTCATGTGACCTCTCTGATTGGTTGAAATGTCACTGCAGCATATTCAAAAAAATTCCCCAAGGCTACTGCCTAAACCTGCCAAATTTGAAAAGAATCCGCCTAACGGTTACAGAGTTATAAGGAAAACAAAATGCGGAGCCGGCGGAGCCGGCGGAGCCGGCGGAGCCGGCGGAGCCGGCGGAGCCTGAAGCTCTCCCATACACAAACAAGCGTCCCTTGCGGGACGCTTAATGAGGAAATATGGAAATTGACACATTAAACATGGGGATACATACAATGAACAAATTAAACACACAAACGAACAGGGCTGAAAACACAATATCTCAGTTCGGGTAATCCAATGTTATCGGTAAAAGTAGCAGCAAAAATCAGGATGTATTCACTTACATTCTTGTTGTAATAGTAATTTTTAATCTTAGAATTTTCTAAGAAAATACCTTTTTTTCTAACTAAAGTTCGTTGAACAAAAAAAATTTCTAGGAATAAGAATTTTAAAATTTGTGGGAAATTTTAGATTTCTAAAGGCAATAGTGACAATAATTTGGAAATAATGACTGTGCAGAAAACGGGTAGAATTTAGTATTTTAGTTGTTGATCAACTTGAAGGCAGTATTTGCAGGTAAAATGTGCTGCAAATACTTTTTTATAATAATTTTGAAAAACTCTTGAAACTTTTCTTTCTGTAAGAATCTTATCTAAACAAATGGCTATAGTCTTGGATAAATCTTATTCTATGAATAAGAATTTTAGTGAATATGCATTGAGCCAGTTTACTATAAAAAGTCCTTCAATATACTTCTATTTGCTGAATCTTCGCTGACCTTTGGCTGATCCTGTTTGTGAATACCAGTGCTGTATTTAATCCATTACATTTCACTCAACTGACATTAAAACATAGGGAGATGTTAACAAGGAATAACGGACAATGTGAGGGATTATACATTCATTACATATAACTGTCACAAAAACTCACTTCTATATAAAAACTCCGCTAGATCCATTCTTTTAGAAGCTAGTTCAGAAAGTAGAAATAAAAACAATGCGTTACTGTACATTCCTGCCTCCAGCTGTTGTGATCGCAATGCTTTTGAAGCCATCACATAATTTTTCACACTTCTAGAGATCAGTTTTTTGTTGTTTTTCTTTTCTTTGTTTTTTTTTCTGTCTCCGGGCTTTCATGAATTGTGCCGTGACCACAATCACTGTCCGTCTTTTACAGAAGTTAAGCGGCGATGGGCTACGTTAGTACTGGGATGAGTTACTGCTTCAGTGCACGACTCATGTCTCTGATGGCTTTGCATTTGTGCTTGTAGACTGAAACCCCTTTCAGCCTTATTCAGTCTGATAAGAAATAGTTTTGTGACAATTGCTGTTCAAGGCCTACATTCACCCACAGTCCTATTATTAGAATATACTCCACCAAACAAACATTTTCCTTTGATATGGATCAGAAATTCTCACTTATTTTCTGTCATCTATGAGAGATATTCTGTAAAAAGGAGAATATTTAAGCAGAAAAGTATACTCGTTTCTGAACATGCACTATAAAATACTTCTTACTATACCGAGTCTATTCTTCAGTAAGTAGTCTAGTGCTCTTTAACAGCTGTAATGGAGAGGATTCTCTATAACCACCCTATTCACTACCTCCTATATGGAAATTCCAATTACTTGAAGGTACTGATTCATTACTAAAAAACTTGAATCCATTTTTGGGCTTCAATCAAAGTCTACATACACATATATGTGGCTTAAGACACCCAATAACTGATTTGTGATAACGATTTTCCCCCCACCTTTTTTCGTATTTTTTCCCGAATATACATCTGATTTTCTACAAATGACGATGCCATTTTACTTTTCATTCAACTTTTTCCCTCCATGAGGGGAAAATTTCATATTTTTAAATGTAAAATGCATTTTTATGAATAAAAATGTATATACTTACCATATGAAAACACTTGGGTAAGGGTGGCTTGGCGTTCGGTGACCGCCACATACACCGTACATAGAATTTAAAATATGAGGGGAGACCCTCTTTAAACCTATATACTTGCTACCTTTGACCCCTGGTGACCTAATTCACTCTGCCATGCGCAGTAATACAGAAATGGTTCATTCTTTTTGTGAATAAACATAAATGCTGGAAAAAGGTCTTTAAAAGCGGGGCAGGCGGGAGGGTGATTTGCTGTTTTCATATGGTAAGTATATACATTTTTATTCATAAAAATGCATTTTACATTTAAAAATATGAAATTTTATTTCATAAAAATGTAAATATACTATACCATATGAAAACACTTGGGTTGAATGCCCACATGGAAGGATGGTGGGAAAAAGACAGACTGAGGAAAACCACCCTAAGGTTAAATTGCTACAAAAGGATACTTCCTAGTGCAATGCAATTGAACCCAAAACCTCTGTGCTGAAGCAATAACTCGAGTGAGTTAAGTGAGTAGCATTAACCACTGCACTAACTTCAGCACTGCTGTCTACACCCTATTAGGTCAGCTCAAAGGAGAAGGCATAAGTATGCCCTGTGCTCAGAATAGGAACATGCCCAGAGGCACTAAGAAGCACGGTTCTGAAAATAGAGATGAAGAATAGATTCCCTAAAAGGGAAATGCCACCCCCCTTTTTCTGAAACTAAAAGTTTCAGATGGACTTAAATTGAAGAATTTAAGTAGAAGAGAGAGAAATGGCTGAGTGGAAAAGGATGTCCACTCCACTTAAGAAATCATAAGAGATTCTTAAGAACAACATCTCTGAATGGAAATACATTCCTAAAATAGAAGGATGTAAAAGTGGAATGGCTCTTCCACGTGCAGGATCTCATGTTGACTAGGAGTGGGATTCCACCCCTAAAGGACCAGGAAGCCCCCTGTGCCCTGCCATGATGAGCCCTGACACCATGAAGAGATGCATTCTATGTGGAACAGAGATTGAGGGAATAAAGAATAAAGTGCTATCCAAAAAGATATTGTCTGAGCAGCAATATCACCCTCTTGGACTTCAGAAGAAAGACCAAGAAGAAATCCTTTTAAGTCAGAATAGCTAGATAGAAAGTATCTTAGGAATCTGACTGTAAAAAAGGAGAGGTCTTCTAAGTCATCCTGACCAAAGACAAAAAGTCAAAGCAGGAAGAGCCTTCTGAAGATAACTGGCTTAAGCCAGGAAAGTAAGATCTGACTTAAGGATGACTTAGGCCATCCCTAAAGAGTGAGAGAAAACCTTTAAATAAAGGAATCAAAATCACTCCTTCTCCTTCCCAAAGAAAGGGAGTAAGAAAGACTGTCTAAAATGTGAAAAACTTGGCTCAGCAAATGAAAAGGGTTCAAGAGGAGCCTTGGTAAGAGCCTGCAGAACCAAGGATAAGTACCAAACAGGTAGGTGACGACTACCCTAATTCTGGACTTAAAGAAGCTCTAAATGAGACTTCCTAGCTCCTATAAGAACCCAACTCCAAGTAGTACCTGGAAAGAGCTGACCTGTATCCCTATTGTCTGAAAAATAATTCCTTAAAAGGAACAAACAGCAATAAATGGGACAGTTGAAGCATGGCAGAGTGGCCATGTTTCTCACAAGTTTTTGAAGCAGTTCCACATTGCTTCATAGACAGTTGTGGAGGATAAAAATCCTCCAAGACCCCTCCTGTGAAAATTCTTCTTAAAGGAGACTTCAGCCAGAAAGCTTGAAGAAAGGAACTCCATAAAAATAAATAACAAAACTCTAGATGAGATTGTTATAGAAGAATAAGAGGAAGAGCCAATGGCTTTCTTAAAGGAGATCTTGAGGCCAAACCTGGCAATTACCAGGAAAGGCTACAAGAAGAATGATACAGCTCTGAAAGTTGATTAACTTCATGGCCATAGAGGACAAGGAGCTGAAGAAGGGAAGGAGTAAAACAAGTACTCCGGACCAAAACACTCCAGGGCATCTGTTGCCAGAGCCTAAGGATCTAGCACAGGAGGCACATGTAAGAGCAGCTAGTGATTGAATCACATGGCAAAAGAGATCTAAATAAGATGAGAAGTCTGAGACTACCATCTGAAGATCCAAGAACTGAAGGGCCACCTTATATGAAAGGTGAGAAAAGACCTCCAGAGATGGTCTGCCAAGGATTCATGCCCTTGGAACATGAGTAGGTGGAAGAACAGACTTGTTCTTGTAAAAATAATGTCAAAAGATGCCAAAATACACATGTCCCAAGAGTGGAAGCTGTCTTGATTTAAAGAAAGCCCAGACAACAGTGTTACCTGGACTATCTGAAGAATCCCTTAAAGAAAGGACAAATGAGGAACAAATGTCTTGAGAGCAAGACATCTGAGTTGTTTGAGGCTGAAAGGATGATCCTTTGATGAAAGGATAATAGAGGAACAAATGTCTGAGCAAAAAGGACAGCTATGAGCTCTAGAACTGATGCACAGACTGGACTGCTACATCAAAAATAGACCTTAGGTGGTCCACAGAGCACAAAGAACTCCCAAACCCTGCAGTGAAACATCCATAAAAGTAGATGTAAAAACTAGGGAATTAAAGGGAGGAATGCAAAGACATAGTTCCCAGGATAGTACCATCTTGAATGAACCTTCATAGAAGGATCAAGGAATGGAAAATCCAGAGCCCCTTTGAGAAGGAAAATCAAGTGTCCTGAGATGACACAGAAGAAATGTCATGTGTAGGGACCTTGAAGAAGCGGCTTCCAAGTGGAAGCCAAAAGAAATAAGGAGCCCAGTTGGAGAGGTAATTAAGAAACAGGTTAAGAACCTGACCCAGGAAGGAGACCTGTTAAAGAAACAGATCTAAATACTTCCTGCTAAGAACCACTCCAAGATGAAAGTCAACTCTAAAAGAGTTGAAAAAAGAGCCTCTGACAACTATTGGTTCTAATGAGCCAATTTGTAGTCACATGTGCACTGAGATGCCCAACCTCAAAGCCAACTTTCCTTACTTCCTTGACTAAGGAAGTAAATCCTGAAAGGCTAGTGGCTAGACCATAAGGCATTGCCACAAAGTGGTACACCTTGCCCAAAAGCAAAACTATGAGCAAGAGTGAACCAAAGGAGCCAAAGGAAAGAAAGGAGGCAAAGTGAGGAAGAGAAGTGGTCCACTGGCCAATTGAGAAAATGATCAACTGATAAGTTGCATCCTGATAGTCTGGAAAACCAGGAAAAGATATAAATCTAACTGTGGTTTCCAGTATATCTTTGTCAAGGAAATGCCCTGAAAAATCAGGAAAACAGGAACTCAAGATACTTGAACTGCTCATGTGAACAGACAGTGTGAGACTGAATGACAAAGAACAGCATTCTTCTGTGGAGAAGAGCTGAAGAATCAGGAAAGTGGAATCTGAGAGACCACTGGAATCAGATGACCTCCCACTGGCAAGTGGAGGGATCTGGAAGTAAGAGTGAAAATTTGAGTAAAACAACACTCTTATCTCCTGAAGGACACCATAATAGAGGTTGAGGCTGAGCCTCTACCTCTGGAAGGCATTCCACCATCAGAATGTTGGAACCTGGTAAGGAACCACATCCTAAAAGCACTAAGTTAGAGAGAAAACTCCCTGGATGGGAGGAAAAAAGGTCTTATTTGGTGAGCCTCAAGAGGCTAATGCAGATAGCTTAAAAGAGGCACCTTGAGTAAGGGCCACATGAAAACCTTCTGCTTATACTGTTATATGTGAGAAGAAATGGTCTCCCAAGAGAGACATCACAAGAAACAGCATAAAACCAAAAAAGGACCAATTAACCCTACCAAGTGACTAAGCACAAGTGAGGGAAATGGATAAAGAAATCTCTCAAAATAAGTGCAAAGATGGCTGAAAAAAGGCCATAGATCAACCAGCTAAAATGTAGCTAGAAGACCCAATGAAACAGATGTCCAAAGAATGGTGGATGAAAAAGACCACTGAGAAAGTATTGCCTTGTCAATCAACTTGAATAAGTGATCAACAAAACAGGACTGAAGGAAAAAATCCCACAGAAATAAGGACCCTAAGGTCCATCTCAGATCTCCCCTAATAGCAGAGGAACTCTACCTAGGGAAGAGAAGGTCTTAAGAACCCCATCAGGCTAGATCCCAGGTCCGGAAACCTGAAGAAGTCAACCCAAAAAACCCTCTGAAGAGGATTTTGTACCTGGCAAAACTAAGTTTTAGAAGGAAAATTGGGTAATTACCCAACCTACAAAACTTAGAATAAGAAAATCCCAAAATGAATGAGTGACAGAAAGTAAGAATCTGGCCTCTTGAAGGAACTTCAAGCCTGGAAAAGTGGTTGACTTAGGGAAAAATAAGACTGATCAAAAGAAAAGAGCAGTCAAAATTATTCCCTAATTCTGTTAGACAGGAAGCTTGAAAATCTTCTGAGGAGAAGATAAAAGGACGAAGTCCTAAGCACCCATATAGTCCAACAGACTGGCACCAAAAAATTGGAATAGGGTTCCTGAAGTCTGCCTAAAGGTTAACTGTAGACAGAGGAACCCCCAACATACCCAAAAGGGAGATTTGCCCATTGATCGTCAGATCTAAAAAATGGTGAAAACACAATAGCTGTTGAGTAACAGAAGATTTCCACCAAACCCCAAACAAAATTTTTCTAGATTTAGAAAATGAATGGAGTAGTGTTAAGGAAGTAGCAAAATCAGTTGGATTCAACTGATAAACTCTTCTAAGAGACCCTGAACATGAATGGTCTTGAGAAGGTAATCCCAGTAAAACAGTCTGATTAGACTGAAGCCTAGGCACAAAAGTGGCCAAAGGACTAACAATGGGCTGAGAAACCAAATGACTAATTGACATAAAATTGGAATGTAGGAAACCAGTAACAGTGAAATGGATCTCCAAAAGGTGGAAGACAAAGTCCTCCCCAGAAGCCGTAAACCCCCAACCTCCAAAATTGAAGGTGGAGAAAGGTTAAAAATGGAGACCCTAGGCTCAGAATTGAACCCCAAAACACTGAAACCAGGATCCGAATTCCAGAAATGTCAAATGAAAGGGCCTGTTCAAGTAAAGAACCGTGAATGGTAGGTAGTAGATACCGTAATGTTACACTATGAAAAATGCGTTAACAATTGAAATTATTACACATTGTGCTCTGACATAATAATATTCAAAGAAATATGTAAAAGGAATGTATAAACAAACCTGGAAATGCTGTAATCACTATGAAAATGAATATTTTCTGACAACCGATCGGTTGACCTCCATTTTGGATGTGACGTCATCGTCACGTGACCTGGTGAATGATTCGTAAAAAGCTCAAAAATAAGGTCAAATTACGCGGTGAAACGAAGAATTTCATAAAAAGAATGAAGGAAAACCGTAAAAGGTGAATTATAATGCCTGTGTAAGTGCATAAATGAATTAATTCACCGCGGAAATGAATATTTCCAAAGGAAATCCAACATTCTGACACCACGTGACCCGATGAGTGATAATACCAAATCAGTAACTACGTGAAAAACAATGCACAGTCAAGGTGACAATACGGTCAAAATACGTGGAAAAACGAAGAATTTCATTGGAAGAATGAAGGAAAACCGTAAATTAAAATTGTAATGCCTGTAGAAGTGCATATAAAGAATTAATTTACTAAGGAAATGAATATCTCCAAAGGCAATCCGACATTCTAAAACCACATGACCAGATGAGCGATAATACAAATTTTGAAGAAATACGTAAAATATTGCCCAAAGTATGCAATAAATTCACCAGAAATTGAAGTAAAAGGTAAATAAAATGGAGGAAAAGTGAATAAAACAGCTTAAGTGTACTTACAGAGCACCAGAAACGTGTAAATGCAGGTCTTACAAAGATAGCAAAAACGCCTGTTGACACTTCAACCGCCACAAAAAGAATGAACCATTTCTGTATTACTGCGCATGGCAGAGTGAATTAGGTCACCAGGGGTCAAAGGTAGCAAGTATATAGGTTTAAAGAGGGTCTCCCCTCATATTTTAAATTCTATGTACGGTGTATGTGGCGGTCACCGAACGCCAAGCCACGCTTACCCAAGTGTTTTCATATGGTATGGTATATTTACATTTTTATGAAATAAAAATCACTATTGCAAATCTGACTTGGACACCCAAACAAAAATGAAAAGGTGGGAAAAATTGCTATCATAAAATTAATAGCATACATGCACGTGGAGACCAGAACATTTGTCTCGGACTTAAATCCATATTTTGTTTTGGATTCAAAAAAGGGCTAAGTTTGGCTTTTATTTGAGACTGATACAGAAGGGAATTATGTGTTCCAAAACGGTTGAAGGTTTAAATATTGCCCTTACGTTTATTTCATAATCGGGCAAAGTTGTCTTAAATATGTTTACATGACATACTGCAACCTCTGTAATTTAAAAAAACTTTGGAAAATTAAAATTTGTTGAGATTCTCTGCCACTGTGGCCTAGTGGGTAACACACTTGCCTAGGAAATAGGAACACAGAGGACGTGGGTTCAAACCCAGGTACAGGCAAATATAGAGTGGCTAAAATGATCACTTAAAATGAGGGTCCTTTGTTCCCTAATGGGATGGCAATGTCTCCAATGGCAGGCTTAGAAAGAACCTCGGGCTGTTGATAAATTGTTATCCCTGATCAGCCTCTGTCTTTCAGTAGGGGGAAGTTCTCAGTCATTTAACAGGTTTGGTCTATATTGTGCAGTCAGGATGGTCAAATACTCCCATAGTACAAGGAGATATTTTGCTGAGTATAATTATACAACACATTATAGGTTTAGTAAGTAAGTACTGACCTTCAGTGAATAGCAAATATAACACACTATAAAGGTCATATCATGATGTGTATTTTGGAGGTGGAGGAAACCAATACATACTAGTTGGTTAAGAGTCTGCACCGAGAGCCAATGAGCACTAACAAGCAACCACCAGCTTTCCCAATTAAAATTGTTCTTGGAATTGCACCTCACAAAAGGTGAGTGTACCACATATTATGCCACCATGACTCCCCTCATCAATTTGTTTGAAACCCAAAATTTTGAGCAGTTTAAAATCTTGGGGCGTGTTTCAAAACCAATCTGGAAATTAAGCAATTTATGCATGATATTGAATGAGGTGACTGGAGGTTATTTATTTTGCAGATCTATCAGGGTGCTATATCAGGGAGGTATGAATGTTACTTAAGTAAAACCCACAGCCTAAAAATTACCTTCTCCCTAATAATAGGTAATTACCTGAATCATTTACTGGATTATTACATGTAGGTTACTCTGGTTTTAGCTCCACAAACTATCCTGTCTGAAGAGTGGCCGTTTGAAGTTTGAGTAAACAGAGTAATATCATGCGATGTTCCCATCTCATTGAGAACTGTATTAATAAATTAATGTTATTATCAGGAATGTAAAATTTCACCTTGTAATACTTCATTATAATATTGTTTTACATTCTTATCAAATTTGTTATTTTTGTGATTATTTTAGATCATTTACATAATTAAATAAAATGGTTAAATAAAAAAATAATTTAAATAAGTTATATAATTGTTTCACCATTGTATCAGACTGGTCAAGTATCTACAGGTTTTTATGCAAATGAAATCTTATTTTAGTGTAGATTTTCAGAACTTAGCATCCAAGTTCCAATCGATTCTATTCTAGACTTTTATAGCATTTAATTTGTGTCAAAGAAGACTCTAAGGTGCAACACCAGAAACTAAATCAATCATCATTATTCCATAGATATGGCCAGCTTGAGAACACGAAGACACGGGGTAGTTTATACAGTAAGGTAGGAGAGCCTTTTTGAAGAGATAAGATTTTAGTTCTTTTCTGAAACAGGCAATATTTGGAACAGAATGAACATCATCAGGTAAATCAGGCTGTTGGAGCATCAAAAGCAAAACTGTGACCAAAGTGGTTTTCGGATTCATAACACACTAATCATGCTTTAATGCTACTTATTATCTGTGCAAGCACTTGCTAAGGAAAACCTACTGTTTAAGATCTTATAACCTGAAACAAAATAACTATCCTAATCAAACAAGTACATATTTTCCCAATTTCAGTAGTTTCCAACTCTCGCCTGTTTCAGAAAAAGGTTAAAATCCTATCTCTTCAAAAATGGCATTCCCAACTTAGCATACACTCAATCCGGCATCTCCATAGTACTGGATTTGGCAATGGCGACGGATAGATGATTTTTTTTTGTATCAAATTTGATGTTGTGCCTTAGTTATTTATTTATTTGGGGTTTTACGTCGCTTTCAATACTGTACAGGTCATATCACGACGGATAGTTGGAAGGGCAGAGGAAACCAGTACATACAGTTCGTTAGGGTTCTGCACTGTAAACTGCTGACCAACGGCAAGCAACTACCAGCTTTCCCACTTGAGACTGTGAGGGGATCGAACCCCGGCCTCAGAGGTGGGAGGCAAGAGTGTTACCACTCTGCCACTGTGGCCCCTGCTGTGCCTTAGAGTCTGCCTGGTAAAGATTAAGTGCCATAAAAGTACAGAATAGAATAGAATGGAAACATAGATTATCATAGTTCCCATATGATAGAATATATAAGTAATGTGGGTCAACCATTGACATGTTAATGGATCCTGAGGGTCTCAGAACTGTCTTACAAATAAGACAAATATTTGGTTTCATCAGTTTGAAACACCCACTGCACATTTCCAGTTGGACAATTCAGCTGACCATGTTAATCATTCAAACAATGTCTCAGAATTTAAAGACATTAACCAAATGTGAGTACATCTGTGTGCTCTACCAGGAAATTGTGAAAAGAGATTTTACTGGTCAAATATATAAGAAGTCAACTTTCAGTCTTTATACAAAAATACTGAGTCCATTCTTTTTATAACAGAATTATTTCTAACCTAAATACAGTTGTTCTTCCTGAAAAATCAACACAATAGAATTGGTGTAACTAGAAGCTTTGAGAGCCATAAGATAACATTCTAATTATGGCTAAGTTATACTTGAACCGACAAAAATACAGTGTTTTTTAATGTGGGAGCCCAAAACTATTTTATTTCTAAACCAATTTCACTAAGACTGGTTCTACTGTAAAGGTCCAAACAAATGCCTATCTCAAATAAACACCTACTCTAGAACATACCTTACATTTTTATATATCAAACTTAGACCCCCGGTTCAAATTAACATCAACTTCAAATTAAAACTTGGTTCAAATTATTGTCTAGCTCAAATTCATGCTGGTTTAAGTTAATGTTTGCTTCAAATTAACATGAATATTTAAGTTAACTTCTTGTTGAAATTAACATTGGGTTCAGATTATCGCCTTGCTCAAATTATCATTGGTTTAAATTATTGTCTGGGTCAAATTAACATTGGTTTAAATTATTATCTGGGAAAAATTAACAAAATGCTGAAATTAACCGCTTTGTAAAAGTAATGCCTGATTTAAGTGTTTTTTAACCTGGCTAAAACTAACACCTATGCCAAATTAAAGCCTGGTTGACATAAATGCCTGCTAAAGTTATTTAAGGCCTGGGGCCGTATTCAAAAAGTGGATTAAAAAAAAAAGTGTGTTAAAATGTTTCCTGAAGGAAATGACAGAGGGGCCGTTTATTTGAAAGGGCAGAGAGTTCCAAAGGACAGGTGCGTAAAACAGTAAGAAATTTGAAAAAAATGTTTGTTTGATTTGTGAACTCTGCGGTGTGGGGATGTGAAGGAACTTAAGTTTAGTGTTGCTGTGTCTGGCATTTCTAGAAGAGGTGTAGGGGTGAATCAATTCACAGAGAAGATAAGCTAATTTTTGGATTAACTTTGATCCACCTAGAACAATGGATTAACTTTTGGATTAAATATAGATTAATCTGCAGCACTTAATCCAAAAATTACCTTAACTTTGTGAATACTGATTGAATCCAAAGATTGGCTAAGCCATTTTACTCTAAAAGTTAAGCTAAATTTTGCTCAACTTAATGCACTTTGTGAATACGACCCCCTGATTCATATTAATGACTGGCTTATATAAGTGCAGATTCAAATTAATGTTTGTTTCAAGGCTGGTTCAAATTAACGTCTGATTCAAATCAACAGCTTTTCTACTGCATGCGTCATATTTTAGAAAAACATGGTAAATTTTATAATTGATTAGTTTCCATACTGAAAAAAATAGCACAGATATAGTCTCAGGAAACAATGTCTTACTTTTAAAAGGAGATAAATGATTTAGCAGGGAAATTTGATAAACCACTTGTAGATAATTCCACAGTAATCAATATGGAATGAATAGAAATGACATGAAGCAAGAGGGACATTTTTTGGCCTTCTTTGTGAAAACCAGACCAGAATACAATACTTTCTGTGATTGAGAAAACGATACCCACAGTAAAGCATTGAAATTGTGCTGGATTAGTTAAATAAAAGACTGTTTATCAATTAGTAGCAAATTTTGATATTTTTGGGGTTAAGGCCTGTATGTATCAATGACAAGTTTGACACAATCTGATAACACAGTTCGAACTGGTTGACCGACATTAATTGTCTGTACACATTATATTAATACGATCTGATATAAGCCAATATATATCTATTTTCATTTGGAAGAATTCTGCAACATTATTTTAGATTGATAGGCATTGTCAGCATATACAACAAAATACTTCAACAAAAATGATCAAAATTTCCTTATTATCAGTTGGATTTTTCACCATTTTACTGTTTTCTTCAGCTTAAGTGGGGAATGTATCCGAGCTTGGTGTAATTTCATATCACATTGAATTGGTTCAAATGTCCAATATTGTGCCCTGTAAACTGCCAGGGATTGGTAAGCAAGGTTCGAACCACAGACCTCAGAGGTAGGAGACAAGTGTGTTGCCCATTACACCACCGAGAATATAGTTAGGCTTGAATTCTAGTATTTGAACAATCTAATAATAGCATATCTACATTCATATCAAAATATGATGATTTGTGACAGAAAATATATCTGGGGTTGTATCCAACCATTTTAAAGAACCAGTTGACAATAGCATGTCTGTGTGCTTATCCAAAAATGTTGAATTACTGAAAAGGAAATATAAATCTAAATTTGTATGCATGTATTCAACCCAGTTCGGAATATCATATCTATTCATACCCAACAATGTTTTATGCATGAAGAACAATATATTTACCGTTGTATCAAAGTATGTATTTTAACAAATAATTATCTAGGTTAATATTCTAATATGTTGCCTAATGACATGGAATATATCAGGATGATATCAAAGTGTGCTAACTAGTTGACAATAACATACCCATATTCAGATCCAAATATGTTAATTAACTAAAAAGAATATACCGGTGCCGCGCTCTATAACGCCCATGGGCAAATATTTGCAAAAGTAGGGGATGGGCGTTTATGACAATGAAAACCAGGCTGGCGTTTCGAAAAAAATAACCCGAATTTGGGGAAACTGCGTTTTAGCACAAAAAGTAAAAAATGCGGTTGGTAAACAAATCTCGATGCAATAAAAGCTGACATAATTGCTAAAATAAGGAAAATTTGGTTGAAAATGGATGTAAATTAATCGTATTTCACCGATTATTGGGTTTATATGGATAAAGTTTACCTCGAAACGGAATATTAGTACTTTATGAGCGATAATGTAAGATTATGGATGGGTGCTTTCAAAAGCATGAGCGTTACAGGATCATTTGGGTATTTAGGATCATTTCTAAATATTTCTAGGGTGTTGGATTTTGGGGCAGAAGGTCTGGGGTTCAATCCTTGGTCATGTAAATGGTACACTTGGACAAAGTACCTTAGACACACTGTATGTGTTCCTCTTCACTCAAGAGTACAAATGGGTAATGGCACTAGTTTAAGAGATGTAAACCTTGACAGGCTGGTATCCTGTTCATTGTAGTAGAAATATAACTCGTTGCTTCTTTATGCCACAAAACCCAGAAATAAGCACCCGCTATATTCTCCGCTAGGCCCGAAGAATGACTTTACCTTTTCTTATATAACTTGAGTATTTTTACTACTTGACAAATGTATAAGTGCTGCTGTTGAATAAAATAAACATAGACCAGTATTTAGGGTGGTTTCAGAGTATTTTAACTAGATGAGAATAAGACAGTGATATTTGCTTAAGTTCTGACACAAGTCTAACCTTACAACTGCTCACTTATCTACTGGGTACATACTTTGGGCAGAATAGGACACTAAAAATGGAAAGAAAAAATAAATTGCAAACAAAAACAAATAAATACAATAAGCCTATCAAATTGTTCAAAAAAAAGAGAAAGTAAAAAAAAATGAAGTTAGAGAAGTGCAGAAGTGTTATGGGTCACACTGTGTATTTATTTCCTGTAAAGATAGTGAAAAAAACCCGAAACTGATCCATTAATTTATTGTATAAAAGTGAATAAAAAGCTAATAAAAATGAAAACCAAGAAAAAAACACCTTCACATGTCTTATTCATAAGGCAGTCAGACTGCTGTGAAATAATCACTTGTTAAAGCTTCAATGACTGACTGCGAAGCCACACAATAATCAACAATTAGTCCAGTTCATGGTAAAATCTTTAACCAACTAGACTTTCCTACAGTTCTAGAGAAGCACACTTAAATACAAACAAGTAGGTTGATTTTTTAAATCCAAACAAAAATCTCAGTTTATCAAGTTAATGAACAATATGACCCAGACAACTCTTCTGTAGCAAAAAAGAAACCAAACAGGATTATTTTCTAACAATTTGATAAAACTAACAATAAGATGCACACAATTAAGTTCTACTGAAGCATTTACATGCAAAACTAATTGCAAACATGAAATTTGTATCTGTTACTTTACATTTTTATCAATTTAACTACTGTGTATGAGCTACATTACTTCAGCTAGGATCTAATCACGGATTGCTATGATCTGGGTACACAAGGACATAAACAAAAAACTCTGGCTGTTTAACTACTTGAACTAAAGAGGAATCACCTCAGGATACACAAAAGGTCTCAAATCTAAAGGTCAACACACAACAGACTGATCCAATATGCTATAATATGAAGCCTCTTTACACTGAACAAAATGGTGAAATAATTGTCAAAATCACACCATAAATAAGGAAGTTAAGGACATTCTTATTGCAGCTCTGTGGTATTCTAGTTCTAATTTGACATTTATAGCACTTAATCTCCCTTTTAGAAGGGGACTGTATGTGCTGACGATAATTAAATGCTTCAATAAGAGTTTCAGAAATTATCAAAATAAAAATCATTTTGTAAGGTATGTCAAACCAAATAAAAATATATTGTCTTATTTTATTGTTTCAGCTTATATCGTGTTCAAAGTGTGTACAAAACTTTAGTCAAAAGTAATTTTACTCAAATTCTGAAAATTTTATCTCAGGGGAGTATTTACTCAAGTTGAAAATCATTAAAGAAATTTTACACACAAGTTAAAAGAATTTTTCCGGTCTATTAAAAATGTCAGAAAATTTTCTTACATCACCTTCTCGGCAATGAAAACTCAGTATGAGACCTTTAAAGTACATGGGTTAACATGAAGTGGGTTGATTTTTCATGTTTTTATTTGTGCTATGAATACACTAAATTACATAGAAACTTAATATTTGGGAGGCATCAAGGAGAAAACAATAGAAGTAATATCATAAAAACAATTTACACATCACTTGTTTCTTTTAACTTCAATTGTGCAAAAGCCTTCAAAAGATCACCACAAAATGTTCATGATGTGGTTCTATTTGTAAAAACTACTTCTCTAATGTTGAAATTATTACAGCATAGGTCAATCTTTTTATTTTTTGTATTTATATGGGAAAAGTATTACAGAATAAAAAGATCAATAATTTATAATTAAAGTTAAATGTGGCTTTGTTAATATGTCATGATGTCATTGGAGGTAGGTTATTCTCCCTCACTAGAAGGGCAAAAATTTAAAGTTAACATTTAAATTATTGAATTCAACAGATATTAAAACAAGCAAGGCTGCTATGTTTCAGTAGCACTTTGTATTGTGAATCATTTCTATAAGTTTTATGATACAAGCATGCAGCATTATGTGAATTTTGTGGAAAGTCCCGAAAAATCGACCTACTTCATGAATTGACCCACTCAATGCTAACCCATGTAAATTACAACTCAGAATAAAGATCCCGGGTTCTTAGATAAATCTCAGATATGAAAGAAAAAATAGTCAGGTTTGAGACCTTTTGTGAATTCAACGCCAGATGTTAAAACATTTGAAACCCAGTACACCACATGGCTGTTAAATAATACTACTTCACACTCTAAACAGTTATGTGGATTATTTGAAGAACACAAGACGAAAGGAAAGAATAAATTTTTTTCAAGTTTAAACTTGCAGTTTTCATTAAAATGAGAAAAGAAAACTATTTGATATGTAGAGTACTTGTGAAAAGGTACTCAAGTAGGAAAGTACTTCTCATGACATCTCTAATTCATCAGGATAACTATACTACTCACATTTGTCAGATTTATCAAAATCTAGTCGTCCCTGTTTTTCCAGGGGGACCTTTTCAGGTTGGGCTGAACTGCTTCCACATCCCATTCTGGCCTAAATAGTGGCTCCGACGGTAGGCAGAAACTCAGTTACCATGGTGATCACTCCTGGAAAATAGTAACAATTAGTAAAATAGTAAGTTAAACAGGTAGTTTTTATCTAGTGTCAAAACCAAATCACAGAATTGACATAAATACCACAGAATGTTCTTTGAGCAGTCGTGACACCCCCCCCCCCCCCCCCCCCCCCCAAAAAAAAAAAAGAACACCCAATTGTCCAAAATATATAACAGTGCTGCCAACTAGATGGAAATTGGTTGATCTGCATCAGTTGACATTTATTTATACAAATGGTATAAGATTCATAAACCCTACAAGTCTGAGCCAGCTGTAGCACTCATAACAGCAAACAGACAGACTGATCCAGAGGGCATCCAGTTTTTTCTGGCATATTAATATACATGCTAGAAGTCAAAACAATCAGCATCATTGCAAGCGTTGTCCATTTGAAGGACAAGTAGATGCCATGGACACCGACGCAGATGGTGACATTGCAACATCATGACAAAAAGTCAGACTTCATCGGCTGATATGATACAGAAGAAAGAATCCGTGAAGCAAAATATTTGGTATTAAAGCACACTTGTGACGTCATTCTATTGTTAAAAGTGTGCATTATTTTTAGGTAATGCACACTTTTTTGCTCTTATTTACAGACACCTGAAACAGTCAAAAGGGTACCCATTTTCTAGACCAGAAAATTGTACATTACAAAACAATTAACCTTTTCATCAATACAATGACATAAGAAGTGTTTTAATTCTAATAAATCAGTTGAATTATCTGGTTTATTTGCTCAAAAAGTGTTCTAAGTTGCAAACAGTTCTGAGTTATTAACAAATTATTAGAGTCACTTTTATTCCTGCAATCCATTTTAGAGTAGAACTTCTACAGAACAGAAGAAATACCAGAAACCAATATAAACAGATGGGCAATATACAAAGGCCAATATATAAATAGCCACAAATCAAGTATATTGAGATTTAGGCTAATTGGTTTGTCAAGAGGTTTTGAAACAATTCTGTAAAAGTGGAATTATTTCAGGGGGTTGTGTGCAAAAGTTTGTGAGCTTTAAGTTCGGTAAAGTATGAAAATGTGTACCTCACTGGGAAAATAACGCACACTATTACTCGACCCCTTTAGCGTCTTAAGGCACACTTTTTCATACTTTACCTATCACGAACTATATAAAATCCTCATTCACCAGAAAATAAATTGCATTGTTTACATACCTAAATAATTTACAACAGTGTATATATAGAAACTACTTCCTTATATAAAACCATATCTTGGATAATCAGTTCCTGATCTGTCTCTGTATAAGTAAACCTACTGTATTTATCCAAACTATCTCCCTGGCTAAAATTAATGCCTGGTTTAAGTAAACATGTGCAAGTCCAGATTCATGCAAGATATCAAGTCTTTGCAAATATAGTCTCCCAGTCTGTGACAAAAGGATGAAGTTGGTGAAAATAAAAATCTTCCAAAGGATACACATTAATGACTTAAATATAACATAGTGTTTAATTTAATTTAAAAAGTACTGCTCAGTGAATGTTACATGAAACCATATATATTATTAAAATATTGATACTTCCCTAGTTTGTCTTGCACCTGAGATGTTTTGTCTCAGCTGGTTTATAGCCCCAAATTACAATTACATTTACAAATCAAATCTGGCATGACACAATATTCTTCAGTTGGGATTTGACTCAATGTTTTGTGAGGTTGAAACACATCCACTACAAGAAAGTAGGGAACTTATGCAATACTCAGAAGTGCTATATTAGGGGCAAAACCTGAGACTTTTGTCCCTTATTTTACAGTCCTCAGTGGCCTAGTGGTTAGTACATTTGGCATCTAATAACATGCTGTCACCTCTGTGAGGACCTGTCCCAATATGACCCTGGCTGTTGAATGGGATGTGAAACCCCAAACTGACCTTTGTCCATTTTTTTGTTAGTTCAGCAAACAGATTTTCCCTGTGTGAGGAAGATATTGTGTCTGAAAAGCAGTCAACTAAATTAGATTTGATTAAGCCAATGCTTAGTTTGGGGCATTTAGTGTCTGCCAGATGAGAAAAATGTCTGAAGTCTGTGATAAATCTTAGATTGGAGAAAAAAACGCAGAATCAAGACTTTGAGATTTTTTTTATAAAATTTGCACCTGTAAAGTCAATTTTATGAGAGATCTCAGACTTGGTGTTTTTAGCTTTGAGTTTTAGCCTCAGCTGATCTTTTGGGTTTAAATCTGCTTCACCAAAGCTGGTTAAACTAAGACTGGTTTGCGTCATACGTCGCAACTACTAAATTACTGAATTTCTGTCAAACATACATAAGAATATACAAAGCTTACAAATACAAACATAATCATGAATAACAGAAAAGTTTCTTGAGGATTCTGGGCTCAAAACTTGAGACACCTCCCTGGCTGACTTGTCTGAACTATATAATTATTCATTTTGTTGTTTTGTGTATCGACCTTTTGCCTCCAGCTTTCAGGATTTCCTTATTTAACAAATTCAGCTCTAAACTTATAATCTCTTCATTTTGGGGTCACTGATGGCACAGCACATTTGACCTTTCTGGTTACGGATTACTCAGGTACTGAGTGTGACCTCTCAAGGTAAGCCTCAATGTTTGCTGGGGCTGAGTTGGCTTTTGGAGTATTAAGTTGATGTTATTTTACTATTCTAGTTTCTATATAAAGTTATATACTAATGTGTAAACTGAATCATAAAATCTTTATTTTTGAATTTTTAATATCATGAACTTTAGACAAATAACTTGAACTATGTATTCTAATTTATCTTTTAACTATTTTCAAGTTTTATGTTTTAGCATACCTGTAATATATAATATAGTTGTAGTGCTTCATGTATATATGTATATTACTGTTATGTATATAAAGTGCGAGCAATCTATTGTTTTCACTATCTTGGGGGTGGGGACTGATAGATAAGAGGATCACCATTCAGCCAAATCTCACATACAGTCTCCTTTTGCAATGCCTCAAGTCTGAATCCATGAACTCAGTCCGATCTTTAAGCAAAAAGTCTCAAATTTGTGTCTCAAGGAGTGGTCAGATGAGGGATGAATGTTTGTTCGTTCTTTCACACACTAATGCTGAAACAATACTGGAAAATAATTTGAAAATCTCAAATTCAGGCAAATGTTTAGAAAAGAATCTAGACATTCTTTGCTACAAAATTTTTGATACATTCATAACATTAGCGACCTGTTATGATGAGTTTGAATACCTTGTGACACACATTTGACAAAATTTTTACATGAATTACAGCAAAACGTCAGTTAAATGTATTTATAGAATGAAGTCAAATTCAACTAAGTTTTCACAAGAGTCTAATGGAATTAAGAAAATGCCAGTGTCTGCAGACTACAATCCCAGCGCACAGATATAACTGGACATTTTGGACATTGCCAATCATTTAAAACGTAATATAAAATTTGGTAAATATCAATACATGCGTTGGGCTGTAGAGCACCCACAAAATAATAAACCCCCAAAAAGTGTTGCCATGGCAAAAGTTGTTGCCAGAACTGCTGCCCTGAAAAATTTTATTTGGTAAAAATTTGCCCATGGGTGCGGGATCCAGAACACCCATAAAATTACAAATCTACAAAAAAACTCCACAAAATGTGTTGTCATGGTAACAGTTGTTGCTAGGTGTTGCTTAAAACCGTTAATTAGTTCCAGTTAAGAAAATTTGGTGAAAATCCATTTATCTGAAAACACCTTTAGCATTGTAATTAACACATTAACAAAGTTCTTTATGAAAATTGCTGTGCCAATACCCAATTGACGCACATGTAAAATGCTTGATGTGATAATTGCAATATTGTCTGAAATCTAAATATAATGACTGATGTCATAACTTTTGTCAACATGACACAAAACAAAATCAATATTACAATCAACAGTTGGTGATCATTGGCATCACTCCTGTATTTCCGGTCATGAAAAATATCATATGAGGTGGTCACCATAGCGATGACAGAAATAAATTAAATACATTCAAGATTTTTTGAACGTAAATTTCCAGTTTTGTGCTAATTTGTAGTCATGAATTCATGTAGAAATGATATTTTTGTTCCTAGGAAATTCATTCATTCTGAAAAAGTTTAAATGGTTTGAAGTTTTGACAGTTAAGAATATTAATATAACTTGTCTTTGGATCAATGGATATTATAATTATGAGAAATCTACTTTAAAATACAATCTAACCTGTATGAGAGACCACCTTTGGTTAAAGACCTACCTCTATATAAAGACAGAGTATCTGACATAAAACAATTACCAAAGTATTAAATACTTGGCACACTCTTTACTGGTCTGTTGTACCTGGGAAAAATCATTGTTATGGAAGTAGGTTTTCATTTTTAAAACAATTTTAGTTATCAAGGAAAACAAACTTCCCACTGTAGACCAAATTTTCTCATGTGTTAGAATGAATCACTAATGTTCAGTACTGTGTCTCTGAAATTTAGATAATTTATAAACATCAATTGGGGGTATTAGATTTTGTTTGCCAGATAATTACTCTCCTAAAAGATCAAACTTTGGTTGAGCGAATAGTGGCTGCCGAAATTTGATCTCACATGAATTCTCATGATCTTGGTAACACTTTTCAGTCAGCCTATAAGGTGGGGCACTCAACCAAAACTGCCTTGTTGTGCATCAAAAATGAGATTCACTTATCTCTGTCCAAGGGCATGCCTACAGCACTTGTGCTACTCGACCTGTCCGCGGCTTTCGATACTATCGATCATGACACACTCCTATCCTGTTTGTCAGCTAGGTTTGGCTTTGCTGGATCTGCACTAAAATGGTTTAGATCCTACCTCCAGGATCATTTTCAGTCAGTCAAGATTTGTTCCAGTCTTTCGAATTTGTTCAAATTGAAGTTTGGAGTCCCCCAAGGTTCTGTCTTAGGTCCTCTTCTGTTTTCCCTCTATACAACACCCTTGGTCAAGTCATTAGAAAATATACTGGAGTCAAATACCACTTCTATGCTGACGATATCCAGCTGTTCATTCACTTATCCCCTGATGATAGTCTCAGGTCTTTTGACCGTCTTAAATCCCGTTTGAATGATATTCAGGTCTGGATGTCTGAAAACAAACTCAAGCTAAATCCTGATAAAACAGAATTCATAGTCTTTGGTGCCAAAAACAGATACAAATGGCTCAGTGACTCATTTCCTGTCAAAATCCTAGGTAATTGTCTCTCTCCCACAGATGTGTACGCAATTTGGGTGTTCTGTTTGATGCAAAGTTTTGTTTCACGAATCATGTAAATTCTGTCATCAAATCTTGTTTTATTAGCCTCAGGGACCTTCATCGTATCAGGAAGTTTCTTTCCGTTGATACATCAGTGGTGATTGCAAATGCTTTGGTCAGTAGTCGTTTGGATTATTGCAATTCTCTATTTTGCAGTTTGTCATCCCGTAATGCTACAAGGCTCCAATATGTTCAAAATGCTCTTGCACGGTTTGTCTCTGGTGCTTCAAAGTACACTCACATTACATCCACCCCGAGGACACTTCATTGGCTACCCATCAGACAACGTATTATCTTCAAAACCCTAGTTTTGCTTTATAAGTACCTCACCACTGGCCAGCCAAGTATTTTGTACCATATCTCTCCTTGTACAAATCTGCCATGAATAAAAGACTTAGCTTCTAACTACCGAACACCGGATTGCCTCTCTGTCTTGATGATTTATGCCTTATGAACTGGATGGTGTGCCTTAGAACCCGTAGATACGGAGCTTAAGCACTTGGACAACTGATTGATTGATTGATCAAAGTTGGGAGTCAGTATTTTGCAGGTGGTGATTGTACGCTGTTACACCAGATTTACTAAAGAATTCTAAGTAGTGTAATGGTAAAATAAATGATTTATGAGTTAATAATACTAATAATCACTATATTTATATAGAGAAATTTGTATTAAAGATTAAGTAATCATTGCACTTTCTCTCAACAATATGCTATTTTGAAATAATGAGTTATCCATTTACTTTGTACAAAACAATTGTAAACTGTTACCGCTATATCAAACACCCTTGAGCAATATTACTAATTATATATATATGTATATATATATATTTTTTTATTTTTGGAGATTTATTACTACTTTATTGGTCAATAAAACAAAATGCACCTACTGGTAGGATTTCTGAAAGAGACTATTTTTGTTCTTTCCAAACTTTCACCAATTAGCACCAAGTATAAACAGCCTTTGATTCTAGATGGATTTCAGCAATATGAAGAAATCTTGTGACATGGATTGCACATAAACCTATTTGTCTTGCACAAGGTAAGCTGAGAATACAACATTTTAAGGAGATATGTGTGACAGGAAATTGATTATTTACTTAATTTATAAGCAGGTGTTAATTTGACAAAGAACCAAATATTAAAATAAGTTAGGGGTGGGTATTTATCGGAATGAAAACCCCTGGGCCTTTCGGTATTAATATATTTTTCTTTAGATGTTGCACTCATATGATTAAATATTCCACAGTTATTTTTCAGAGTGAAAAATAAAAAACATGCCTCCACCAAGCTGCAACACCTCCACTATTGTTCATGAGCTATGGACAAAAATCTTTTCAAAATGGTTGTGTATCATTCCCATTAGTTTCACACAAGCCGAGACAAACATACTGTGAAAATTTAATGTCAGTTCTTGGGATAGTTATTTTTGTTTTGTGTAATATTGCTAACAAACAGACTCCAGTGATCACATAACCTGCATGGTGGCAGGTGGAAAACAAATAAAAGCATCTGACTGCACTCATTGACAAGTTGTAATTTTGTAATTCCAGTAGAACCTCCATCATGTGACTTTTATTGTCCAAATGTTCAATTTTTATTATCTTGATTTCCACTCTTTAAAACTTGTTTTTTCCCTATTGTTGTATACTGAATTAACTCTTGTATCTTATGACTTGTTCATTATCTTATCAAACTATGGCTCTCCTAACATTGTCGGATACCAGGGATTGGATCTATTACATGCTGTCTATTACTATTACAGTGCCAAAGATTACTATGTTACTATTACACATGTGAATTTTTCAAATTTGGCAGATAACTAAGGCGTCAGTATACCAAGGCTAAAGAAAAGTAACATAAACATACAAAGGAGTTTGTAAAGTCAGGTGATAGTTTGCTTGTTTTGGTAATTTGGCATATTCCTTAAATTGGCACATAATTAAGAAAACAATAAATTTAACTTCTGACCAATCAGGAACACTGACATATAAGTTCTAAGTTGTGAGCTGTACCGCTTGCTATGTAATTTTGGTCAGGCCAAACATTATGGACACACCATTGTTTTCATAGATAATCTTTCAATGTTGGAAAGACAGCCTATATATGAAAATGGTAAATCAATTTAAATATCCACCGAAATAAAATATTATACCCACATTAATAAAATGGCTTTAGCTTTTGGAAAATAGTTGAGGTGACTGTAATTGGTATACTGATCATAATATCTGGGCAAACAGTATGTTCATTAGTGTTATGACAATTGGACTTGCCAATAGAATTTGTATTAATAATTCCCTCTAACAACACTGTAAAAAAATCATTAGCTATATAAATGGTATTTTGGGGGTTTGCTTACGACTTATGTCAGTGAAAAATTGTAACAAAACAAATTCACATTAAGTTTTACAAAATAAATGCAAAATTTACTTCAATTGTGACAATTTACACTGGTGAGCAGTTGGCATTTAAAAATGGATAGTTAGTAGCTAAATTATATTGAACTAATATTTTGAAATTATATCTGCACACTTTTCATGCTGTATCAAAACCAACACTATTGCACACACAGAACAAATATAAAATACCTTGTTTCATGAAGATACCAGTTATAAAAAGTTAGCAATACTTAATTACAATAAACAAGAAATTAACCACAAGTAAACAAATACAGTACTGTATAGTTTATGAAGTACCTGGGACACACATAAGAGTAAACTTACCAAAATGTTATATATTCCAAAGTTGCAATAGCAAATTTAACAGCGTAAAATATTTAATTTGTCGATATCACAAAACAGTTCTAAAGGACCCGTTATAAAGACCAGTATATATTATCACTTTTTATTTTCTGTCCTTTTATAAATAACACAACATTTTGGCCTAAACCTACATGTTATTCTCTCTCAGTAAGTGTAACATGTCCAATCCATGTTGACAAATGGCCTTTATAGATCAATACCCCATACTAGATTTCTGATCTGCTTAAGTATTCAACACAAAAAGGCCAGTAACACATGAAACACATTCAACCATCAATATCTCTAGCCCATAATTTTCCTGTAAATAAATACTAATTATAATGGCTCGGAAGTGTTTAATACACCACTCAAGTTCCAGGGGTATACTAATAGTATAGACTTTGTCTCTGCAAAGGGTGGTGTTTTTTTTTTGCTGGACGAGAAATTATTAATGACTATTGTCAACTTAGTTACTGTGAGCGTTGTTTATTTGCTGTAGACATACACACACACACACATTAGTTTGTTAGCCCCAGGAGTAATAATAAAAGGTGACACTCAAACCTTAATGTCCTGTTCACATTTCTCAGTATTTACAGATCTGGGCCTATAATCATTGACCTTTTTGGAAAAAAATAAAATTTTTATGATTAAGAATTTTTCCATAAGACATGCTTCAAAACCTTCCCAAGAATTTACAAATTCTTGTTGAAATTTTTTCCTGTTCTAAGCATTCATCTTAGAAAATGGTTGTTTTCTTAGAAAATTCTAAGATTAAGAAATAATCTGAGAATGAGAATGCCAATGAATACACTGTCAGTTTTAGACTATTTCCATTTCAATAGAGTACATCATACAGTTAAGGCAAGTTAGAAGTGTAATGAACGTAACTGAATTTTTTGTGATGTCACAAAGTAAGTGAAGATCATCTATAGTTGTAATAGAACATATATCAGTAAAGTACCTTGAATCTGGACACCGTAATTAAAGTCCCTAAAATACCTGGAAAATGTCAACCTGAGATGTTCCTGCACTATATATAGAGCTAGAAGTTATCTGTAGAGTGCAAACCTCTGCCAAAAACGGCTGAGTATCCCATACTGTAATTATCCCCAAACACTGCTTTTTTACTGTATCCCTAATAACAAGAGATAATATGACAAGGATGATTTTTTTTATATATCTAGAATATCATGTGGATCTTGCCCACATTTTGTAATTTCTTCCTTTAGCCAGGCCTTATCCACATAAAAAATCCAAACGATGAATTTATCAGATTTGGAGTAAATGTGAAGACAGACAGACACACCCCAAAACAAAACCTCCTTGGTGGTGGTACAACATGATGGTAGGGCGGATAACACTCTCATCTTTAGGATCTTGGGTTCAACTCTCAGCACAATCTAAAGCCAGAAAGTTAGCGGTTTTTTCTGGTGCCACATGGTTTTTAGTGTCGCGGTTTCTTTCTGGTGCCACATGGTTTTTAGTGTAGTGGTTTATTTCTGGTGCCACATGGTTTTTAGTGTAGCAGTTTCTTTCCGGTGCCACATGGTTTTTAGTGTAGCGGTTTCTTTCTGGTGCCATATGGTTTTTAGTGTAGCGGTTTCTTTCTGGTGCCACATGGTTTTTAGTGTCGCGGTTTCTTTCTGGTGCCATATGGTTTTTAGTGTAGCGGTTTCTTTCTGGTGCCACATGGTTTTTAGTGTCGCGGTTTCTTTCTGGTGCCATATGGTTTTTAGTGTAGTGGTTTATTTCTGGTGCCACATGGTTTTTAGTGTAGCAGTTTCTTTCTGGTGCCACATGGTTTTTAGTGTAGCGGTTTCTTTCTGGTGCCATATGGTTTTTAGTGTAGCGGTTTCTTTCTGGTGCCACATGGTTTTTAGTGTCGCGGTTTCTTTCTGGTGCCATATGGTTTTTAGTGTAGCGGTTTCTTTCTGGTGCCACATGGTTTTTAGTGTCGCGGTTTCTTTCTGGTGCCATATGGTTTTTAGTGTAGCGGTTTCTTTCTGGTGCCATATGGTTTTTAGTGTAGCGGTTTCTTTCTGGTGCCACATGGTTTTTAGTGTAGCGGTTCCTTTCTGGTGCCACATGGTTTTTAGTACTGATTGTTGACCAACTTGCATGCACTGTTTTCCTCCATCCCTTTGATTACCTGACAAGGTATGACCTATATATTGTGTTGAAAATGACGTTTAACCCTCGTCACTGAATAAATCAACACAATGCACAACTTTGAGGTCCGTTTTAATACACAGATTTATCAGGGTGCTTTATTGGAAAGGTGTGGTGTGAACGGGGCATAAGAACTAGAATAATAGAGATGTTTTGAAAGCCTGGCCTGAATAGTAACAAGAGAAAAAGATCAATTCAGTAAATAGTACAATAATCAGTGAAAGGGGACAAGACAGTCAGATTTACAATGTAGTTATCTTAAACTAAGGTAGACTTAAGGTGTCCCAGCCAATTGGATGAACTGTAATATTCGATTGTTATGAGGCAATATTATTTTATGATAGCCTTAGTGTAAGTTTGTATAAAACATGAAAGGTAGTATCATTAATCAAAGCACTGCCATGTCATTGTTGGTCAATCGACAAAGCCAATTATGCAATAAAACGGAGCTATTATTAGACAAGAATCAGTTTTCTTCATTCTGTTTACCTTATATGCATTTCATTTTTGTGCTTTTTATATGATCAACTGAATACAAGTGTAACAGTAAATGAACAACTTTGTGCATGTTTCCACGTACACAATTTGTGACAAGGATGTTTCTCTCAATCTAATGCCCATGTTCCATTGATGCACATTAGTACTAACTGGCCAAATGACCCACCCTTTCCAGTCAAACACCAAGAATTACATGCCTGGAACATATTTTATGTTAATTTATGGTGGAAAATTCAAACTTTCAAGATTGACCCTAAAGGAATGAGGCCAGATTTGTGACCAGTATTGAGTATACCAGTGAACCTTTCCCACGAGAAGATCAGTACAGGAGCCTGACTGACTGGTGTACAATAGTGGTTGGGGCTTTTTGCTACCTCCGCCAAAAGAAGATATTGTTTTAATGACCTGTTTTGTTTTGTCTTTGTCAGCAAGATTACGCAAATCCTTCTGGTTGGATCTTCCTGAAAAGAAATCAGATGATGGATGGGTCTTGGTCCATTTTAGATCCTATTACATTTTTAGAATCATCTGGATTGCTGTCTGGATACAAAGAAATCTAATTCAGATTTTCCCATTTACTTATCATTATGTGCCTTGGCGGAGTTACGCGTTCTCTGAGTGCTCTTGTTACAACTTTTTTGTATGAGTCATTCTAGTCAGAAGCAGCTTGTTAGGCAAATGTTTTTGGTCGAATGACTTACCTTTTTGACTGGGACAAACCATGTTGTTTCAGTCTGATAGAAAAGCGACTGAAGCTTTTCAATAGGAAACATTCATGTGTTGTCCTCATATCTGCTCCATTATTGGTCCAAGGTACCTTAATTATGCCAATATCATAAACTACAACCTCTGTTTCCAAGCAAAATTGAAAGATACAATAAGTTTGGGTAATACAGATTTGGTAAATAGAGTGTGACAAGACTAAGGTTGGTTGTTGAATCCCATCTTACGATTGCCCAATGCAAACGTATCCTGCCAATTTATGTGTATGAATCCAGGTGCAGGGATGCAGTGTGTCTTGCCCATAAGGTTTGTGGTAAAACAAGGCTGAAAGGGGTTTCGATCTACAAGCACGAGCCGCAAAGCCATTAGAGACACGAGCAGTGCAACTGAGGTGGTCACCCATCCAAGTACCAACATAGCTCATTGCTGTTTAACTTCAGTGATGAGACTGGTAGTCATTCCGCTACACTACAATGCATCAAAGTCCAGAGACGAAAAAAAAAAAAAAAAAAAAAATAGCATCAGAGATGCCCGTACCCCACACCCTAGGGAAATATTGTAACACCATGAGATACAGAAGTACTGTATCAGTACAAAGTTCAGGATACTTTCAGAGCACTGTCAGTTATATAAAGGTCCAAACAGTGTTTAAATAGAGAAAATAATGTCTAAGAGAAAGATAATGCATGTAAAGATGAAGTACTAAAACAAGACAATTCAATAACAAGATGACAGCATTAATCAGTAAACTAAACATTACGACACTCTTTATCTACATCTGGCATGGCCGAATTATGGTTTGGATGTTTTGAATATTACCATGCATACAGAAGTGGCAATACATTCAATGAATGCTTATGTGTGGTGTTGGAGCTTGATGAAATTCCATCTGTTACAATCAGAAGTTGTAAAAGTAAAATTCTTAATGAATACTAATATGACTTTAACAGAGCTTAATCTGCATCAAAAGACAGGCCCAAAGGTGCAACAAGATTTTAAAGGTCAAGGTCACTACGACAAGGTCAAAGGTCAAATCAAGGTCACAATATGATGCTGCACACCTACGACCCCTAACCAATGTCCCTACCAAGCATCAACTTCCTACACCTTATGGTTCCCGAGATATTGCCTGGACAAGATTTTATAGGTCAGGGTCACTACGGCAAGGTCAAATCAAGGTCAGACCATGACGTTGCATACCTAAACCCCCCAACCAATGTCCCTACCAAGTATCAACTTCCTACACCTTACGGTTTCCGAGATATAGCCCAGACAAGATTTTATAGGTCAAGGTCACTATGGCAAGGTCAAAGGTCAAATCAAGGTCAGACCATGACATTGCTCACTTACACCCCCTAACCAATGTCTCTACCAAGTGGCTGTGGGGTAAACAAACAAAAAAAACATGATCTCTAGAGCCTCACTAGAGCTCAAGCTTAAAAATTCAACAGTGAAGAAATAGGACTTGTACTTATTGCGTGGCCTGTGGGTGGCTAATGAATGTGATTTCCATAAATTTTTGAGCAGCACAGCAAGTAACATAGAACATGCACTGTTCCCTACCATAGAAAAGTTTCTACTCGTTATCTCCACCAGGAGATTATGTTTTCAGTGAGTTAGTTTTTCTGTGTTTGTGATAGCTCTAACAAATAATGAAAAGATCTTTAAATATTTTTTTTTGTAGGGCCTGACCAAAGGAAGAAATGATTACATTTTGAAAACGATCTGGATCATATTCTGGATATAAAGAAAAAAAACATTTCAAATTTTCAAAGGTCTCATTTTTAATCGCTTTTTTATTCTTGTTGATGTTACTCCAAAAGTTCTGAGCGAATTTTTCAGCATTTTTTTATGTGAGTTGGGCCTTGTCAGTGGAAGAAGTTATTGTAGATCTGGATAATATTCTGGACACAATAATAACTTGAATTTTTTAAAATCACCCATTTTCAATGTATTATCAATTGCCTTTATTTCTGCTTGACATTAATCCAGAAGTAATAAAAGGGATTTTATAATTTTTTTATGTTGGAAGGGATTGGCCAATGGAAATGGTGATTACAGTTTGAGAAATATCCGTATTATATTCTGGATATGAATACAAAAAAATACCGAATTTTTGGAAATGCGTCCTGCTTATAATAGTTTAATACACTTGCTATTGATATTTATCCATTTCATAAAATAATTTCCATTGATTAAAATTTACAGTGACACAAGCAAAACTATAGACTTTACCCCCAAGAAAGTCAAATCGATTAACTTTTAACTGTGCTTTTTAAGGGGTGGAAATACAATTTCTACTTAAGCTCAACGCCTCAACATAGAGAAATCATACAGAATTTCACAAATTAATTAATTTATGTGGGTCCTCACATTATATTTTATGCTCATTTTTTAAAGATATGCGAGATTTGCCAATAACAACATTAAAAAGTTGAGGCGTGTCTTATGATGCCACGCAGTATTGTAAAACATATTTAGATTAATTATCTGACATAAAATTTTTCTTTCATGGAACTGAATATCGAGAAAAATGTATATTTTTTTTAAAAAATATATATATACATTGTGATGCATAAAGTGGTACAATAATTGTACTTCAGTTAACATTTTGTGTTGTAAGTGCAGCATTAAGTTATGATAGTAAACAATACTACATAAATAAATACTGAATAAAGATTTAAAATATGTAAAAAATCAAGATTCTGATAGTGACATAAATGCAGTTGCAAACTGATTGACTTGCTAATTTGTCACATATCTCAAAATGACACCAGCTCCCAGATAGCATCCCGACGTTGAGCCAATGGATTTTTGGCCGGTTGGCAAGCCACGGGTAAAAAAAAATTTACTCAATGTACAGCATCAGCCAATCAGATTGTAGTATGGTGTTATGTGGCCATTATTTATGAGAAGGCAAGTGATAGACAGATTGTGGGAGGAACTTAGTTAAGGGAATTCCTGATAAGTCACATGACCAAATTAACAATTAATGGTGGAACAGTGCCATAAGGTGATAGTCCATAATCCAGTGATAAAATTATAATGTTCACAAAGAACTTTTTCAGTGTGAATTAATGAGAATCAATCATTTTTATGTCTAAAATTGTTAAATAGTTAGTTAAAATATGTGGAATCATTGAAATATGATTTTTAGACATGCCATAATAAATATTAAGTTTCCCCAAATCCCCTATTATATTGCTCGCCACCATCTTGAATAAAAATCCACCGTTGGCCCAACGTTGGCAAAATCTGCTGACCATGTGACCAACAGTCAACGCCGGGCCGACGGCGGAATGCTATCTGGGCTGAAGCTTAATTTATATCTCTGGTTGTACACGTGGATTTGCCAAGTGCCGATTAGAGTTGTTAACTTCATGTACAAATTGTATTATCGACTTTTAAAAAGCTATGAACTTACACATCGGTGTACCTTTCATCGTAACAAATATGATTTTTATTGTACCATTATAATGTACAAAAGTCACATTTGTAAAACCCGCGTCCATCAGATGAGAAGTTTTGGCAACTTGTTTTGTGACGTAAAATGGTATGCCGGTGACGTCATCATAATGAATACGTCACAGTGTATATAATTTCACAAAGTTGCGTTACAACAGCTGGTTTGTAACAAAATAAACCGAAAACATCGAGAAACAAGCCATCAATTGTAACCCTTTGTAATTATATAACGTTTCAAATTAATTAAGTGTTAAATTCCAGCCACATGAAATACGCTTCCAAAATTTGCATACAAACAATCAAAACCTTACCAATTACAAAGCTATATATATATATATATTCATACATTAATTTACATCATATTTGTGTCAAGTCAAAGCCTGTGAAAATTTTACTAACCAAGTAGAAAGTGTGTTTATTATGTAATGAAGTTATTTTGTTATTTTTGGACCGATAAAGCAGCATCCATAACTGATTATGGAATTATGGAGACCCCCTATCTTTGGCTAAATCGACGGTATACCTTTCCATAATGTACACATGTATAACATCCTTGCTAGTGGCATTCCGACAACGATTATTTTAAAGACCTTAATTTAATCTAATCTAATGTGGACTTTTATAGCGCTTATTCTCCATCGCTGATGGACTCTAAGGCGCAACTGAACATAAACCAAGGGAGTTGACATTAATCCGAGGATATAGCAAGGTCATACCAAGGAGACACCGGGTGACAAGGCAGGCTATGGTGGATAGGCTTTTGCAAACAGGTAAGTTTTAAGCTTCTTTCTGAAGGAGGCAACTGATGCTGCGCTGCGCACATCATGTGGGAGTTCATTCCAGATCTTAGGAGCATCAAAGGCACAGGTATGATCAAAATGTTTGACAGACTTGAAGACTGATGAGTGAAAAGGAGGAACAGTAAGGTATTGACGGTCTGGGTGACTACGGCTGGTACTATAGGAACAACTGCTGATCGAGAGACAGGAATGGTTGAAAGTAGGAAGGAGAACCACTATGTAAAAATTTGTAAACTAGTGTTGCAGTTTTGAGCATACATCTATACTTAACGGGCAGCCAGTGGAGTTGCTTCAGAATTAATGGGTGTAACATGAGCATACTTTCTCTGATTTGTAACAATACGAGCAAGGGTATTCTGAATACTTTGCAATTTATGCAGATTGAAACATGACAAACCCCTAAACAGAGAGTTACAGTAGTCCAGACGGCTACTAACCAAGGCATTTACAGCTAGGACTGCCACTTCTGGAGTAAGATACTGTCTTATTCTACGAAGGTCGCGCATCTGAAGAAAGCACGCTTTGCAAGTCCTTTTGACATGTTCAGACAAGGAAAATTCTGCATCAAACCACACACCTAGATTTCTGACAGAATCAACTGGATGAAGAAGGCTACCAAGAATACTAACAGTAAAATAGGAAGAAATCTTCTGACGCTGAGCCTTAGAGCCAAAGACAATAAATTCAGTTTTTTCTGGGTTGAGCTTCAGTTTACTGAGAGACATCCATCGTTGCACATCAATAAGGCAGGCATTTAGCTTGGCGAGAGCAGCAGAGGCATTTTTATGGGAGAGATGGATGTATAGCTGTGTATCGTCCACATAGAAATGGAATTTAATATGCGGATGAAGGCGAATGATTTTGCTAAGTGGTGTAGTATAAAGTGAAAACAGCAATGGACCCAGAACTGAACCTTGGGGAATGCCGTAGATGACCTTGCTTAATTCAGATAGTGTTGAGCCTATCTTGACGGTCTGGCATCGATCACTCAAGTAGGAAGCAAACCACTTTAGAACAGTTCCAACAAGACCAAACCAGGATTTAAGGTAACCAAGGAGCATATTATGATCTATGGTATCAAATGCGGCTGATAAATCCAGAAGAACTAGAGCCGTAGGTACGCCGCGTACCAGAGAGAGATGGACCTCGTTTTTTAACAACTCGCTCAACCAACTTTGAAAGGAAACAAAGACCAGACACTGGGCGATAATTCTTAAGGTCATTTCTGGGCAGAGAAAGTCTGGCAGAACAGTCTCAGGTGCGATGCAATACCGTCCTCAATGACTGCCACAGCTTCTTGGGGTCCTCGCTATTTGCAATTATAAGATTGGTATAGTAGGTACCCTTGTCTTTATTTGCCAGTCGATTGCACCAGGCAATTTGCTTGCAGAACTGGTTCAACTGTGTCTTGTGTTTTCTCCACATTCGTTCAAATTGCTGCCTTAAGGAGCGAGCCATGCGGTATGAATCAGACAACCACTCATCTGACTGCCGTTTTGTCATGTGTGAGATGATAGGAGCATGCTTGTCAAGTACCTGGGTAACACCAACCATGTACTGATCATACAGTTTTGCTGCAGTTCCTTCAGGGGAAAGTACAAATGGTATATTACTAAGGTTATTGCGGAACTGGTCAATATCAATTCTATGATACCTACGATAGGAGACCATTTTTTTCAATGCAGGTTGTTGGGTGGGAGAAATCAAGTTGGCATCGTATAGCAGCATGGTCAGAGATAAAGTCTTCAACACTAACATTACGGACAAAATCAGAGTCGCAAGGAGATATCAAAATGTCCCAGAGTGTGACCGATCTTAACTGCCTGATCTGTGCAATATTTGTCATTATTATCATTATTAATACAAACCAGTGAAATGTGACATATTCTTTCCACAAAGTTAGTTTTTTTCCACTGGTACAGGAATTCACCATTGCTGAGTCTTGAATAACACAAAGTCTTCAGAATCATAGAAGTGCAAACTAGTAAACACTGTCACACCTGTGAGAGTTTGACCATACAGACATGACAGACTTTGATTCCAAGCTTACTGTCCCTATAACTATAGCCCTCCGGAGACCTCCAAGAAGTCTCTTAGGTACTGAATCAGACTCATACGTCATAGGATATCCAGATGTTTCAAAACAGATTCTTCACTAGTGAATATTGCTGTTGAAATAATCTAATATTTGAGCGAAAAAAGAAGATCTACTACACTTCAAGTGATGCATGCCTTTTATTGTAGACAAATTTTATTCAATTATTATGGGATAACAATTCACAGTAAAAGGAAACATAATGTCAAAGTGTACACCATATATAGACACCTGACCTTTTATTGCAAGTAAATATTGGTCCCGCAGCAATTGTATTCGTGCATCTGAAGATACTGAGGCTAAAGCACCACCATTGATGGATGCAACAGTGTGGCAATACTTTCAAGAGCATCATAAGTGTTTCCCCCATACCCTCAAACTGGCTGTAAAAGATGTTTGTGAGGTGTAATGCCAGATTTTACAATCTATATAAAAATGTAAGATTCAGACCTGGCCATGACTTATGAAGTTAAGCAATCAACATAACCCTGACAAACTCTTGCATAATTTAGATGAGCTGAAACAGCTAAAATTAGTCTGAATACCAGATAATGAGTCATATCACCCAAAGGATCAGTTGTTAGAAATCACGACAGCAATGTTCACTCATAGAGATGTTTAACCATATTTTGAATATTTGGAGCAGAAATGTTCACTCATAAAGATGTTTAACATGTTGGATATTTTGGCGAGTGTCTTTGATCACCATGGCTGTATTACAGACCTTCATATCTGTAAAGATAATCGGGGACCTTTAAGGTTGGGAACCACATAATCGGGGCAGTTTGGAGGCAAACTCACGACAGTGAAAGTGGGGTATAGATTTCAACAAGTGACAGTTCAAAGGATTTTTATGCTTAATGTCAATATAACAATTATTCTGTTTATAACTGACCTTGTCTTTCTGTAAGTGCACAATTTCAATTGAAATCAATAATGATGAGCTAATACTATAAACTCTAGTTTTAACACGAACTATTGTACACTTGAGCCTTCTTTTGCTTTCAGAGGTTTATCTTTCTTGGGAAAACAAGCCCTGAAACTTCAAAATACAAGACTGTTAAATATGCATTTTTTCATGTTTTCAATGTTGTTTTTGTGCTGTGTTGTCTTTGTACTGTTCTGTCGTGTCCTGATGTGGTGTATTTTAATAAAAAATGTTAAAAAAACTCCCAAAAACTGGTTCCAATGATATCTAAATTCAGATGAACCTCTGTGCTACCTACTGTGCTTATTACATGTACATTCAAGACATTTATCACACAAGTCTAGCTCAACATTAATTATGAGCCATTTATTTATGAATTGAACAGAATTCTTAAGTGTGTATTTTATGTTATACTGAACACTTTTAACTGTAATACGATTCTCTCTACCTTATATATAAGATTTTCTTATTAGTTTGAGAATTTTTTTGCTGTAAATTGCTATTGTTCATTTCATGTCATTGTGTTGTTTTTGGGTGTGGATTTTTGTACAATTTTGTGTCTTATTTTAGTACAGTTTTCCTGTTTGTTGTGGATATATATTTTGTACAATTTATGCTCAATTCATAAACTTGCAGCATGCAAACTTTCATATTCTCCACGGCATGTGAAATTCCATACTGGAATAAATACATATGGATAAAATAAATAGCCTGAAGTATGTTGTAAATCTCATAAAATTTTATGAAATGAACCACTTTGACCAATCCAAGAAACAAAGTTCTGCAATAGATCATGTAGACAGCCTGAAAAATTATAAAAATTGTGGCCAAAAAAAAAAAATTGCCAGCAAGTCTCATAATTAAAAAATTATCAAGGGGGTTTCCATTGTGGCTAGTTTCAATTTGTTTCTCTAGACCTGCCAATCAAGGATCTCCAGGAAATATCAAAAGACAAAAATATTTGATTTCTTCCGAGACTTAAGGGTGTGGATGGTTGATTTCTGAATATCAAAGTTTGGATCCAATCTCCAACATCCACTACAAAGCCTTTGGGTTTATAATCAGAAGTGAAATTCTACTTTAATTAGAACAAACCATCAGATCGCACTGAAATGTACCCAGTTGCCTGCAATTCATGGATAAGTAGAAGCAATGTCTCCCTTGATATTTGACTGACAGGAAGCGGTATATATGCTTACCTGTAGCTTGTACCTTCGGTAGGACTTCTGTCCAATATGCATAAAGTTCAATCCCTGGCGTAAAAACTATAGAAATTCCTTTTAAGTAAAAGTAAATTACAGATCACGAAGGACCTTTTCTCTCTTTGTAAAGTAGAAGTGATTTTCGGCCCCTGTGAGATTGGACCTTGTATATTAATGATTGAACACTATTTATGTTATCCATCCTCATTTCAAGCTAAATTACCCTCCTATACTACTGTCAATCAGTGTAATCTAACCAGGCATTATAGCAGCTTTTATAGCACCTATTCTCTACAGTAGTAGATTTTAATACACATAGAACTCATTATGCTAAATTCATGCAGCCAATGGACCAAGATCTGCCCTTACCAGGGAAACTCTAGACATCCTGTTTCATTTTGAAAATCATTCTTTTGTGTTTATGTTTCTTAGAGACAAAGTCAATGGTTTCCATTTAAAAAACAAGCCATTTAATTGATAAAAATTTTTTTTTAATAATATGTTTTTGTTTTAGTTTTTATTACATATGCCTTAGTTTTATGTATGTATCAATAGTAACTTATTTAGAATAATTGATTAAATTGTGTAAATTTACAAGGCATAAAGGTATGTTTTGAAAATTTTCTTTAAAAAATTCTTCCTCGGAAATAGAAGTTAAATTGACACTGATGGACAATATTGTTGTTGGTTTTTGCATTTGTAAGTGTATCAGTAACTATCTGAAATACATTGTTAAGCTGGTAAAACATGCATACCCCCGGTAAATGTATAAACGATTTGTGGTTACAAATCTGTTGTCTTTTGCCAGAATAGCATAGCCTATTTCACTAAAACACAAATGGGTCTAGTCAAAACATTTTTATTTAATAGCCAAAACAGAAAATAAAATTTGTTAAAATTAATGAAAAACAACATTTACTATCCACCCTCCACCCAACCCCCCTCATAACAGTAGCTGTAATCATTTACACTTGTAAAGACCTTGCTTTAGGCCCTGCATTTCCCAATTGAGTACCAGTTATACATAAATATTTCATCTATTATGGGCAGGTTGTGATAAATCCAGCCTTTACACGGATCTCGTTTCCGTTTCCATAACCAAAGTCAAAATCCACTCTGGTGATTCCCTTCTCAGTTGGACTGACTTCAATGTTCACTTCTTTGAACTTTCCAGAGGAATCGCTGGTTGTCTGGAAAAGTGACAAAAGTAAAATGTTTATTCTAACATAACACAGCTGTGTCCGCAATTCTGATTGGGTAATCGGTGAAATATTTCGTAGTTAAAATCTGTATAACCCTACTGGTGTGAATTGTCGTTCATTCATCAATTGTGTTGGTGTATGTTATTGGCTATTATAAAGACCGGAAGTGCGCAGACTACACAAAACAATGCAGTGCGCATATTTCTGCGTACAATTATCTGAGGCAATAATTGGACGATCGCCGATAATACAGAACCAAACGATACAGACAAAATATAGTGCGACAACTAAGTGTGTACAGAAAGATATTTACAATAATATTTAGGGATTAATAAATGAAACCGGTCTTTATAATAGAAATAAAGTCCTCAGTTTTGTGATTTATAACCCAAGATAATTCACAAATTTCCGGCGAATAACGGATAGCGTAGCGCTATCCGTTATTCACTGGAAATTTGAGAATTATCTAGGGTTATAAATCACAAAACTGAGAACTTTATTTCTACAATGGAGAAAATATGGCTGTCCCACCAGTAACCCTCTGCAAAGTAAAATGGTTGAAACAGCCTGTTTTTGTCATTAAAATGTGAGTAATAATAGTATATATACTACTAAAAAATTATCATTTTAGAATAGAAATGCATCCTGTTTACCAAATTAGTAACAGCTAATTAGATGATAGCACAATAGCAGTTCTTATGTCAAGGATGGATGCCATTTTGAATCAGAAAAAAACAAAACAAAAATAAATAAATAAAATAAAATAAAAATTAAAACAAAATCTTGAATATTTATTTTGACCTGGTGAAAAATAGTTACAATATTATCCAGTATAACATTTGAATTATCAGTTACCACTAGTTTAAAATCAATGATAACTCCTTAATGGTCCACATTATTCAATGTTTTTTAATAGATACATAGTAAGTTCATTTATTTGAAATGATTGTCAAAGCAACACAGAAATAATTTTCTTATTAAAAGTGATTTTGTTCCAACATATCCTATCATTTAAGAAAACAAATTATTATAAATTTTATGCCAATTCTCGCATTTGGTTTTAACTAAACTGGCTAAACTAAACTTTAACTAAAGTTGCAATACCCTCTGAGTCTGAAGGACTGTGCTTTGTCCTCTTGAGAGATAAACTTTAAAAATATAAACCAAGAGGGCTGCTTTACTTTTATTGTACATCACGCTTCCATAATAATTAGTAAAACAAGTCCATATTTACTAAACACCTACCTTAAACTCCTTATTGACTTTCATATTACCCCTATACAAAGTGGCTTCCAGAAAGTCGGAGAATTTGCTCTCTGCAGAGATACCAGCTATATTTTGTGGTTCATCGAAGTCTATGCGAACCCTATTGGCAACATCATTATTTATGACAAACATCAGCTGCTTTCTAGAACCTTGCAAGAAGTTGTGGAAAGGCTTGAGTTCGTCAAGCCTTGGTCCAGTAATAGTGACTGTCATTTCATTCCGGTTGGCAAAGTTCAGCACTGTATTGACTTCTTCAGGACATTTTGGTTCTGAAAATATAGTAGCAAGATTGAACTGTTAATGACCTAACGAGTAATGATAATGATAAATGATAATTGGAGCATTAATAAAATACAAAATTTACAACAACATCCTGAATGTTTGTCCCTTAAGCATTTGGATGGGAGTCCTAAGATGATACTCCATAACTTTTGTATTATGTATTTATAATAAAAATGTTGGTTTTTTTTTGTCTAAAAGTGTTAAACAGCGAGTTAAAAATTGTGGGCTCACTAAAATCTCATAGTTAAACATACAACGATAAATAAATTTTTATTTAGTTTTTCAAAATCTCTGATCATTGCTCACTGCTATCTTGAACAAAAATCCACTGTTGGCCAATTGATAGCCCACCATTGGCATATTCTAAAGTCTGAAAATTGGCTGGAAAGACACCATTGGCCCAACAGTGGCAAACTGTTGAACATGCAACCAATAGCAACTGATGGGCCAACAGTGGCCCAATGGTTGCAAAATCTGCCGACCGTGTGCCTTTGGGCCACTGATGGAATGTTATCTGGGTTGTTTGAACCCACACAAAGGAGACAGCCTGTGATTAGATGCCAAACCTGCTAACACCCTAGGCCAGTGAGGATCTACTAACCTTTTAGATTCATTTTGGTAATAAACTTTAAGTGCCTTACCTGGAGTTGTTGGTTTAGGAGTTGTTGGTTTAGGAGTGGTGGGTTTAGGAGTAGTTGGTTTAAGAGTGGTTGGTTTACGAGTGGTTGGTTTAGGCGTGGTCGGTTTAGGAGTAGTAGGTTTTGTTGGTTTTGGTGTTGTGGGTTTAGGTTTACAGTCAATCTCTATTGGTTTGGTGCATTTAACACATGTCTTGCTGGTGTGCTTCTTATCGTAGTAACAATGATGTTTGGCTGGACAATCTCTTCTTTCACTACAACCACTAAGGAAGTAGGTTTTGCCATATGATGTGATTGTCTTTTCCTCACAAACGGGCTGAAATAGATGAAGATAGAATGAAATCTATCTTTCACACATTACTCCAGTTTACTGTAAACCATATATGATGTCAAGTATTTTTTTACTGAAATTAGTGTCATATTAACAAACCATTAGGAAGTCATTGTACAGTAATATATAGATGTTTACCATATACCAGCAGACTTGCATGTTCATTGCACTTTGCAATTTTTTTGTATTTTTTTTCACATTTACCACATCTCAAATTATCTTCAGATTTTACTAATAACTAAAATATATATTTTATTTGCAGTTTTCATGTATATCTGTGTACACACCATTCGTTTTCTATAAAGTAGTGTATTTACAATATGTTACCGTATTTACAACCTTGTAGTTGTTGCAGATGTTGTGGATATTTTGTAATATCCCCAATATGCCAGCATAATCAATATATTTTTCGTGTATTGCTTACAGTTTAGTAACCCTAACCTATTTTATGTGAAAAAATTATGTTGCTATATCAGCAATTAAGAAATTGGTAGCCCCCGTAGATTTCATATGTTTGCTTTCATATGTTTACCATACTTCTACCACATGCCACATTACGACCACAGATAACCTCAGTATATTTATGACGTACCACCACACTTAATCTACATACACATTTATGCGGTCTGCGACATTCGACGTCCAATTTGTGATTTTTGCCACACCAATTTTTGTCAACATCCATCCATTGAAAAACATTATGTTGATATATCAGCAATTAAGTAATTGGTAGCCCCCGAAGATTTCATATGTTTGCTTTCATATGTTCCAGGTTTTACCATACTTCTACCATATGCCACCTTATGACCACAGATAACCTCAGTATATTTATGCCTTTATCATTTATGCCTCGGATCAGCATTCTAACATGGATAGGTTTTTAAAATGAGAAAGAACCCCAATAGGAACCCTGAGGAATTATCGTATTAGAGCAACAGCAGCCAATTACATTTGTAACAGTTTTATTTCTGTTGTTGGCTTATATATTTATATCTATATAAGCAGATGTATTTAAATGTATTTTATTTATTGCTTTAAAGCTCCAGAAGAATTAGTAAAAACTGCAATACAATTTAACACGGCTCATATTGTGTTAGAATTGTTTTTGATTTATAATTCTTTATAGATTGTATTTATATCTATCTATATTGTGTTGCTTAGTTGTATAATTACATTTGTTAACACTTGTACTCTGAGTAGATTAAACAAATAAATAAATTATGGTATATATTCAAGCAGGAATATTGTGTAATTTCATCTGTAGCTGTACCAATTAGCTGCTGGATTTTTCTTTTAAAATCTAACCAGACAACCATGTAGGCCACCCAGGGGCGGATCCAGCTTTTAAGTAATGTGGGGGTTCACATCAGACATACCATAACTAGGGGGGTAGGGGGGCATGCTGCCCGGGAAAAAAATATTTTTTTGGTAAAAATATAGTGCATTTCCTGTAAAATTAACACCACTCAGAAGAAATAATTTTTTTGGGTTGAACCCCTTTACATGATTTTTCAAGGGGGGTTCGAACCCCCATACCCCCCTGGATCCGCTAGTGCCACCATACTCACATCACTGTAACCTTCGCATTTTTCAAATGTTTTAAGCTTCCTGCATTCTCGCTCTGTAGAACATCTACATTTTCTGCATTTCACTGGACAGTCTGGTTCTCTCTTGACACACTTGTAACCACAGCGTGGACCACATGTAGCACATTTGAAGACTTTCACTGAAAAGCAATTGTCTCTATTTATAATTTACAAACCCACAATAACATTGAGCATAGGATCTCCTCATGCCCACAAGATAATGACCTCAAGTGCATGAGTTAATTATCTTGTGTGCGTGAGTTAAATATGTTATAATTATCTTGCGAGCATAAGATGTTGTGTGTGATAAGTTGCACAAAATGTTTATTCTGCAATGTCCCAATACAAGCTCCATTATAATTACTTTACATGAACATTTTAAAGATAATTGTTGAACCCAAGTGCTAAATACGTGAACTTGATTGCCTAGAATAATGTGTTCCTTATGTTCCAAATATTATACCCAAGGTGGCGAATAAATGAATTTGATTGGCTGGAATAGGATCACATGACCTAATCGCAGACTCTTCAATATTCCAATGATCTTCTATTTTCAGATAAACCATTTTTATCAAAGCTGTTACAAAGTTATTCTGACTGAATTTTATCATCTAAATTCTTTATCATTCTCTTTGCCAGTGAAGTTGTTTCCTTACCCTAATGTTTCGATGTCTCTACATATTCTTGCCAGATTCCTTCTGTACCATTTCTGTGTGAAAATCAGGTCATTGACCTTAGCTACAGGTGTGTGTATATGGGCATTACAAGAGGTACAGCATTCCTTCCCTGATCTGAAAACTCCAAGTGCTCCTACACTTTCATGTTTCAAAAGGCGACTTAAACTTATCTGTTTTTTCTTTCCCTCCCTATGTTTTTAACTACTGAACACTGATGGTCTCCTTGGTGATGACCCATTTATTTTTTACGCCTTTCTGAGTTTTTTACGATTTGGATGGTGTGCCTTAGATTCCGCTAGTTCGAAGATTAAGCACTTGGATACCTGATACCTGATCTTTCTCTGGTCTATAATCACCTGAAATATTGCCTGACGTTTGAATAGGATATAATCATTCAAACCCAGCTTCAGCAGAAACCAAAGCCTGACAAGATCAGCTAGGTATACTCACAAGTCCTGAGACAGTGAGGGTAGAGATAGTCAGACTTGCGACACACAGATGGACTCTTACAGCCCCTGGTCACATACTGCTTGCCATACCTATCCCTGTATTCTTCTAAAAAGCAAGTCTGAAAATATATAAAACCTTTGATACTTTGTTGTCTTTGTGTAGGTTGGAACTGGTTACCTTGACAATATTGCTTAGACTTTGGGCTTGATTCCACCAGGAACTGGAGATTTGTTTTGAAACTGCTTTTGAAACATTTTTAAAAACTTCTGCTACATTCTAGAAATGTTCTTCGTGTTGTGGCAAATATATCCTACCAAACTACGAATCCTGACTAATTTACATCCATGAAATATAACTGATAGTATTATCAAAACACAAACAACATTGAGCCATTTTACTGTGGTATCTGCCACTGTGGCCTAGCGGGTAACACACTTGTCTAGGAACAGACGACATGGGTTCAAACCCAGGTACCAGCAGATACATAGTGGCCCAGATGACCACTTAAAATGGCAGACCTCTGTCATTGGGTCCTATCCCTAGTGGCAGGCTGAAGAACCTCAAGGACATTGAGCCTCTGTCTTTCAGTTAGGGGAATGTCAGTAACTTGAGAGTTGGGCAGTACTTGTGCAGTTGGATGGGTCATATAGCGCCTTGAGTCCTGTAGTACATGGAGATATTGCGCTGAGTATAAAAAGGAAGATTTTAGTTTCCTATTAGCGAGTGTGAATATCACATCAAAATGGGTATCTTATGAGTAAAAGAAAGCAGTGTCAATACTAGTTAGTCAAGCCAGTACGTTGCAAACTTACGGGTATTATCCAGTAATTGCATGCATCCCAACTGAACAGCCAGGACAGTCATTTGAACTGGGAATCTCAGAAGTAATAAGAAAGTGTATAATCACTGCACCACTATTCCCCAGCACAGAGGATAGAGTTACAAAAAACACTTTGTTAATTAGATTTTTTTTCTGGAAATATGGCTATTTTCTTGTAAACTTATGGCAAAAGTAATGTGAAAATCCCTTGAAACCAGTGAGAGTTCGGGTGTATGAACCGCAACATAACCATTACCTATTGAGATTGTGTATCTTACCAGTCATAACATAGGCATAACTTATTTAGACAGTGTATCTTACCAGTCCTAACAGAACCATTACCTATTGAGATAGTGTATCTTACCAGGCATAACATAAGCATAACTCGTTGAAATAGTCTATCCAAACATAATCATAACTTACTTGAGATGTATGTAACCAGTCACAACATCATCAAAACTCATTGAGATGGTGTATCTAAGCAGTCGTAACATAATCAGTTTTCGAGTGCTTACAGTGACCCACTCACCTGTCTTCTGTCACATGTCTGCCACTTCCCCATGGCTCTACACTTACTGTGGTCTGGAGCATTGCAATTCCAACACTGAAGGTCGTGGTTGGGTGGACAATCTGAGAAAAATTATGTAAAGTGACTTGTGGGTTTGAACATGAGTTATAATGTTCAAGATACACCACGCATCTAGTGCATAGGCCAACATGAAAACTAATTATCAGCCAGTCATATAGATGCAAAGTTTCCTCCTTGATAGTGGTGGAGTGTATTCTGTGATCTCTGTGATTTTATACATTTTGCTTTAATTCCCTTTTCTTATTATTAAAACATGATGTCCCTGCGTACATTTATTTTGAAACATCTGTTTAAAAAGAGGCCATTCACCAGCTAGGGTCATATTGGGAAAGACCCTCAACACTTGAAACTTGTGGGAATCAATCCAACACAGGAGGTGACAGTCTGTGATTAGATGCCAAACTTGCTAACCACAGAAGACCTAAATTTTCTACGGTACTAGCCCTATTTAAACAAACAGCAGTTATGGCAATTATAACTGCAATTGTGTTGTTTACGCCAACAATAATAACTGAAACATTTCTAAAGCACTAAGTTGAACAAAACATCTGCCACATTGTTGATGTTAGAAAAGGCAGTGACATTTGTCAAGGCCAACATGGTCATCAGAAAAGGGAGCACCAACCAGGGGATGGCTATAGCTTGGGGAGGTGCTATCTAAAGAGGTACCTACTGATATGATAAAAGTTTATATATCCTTCTAAAATAAAGAGAAAAAAACAATCACTGTCTATCAGTCTGTATCCTTTTTGATGCACGTAGACAAGGTAAGGTATATCAGTTACAGTTACTTGTGACTGACAATGCACATACCCTCACCCACAGGCAGTGATAAAAAACACAGTGAATCTCACTACACACGCATCCTTGGTCAAATTGTTTGAAATTTAAAAGGAGGCTCCTCCCTCTTTAATTAGTTTGCACTCCCTTTCTAATTAGTTTGCACTTAATGACCCTGCTACACACCTTTGTCTTTAAAAAAAGCAGACAGCCCGATCACAATACCCCCACCTAGCCCGTTGCATATTACAATAGTCTCCTGTCTCTATGGTTCTGGTCGGATTCCCTGATGGACATGAACTATTTCAGTTGTAGATGTCAGCAGGTGCCAGATCATTTTACTGCACAATCTTAGCCAACTCGTGTGCACTTAACAATCTGTTGAAAAGCTCTCCAATCAGTGAACAGGAAGGTCAAGCTTTTCAAGGTCATGGGTTAGGGGTTTAGTTAAAGGATTTAGTTGCTAAAATTGTCATAATATAAGAAAACTTTGCAATGATTAATACAAGACACATATATCAGGGGCCGATTTCACAAAGGGACTTAAGTCCAGATTTAGGCTTAAATCTAAGACTTTGGTCTTAAATTTTGTCAAAAAACTGCTAAGTCTGTGGTCTTAGACTTAGCGGATTTCACAAAGCAGCTAAGTCCATGAAATTGCTAAGTCAGTGGACTTAACTTTTAAGTCTAGGAGGTAGTGGGCTTAAATTTTGTAAAGAGGACTTAAATATGGCCGCCATAAACTTTTCTCCACTTCAAAATTTGAAATGGCTGTAAATAAATTATAATTATGCAGAACACCTCACTAAAGTAGTGTTTGGGAAGTTTATATGTGCTAACAAGGTTTTCAATTTCAAAACAGCACTTATCCTTAGATAAAATACATTAAAAGAAGAATATGTGGCATCAATATTATATTTTGAATAGATACAAAAGGTCACATGACACAGAAAACCACTGTGGTTATATGATAAGCCTGGACTTAGCTAAGTCACCTTTGTGAAATCCATTTTTCTAGCTAAGACCAAAGTCTTAGATTTAAGTCCAAGACTTAGCCACAAAAGGGACTTAGTTTAAGTCCTTTAGTGAAATCGGCCCCAGAAATGAAAATGAAGATGATAAGGCGTATGCTTTTATCATGTACCACATTGCATCAATAATAAGTGAAATGAGTCCATGCTTAGCAAAGTAATACCAAAAAAGTGTGACGTGTATCCACGTTGCTGGCTTATTTGCACCAGCTAATGTATACTTTAATTTTCACTTGATATTTCTCTTCCCTTTCTGCATAGGTTTTAATGCAACAACTAGGAAAAGGTGTCTGTAAAATTACTTTTGGATGATAGTTTGTTTGCAAAAACCTAAGATTTAAAGTATCAATGCATATAGTAAGGTTTCTGTAACTTTATCAAAATGTATGTTATTTATTGAGATTCATAATCTCTTTTGGGGACTCATATTCTCACTGGAGGACCACACTCTACGAGACGGACACAGATGGTAAATGTCTGCTAGCCAAGGCAGAATTTGTGATTTATTTTTGTCACTTTTTGAGCTCTGTCACATAATCGCTACGATAAAGTGAGACTCTTATATCACCTATTTAACAGTGTGACATTAAACACACAATGTAAGCGGGACAACAGTCCTATTCCGAACGTCGCCGGAGAAGAGTGTCTTAATTAAGTCTAAGGCAAGGTGTAAGAAATGTCTTCAGACCTGACATACATTGTGTTGTTATTAGAAACCTTACCTTTTGTAATAATATGTTAAATCTTGATATTGTACCACTCTGCTGCCGTTCTATCCTGTTGCAGTCTGATAACACCACATACAGAAACAAACACTGTCTGGGTTTTTTGCATATTGTCCAACACAAGATTTCCAAAAAACCCAAATGGCTTGAAGAGCTTCTCTTACTTTGGATAGGTTTTTCTAATATGGCGTAAATTAGTGCAAATTTATCAATTTAAACAAACAACTAACCTACAAAGTTGTTATATCAAACAAAGGTTTATATCACCAGAAAGGTATTTTGTGGACTGTGCAACAGACCACTTTAACCAAAAGGGGATTAGTATCACCCTCACCTAACCTATCTGCACATGAAAGAAAATAATTTTTCACATATTTTCTATGCGATAAAGAATACTTTAACACTGGTGCACATTTTCTGTTTAAGATCAATTTTATTGAATTATTATACAATATTATACAATAAAAAATGCGACATCATATATAAGTTGAGCAAACAATATTATATCAGGCTTCCTGTACTTTTGTCAATTGTAGCTAGCAATGCTAATTATTCCAAAATGGTGGCCGATATCGAATCCTTGTTTACAGGGACCAAACTTGAAAATTTTAAATACTTAAATGTAGCTTTTATAAGCTACAAGCTTACCATGTGGGACTGAATGCTAACTCGGGAGGCCGCAGGACTCTAGCCAACGACCAAGAAAAGTGGACATTTGGATTTGACTGAGTCAGTGTTTTAGAGTGTACCATAGCAGTGTCATTTGGTAATTCGACCTTCTTCTCTCGGTGGCCGTCATATTGGAAAGCGTTTGAAATACCTCTCAAGATTTTTAATGTTTTCTCAGAATATATGTATTGTTGGATGTTAATTTTCAGCTATTTGCATCTTTTTATTATATAGAATTTTGCAGAGTTTCTTTTCCTCTTTGTTTCACTAAAATCCAAGCGGATTGGCGGAGAAATCTGGACTTAGAGACTGAAATGGTGAGATGTGTTTTGGATACATTTCACAGTTTAGATTCAAACCTTGACCTTGTTACAAAAGAAAAGGTCATATGATACCAGGCACCTCATACGTTTCACATATGATTTTCTGCACTCCTTTCGGTAAATATCGAATTATTACCTCTGCCAGGGCCTGGATTCACAAAGATTCTTATACTTAATTACAACATTTGTGGTTATATTTATGTTGTACTTAAGTAAAAACTCATACTTAAGAATTTTTGTGAATCCCGGCCAGGGATTTGTAAATGAAGGTTTTGGAAAAGACAAAATATACGCATCACTCTGGTAAATTTCCTATAGTAATACATAGAAATCTTACCTATAGTCACAGATTCTTTTTCAGGTACCTTTTCTGTGGTTCTGTCCTCGTGCTTTTGTTCAGATTTGGATGATTTACTACTTTTAGAATCAGATGATTTACTACTTTTAGAATCAGATGATTTACTACTTTTAGAGTCAGATGATTTACTACTTTTAGATTTGGATGATTTACTACTTTTAGAACCAGACGATTTACTGCTCTTAGATCCGGATGATTTACTGCTTTTAGATTCAGATGATTCATCAGATTTACTTCTCTTAGAACCGGATGATTTACTGCTCTTAGAACCAGATGAGCTTGAACCACTTTCAGAATGGTCACGGTCCCCCCACCCCGCTGCTACTGCAATCACCACCATTAAAACAAGCAGAATAATAGAAAGCCTCATTCTTGTTCCCAGCTCATGTATTATCTCCCTAAAATAAAATGTAAGTTTGTGCCAACTCAGAACTGTCTTTTATATACACATAGGTGGAGTACAGTGGACTAATTGCATGACCTTCCAGTACAAAAGAAAACTGTTAAAGACTGTTTGTTTTTGCTGTCCCTTCAATCAACACAGATACAAAAGGAAAAAAAAGAGTTTAATTGGAGAAAGAAAAAAAACAACAACAAAACAAACTGATCAATCATTATATTGCAATATGATAGTAAAGTGTTTTTTGTAAAGTAAATTTATTGATTTATAGCAGTTGCTCATTTGTTCCACAAGAGGCCATTTGTTATTTTTTGTGGAGAATTGTGTATTTTGTTTTTTCAAAATTTATTGCTTCATGCAGCATTTTAAAAGATCACTTGACGTAGCTATGGGAGAAACATATTTTGAGATATATTGCAAGTGTTTATTTTATGGGGGGGGGGGGGGGGGGGGGGGGGGGGGGGGGGGTCATTTACATATCTTTATATCTGTATAAGACTTTAATATTGACTCATTAATTTGAGTTTAATATCTCCTTCAACACATAATAGATCCTTTCGCAATAAATCTTTATTTGCCTCAAACTAACAAAAAACAAAGGTACAGAATAGCTGAATTAACCCATTGGAGAACCATTGCTCGTTTATATCCACTGGAAAGAAAAAAGACGCCAGTTAGCAATCTGTATAGCATTCATTCTATGACAAATAAGGAACTTTTTTCTATTTAAGTTTTGCCAATTTATGTTGACAAACAGTGTACATCATATTACAAAGGGAACTTGGTTGTGCTCCATTCGCACTACAGGCGGTCGTCCTCTAAGTGGAACCACCTCCCAGGTCGCCCATTTTCGTACGAGTTGTTCACACTACAGGCAGACAGCCACTGATTGGACACAGTGTTTTAACCATCAATAACAGTCGTAATAACAGTACTAAAAACGTTGGTCACAGTGAAGCGATGTCTATTAAACCTTACGTCACCTTCAGCGAAACGTTCAATACCGTAACTCACCTTATATTGCCATATTACACCGAAAGATGACCAAATCACAACCTATGTACACCACGGACCACCCTTTGATTACCGTAGTTAGAAATTCATATGCGCATGTGCGAAATCGTCTGTCCATGGCCATGGTATCGAGTCAGAGGTGGAAATTTTTAACAGCTTAAAACTTCCACAGGACTCGCAAGGTTGTGGACGGTTTGCCACTGACTCGCAAGGTCGCTCACAGACTTCAGATGGTGATCCAAGGACAGGGACGTTTCCCCAAACGCGACCCACCGTGGGTGATACTGCCTGTAGTGTGAATGGGGTATTAGAGAAAGAAAATGCATGTGTATATGTGTGATGAAAGCTATGGAGTAAACTCGGGAGTGAGCTGTACACAATAACATACAGCCTAGAGTCACTTCTAGGGGATCTAATTGTTATTGAGTGAGGCACAATGTTGGGAGTGTTAATCCCCTGTCCAGTTACTACTGACACAACCTATTCATGAGTAATCCTATAGACAAACACACAGCTTCATTGAAAAACCTGTAAGCAAATATAATAACTTGACAGTACATGATCTGATAACTCTTTAACATGTTTACAATACACAGAGCATTTACACACACCCTGTATAGAAAAAACAATTTTTTTTTGTTTTGCATACAGATTGTATTAAGATATTGGCTTAGAAAACTGCCCTGAAAACTTCAGTTAAAAAATGAAAAAAACTGTATGTACATAGATTGTATATAAACACATGTACAATATTAAAGTAAGGTAATTTTAAAGAATAGTTATTTTATTATAGTGAATGTTATATCTAGGTGTAATGAGCTGCTGTTAGTAAAATTTGTCATGAATTTAAAGTAAATTGGGATTTTTTGTAAGGAAAAGGTGGTTGCTCTTCACAGAGTCAGAGCTCCTGTGGGACATAAAAAGGGTGGTTGCTGGTTGCAGGTAGCAGGTGGTTGCTCTTTGCAGGTTCAAATTAATGTAAAATGCCTCGGTGGTTCACCAGTGTGGTTGCTCCTTGCAGGCGGTTGTTCTTCGCCGGTTCAAATTAATGTAAAATGCCTTGGTGGTTCACCAGGGTGATTGCTCCTTGCAGGAGGTTGCTCTTCGCAGGTGGTTGCTTAAGCAGGTTGGACTGTACTATAAGAATTAGAATGTTTATGCTGCAAAAACACAGCAATAAATTCGATCTAGATCGTACACTGTATCCATCAGACATTTTGAAACTTTTTATCTCTACTTCCAAAGCATTACAGAGCCCTTCTTATCATACAAATTTAATTGGCTTTCCTTTTGCAATCACACCCAGAATTATCTTTGGCTTAAACATATTTTTTGTCCACATTTAATCCTAACATTTATTCCTTTGACGGATATTATCTGCACTGTGGCCTAGCGGGTAACACACTCACCTAGGAGCACAGAGGACGTGGGTTCAAACCCAGGTACAGGCAGATACATAGTGGCTCGGATGACCACTTAAAATGTCGGTTCTCGGTCATTGGGTGCTATCCGCAGTGGCAGGCTAAAGAACCTCAAGGACGTTGATAAATTGTCATTCTTGAGCCTCTATCTTTAGGTTAGGGGAGTGCAAGTCACTTGAGAGCTTGGACTGTACTTTGTTCAGTTGGATGGATTAAATTGCGGTTCCAGTCTTGTAGACTTTGGCATGTGCATTTTCCATGCTAGTATTATAGGTCCTCCCCATTTACTTACAGGCTTTGCACATGCCATATGATACACTGAAGTGTACCTTGCATGTATATAGGGACACTGTGTGGTCTGTTTTTCGGATATTCAATAAGTCGACGTTGTTCTTGGGAGAATACACCCTGATTGCATGTGCAAATCTCTACTACCCACTGCAAGCTATGCTGGTATTTTTTAAACAATGTTCATGGCACACTTACGTGTGTATACAATGGGATGTAAGTATATAATTTTCCATTACAATTTTTTTAAATACTGAGTCACATAAATCATCAACTCCCTGTACTGACTAATAGGAGTGGGTGGTTAAATGCCGAGAAGTCTCCCAGAATCTACTCAGGGGCGGACTCTTGGAGGGTGAGGTATATAATGAAGAGGGAATATTTTCAAAGTTTACACAAGAAAAAATAACATTGTAGCCAAGATCTGTAGTTGTTTTCTCAGAAGTAGGAGGCGACTATAAAAGCAATTAATTGCTTGAGAAATTATATATCCACAACAGCAGTTTGTTTAGACTTACTGTTGACCAAACCTAAATTCAGATGAATTTCAGTTTATTTTACGTTACTATTGAGCAAAACTTTTAACATAATTCACATTGCCTTAACATAACAATTCTGTCCTGAAGTGTTCTTGACCCACATGGGCAGTAGAACTTGTTTGAAGAGAAAGTAATTAACTGATATACTCTCGAGGCCATAAAACTGACACTGGCATTGTATACAAGGATAAATCATTTACTTCAAGGCTGTACACAAAGTTCATGTGAGAGTAAAAATATGTCAGAGATTCATTTTTTCATTGACTTGTGTGGATTGCTGGTCCATTGTCCGTATAGCTATCTGGCGGTCATCTACACATGTAAATAATACAACATCTAGAACACTCATATGTTTTCAAAGAAGATTTATTTTATGTTGAGTTAAATCATTGTCATTTTTCTCAAGTCAGGGCTACCTCCTACGCCAGCAAATATTGTTGAAACAATGACCTACCTGTAAATGTCCATACTGCATGCATTAAGTGGCACAGTAGGTGAAAAAATACCAAGTCAACATTGCTGCCTCCCTAGTATAGTCTCAGTAACTTTTTTCCATTAGTGACGTTATTTTCATCAAGGACTTGTTCTGTTGCACTTCGCCGTTTTGATTGAATTAGATTTGAAAATCAGTGATGTAATATCAGATTTTTGCCTGTATAACTGTTACAGTGAATATGTGTAATCAGGGAATATGCAGATTCCCTGAAATTTGCATTGAATTCACGTATTCTCTGAAGTTGTTTTTGTCTTTAAGGACACCTCAAACTGTCCCACCAACCCCAGGTACTGCATTGCAGAATAAGATTGGAAATCGACTAGAAATCAGCTTAACATGCAACAACAAATGGGGATCTTTCAAGCATCCATGCTGGAGTCTATGAAGTCTCTCAGAGATGAAATGCATTCTATGAAAAAAGCCTGTGAGGCGGAGGTAGATAAAACCTCCACCTCTTTGTCTAAAGCTGGACCAAGTAAACAACCAGACCTGACCACTCAGGTTTCAAATCCGACCACTTGGGCATTTGACCACTCGGATGCTCAACAAATGGACACAGACTTATGTGGTCCTTAAAAGATCAAAGTTTGACTTAAAGTGTTTAGTCCAACCATGGCTCCAAGCACTCAGATCTTCAATCCGACCACTCGGATCCTCATTTCGAGTACTCGGAACAACCTAAAAGGGTGTATTTCAAAGCCAAGAAGCACTCGGACAGGAAAAAAAAAAGGTTCAGGCAAAATATTATTCTCAGTACTCTTCTTCAGAGGAAGATCAGTCCTTTGTCCCTGTCAAGAAGTCTGCTAAACCTCAACAGGCTCCTGAACATGATAAACAACAGGATAGCTCAGGCCCAGTTTTCTACAGGGAGGTAGATATGTCTGACCTCCCTTCACAATATGCAGAGGAAGTGGAAAGTTTTAGGCACATTGTTGATCTCCCTGACCCAGGGAAACTTTGACTAGGTCCTCTACCACTGTGCTAGGCCTGGACGATGAGAAAGGACAACAGGAGCTAAGGCCAAGAAGCCCTTCAGCTATGCTCCCTTTAAATCCTATTCTCAAAGATGCATTTGAGAAGTTTAAACAGGATTTCTTGGCCTCTAATTTACCTGAGGGTAAATTCTTCAAACCCCCTACTTCAACAGCAAAATATTACAAGTTGGGATAACCTTGTTTTGAAGACAAACTTCAGGAGCTCAATACAGATTTTGCCATGATCTGTATTTCTCCTAAGCCCTCTGGGGCCCCTGTGGGCAAGGTTCCCCTACAAATTCTCAAGGAACTTGAACACCAAGCTAGACAGAATCTCTCTACCATCAATTTTACAGCTACTTTCGCAAAAACTGCTTCTGCTTGTAACACTGTTGTGGAGAAGTGTCAGCACAGTATCAAGGCTACCTTTAAGAGGGTTAAAAGCCAGATTCAGAAGGGTGCCAACCCTGAAAGAGCTGCCAGGCGTGGCTATGAACATGCCTATGACTATTTTAAGATTATGTATAAGAGAATTCTTATTCAACAGAGCTGCCAGGCATCGCTATGAACACACCTGTGACTATTTTGAGCTGCCAGGTATGGCTATGAACACCCCTGTGACTACTTTGAGATTATGAATAAGAGAATTCTTATTCAACAGAGAGCCTTAGCCTGTAGCCCATATACTCCAGAGGGAGCTCTATCTCATGGGCAACACTAGCCTGCTAAGACGCGAGGCCGAGATAACCCTCCTTCAACCACATCTAGGGGACTCTAGACGCCAAGAACTGAGGAACTCGCCTTTTTGGTCTACCCCTCTGTTCAAGTCACAGTCGAGAATGCAGAAGACTTCCTCCTTAAAAAATGCACCCCAAAGGTTCACATGGTTTTGTACCCTATCAAACAAGCCCTTTCATAGTCCCCACCACAATAAGAAAAGAGGCTCCTACAGGAAATGCCTCTATGGGGGCAACTCTTCCCAAAGCAGTAATCAATCATTTTGCTCAGGTAGGGGAAAATTGAACAACAGAGGCTTCAGAAGTTGTTTTCGATCCCACTTAAGGGGACGAGGGCGTGGAAACCCCTCCCCACAGTGACTTCTTACAAGCCTCTCTCAGTCCACCAGTAGGAGGTCACCTCCATTCTTTCAGAAGAGACTGGCTAACAAACAAATGTTCAGACGTGTTAAACATTATCACCAATGGTTACCATTCATCTCAAAACCAAATTTAGTCAGAGCTCCCCTAAGTCAATCAGGTTACAAGGCCCTTCAAACAGGCCAAGCTCTGGCCTCTTGTGTCCAGTCTCTTCCGTCAAAGAATGCTATAGAAAGGGTGGAAAATGTAAAATCTCTCGGGTTTTACAGTTGCCTGTTTCTAGTACCCAAGCCTGACCAAAGGTGGAGGCCAGTAATAGACCTATGCAGGCTCAAAACCTGTAGAAAGGTTCAAAATTAAAACACCAGAGCCCATCAGGACTTCGCAGATTCCAGGGGAATGGGTTTCATCAATAGACTTATCAGACGCCTACCTTCACATCCCCATTCACCCAAACTCAAGGAAATACCTAAAGTTTTGCCACAAGTCACAGGTGTTCCAGTTCACCTCTCTTCCCTTCGGGCTAGCCATGGCCCCTCAGGTCTTTACAATGATTGTAAAAGAAGTAAAGCTGATGGCCCTGACAAGGGGAGTCAAACTTCACCAGTACCTGGACGGTTGGCTTATAAGGGCCCAGTCTCAGAAAGAAGCACAAGTGAACATTCAGACAGTGGTAGATCTAACCCAGTCCTTAGGGTGGATAATAAATCAGGAGAAAGCCGAACTAAAACCTACGCAAGTGTTTTTGTTCATGGGCTACGAATACCATCTAGATTCGGCCCTTGTAAAACCCACTCTAGAGAGATGGCTCAAACTTCAGGATTTGATCCTACCACTCAAGTCAAAACATGTTTTGACTGCAAGATGTTTGATGTCGCTAATTGGGTTGCTTGCCTCAATGGAGAAAATGGTCCTGGAGGGATGCCTTCACATGATGCCCTTTCAGTTTCACCTCAAGGAGCACCGAAAATTTCCTCAGTCATTGGACAGCCTCCTTTCTTGGACAGAAACCATTTCAGGACACCTAGAGTGGTGGCAGAATCCCACAAACATGATAAAAGGTGTAGACCTTCATCCCAAAGACCACAGTATCCAACTCTTTACAGATGCCTCAAACAAAGGCTGGGACGCTGACTTAGAGCAAGCCTCTACAAAGGGTCTGTGGTCAGAAAGGGAAAAAAGGCTACACATAAATGTTCTAGAGCTGAAGGCGGTTTCTCTGGCCGTTCAAAAGTTCACAGACCAGTGTGAAAACCAAACAGTGTTGGTTGTTACAGACAACTCAACAGTAGTAGTCTACATAAACAAACAAGGAGGAACCCACTCGGAGGAGATGTGCGCTCTCCTGTGGAAGATCATGACCTGGTGCCATCACTACCAGATAACCTTAAAAGCAGACACAAGTTTGGTCAACAGAATGGTCACTGCATCCGCAGGTGTTCAAACAGATCTGTCACAAGTGGTTCACTCCTCATGTAGATCTATTTGCCACTCATCTGGACCACAAAGTTCCACTGTACGTATCTCCAGTCCCAGACCAAAATGCTTGGTACATAGATGCTCTGAATATAAATGGGTCAGGTCTCACTGCTTATGCGTACCCTCCCACGGCTCTCCTTCACAGGGTGATCCAAAAAATCAGGCAATCCAGTTGCCTGATCATTGTAATGGTCCCAGGCTGGCCAGGGATGCCCTGGTTTTGGGACCTAGTGCAGCTCTCAACAGAGATTCCAGTGTCAAGAACTCTCCTCAAACAGTCTCACAATTATGTGTTTCACAGCAATCCACAACATCTCAATCTCCACACCTGGTGTCTAGGAGTGGACCCTCAGAGATCATTAACAAGGACCATCTACAAGTCAAAGTGGGCCCTATTTGAGAAATGGTGCAAAGAAAATTTGGTGGATTTTCCATTCCCTCTGTAAAGAAAGTCTCAGACTTCATCATGCACCTGTACCAAGACCTAAACAGGCGCCCTTTGACCATTGATGGTTATAAGATGGCCATTGTTGACACCTTGGGCCCAACAAGGCTCCATATTTCCCAAAGTTCAGACCTTAACTGGTTACTCTCCCGTTTTCACAGAGATCGTCCCAAAAGTTCCAGGAATCTTCCTAAGTGGAACCTTTATGTTGTTCTCAATGAATTCACAAAAGCACCCTTTGAGCCTATGAAAGACACCGACCTCAAACAGCTTACGCTGAAAACTGCTTTCTTGCTAGCTTTCGCCTCCAGCAAGCACTGCAGCAAAATTCATGCCTGGGCTGCAAACAAAGTATTGAATCTAGGCCAATGGGAAAAGGTTGCTTTGTTCCCCTCTTGAGATTTCATAGCCAAAAACCAACTAGCAAGAGAAGGTTCTCAAAGTGTGTCTTTGGTGACTATTCCTGCTCTATTGTAAATAGACAGTTTAAAGAAGACAGGATCTTGTGTCCGGTATGGGCCCTGCGGTACCATTTGGATTGAACCAAAGACCTAAGAGGGTCAAAGCGAATGACATTATGGCCTTCATGGCCTCTAAGGCCTTTTACGGTGGGGTATCGATGCAAGCATGTCACTGGAAAGCTCAGAACACATTTACAAATTTTTACCTAAAAGACCTTTCTTGGTCAGACAATGACAACAATATGTATCTGGGACCAGTAGTAGCAACATAACAAGTCCTAGACCCTTCCCCTCAGACTGCTCATCCTCGGAAAGAAAAGAACGGGAGGGGGGCACATCTGCTGCAGCCAAGTCTTCAGGAGTCTAATCCCAGGGTCTAGGTATTGATTACCGCCTCAGGATGTTCTGGTAAGGTCTCTTATCTATTATTTCTGTATTTAACTGTATAATATGTTAAGTCTTTTCAGTGTACCATAATCTCATATTTAGGGTGGCAAGTTAATGAGATTCAAGCTTAGGGCTTAGATTCATACAGTGAGGCCTTTGGGGCTATACTCACATAAGTGAGCACGGCTGCACTTAACCCTTCAATCGAAACATCCAGACAGTATTGGTACTGTCATTCGTTAATCTTCTGGTTTTTGGCTTCTTACAGGTCCGATTTTCACAATTGGGGCTCTGTAAGCAGACTGGTTTTTCAAATATTCATTTTATTTATTTATTAATTCAATCCAGGATAAATTCACTACACATCAATTTTGCACTATATAAATCCTACTATAACTATAACATAGGACAGTAATTATGAGGCTTTGCACTCGTTTGGTGGGGAGACATTTTTACTGCAGTAAAATCCGAGTTGAAACGTGGAAAACTCACAAACAAGAAATATTCAAAGAATACTTATCCTGCACTTTACAAACTTGGTCAGAATGATCTATGATATAAAATAAAATAAATGGCTGAAAAATAGCATCCAACAATACGTATATCCTGAGAAAACAGTAAAATAAAGTAAGCTAATTTTCAACGCTTGCTAGTCATGCGGCCAACGAGAGAAGAAGGGTTAGACATGAGATTACACTGTTATGGTACAGTCTCAGCACTGAGATCCGGTCAATACTAAATGTCTATTTTTCTTGGACATTGGTCAGATGCCTGCGGCCTCCCGAGAAAGCATTCTCTACATTTAAGTAATTCTAATTTTCAAATTACATCACCTTAATGTTTCAGTATTTTATACTTGTTTACAAAAATAAATTTATTATTGATCTCTAATGCAGATTAGTAATAATTCCACCAAAATTTAAAATAAATCGAATTGCTCCTGATTGAATGAAATTCTGTTTAACCATTTTGATGGATTGGTAAATTAATAATTCAGCTATAAAATAGGAATCACAATCATTTGTGACTGGAAAGGTAAGAATGTTTAGAGTACCATGTAACAATGGACAAAGTAATGAAGATATAAATTATCGCATCCCGTTATTATGCATATAACCTGACACAATTCATATCTACCAACCAGTTTTCATGAATTAATATTGACAGGAATAAAACAAACACTTATCAATAGACAACAAATCCTTTTGCTATATAATTAGCCTTCTAAACTGTACAGGGGCCACGGTGGCAGAGTGGTAACACTCTCGCCTCCCACCTCTGAGGCCGGGGTTCTATTCCCGGCATGGCCTCAAGTGGGAAAGCTGGTAGTTGCTTGCCGTTGGTCGGCAGTTTACAGTACAGAACCCTAACAAACTGTATGTACTGGTTTCCTCTGCCCTTCCAACTCCCCGTCGTGATATGACCTGTACAGTATTGAAAGCGACGTAAAAACCCAAATAAATAAATAAACTGTACATTACCTGGGGTATGCCTAATTTATTATAAATATAACTCTGTTGTAAAGTACCTTTCATTTATCAGCAAATGTAAATTCTACTTTTTGAGAACCCAAAACATTATCAAAAGAAGTTGGAAACAGAGTATAAATGTTACTTTTTTAATGTATCAAAATTCCAAATGTAGATGTACACCATTTTTGTTCGTTTCTTTTTTATTGTGATTATTTTATGATTTGGTTTTTGGCATATATTCATATGAGTATACCCAGTGGGCACAGACCTTTAAAACACGTTAGTTTAGTGTTGAGAATCGATCCTGACATTGATGTACACCTTTTCAACACTAAATCTAAGTGAATTTCCCAAAATGAAAAAATAGTCATATTTTAGACATGAAATACTGGTGATTTAGCATTGAAAATTAATCCTGACATATTTTCAACACTAAATCTAAGTTAGATTTCTGACAAGAAAAAGTAGTCATTTTCCACAAGAATAATCAACACTAAATCTTGTTTAGATTTCCAACATGAAAAAGTAGTTATGTTTTAGACAAAAAATCTTGGTGATGTAGGTTTGAAAATTGATCCTAAAATTGATGTACACTTTTTCAACAGTAAATCCATGTTTGATTTGTGAAGGGGAAAAGCAGCCATATTTTGGAACAAAAACATATTGATTATGGGAAAATGTATCATATGAGTATGTTAATTGTGTACCTTCCACAAAAGTGGTGAGATCCCCCCCCCCCAAAAATAATGAAAATTGTGTTATAGCTAGGTAATTTTGATTAATCCTTCTTAATTCTTACATTGTCATTTTTAAATTTATGCGTTTTACCTCAAGAAGTACTTTTTATTAGTTAGTAAGTTAATTACTCTGTATTTACAATACATCTGGCTATGAAATTAACACAAAATTTCAAATACACATTTGGTGTTTTAATAGCAGCTCTAGTCTCAAAGGATAACCATCAAATTAGATATTATTTTTAAATTAAAATTTTACACTGAAAACTACCCTTGTAAAAATTATCCTTTCTAATACATATTATTTACTTCATCTGCAGTACAAATTAGCACATTGGTGAAAAATCAAAATCAATAGTATCTAATTAATACATACATATTTATAAAATCTATGTGCTACAGCCCCTCCTGTCAGACAAATATATTTAGATAGTTTGTAATAAATACATACATATTTATAAAAATCTCTGTGCTAGAGATCCTCCCATGTACAAGACAAATATATTTAGATAGAATAAGAGAATCACTGGTCAGAAGCAGCATGAACCTAAGCTCTTCATTTATAACTTTTTATCACTCTGAGAACACAATAGCTCTGTAGTGTCACAGAGTCCACATATTTATCTCATCAGTGCTCCTTGCTGTACTCATTCCTAGGTCTGTGACCAAAACTAGTTACTGACAGGACCACACAATAGGAAGTGTTTACTCTTTCTCCATGGCATGGTGTGGGCTTGTCTAGCTAATTCCACTATTTTGTGCTCAAAGTTAAAAACTATTTAAGATGGGGAAGCAGTGCGGTGAAGTTTTATACATTTAGATGGTTGTGTTTTTTTTCAAACTATATTAAAAAAATGAATATTTTGAAAGACAGGCAGCAAAAAAAAAGCATTTGTGATCTTATTTAAGATTCTCTTTCTAATTTCAATGCCTATATTTTTAAAATAATATTTAACAAGTTTGACTGGATAAAATAATTAGACACAGAGAATGTCACTTCACAAATATTTCATTTGTTTAAATATATTACCAAGAATTCATCAGATAATTGAAATTGGAATATCATATTATATGACATACAATAAAGGTTATATGAGTGGAAAATACAAAATATCATATCCTGAGTGATGAAGTTTGATTGAATGCTCATGCAATATTATGAACACATACAATTAAACAACATCCTTAATGAACAAGTTATCATATATGCAGGAATTAACTGGAAAAATACCATTTCACATATTATTACGAGAATTCAGCTAGCCACATGAAAACCAGTGGTTTGAGCTGAGAAATAAAAAATTACATGCCATGATTTTATAAAAAAATTAAACTGTGTTGGAGTAACATAGATTAAAATATTAAGATTAATTTGCAAATGAAAACATACTTCAACATTTCACCCATTGGATTCAACCTGATTTCACTGGTTGGATCGAACTAAAAATGGTTTGCAAAATCTACATGTATTTCAACTAAATTCAAAATTGCAAAAACTACATGTATTTCACCCATGTATTCAACTTTATTTCACCCATTGATTTCAACCGTTGAATCCAATTAAAAACGGTTTGCACAATCTACACGTATTTCAACCAGATTTCACCCAATGGTTTCAACCTGATTTCACCAGTTGGTTTCAAAATGATTTCCATCATTGGATACAACTAAAAATGGTATGCAAAATCTACAGGTATTTCAACCAGATTTCACTGTTCTATTCAACCTGATTTCAAAGTTACATGTCTGCTGGGTTGTTATATCTGACTAAAGTTCTTCTAAAATTTACTATCTTTGTCCCTGGCCAGTCTCATGCTATACATCAAATGCAGTCTTCCGGCAAAAATACTTATATTTATACATTATAGATTTGCTCTTTAAACAGTAGTTTGCTTTTTTTAGTTACATATTTTATACATTTCCAAAGTTTAAAGTTTAGCAGAGTGAGTGATGTAAATTCACTAAGTTTTTTGCACCTAGTGAATATTTTTCAATTTTTTGTTTTAGTAAATATGGTCCAACCTTGTTTTGTCTGTAAACTCTTTTTTTTACTGTATTAATGAGTATATCTATATTACTCCTTTTCTGTATATTTGCTTCATGTAACACCTTGACTTGCTTTTGAAAAAAAATGAATAAAAGATAAAAAAAAAAAAAATATGGTCCAACCCTGCATTATCAAAAACTGGAAAAATATTTTGTAATGGGACAAATCATGTGGTGTAAGGACAACCCCCCAGTGGACAAAATGTCGGTGGACAAAACACTAGTCAAAATTTCAGGGGAGGACAAAACGCTGGCTAGTTTGGGACAGGAAGGACAAAATACAAATCTTATCAAAACACTTATTTTTTTCGTACTGATGATCAAGTAAACTGAAAAAGCCTCTAGCAGAAAATAGGCTCTATAAAAACCTGCGGTGGAATATACCTCAGTGTAAAAGTCCTCTAACTAAATGGTACATAGCACATTTACAGAAGCACTGCCAAGTAGTATACACTATACTTTTCTACTAGGATTATATGTTGATATACTAGTTTTCTACTGTGAGTTTTTCTGCATTTTTTTCCACTAGAGATTTTTTCTACACTCAATTGTCGACACATACAGCAGTTTACTGTGATGAACATATAACATGAAATCATAGAGTAAACTTCAAAGGGGCTTTCCATAATGAACAATTGTATAACTATAAAAAAGCTTGGAGAGAAACATACTTTAATTTAAATTTGTATTCCACAATATTTCTTATTTTCAACTTTTTCATTTTAAAATAACTGATTCTTTCATTATTTTCCTTTAAAAACATAAAAATCAATTGATTAAATTTGATGTAACTTTTTCAGAATTTAACTTTTTTTCAATTTAATCTTATAATTAATTAATTTAATTATAGCTACTGTAGCAAATTCTAATTGAAACATAGAAATACAGTAATAAAAAAACTTTAAAAGAGTGAAAATGTAAAAAGTTGGACAATAAATTCTTGTAGTGCAATAGATATAAATATTTACATTTAACAAAATTATGACATTGGGGTGAGTGATTCCAGTTTTGTAAATTGTATATCTCATTATCTCATGTTTAAACATACACTGGTTAACAAAAAAAGTTTATTGACAAAGTTATCCATAAAAGATGCAATCCCCAGTTTGTTTGATGATGAGACCTAACTTGGCACACACACAAAAGAGCCCAATCTCCTTTGATATTGGTACAGTTTAACTGTGACACAGGTAAAATAAGGGTCACTTTAAACAGGTACATTACCCTAATAGACACAGATCTAGATTAAGGGGATTGGGAGGAGGCATGGATAGGAATAAGGAGCCCCAAGACAAAGATTTTAAACTCTAAAAGAGGGGGGGGGGGGGGGGGGGGCGTGCGGCCCTGAAGCCCCCCCTAGATCTGCCTCTGTCTCTAGCCTAAAATTGCTATTTACATAGATGTAACTATTCAAAAATTTGTTCCGAAGAAGTTTAAAATGTTTGTTGGTATTTGTTAACAATTGCATAATTTACACTCTTTGAAATTACCTGAGAGAGAGCATTCTTCAAAAATATACTAAACAAGAGTGAGAAGTTGAACAATAAAATCTTGTAGCTCTAGTGCAATAGATATAAATATTCTTTCTATTTACATTTAACAAAATTGTGACATATTTTCTACGTTTATGCTGTTAAACTGACAGAAACTAAAAAGTAGTGAATTTACGTCCATTGGCGAATTTACATCATTTTCTCTGTGTGATATCGGGCGTTTTTATTGTTGGCAATGTCCAGCAGATACTCCGACATTTACACAGTCGTCAAACGCCCCCAGTCCAATGCGGGCTTCCGGGACCTCGGTCGAACGAGTATAAAAGAAATAGACGAAGTTTCAGTTATTTGGTTATAGAAAACAAAATACCTTAACTTTTGAAGGTATTTTGTGCTCTGTTAGTGCATTTATAGGGGCTTTTGCTATGGCAGACAAAATTTGTTTTATAATGGCCATTAATCTTATGTATCACAAGGAAATGTAAAAGAGTCTGAATACTTGTTCCATGTGTTCCCGAATACCAAAAAATGAGGTCCTCATTCTCTTTGAATACCTGTCCAATAAGTAAAAATTTCTAACTTATTGCTAAAGATTGCTCAAGCAAAAGTCTGTTAGGCTATAAAAGTTTCCAATTTTCACCAAAAACTAATATTTTGGTAGTTTGAATTTAAAATATGTCTTGAATATAAATGCCTATACACATAAGCCTTATTGGAGTTCCGTTCATGGAAAATGTATGTGGATAAACAAATCTACGTAGATCTCAACCAAGAAGTGATTTATACTTGATAAAAATTCAAAAATATACATACTTTCTTGCATAACACACATCATACTTAATTTTTATAGAAAACATTTATAGGAATGGACAAAACTGTGATTTTTCAATGTAAAAATATTTTCTTAACTACTGTTTTCAGTCGTCTAAGGTGGGCAAAAATAGGGATTTTTGGAACTGCATGAATCCATTTTGGACTTTTTTATTTATTTAAAAAATTTAAATTTACCCTTTTTAAACGGAAAAAATTTAATTTGTGGTGCTTTTTATTTAAATAAAGCCATAGGGTGTTGGCAAATATTTTTTAGAGTGAGGAAACACAAGAAATTAAATTTTGAGAAACTATTTTCTTCAAGGAAATAACATACATTAAACATTCATAATTACTGAAGTAAAAATATGGCATGTGTACCATTTTAAGGACATTTTATTGTAGTTTTAGATTTTCCTTAGCTTAATAAAATTAATTGTGGATATGATAAATATTACATAAAATGGTGTGTACAACAAGTATCAGCCAATCCATAATTCTCGTGGAATCCACCAATGCTGGACCAAAAACTACATATTTTTTTTAAATCTGATATTTTTATCATTTTAAAGGCAAATTATTACTTCTATTAGTTCTTAATTGAAGCAGTTTTTGTATATTTGCCAATTTTTTGATTAAATGGTGAAGAAAAAATTGCCAGGTATGTTTTAAAACTACCTGAAGTTAAGGACGTTAGCGGTTGTTCACTGCAGTGTCTAGCCATTTAGAGGACAATTATTACTGGGGACTATCCGCCCCCACACTTTTCCAGCTATGTCTGATTTTGAAAGTGATCTCTAAAATAAATAACCATTTAAGAAGGTGTGAGGGAGGATAGGCCCCAGTGAAAACAACAACTGTGATCCATTGGGTGTAAATAGATGTCACAATGCCATATCAGCTTAATAAAATATGTTCTTAATTCTCTTGTAAAAGAAATTATCTTACTCCAGTATTATTATGTTCAGTGCCATTAATTTTATTTTAAAGTAAATTTTGGATAAAAATCATTCTGCACTATTCTTTTCGTAATAAATTGTGAATTCATCTACATTCTTAAAGAATGCCAATTATAGGAAACCATTTGTCACATGTACCCATTTTTAAATTTTTTCAATTTTTAAAATAGTTTACTTGCCAATATAGATATAAACATATAAAAATAAAATCTGGTCTAATTATTTCACTCTTTATATTCAAGATATATGCACATGTCTAGGCTTTAAATAGAATTCAAAGGCAATAGTCATTTTTTTGTCAAGTTAGCATTAATTATTAATTTTAATTATTATTGTTATTTATGAAGTATTATGAATTAAGTGTTTTTTCCATCAGAAAGTCTAGTATGTTCACAGAAATATGTATTTCAAACTCCAAAACAATACTGCAAATCACACTTAGTGCTAGTATTCGTGGAATGTTGAGCACACATTGAACTGGGCCCGGATTCACGAACAATACTTAGATAAGGTGACCTTAGATCTAAGTAAGGGAAGGTTTTTCACTTGACTAAGTTTTTCTTAGAATTGGTATTCACGAAACAATACTTAGATAAGGTGACCTTAGATTTTAAGTAAGGAAAAAAACCTCTCCTAACTCTTTAGTTACGGTTGTGTCAGTGAATCTGATTGGCCAAGTGGTATGGAAAATTTTGGTCTATACATTGGATTGTTTATGATAATGATCCTCTACAAAGAATATTTGTCACAGCTTATTAAAGTGAGATTTTTAATTATTTTAGCTGATGAGCTTGGAGAGTAAAATTAATTCCTAGTGAAAATTTTAATGTGTTCCTGTCAAGTAGAATCTAGCCATTAGTAGAAATTATTTCTGAAGAATTAGTTAAAACTTCATCTTACTAAAATTTTGACTTATACACTAACCACGTGGATAAATAAAATTCCCCATCCAAATACAACACTATTATTGCCCAATGTTTACAAACTAAATCATGTAATATTAACATCCTGTCCTCTCAAGGTAGCTTTCAACTTAACTTAAAATCTAAGTATGGGTTTGAAGGTCACCTTAGAGTTAGGAACGTTCGTGAATAAGGTTTCATAATTTCTTACTTGAAATCTAAGTAATACTTAAAATTTAAGTTAGGAATGATCTAAGTATTGTTTGTGAATCCGGCCCCTGGTATTCATGCAGACTTTTTAAAAATTATATAATTCGAATTTAACAAAATATTTTAAAGTATGACTGTTTGTCCAATATACATTCATTAATTTATTGTATATTTCAGGCCTTGCCTTACTAAAACATTGTCCACACTTACAGTTATGGAATTTATTTGATTTTTTGTTATATGTGTCTTATACTCGTTTGTGTGAGTCCCCGGAAGCCCGCATTTTCTCGTAGTCGATTGACAACTGTGATTTAGTATCTGTCTAAAAATGGCTGTCGCGGCAAACCAAGAAATAAAGCTTGGTAAGAAATATTTAAGCCGTTTAACTGCATTGTCATGTCAAAGGAACCAAATATTAACATCATATATATTAATGTTATTTTGTTTTTTGCAGATGGGATTCAGGAACAAGGATTTATCAACGTGTATAAGTCACTTCCAGAGGTAAATCTCCTTTTATCGCTCACCTTTGCATGATGCATCTCCTTGATATGGGAGATTACCAGATCATTCAGATCAAAAACCGTTTCGCCCAAATATTATGCACATCATTCTCACAACTTTTTTGTAATACATAGAAATGCTGCTTGAACAGCGAGTATTTTATGTAAAAACGTCTGTTTAGTTAAAACGTGAGGTCAGGGAGTTCCGTGGGGGTTTCCTACTAGTGACACAAGAACTAATATAAAATAAATTATGCAAATTAGAAAATGTGTGGTCATGGAATTCTGTGGGGGTTTCGTAAAACTATTATAACATAAATTATGCAAATTAGAAAAGTATTGGCTAATATCACGGATCCGTGATCGTTAAGGCAAATTAATAGGCTTGTGTCACGGACCCATGTTTTAATGTCACAGCTAAGTTTGATATCATTATATTCGGTATTATATTAAAATGTTTTCCATGAATGAAGAATATCTCTTACCTGTAAAGCATACATTCCAACTTATTTAAGAAATTTCCAAACACATGTGTATCATTTATGCCATTTTGAATATTTAACAGTGTTTCCGTTTATGCACAAACGTGCGTAAATTTACATCAAAATCAAGTGATTTACGCACATAATATTTACCTGGGGGTCAGACTGATGCAGAAGTATTTGTGAAAAAGTAATATTGATATTTCATCTATATATGCAGCAACTCTTTATTTATTCCAATTTCAAAACAAAAATGGCCGATTTCCTGTTTGTTTACCTGTCAATGCGCATGCGTGGGATCAAAAGGTCGAGAGGTGAAGAGTTCACGAGGTCACGCATGCGCATTTGCATTAGTCAATAACAAAGGACTCGAGATTTTTTTAATGAAAAATAGATGCACATGCAATAAAAACAGCACTGAAGATAAGCTATATATTTTAAAATTTCATATGAGATGAGAGCTACGCAGTCTTAAACGGCCAGTGTTTTAATGTACCCTTGCAAATCTTATTTGAAATGTTACATATCGAAAGAAAAGGTGATCTTTGCAAGGACACCATTGGAAACAACGTCTCCGAACGATGACAAATACCTTGTGCAGTGGGAGACACGTTCTACTAAATCTTGGAAATTCTTGAATTTTTAACCCCGGAAATCTCCCCGGAAAATATTACCTCTGAAATTCGAAAATATTTACGGGGGTTGTAGCAAAAACACTGTAACTTTGGAACCACTCAATGGCTTTTTGTCAAATAAAAAGCAACATAAACTACAATAATTTCTCTTCCAAACAGTATAGATATCATATATGTAGTGTAAATAAAATAATTTTTTAGAAACTAACAACATATACTATATACCATGGAAAATTCAGTAGTGCTTCTGTTCATTTTTGCTACCTTAAAAATCATTCAGAAATAAGAAGAAAAAGGTGACTGTTTTCTTTACCCTGATGTACACAGGTGTACTTCAGATATTTTTATGAATGTACAACCATGTACAATGTACTATAATTTATTGTCAAAGTGATAAATAAATTTAAATCTAATTTATTGCTTTTTAGTAACTGGGTGTATCCAAACATTGTTTGTTGAGGAAAATGTGTCAGAATATTACTTGTACCCCATTTTCGATGCCCCATGGGTACATGGTACCCCACTTTCGTAACTTTAACACACACACTGACTTTGTAAGGTATTTTAGGTATTGTTTGTCCATTATTTATCTAACCTGCAGTTTAAGGAGAAGGGGCTCAAGCCAAACTGACCCTCAAAAATTTTGATTGACCCCCGGTTTTCAAAGGAGGGGGTCAATTGACCTCCAGAAAAAAGAGGCTCAGGAAACACTGTTGAGATATTGTTGTAGCAACTGATAGGTGGAGTTGGAAATCCAAAAATGAACAGAATAACTTTTTTCTCAACAAGTAATTTACCTGTTGGGGTAAATAAGCATAACAATCATAATGACCAAAGCATTTTTTGTCAACAATTAATTTACCTGTTGTGGTAAACAAACATACCGTATTTTTCCAAAATATGGCCCGGGCGTTAATTATTTTCAAATGGCATCAGAGCAGACGTTAAATTGAACCAGGCGTTCTTTTGAAATACAAAAAACAGTGTTATAAATTGTAAACAGTGTGCTTGGTACCAGGCGTTAATATGAACCAGGCGTTTATTTGAACCTGGGCGTGATTTTGGAAATTTACGGTAATATCAATCATAATCACTGAATGGTGTTTGTCAGTAATATGAATAGGCAGTCCGATTACAATCAGTTGACAGCAATTAGTGGGGAGTGTTGATGGCATGGCATTTACTCAACCATGATTGCTAGTAGGTATTATGTAATTGACTGGTTTGGCAGTCTGCATGCCAGTCTTGACTGCAATCAGTATGGGGATGAGTAACATGTCAACTAGCTTGAATTTTAGTCAACACTTGATTGGCAATCTAGTTACACCAGGAGACTATAAATATCCCCACTTTGAAGTGGCTGGTCATTCAATCAAGTGTTGTTGTGATATACACACTGACAAAATATACACTTTGATTAGTGGCCAGCTGGCCATACATATAGTGATTTTACTGGCAATTCATTGATTAGTGCTTTTGGATGACAGACTTTGGTGACTTTAGTTGATAGGCATTTACTAGTGGGTTATGGCAAACCAAGCATGGAACTTTATGAGCTGTAAAGATACCCATGTACGTAAATCTACCATATTATGGTGGATTTCGGTCTTAACTTCAAATTTCCATTACAGGAACAAAACACTAATTTCGTCAAATAACCATCAACAGTTCTTGTCAACTTTACACAACTGACATTTCGTGGGGGTTTCCTGGAACTCATGTTTTCTAATTTGCATATTTTATACTATAATATTTCTAGAAAACTGGCCTTCCTCTAGTCTTTTAATGATCATGGACAAAAAGTAAAATTGTTGGAATCATTGCATGACCTAACCCCCCAAAAAAAACTGGTTAATAGTGTAGTAAAATGTGCATATCATTAATTGAAAAGAATATAGTACATTGTATGACCTATATGACACCAATGTAGAGATTATGTAAAGAATAATGTAGGTAATGTAATACCATTGGTTCTAACTCTTTTTCTTTGACTTCTTGATGTAAAAGAAGCCTTCAAAAAGAGTTTTATTCGTCCTCTATCACTTGACATCTCCTCCATCTTTGATTGTTAGAGTAATTGATTCAGTAACACATTTACAATGAATGATAATAAACAGGTAAACTAAGGTTGCTAAAACACAAAAGAGACTAATATGAATTGCAATTAGCTTAGTTCTTAACTAGTTGCCTGAATAGTTATATAAAGGCAATATATCTTTGTTCTTGCAATCCTTTATGCATAATTTTAATCCTGATGAGTCATCTAAAAGAACTAGATCTTTGGTGTTTTAATCCTGAGTAGTTATCCTATATTAAACTAACTATAATCCTAATTAAGGCTGCGATAGGTTACCCAGTTAGCCGAAAACGGGTCAAAGTCTAAGAAACCGAGTACAAAGTGGCGAAGCGGGTAACCGAAAAAATATTAAATATACTGTAAAACAACAAAAAACTTGGGTAAATGTCAATATTCTGTCAGATTTCTCTAACTACTGATAGTTTTTCACGTAATTTTCCTTATTTATACAGATATTTAACATTATTTTTCGTAACATTTTGTTTACATCATCTGCCATATTTGCTTCTCTGCTACTGCCACTGGATAACAACTAAAACACGGTTACCCAAATTTGGATCGGTTCTTGCGAGACGAATACCCGGTGTCATTTTTTTAACGCAGTCACAGTCTTAATCCTAATGGGAACTATGAAGAGCACTATTAAGTAAAATTAAATTGGTGTAAACATTTGGATCACCCCAAAAAATCAAAGGAGGCCAATTTTCCACCCCCCACCAATTTCTAGCAGGCCAATTTGCTGGGAAGTCATTTTTCCTGGAGGCCATTTTTTAGGAGGCCATTTTTCTGTTCCCCAGTGCCAGTATGGGTGTTGCTGTCTGTTGTCCATACTGATTATACCTCAGACATTTTGGAGTAAAACCATGTGAAACAATCTGGACCATTAATTCTGCTTCACAGATAGGGAGGATAAGTATAGATTTTCTTAAATTATGTCGTTTTAAAGTGTCAGCAACCTTCATGGGTTAGTTTTCAGTGGTGACTCCTGCAGACCAAAACATAGAAATCAAGATATTGTCTTCTCAAAATATCAAAATTACTCAAATCGAAAGTTCAGTTCTATTAGGGTGACCCGCATTGATTTATTGCACCAAAACTATGGAATATTAAGTAATCATCATTTCTCAGTATTATCTTTTGTAATAATCGATTATTCACCTTAAATTTAACTTTCCTGAGGAACCTCAATATCAATGTGTTTTAAAATATTTTAGGCCTTAAGGGCTGACGGGGTATTATTTTCACCCATGTTGTCCGGATGGGTGGCCGGGGGGGGGGAAAGTTTGTCCAGGCTATATGTCAGAAACCATAAGGTGTAGGAAGTTGATGCGTGGTAGGGACATTGGTTAGGGGGTGAAGGTGTGCAGCATCATGATGTGACCTTGATTTGACCTGTGACCTTGTTACAGTGACCTTGAGTTTGAAAACTTGTCTGGACTATATCTCAGCAACCGACAGGTGTAGGAAGTTGTATGTGTGCAATGTCATGGTGTGACCTTAACTTGACCTTTGACCTTGCTGTAGTAACCTTGACCTATAAAATGTTGTCCAGGCTATATCTCGTAAACTGTAAGGTGTAGAAAGTTAATTGGTAGGGACATTGGTTAGGGGGTGTAGGTGTGCAACGTTATGGTGTCACCTTGATTTGACCTTTGACCTTGCCGTAGTGACCTTGACCTATAAAATATTGTTCGGGCTATATCTAGGTAACTGTAAGCTATAGGAAGTTGATACTTTTTAGGGATTTTGGTTAGGGGGTGTAGGTGTGCAACATCATGGTGTGACCTTGATCAGACCTTTGACCTTCCCGTAGTAACCTTTTACCTTTAAACTCTTGTCCGGGTATATCTCGGAAACCGTAAGGTAAAGGAAGTTGATACGTGGTAGGGACATTGGTTAGGGGGTGTAGGTGTGCAACGTCATGGTGTGACCTTGATTTGATCTTTGACCTTGCCATAGTGACCTTGACCTATAAAATTTTGTCTGGGCTATATCTCAGAAACCGTAAGGTGTAAGAAGTTGATTCTTGGTAGCAACATTGGTTGGGGGTTGTATGTGTGCAGCGTCATGGTGTGACCTTGATTTGACCTTGTCATAGTGACCATGAGTTTTAAAATCTTGTCTGGGCTATTTCTTGGATTCCATAAGGTGTAGAAAGTTGACCATTGGTATGGACATTGGTTAGGGTTTGGTGTGCATCATGGTGTGACCTTTAACTTTGGCTCTGCCAAAGTGTGTTCAGCTGCCATATTTGAGACCTCTATGTCTTATGACAAAGATATATGGATTGCTGCAACTGGTTATTATATGCACTTTAACGTAATTGTGCTTTTTCTATTGACAGCTATTGTCAAATTAACAAATTTTACAGCTTCATAATTTTTAGTTTACTGATTAATACTGTCATCCTGCTATTGAAATGTTTTGTTTTAATACTTAATCTTTACATATATTTTCTTTCTCTTAGATGTTTTTTCACTACTTAAACATTATTTGGAGCTCTGAAAGTATCCAGACCTGTTTCACTACTTCTATATCTCATGGTGTTGAAAACTATTTCCCCAGGCTGTGGGGTACGGGCATCTCTGATGCTATTTTATCTAATAAATTGATGATGGGTATTTTTGGTGGATTCTAAATGTCGGAGCACATTTTTTCTTACTGAATTTACCTATACTTCATCCCAAAATATTGGCAATATTGGCCAAAAGTGGATTAAAGTAAGTGATTATGGCTCAATTATTGGTTGGAAAAATGGAAGAATAATTGACAATGAAAGTTGGAGATGAGTCCCAACTCCCATGCAGTCTTAACAGCTTGAAGATTAGTCAAAATGACTGATGATCATATAGATTGGTCGTGGGTACTCAGGAGTCAGGACGGAAACGTTGACTGACAGAGGTTTGTAAGAATGTTACGTTTTTGTGTCTTCACCAGGATTATACTCCCAACCTTCACAATAAATTAGATGATGCTGGGGACAACATTATCAGGAGAGTTGGGACTGATGATGTTGAATATTTTATTATTTTGCTGTGGTTAAGAATCCATTAAAACAGAGATTAAATGTCATTAAGAAATTGATTAAAATTAAAATTTATTCATTTCTGAATCCTGTCTGCTGGTTTCTTTTGTAACTGGGCACAACTTGAACAAAACTCTTATTTAGGCTTATTATATATATGTGTTAATGTGAAATTCAGTTGTATAGGATATGCATTGACACAGGCACGGTTTATGAAATGTAATCTTCAATTTGTACATAAAATAAGTAGTGTAAGTTGGACAACAAGTAATTAATTGATTAATTAATGTATGGAATGATGATAGTTTTTGTTATAATGTTGGATAATCTTTAACTGTATGTATTTTACAGAAACCAAGCACCACTGTTCGTTTTTTCGACAGAACTGTGAGTATGCAATTTATAGCCCACATCATTATCACTCAGACAAAAGTTGATGAATGGGCAAAGTTTTTGTGTAGTTAAGCCTTTATAGTCTGACCTTTGGTAATCAAAATATTCAATTTTATGATCATATATTGTAACTCTATCGGTTTTATATTTCCCTATTGTTCTATTATTGTTGTACACAAATGCATATTTTCCTCAGAAATATAGTGAAAAAAGTAGTGATGAGATGGTGCAGGTTCATCAAAAATTAGTGTGAAGCTTCTCATTTGCAAAAAAAACTACTCGATAAAATGTGAGAATTCCTTCAGATTTATGGTATGTTTGTGATATGTTATGTTTTCCAACTATTTTATGCAATGACAATAGGCATTTTTAAATTAATATTTGGTTTCGGTATTTCAGTAAAATGGTCTCAATACTGTGATACCCGTAAAACCGTCTTATCTCTTGTGAAAACTCTTTACTAAAAAATAATATATTTTTTTTAAATGAATGTTGTCTGCTTTTGCTATTTTAACTTGTCCAACAATTTCGTTTGTATATGTTTGGATTTATGCTGTTGTTGTAAAGTTTAATTTTGGTATTTCAATTGATTGGGATATTAAAACTAGTAACCAATCGATAGATACAAGCAACATGTCCTGTCTGTTCTATCAACAGGATTTCTATGCTGTGCATGGCCAGGATGCACTACTCGCAGCCAAAGAGGTCTACAAAACCATGGGTGTAGTGAAATACATCGGGCAAGGTAAGAAGTGCAGTGCATTAGGTGGATCATTTCATGAGGGGGATGGGAGTGTTGGAGGGGGAGGGTTCGTTTTGAGTCCAGATTACTTTTAATAATGGCCTCAATTTTATTGACCAGTATGACCCATTCTAATTATCATAAATCTACAACACTGAAATCTTCAGTCTCATTTTGTGGTTTGTTAACTATTTTTAAATGACTGATTAATTGATGGTGAATCACTAAGTTACCTCTCATATTAAAGCACTGACTAGAATCGTACTTGTTCTACTTTTATCTTTTGTTTGAGTCTGTTAAATCTGGGGTCTTATATTTGCATTTGTAAAACCTGAGTATTAGAGTACTACAAAGAAGAGCTTGACCCTCAACAGTCCTAATGCAAACGGCAATATTCACATGCAAAATATATTTAATATAAAACATTTCCCTCCAGGTGGCAGTAAGGTGGAATATGTGACGATGAGTCGCATGAACTTTGAGTCGTGGGTGCGGGATTTGTTACTGGTTAAACAGTATCGTGTGGAAGTCTACAAAAACAAAGGTGGGAAGAATAACGACTGGTCTCTCAGCTACAAGGTAAACAATAGCTATTCATAGTTAAGACACATTTTCAGGTCATAAATCAAGGTAGGAAGAATAACTGGTCTGGTCCCTGAGCTGCAAGCTGACAGTGGCTGTTCCTTGTTTGGTATTGAGTGGCCAGTGAAGTTTGTGATCTAAGTTTTATGATAATATCAAAACTTTACATAATAACAATATATCGGAGAATTATAGAATACCATTCCATTGTTTTGAACATAAGTATTACTTATCTTTGGAGTTTAAAGGGTAATGTGACAAACTTGCATAGAGGATAAGCTTCACTGGCTGAATAGCACACTTTCTGGCCAAAATAAGGTTCAATTCAATTATTGGATTCAGGTCCGTCGCGCCGCCGCCGCCGTAGAAATTTCCTTGTGGACACGATAACTCAAAAACAAATTAATATTTTTTTTTCAAACTTGGTACACATGTTAAGGGTGCCCAAAGGAAGATCCCTATTTTTAAGGTGACCTTAAACTCCCAGTAAAAAAGAACTTATGGCCACCTTAAGGTCAGAAATTGGACTTTTGGCCACTTAGAGCCCTGTATGATGCTCAGCTGGCTGAAATTTTACCTGACAACGCATTAATATGTTCTTAGTACATGTGCCGAAAATCATGACTTTAAGTTGAGGAGAAAATTGTGTTTGAGGCCCATAAATACCCCCACTTAGGGATTTTTCGCTATACTTTTCACATATTTTGCCCTATAATTTGGAAGTGGTAATTCTGATGAGTCTCAAACTGCGCTAGGTATAACTTTGATATGTAATCCTTGTCTGTAGAAAATTTTAGGGCTGTAGGTTTACCCAAAGGGGTCGACTTAATCTAATCTAATGTGGACTTTTATAGTGCTTAATCTCCATCACTGATGGACTCTAAGGCGCATCTAACCATAAGCAAAGGCAATTAGCGTTAATCAAGGGACAATAGCCAGGTCGTACCAAAGAGACACAGATGTGACGGGGGAGGCTATGGTGGGTAGGCTTTTGCAAACAGGTAAGTTTTAAGCTTGCTTCTGAAGGAGGCAACTGATGTTGCACAGCGGACATCTTGAGGGAGTTCATTCCAGGTCTTAGGAGCATCAAAGGCAAAACTCAGGCCAAAATGTTTGGTTGACTTAAAGACTGATGAATGAAAAGGAGGAACTGTAAGGTATTGATGATCTGGGTGACTACGCCTAGTACTATAGGGACAACTACTGGGAGACAGGAACGGTCCAAAATAGGAAGGAGAGCCACTATGCAAGAATTTATACACAAGTGTTGCAGTTTTGAAAATACATCGGTACTTAACAGGCAACCAGTGGAGTTTCTTTAAGATGGGTGTGACATGAGCATACTTTCTGTGATTTGTAACAATACGAGCAAGGGTGTTCTGAATACTTTGCAATTTGTACTGATTGAAACCGGACAAACCTCTGAACAGAGAGTTACAATAGTCCAGGCGACTACTGACCAAGGCATTTGCAGCAAGGACTGCAACATTAGGAGTAAGATGCTTTCTAATTCTACGGAGGTCGCGCATCTGAAGAAAGCACGCTTTGCAAGTCCTCTTGATATGCTCGGAGAATGAAAAATCTGCATCAAACCACACACCTAGATTTCTGACAGAATCAACCGGATGAAGAAGGCTACCAAGAATGCTAACAGGAAAATGAGAGGAAATCTTCTGACGTTGAGCCTTAGAACCAAAGACAATAAATTCAGTTTTTTCAGGGTTGAGCTTCAATTTGCTGAGAGACATCCACTCTTGGACATCATGAAGGCATGCATTTAGCTTGGCGAGAGCCGAATGAGCATTCTTATGGGAGAGATGGATGTATAACTGAGTGTCATCGGCATAAAAATGGAATTTAATATGCGGGTGGAGGCTAATAATTTTACTAAGTGGAGTTGTATAGAGTGAAAACAACAATGGACCCAGGACAGAACCTTGTGGAATGCCATAGATGAGACTACTTAATTCAGATAGTGTAGAGCCTATCTTGATGGCCTGGCATCGATTTCTTAAGTAGGAAGCAAACCACCTTAGGACTGTTCCACCAAGACCAAACCAGGATTTAAGGTAGCCAATGAGAATATTATGGTCTATAGTGTCGAATGCGGCTGATAGGTCAAGAAGTACTAGAGCTGTGGGTTCGCCGCGAGCCAGAGAGAGATGAACCTCGTTTTTTATGGACAATAAAGCAGTTTCTGTGGAATGACCTGGCTTGTATGCTGACTGATGAGGATTGTCCAGCTTGTTGCTATTGATGTGTGACGTCAGCTGCCTGGCCACGACTCGCTCCACCAACTTTGACAAGAAACAAAGACCAGACACTGGGCGATAATTCTTAAGGTCGTCTCTGGGAAGGGAAGCCTTTTTTATGAGGGGGGTGACAACCGCCTGTTTGAAAGAATTTGGGAAAGATCCTTCAATGAGAGAGAAATTTACCAACTTGGTAATAGAAGGGAGGAGGATATCAAGACAATCCTTAAGGAGGAATGTTGGTATAGGGTCTAGCGAGCAAGATTTAGTGGGAGATTCACAGATACACTTATGGACCTCGTCTTCAGTGACAGGTGTAAAGGCATTGAAAGCAGGAGGGACTGAGTCAGGTACATCATTGAAAGAGCTAGAAGTAGGAAAGGTGTCCCTGATTTTGCTTATTTTATTGGAGAAAAAAGAAGCAAACATGTCCGCAAGGCTTTTATCTGAGCTATGAGCAGGCAGGACAGTCTCAGAGGTACGATGCAACACCTTCCTTAATGACTGCCATAGCTTCTTGGGGTCACCACTGTTTGCAGTTATGAGATTAGTGTAGTATGAACCCTTTTCTTTGTTAGCCAGTCGATTGCACCAGGCAATTTGCCTGCGGAGCCTTGATCTGTTCAACTCTGACTTATGTTTCCTCCACATCCGTTCAAATTGCCGCCTAAGAGATCGAGCCAAGCGATACGAATCAGACAACCACTCATCTGACTGCTGTTTTGCCTTGCGTGAGATGATAGGAGCATGCTTGTCGAGTACCATTGTTACACCAGTTATGTACTGATCATACAGTTCTGCAGCAGTACCTTTAGGGGACCGTACAAACGGTATATTACTGAGGTCATTGTGGAACTGGTCGATATCAATCCTGTGATACCGACGATAAGAGACCCATTTGTCGATACTGGTAGGTGGGCGGGAGAAATCAAGTTGGCATCTTATGGCAGCATGGTCAGAAATGAAGTCTCCAACACTAACATTGCGGACAAAATCCGAGTCACAAGGAGATATCAAAACATCCAGAGTGTGCCCCAGTAAATGACTTAAGGTCTCAAAAGTGCCCACAGAGACCCAATTTATGCACTTTTTGCCACTTTCAAGCACTGTAGCTTTCAAAGTATGTCTCTCATCTAAGTTAAATATCATCTGGGAATATATCTATGTGTTTTCTTATATGTGCCCCAACATTTAGGCCTTTAATAGACAGTTAACCTGTGTATCAGGACCATAAACACCCACCCGAGTGACCCTTATAAGACATTTTTCACATCTTTTTCCCTGTAACTTGGAAATGGTAAGTCTGAGAAGTTTCAAACTGTATAAGATATATATTCTGTGTGTAATCTTAGTATGTAACAGATTTTAAGTCTGAAGCTTTAATTTTGAAGGTCAAATTGAGGTCTCTAAAAGGCTCCCAAAGACCCAATATTTGGACTTTTTGCTACTTTTAAGCTCTGTGACTGTCAAACTATGTGACTGATAGAGCTCAAATCCTATCTGGGAAGATATTAGTATGTTATTTATATATGTGCCAAAAATTAAGGCTTTAAGAAGACATTTAACCTGTGTATGAGGACCATAAATCCCCACCCGAGTGACCATTTTTAGACATTTTTCACATATTTTGCCCTGTAACTTGGAAATGGTAAGTCTAAGAAGTTTCAAACTGTATTAGATGCATATTCTATGTGTAATCTTAGTATGTGACAAATTTTAAGTCTGAAGCTTTAATTTGAAGGCCACATTTAGGTCTCTAGAAGGCCCCATAAAGACCCAGTATTTGGACTTTTTGCCAAGTTTAAGGCCTGTGACTGTTAAACTATGTGACTGATAGAGCTGAAATCTCATCTGGGAATACATTATTATGTTCTTTTTACATGTGCCAAAAATCAAGGCTTCAAGTAGACATTTAACCTGTGTATGAGGACCTTAAACACCCACCTGAGTGACCCTTTTAAGACATTTTTCACATATTTTGCTCTGTAACTTGGAAATGGTAAGTCTGAGAAGTTTCAAACTTTATTAGATACATATTCTATGTGTAATCTTAGTATGTAGCAAATTTTAAGTCTGAAGCTTTAATTTGAAAGCCACATTGAGATCTCTAAAAGGCCCACAGAGACCCAATATTTGGACTTTTTACCACCTTTAAGCCCTGTGACTGTTAAACTATGTGATTGATGGAGCTGAAATCCCATCTGGGAATGCATTATTATGTCCTTTTTACATATGCCGAAAATCAAGGTTTTTAGTAGACATTTAACCTGTGTATGAGGGCCATAGACACTCGCCCAAGTGCCTTTTTGGACATTTTTTCCGTATTTTGCCCTGTTATTTGGAAATGCTTAGTGTGACAAGTCTTAAACTGTATTATATATAATTTTTGTTTGTTATGTATGTCCCCCAAAAAGTTTCAGATCTGTAGTTTAATTGCTAAGGTCTCTTTAACAATTGTAAAATGCCCACAGAAACCCAATTTATGGACATTATGCCACTTTAAAGCCCAGTAACTGTCAAACTATGTGGGTTATAGAGCTGAAATCTTTGAATTTTTAAAAGGAAATGCCTGTCTATTTAAATTTTGAATATTAATAATGTTATGGCTATCTTAGTCTTTTAAGAACTTATTTTTGTGTGTTATACCTCTGCTTGCTGAGTTTTTAACTTTTTAAAATGAAACTGGTTAAACATATTCAAGTAGACAAAATGGACACTTTAAGTGAGCTTTAAGTCCCAATATTAATGAAATTATATCCTTATGTAGTAAAAGTAGGGGATTTTTAACCCTCAACTAGCCCAGTTTTATTCAACTTGCCTCAGTTAATTTTGACACAGCTCCTACAGTTATGAACTCATTTCAGTTGATAATCACATACTTAAAATTCTCAATTCTTTTTGTATTTGAGTACCCCTTTTATATAGATTGTTTGTTTACCATTTATGCTGTAGCACTCCATCTCTTTGTAGTCCCAACCCACAACCCCCACCCGGATTCCCCCCACCCACCTCTGGGACCTCCAGCTATATTGAGTGACACTAAATAAACAAAGGTATTTAATGATATCAGATGAGAAACAAAGAACTCAATGGGGTTGCAGATCTTGTGTAATAGTGAGAGAGGTGTGGAGAAGGGGAGAGGGGTGGGGGTGGGAGGTGGTGGGCTTCATTACATATAACACAAAGGGGAGTCAGAACTGAGATTGTATCACATATTTAGGTTGCATATATATGGACCACATATATAGGTATAGAGGAAATGAATAACTGAAAACAATTTGCAAATTCTAAAAATAATATAATAAAATAATAATATAAATTTTTTTTTAAATAATATTTTAGTTGTGAACAAATATAGAAACAGATATGCGCTTTTGTGATTATGAATTTTAGAATGGACATTGAATCATCAATCATTTAAATACTTTGAAGGAAGATTGAAAAGTATGATGAGTTGAGTTAAAAATAATATTTTATTTGTCAACAAATATAGAAACAAATATGCTCTTTTGGGATTATTATTTTAGAATGGACATTCAATCATCAATCATTTAAATACTTTAAAAATAGGTTTAGAGTTATCATTGCAGGAAGATTGAAAATATAATTTGAGTTATGTATTCGGCGTCTGGGGATACACCATCTTCCTTGGGAAGATATAAACAGAGTAGATTGATGTGCTGAAGTTCATATAATAATGGGTAATTATGTTTTAAAAAATTCCCGATCAAAACCTGTGGCGTGAGTGATGACCTGTCTGGGGATATGTTGGCGCCGAGTTGGCCCAATCTAGTTAAATAATTAAATGCATTCCTTAGAATCTGCAAGTACTGAGATCAAGTGTAATGAGCGTTTCTTTTACTTGAACAGTCAGACCAAAATAAGAATTGTTCACATGATTTCTGGATAAATGAAAATCAGTGACTGTGTTACCCTTAGGAAATACTACTTTCTGGTAGAGGTACATAGCAATATAAATATCTTTTATAAATGTCCCTAATTTTGTACAGTTTCAGGCCAAAATACAGCTTGTATACTTTAAAATAATCAAGTGGTGAGATTCTAATATTACCCAGAGAGTCTGTTAGTTCTGAAATTAAGCACAATAAATGATTTATTTTTACACAGCATTTTAGGCTCAAATTTTACCATGTAAAAAATCCCACACAAAAACAAGTGTTTTGGCGAGACTTAAATGTTATATCTGGAATTTACTAGTTCAGAAATTAAGTGCTGTACAAGTATGATTATATTATATTTTACTCTTTAAGGCATCTCCTGGGAACCTTACACAGTTTGAAGATGTTCTCTTTGGTAACAACGACATGTCAAACTCTGTTGGGGTAATTGCTGTCAAACTTGGCACCGAGGATGGAGGTCAAAGGGTAAGTGCAACAGCAAACATGATGTTATAAAATTGAACAATCTGCAAATAGAAGGTCTGGCAGTCAATATTCTACTGTAAAAGAATGTGTTTTGTTTAATTTTATTTATAATTTACCATTGCAATTGAGGTTTATTTGTATGAGCAGAATATGCTACACATATGCTAATAATACGGCATGAAGCATTAAGATTTGTCAAATTGGTGAACCCATATACAAGTTTTGGAAACAAAGCCAAGGAAGGTTAAATAATGGTCTTACATCTAAAGGCTAATATTATATTAGCTTTAATGATATTTGACAGAAATCTCAAAAAAATTTGTCCAAAAATGAATATTTTGAATGATGAAAACAACCAGTGGTTTTAAAAGTTTACAAACAGTTGTACTTTTTTCTGACATAAGCAACCATTAACCAGATAAAACGGTTTTCTGTTCTCAACCTTCCTTTCAGACGGTTGGTGTTGGCTACTGTGATGCTTCATTGAGAAAAGTGTTGGTCAGTGAGTTCCCTGATAATAACCAGTTTTCAAACTTAGAGGTAAGGAAGCAGATTCTGTGTGTTATTTTGTATCCCTGCATGATCAGTGACCCATCTGAAATCATTTGAATGGAAGATGTGGATCTTGTTAATTATTCCTACTAGCGACGGGTCGGTAAGCCCGGTGTCTCGGTATCGAGCGTTTTACTGAAATACCGTGGAGAGATTTACAACATGTCAGCACATATAATGCTTGGAAGTTTTAAAATATTGGGAATATACCCAAACTATGAAGAAATTATAAGTTTTTATCCGATATTTCTTTGTATATTTGCAGACTTTTATAACGATTAGGTGAGTAGAACTGCTATTTTTGGTTATGATACTTTATAACTTCAATCTCGCTTGTCAACACACATAATCAAAGGGAAATGTGAAATATTGGAAACACGTTAAATTTGAAGAAATTGCACAGTTTTATCTCATATTTTTGTGCATTTGGGGACTTTTGTTGCGATTTCCTTGACAGGAAACATCCAGGTTTGATTGGGGCATACTACAACCGAGAGTCAAAGAATCAGAACTGTTTTGTTTTCGTGACCCCCTGATCTACACATTTTTCCCCAATTCTTACAAATTTAGTTAACTGGTTAATTTAATTGTATCCCTGGATGAAAGTCGGGGATAATTAGGATTCAGTACGGTCACGCAGCCACCGCAGAGATTTCCTTTCGGACGCGATAACTTAAAAAACATTTTAGTTAGACCTTTCAAATTTGGTATGTGGGTGTATATGGGCAATGCCACAAACACTATTGCAAACACTAAAGCTTGTGGGGGGTTATCCAGTGGCAACTGTTGCCATGGCAACACTTTTAAAATTTTTTTAATGTTTTCTATAACCTAAATATTTCAGCTAGCTTCACGGTCACGCAGCCACCGCAGAGATTTCCTTTCGGACGCGATAACTTAAAAAACATTTTAGTTAGACCTTTCAAATTTGGTATGTGGGTGTATATGGGCAATGCCACAAACACTATTGCAAACACTAAAGCTTGTGGGGGGTTATCCAGTGGCAACTGTTGCCATGGCAACACTTTTAAAATTTTTTTAATGTTTTCTATAACCTAAATATTTCAGCTAGCTTCATGAGATTTGCATAAAATGCAGATGGATGGGAAAGCTTACGAGAGTAATTCGTAACAACTACTGACCAAAGAAATTTGTCTATTATCGGAAGAGAAAATATATATATTTCTTCAAAGAAAAGAGCAGAAGTGCAGTTTATTTTATTTGATGAATCCAGATAGCAGTAACAAAAACAGGAGCACCCAGCCATTAAGGCTTAGATGTGCTTTTGTGAAATTGAAGCGAAAATTAAAAAAAAAAATTGACAAATAAAAACAGCATGAATTAATTTATTTGAACTAAACAAAATAAAGATAAATATTTCAAAATATCTTGATGCATCTTCTCACATTTTTTACAGTTGTCTCGCCTGTTCAAGTGAAGGGAGACAGTCTGTCTCGCACTGAGTTTTGACGAGAGCGAACAATGATAGTCCATCCTCGAATTTGAAGGATTTAATCTTAAAGCAGAAATTATTGTTGTGAAATCTCACGGATTTTTGTGACCTCATGAATATTAATGAGTTGTCCATGAATTTTGATCTTCAAGTCAAATATTGTGAAGAAATGACATGGTATTGTCAAATATTACAGTTGTCATGGCTGGAAACACAACTTGTGGGATAAATATATCTAATTAAGCGTCCCGCAAGGGACGCTTAATATCTAATTAAGCGTCCCGCAAGGGACGCTTGTTTGTGTATGGGAGAGCTTCAGGCTCCGCCGGCTCCGGCGGCTCCGGCAGCTCCGGCGGCTCCGCATTTTGTTTTCCTTATAACTCTGTAACCGTTAGGCGGATTCTTTTCAAATTTGGCAGGTTTAGGCAGTAGCCTTGGGGAATTTTTTTGAATATGCTGCAGTGACATTTCAACCAATCAGAGAGGTCACATGACCAAAAATGTCTTTTTTCGGTGGGGAAGCTTGTCCGGATGATAACTTGAAAGGAATTTTATCAATTCACCTGAAACTTGGCAAATACATTCATTCTATTAAAATCTGGAAATCATTAGATTTTGGCATTGATTGGTCAAGAAATGGCCGAGTAATTAATGATTGATTAATCATTACGAATTTTCCAAATAAGGAAAACACAAAAATGTTTATATCTCGAAAACCGAGCAGGGTATCTCTGCAGAGCAGCTATCCCAAAGAGCTTTCACTTGGTGAAGTTTCAGACCCATAGCTAATTACTCACCTACTCAAAATGAGTAAATGCGAATTATCTCTAAAAGTATTGCAGATAGCCAATTTTTCTCAAATTAATCATTCACCTACTTTTGGGAGAGCTTTCACTTGGTGAAGTTTCAGACCCATAGCTAATTACTCACCTACTCAAAATGAGTAAATGCGAATTATCTCTAAAAGTATTGCAGATAGCCAATTTTTCTCAAATAACTCATTCACCTACTTTTGGGAGAGCTTTCACTTGGTGAAGTTTCAGACCCATAGCTAATTACTCACCTACTCAAAATGAGTAAATGCGAATTATCTCTAAAAGTATTGCAGATAGCCAATTTTTCTCAAATAACTCATTCACCTACTTTTGGGAGAGCTTTCACTTGGTGAAGTTTCAGACCCATAGCTAATTACTCACCTACTCAAAATGAGTAAATGCGAATTATCTCTAAAAGTATTGCAGATAGCCAATTTTTCTCAAATAACTCATTCACCTACTTTTGGCAGAGCTTTCACTTGGTGAAGTTTCAGACCCATAGCTAATTACTCACCTACTGAAAATGAGTAAATGTGAATTATCTCTAAAAGTATTGCAGATAGCCAATTTTTCTCAAATAACTCATTCACCTACTTTTGGGAGAGCTTTCACTTGGTGAAGTTTCAGACCCATAGCTAATTACTCACCTACTCAAAATGAGTAAATGCGAATTATCTCTAAAAGTATTGCAGATAGCCAATTTTTCTCAAATAACTCATTCACCTACTTTTGGGAGAGCTTTCACTCTGTGAAGTTTCAGACCCATAGCTAATTACTCACCTACTCAAAATGAGTAAATGCGAATTATCTCTAAAAGTATTGCAGATAGCCAATTTTTCTCAAATTAATCATTCACCTACTTTTGGGAGAGCTTTCACTTGGTGAAGTTTCAGACCCATAGCTAATTACTCACCTACTCAAAATGAGTAAATGCGAATTATCTCTAAAAGTATTGCAGATAGCCAATTTTTCTCAAATTAATCATTCACCTACTTTTGGGAGAGCTTTCACTTGGTGAAGTTTCAGACCCATAGCTAATTACTCACCTACTCAAAATGAGTAAATGCGAATTATCTCTAAAAGTATTGCAGATAGCCAATTTTTCTCAAATAACTCATTCACCTACTTTTGGGAGAGCTTTCACTTGGTGAAGTTTCAGACCCATAGCTAATTACTCACCTACTCAAAATGAGTAAATGCGAATTATCTCTAAAAGTATTGCAGATAGCCAATTTTTCTCAAATAACTCATTCACCTACTTTTGGGAGAGCTTTCACTTGGTGAAGTTTCAGACCCATAGCTAATTACTCACCTACTCAAAATGAGTAAATGCGAATTATCTCTAAAAGTATTGCAGATAGCCAATTTTTCTCAAATAACTCATTCACCTACTTTTGGCAGAGCTTTCACTTGGTGAAGTTTCAGACCCATAGCTAATTACTCACCTACTGAAAATGAGTAAATGTGAATTATCTCTAAAAGTATTGCAGATAGCCAATTTTTCTCAAATAACTCATTCACCTACTTTTGGGAGAGCTTTCACTTGGTGAAGTTTCAGACCCATAGCTAATTACTCACCTACTCAAAATGAGTAAATGCGAATTATCTCTAAAAGTATTGCAGATAGCCAATTTTTCTCAAATAACTCATTCACCTACTTTTGGGAGAGCTTTCACTCTGTGAAGTTTCAGACCCATAGCTAATTACTCACCTACTCAAAATGAGTAAATGCGAATTATCTCTAAAAGTATTGCAGATAGCCAATTTTTCTCAAATTAATCATTCACCTACTTTTGGGAGAGCTTTCACTTGGTGAAGTTTCAGACCCATAGCTAATTACTCACCTACTCAAAATGAGTAAATGCGAATTATCTCTAAAAGTATTGCAGATAGCCAATTTTTCTCAAATTAATCATTCACCTACTTTTGGGAGAGCTTTCACTTGGTGAAGTTTCAGACCCATAGCTAATTACTCACCTACTCAAAATGAGTAAATGCGAATTATCTCTAAAGTATTGCAGATAGCCAATTTTTCTCAAATAACTCATTCACCTACTTTTGGGAGAGCTTTCACTCTGTGAAGTTTCAGACCCATAGCTAATTACTCACCTACTCAAAATGAGTAAATGCGAATTATCTCTAAAAGTATTGCAGATAGCCAATTTTTCTCAAATAACTCATTCACCTACTTTTGGGAGAGCTTTCACTTGGTGAAGTTTCAGACCCATAGCTAATTACTCACCTACTGAAAATGAGTAAATGTGAATTATCTCTAAAAGTATTGCAGATAGCCAATTTTTCTCAAATAACTCATTCACCTACTTTTGGGAGAGCTTTCACTTGGTGAAGTTTCAGACCCATAGCTAATTACTCGCCTACTCAAAATGAGTAAATGCGAATTATCTCTAAAAGTATTGCAGATAGCCAATTTTTCTCAAATAACTCATTCACCTACTTTTGGGAGAGCTTTCACTCTGTGAAGTTTCAGACCCATAGCTAATTACTCACCTACTCAAAATGAGTAAATGCGAATTATCTCTAAAAGTATTGCAGATAGCCAATTTTTCTCAAATTAATCATTCACCTACTTTTGGGAGAGCTTTCACTTGGTGAAGTTTCAGACCCATAGCTAATTACTCACCTACTCAAAATGAGTAAATGCGAATTATCTCTAAAAGTATTGCAGATAGCCAATTTTTCTCAAATAACTCATTCACCTACTTTTGGGAGAGCTTTCACTTGGTGAAGTTTCAGACCCATAGCTAATTACTCACCTACTCAAAATGAGTAAATGCGAATTATCTCTAAAAGTATTGCAGATAGCCAATTTTTCTCAAATTAATCATTCACCTACTTTTGGGAGAGCTTTCACTTGGTGAAGTTTCAGACCCATAGCTAATTACTCACCTAATCAAAATGAGTAAATGTGAATTATCTCTAAAAGTATTGCAGATAGGCAATTTTTCTCAAATAACTCATTCACCTACTTTTGGGAGAGCTTTCACTTGGTGAAGTTTCAGACCCATAGCTAATTACTCGCCTACTCAAAATGAGTAAATGCGAATTATCTCTAAAAGTATTGCAGATACCCAATTTTTCTCAAATAACTCATTCACCTACTTTTGGGAGAGCTTTCACTTGGTGAAGTTTCAGACCCATAGCTAATTATTCACCTCAAAATGAGTAAATGTGAATTATCTCTTAATAGTATTGCAGATAGCCAATTTTTCTCAAATAACTCATTCACCTACTTTTGGCAGAGCTTTCACACACGAAAATGAAAAATTGTGAATATCTCGGAAAAGCTATTTCTTTTGCTTTAATGCTCGGCGGGAGATACACACCGCGGCAGTGGTTTTGACAAAAATTTTTGTCTCCCCAAAAATGGTGGCCATTTTGAATTTTCAAAGTTTTTGCAAAACACAAAAATGCTTATATCTCGAGAACCGTGCTATATGGAGCGAACTCAACAAAATTTTAGACCTGCTGGGTATCTCTGCAGAGTAGCCATGCCAATTTTCAAAATATTTTTGTCTCGCCAAATATAGCGGACATTTTTAATTTTTTTATTTTTTGCAAAACACAAAAATGCTTATATCTTGAAAACCGTGCTAGATAGAGCAGACTGCGCTTACTTTGGTTGCCACAACAGTATAAGGCTAGAAACGAAGCATTTTCTTAATACTTTAGCACTCACCTTTATATCCTTTTCGGGACGCTTTGTTTTTGCTATGCAAAAACATTATCTTTTTTTTTTGCGAGCGATCCTCTAGTTAATAATCGTTATAAGCACTGGAAGTTTATTTTTGATAAAAAGTGAAAATAAAAATAAAATTGCCTTATGGTTCCTGTCTTTTGAGTGGACAATTTGGGGCAAGTTGTGATCAGAAGGGACACACAATATGGGGCGAGTTGACCTGAAATTTCTGGGGCAAGTTGGCACTTGGGACGAGATGCCCTGTAAGTGCACTAGAGCCCCCTAGTGAGTAGATTTATAACTATATATGTAAACATGTGTTCCAGTGAGAATATGTAGTTTATTTAGCGTGGGTATTAGCTTTGAGAACTTAGTAGGCTGAAATATATAAATTATATCCGCAATCGGCATATCTTTGGAGTTTTTGGCTGGGCCTGCAACTTTTTCTTGCCCAAGGCCCTGCGGTCCTACAACATATTTTGCTAAGTGGGAGATAACTTAAAAAAGGTTTTTTATGTAGGTAGAGTTCATCCCCACTGTCTTTCAGTATCTTGATCTTCAGTCAACTATTCCCCAACCTAATAGCCCTCTGAAATTTCCACGTATCTCTTTGAACACAAAGTACCCAGTACACATTGTGGTCACACTTGTCAGCTGTATACAGTGGTATGCACCCTGCCAATAGCTTTCTCTAATTTTTCTTAACTTGCCAGTGATCTGTAATCTTCCATAAAATTAATGAAAACATGAAAACATAATACTCTGTACGTCACGCTACAACCATGTCCCGTCTGGGGATACACTGTGTCGAGACGCAGTATCTAGTTAATGTCTATCTTTGTTGAGGTAAGATCTTAAAAGATACAGAGTAAGCTGTTTTCAAATAATTGGGTTGGTACAGTAGAAATTCTGGTCCACTCTAACAGTCAAACACTGATGAAAACATTATTATTGACATTTTATGATATTTGTGACAGATACTGGTAGTAAATCTGTCCTCAATGTAATGTTTGCCAATAGATGAAAACTTCAAGTAATTTGTGTTATATTTTTCAGACACTGGTGGTACAACTGTCCCCCAAGGAGTGTGTGCTGTTTAGTGGGGAGGGGGGAGACTTGCCCCGGGTCAGACAGGTAGTTGAACGAAGTGGAGTGCTCATCACTGAGAGGAAAAAAGGTGGGGTAGATCAAGCAGTCAGTGTGTACAACATGTAGTATTATGATTACTATCATAATCACATAGCTTTATTTTGATAAAGAGTGAAAATAAGAGTGTATTGATAGATGGTTATGTTAATTTGGTGCAAAAAGTCTTTCATATGGCTGTCACTGATACTTTGAAACTTAACATCAAAGTCTACATGATGATAATTTAAAACTGCAAATTGCTGTCACAAGATATTATGAAGTGAGTAAACTTGATATTCCTCAGTATAAAGTGAAAACACGAGACACATTTCATCAAATTTGTGGGTTTTTAGCCCAAAGCCGGTAAAGGTTGTGAAGGTATTGTGTTCATCATACTGTCTGGCTGGGTGGGCAGGATTTCATTCTTTCTACCAAGTTAAAACAAAAAACTGTATGGTGGTGTACTGTTTACAACACCATAAATTTATTCTGAAGGTAAAGTTTGAAGCAAACATGGTCTGTATGGTGTAAAATTTTAATAATATCAGCTGAGTCATAGTAGTGAGTGGTGTGCCTGTTTGCAACTGATAGACAAAGGATGGATGAATAGAAAGATAAGTCCATGTGTGGTGACTTTTTTTATGTTATATCATTTTGACAGGTGATTTTTCAACAAAAGACATTGTTCAGGATTTGAATCGTCTTCTCAAAATGAAGTCAGGAGAGCAGACCAATTCAGCCGCACTACGTATGTATAGTGTCTTTTACAAAAGTGCAACTTAAAAGTATAATAATAAGGTTGAATATAATAATTCTTTCGCAGTCAGAAAGGTGAATAAAGGGTTTTTGTCCACTTAATGGCTTTCAAGGTCACTTTTATGACCCTGAAAAGGTCAATTTTTTAAAAAAATTTTTACAACTCTGAGCAAAATGCTAGGTATGATTTAGCTATTAGACGCCTCCTTTTAATCAGCCTACTTCTTATATTATTTAATATTTAATCTCTAGCAGGATATCATATCACCCAGGTGGTGTTATGTTTCACATTGTTTCATTGCCAGTTACTATTAGTATTAGAAGATTAACTTGTTACTATCTTGTCTTGAAAATTCCCATTTGAAATAGCTCATTTGAGAGAATATCGTGGAATTAGCTTCACAATTCAATACAAGGTGTCTGCACACTGATGATCCTCATCCACATCTAGATTGAAAATCTAGAATTAGTCTTGTTATTGTTCTGTTTCCACGTGTTTACATTTTGTGCTTACAGCTGAAATGGACAAAACACATGCTATGGGGTGTGTGGCAGCTCTTATCAAGTACTTAGAAGTAAGCATATGAATTGGTATTATTTTTATCCCCTGTCAACAAATATTGAAGAGGGGGATACAGGAATAGTCAGCGTCCATCTGTCCGTCAGTCTGCCCGTTCTTCCATTGATCCATCTGACATGAGTGTCCTCTCACATCCACAATACTTGACCGATCCTGAACAGATTTTCACAGAATGTGTGTCCAAGTGAAAAATGTTACTACAAACATCTTTGTCAAAATTTGATTAAATTCTATGGAAATTTTAGCACTGCTTATGCATGATCCTGAATCCAAACCTAAAGCTTCACTGCTATCACTCTTTCAGAATATTGTCATGATGACAGAAGGTCAGACAAAATATTCTGGCCAAAATTGTTGTTATTGTTACCATTTTATTTTGAAATTTTTAGGCGGGTTGCGTGTAACCAACCCGCCTATTAGATTGATGTGTCCGACGTCCGTCTCTCCGTCTGTCCGTCTGTCTGTCTGTCCGTCTGTCCGTCCACATTTTTCGTTTCCGGACTCTAACTTTAAAACGGTTTGACCAATCAAATTCAAACTTCACAGGGAGATAGATCACCATCATAGCTAGGTTCCTTTCGAAATTGGTGAAATTCCGTGTGTTCGTTTGTCCGTTTTTCGTCCGTTTGTCTGTCCATCCATCTGTTTGTCCACATTTTCGTTTCCGGACTCTAACTTTAAAACGGTTTGACCAATCAAATTCAAACTTCACAGGGAGATAGACCACCATCATAGCTAGGTTCCTTTCGAAATTGGTGAAATTCCGTGTGTTCGTTTGTCCGTTTTTCGTCCGTTTGTCTGTCCATCCATCTGTTTGTCCACATTTTCGTTTCCGGACTCTAACTTTAAAACGGTTTGACCAATCAAATTCAAACTTCACAGGGAGATAGATCACCATCATAGCTAGGTTCCTTTCGAAATTGGTGAAATTCCGTCTGTTTGTTTGTCCGTTTTTCCGTCCGTTTCTTCGTTTTTGTCCGTTTTTCTGTCCATCCATCTGTCCGTCCGCATTTTTGTTTCCGGACTCTAACTCGAAAACGGTTACTCCAATCTAATTCAAACTTCACAGGGACATACATCACCATCATAGCTAGGTTCCTTTCGAAATTGGTGTAAATCCGTCCGTTCATTTGTCTTGTTTTTCTGTCCATTTGTTCGTTTTTAGATTAGAAGTATTACATTTCTTAGCACGTCGAACACATTTACCTTAAGTGGGTAACCTAACATTTCTTTCCTTGTTCCTAAATTTAATGAGAGCAGTTGCTAACCTTGTTTCCTGCGTGCGCAACCCGCCTTTTGGGGCACCTCTGACCCTCTTGTTGGTATTTGTATCCCCGGACGATACTTAGGATTCAGTATGGTCATGCCGCTGCCGCCGCCGCAGCCGCCACAGAGATTTCCTTTCGGACGCGATAACTTAAAAAATATTTTAGTTAGACCTTTCAAATTTGGTATGTGGGCATATATGGGCAATGCCACAAACGCTATTGTTTTGTGACTTTGACCTTCAATTTCAAGGTCACTGGTGGTTAGATCATCCTATGGTTGGTATATATAATACATATATATGTCCTCTGTAAGCATGCAGAAATTTGACCTTGAAGCTCTTCATTGAAGGTCATCCACAGACCCCCAAAGTACCTCACCGAGGCCACTTTTGGCCTTTTTTGAGATATTTTCACAATATTATACTTACCCTCCTCAAATTTTATAGCATATATTCATAACTATAAAATCTTGCCTGGGAATATTTTTGGCCTCATTTTGAAAAAGAAGATGGCCGCTATGGGCGTGTTTTCGACTTTCAGCAAGGACTTTTGTTGGCCCTCGTGAGCAAAGGGTATTATAGGTAGAGATCTCAAATTCGCAGGATATGTTCCCCATTTCAAAATCTTGACTGGGAATATTTTTGGCCTCATTTTGAAAAACAAGATGGCTGCCACGGGCGTTTCTTTACCAGTCATGAAAAATGCTTATATCTCCTTATTATTGGACCTAGAGGCTTGGTATGTCAAACCATCCTATAGGAAATCATGGGCTGGGAATCTTTTGATGTGGTCAGATTTGACTTTGAACCCCTCCTTTAAGGTCAAACAAGGAGAGCCAAACTTAAAAGTGCTTGTTAACTCTTATTATTGGTCCTAGAGGTATGGGAAATCATGGGCTGGAAATCTTTTGGTGTGGTCATATTTGACCTTGGATCCAACCTTCCAAGGTCAAATGAGGATAGCCAAACTTAAAAGTGCTTATAACTAGCTTATTATTGGTCGTAGAGGTTTGAGATGGTAAGAGGTTTTCGATGTGAAGACAACTTATAGGAATTCATGTTCCCCCCTTTTGGTGGGGTCAGATTTGACATAATACTCTGTATGTCACGCTTCAAGCTTGTCCCGTCCGGGGATACACTGCGTCGTTTCTGTTCATTTTCAAGTATTTTTCTTTACTTGAAAGAAACAGCTTGATATGTTCTTAGAAAATTTTTACAGTGTGTTGTTTAAATAAAATAACTTAATTGGAATAGTTTACCCTAGATTGGGTTAAAAATGTTGCTATAGCAACTGTTTTCTTTGGAAATTTTAGTAGTTTTCAGGAGTTGATAGGTTATACCTGCTCCCGACATCAAACGTGAATGTTAATTTACCATGAAACTTTCACAATAGGTCATTCGTTTACAGCCTTAATGAAATTCTGACAGATGCTATTGCCATGGTAACCATTACTTAGAAATTGCAAAGTGGTTTACAGAGCTGACACATTATGCATCAGATCTGCAGACAGTCTTAGCATTTGAGCCAGTGGCTCAGCCAAAGCTGAGACTGAGACCTTTGTGAAATCCACAAGTCTGAGTCCATGCTCAAGTAAAATGTCACAAGAATTGGAGACAAAAGTCTCAAGTTTAAACCTGAGACCAGGCTAACACATTTTTGAAATCCATCCCAGATTTAACTTCCATCTGCACTGATGTTGAAACTTCTGTTTTTCCCTTGCCATACACAGAAAAAAATGACTGTATTGGCACTTTCTGTGTACAAACTGGTATGTATACTATGAAGTCACAGTTTATTGTGAACCATTTATGATTACATGCAAATGGAAAGAAGCAAGTTCAGTGTATTTCAGTCAGCAAAAGGTTTCTGGTTAACTGTCTTGTTAGAGATTCAGTGCTTGGTTTGATGTTCACATGTATATTGGCACTACCTTATTAACATAAATAATTCAAATCATAATCAGTTGAGGGGGGTCTTTTGTGAAAGTTTGACCAACATAAGTGATTCATTCCAACTTGCTAAAACTCAAGAACGTAAATTTCAGTTCTTATAAAATTGTATGCAATTTTTTACTCATACAGCTAAAATTGGCAAACTTTACAGATGTTCACGCTCTTTTGTCATCCCCTCTGATAAACACTGTGACATCTACTTCAGAGGTGATAGACCAAAGAAGTGTGAACCCGGCAATTACCAAGTTGCATACCTTAGTTAAACCTGTTGCTTGTAACATTGGTGTGTATTATACTTGGCAGTTACTCTCAGATGAAGGGAACTTCAGTCAGTTTAAACTGTCAGCCTTTGACCTGACCCAGTATATGCGTTTGGACCCTGCTGCCGTCACGGCATTGAATCTCTTACCCAGTCAGTCTGAGGGAGGAAACCGGTGCCAGAGCATTTTGGGATTGCTGAATCGGTGTCGCACAGGTCAAGGTCAACGACTACTGGCCCAGTGGGTCAAACAGCCTCTGATGGATTTAAATAAGATCGGTAAGGGAAATGTTTTAGTATGAAATGTAAGTAATTGAACTACATGGGCCAGATTCCTAACACTGAATACCTGTAAATGGTAGTGCTAGGATGAGTTGGCTGTAACTTTGGCAATTACTTGTTGAGCCATATTTGGAGATACCTGTACATACATAAATACCTCTACAATTTAGGCGGGGCAAAAATATATTTCCTTACAGTAAAATAAGACTAAATAGAACTAAATGTAATATTTGGACCTTATTTTATTATTTATTTATATTTTCCTTCATTTACTCATGTTAGACTTGAAGTTCAACTCTGTTCTAACAGGTGATGCTTGATATGCCAAAATCACTGACGATCCCACTACCTATATATATATATGGATGGCACCATCGCTTAATGCATTTCTTTGTGTATAAAAGGTGAATGTTGATTTTACACAACAGGAAACATCTTTATAAAGAGGAAATAGGTGCAGTTTATGGCATTCTACTGAATAAACCAAATGATTGCAGCATGATCATGCATTCTTTTCCATCTTGGAAATGCTTTGAACAGTCTAATCTAATCCACTAAAGAATATAAATAGCATACTTCCATAGTGGTGGCATGATTTTTGAATAAAAATTCAGTTTCATGCTCCTTATAATGTGCCCGTTAAGAGATTAAGCACTGTGAAAGTATGATTACCTTACATTTGTACAATCTTCTGTTTAGAGGAGCGTCTAAACCTGGTTGAGGTGTTTGTTGAGGACACAGAATTGCGACAAACGTTACAAGAAGATCAACTTCGTCGGATGCCTGACTTCCAGAGACTTGCCAAAAAATTTCAGCGGAAAAAAGCCACCTTGCAGGTAAATTCAGTACTATTTTCCCACTTATCTCATATTTTGGCCAGTTACAGCAATTTACAAGAGTTGACTGTATTAATTAAGCGTCCCGCAAGGGACGCTTGTTTGTGTATGGGAGAGCTTCAGGCTCCGCCGGCTCCGCCGGCTCCGCATTTTGTTTTCCTTATAACTCTGTAACATTTAGGCGGATTCTTTTCAAATTTGGCAGGTTTAGGCAGTAGCCTTGGGGAATTTTTTTGAATATGCTGCAGTGACATTTCAACCAATCAGAGAGGTCACATGACCAAAAATGTCTTTTTTCGATGGGGAAGCTTGTCCGGATGATAACTTGAAAGCAATTTTATCAATTCACCTGAAACTTGGCAAATACATTCATTCTATTAAAATCTGGAAATCATTAGATTTTGGCATTGATTGGTCAAGAAATGGCCGAGTAATTAATGATTAATTAATCATTACGAATTTTCCAAATAAGGAAAACACAAAAATGCTTATATCTCGAAAACCGTGCTAGATAGAGCGATTTCGACGAATTTTTGACCCACAGGGTATCTCTGCGGAGTAGTTTTCCCAATTTTCAAAAAATTTTTGTCTCGTCCAAAATGGCGGCCATTTTGAATTTTCGAAATTTTCGCAAAAATTGCAAAACACAAAAATGCTTATATCTCAAAAACCGTGCTAGATAGAGCAATTTCGACAAAATTTTTGACCCGCAAGGTATCTCTGCGGAGTACTTTTCCCAATTTTCAAAAAAATTTTGTCTCGCCAAAAATGGCGGCCATTTTGAATTTTCGAAATTTTCGTAAAAATTGCAAAACACAAAAATGCTTATATCTCGAAAACCGTGCTAGATAGAGCGATTTCGACGAAATTTTTGACCCACAGGGTATCTCTGCGGAGTAGTTTTCCCAATTTTCAAAAAATTTTTGTCTCGTCCAAAATGGCGGCCATTTTGAATTTTCGAAATTTTCGCAAAAATTGCAAAACACAAAAATGCTTATATCTCAAAAACCGTGCTAGATAGAGCGATTTCGACGAAATTTTTGACCCACAGGGTATCTCTGCAGAGTAGTTATCCCAATTTTGAAAAAATTTTTGTCTCGCCAAAAATGGCGGCCATTTTGAATTTTCGAATTTTTCGCAAAAATTGCAAAACATAAAAATGCTTATATCTCGAAAACCCTGCAAGATAGAGCGATTTCGACGAAAGTTTTGATCCACAGGGTATATCTGCAGAGTAGCCATGCCAATTTTCAAAAAAATTTTATCTTGCCAAAAATGGCGGCCATTTTACTCACCTACTCAAAATGAGTAAATGCGAATTATCTCTTAAAAGTATTGCAGATAGCCAATTTTTCTCAAATAACTCATTCACCTACTTTTGGAAGAGCTTTCACATGGTGAAGTTTCACACCCATAGCTAATTACTCACCTACTCAAAATGAGTAAATGCGAATTATCTCTAAAAGTATTGCAGATAGCCAATTTTTCTCAAATAACTCATTCACCTACTTTTGGGAGAGCTTTCACATGGTGAAGTTTCAGACCCATAGCTAATTATTTACCTACTCAAAATGAGTAAATGCTAATTATCTGTAAAAGTATTGCGGATACCCAATTTTTATCAAATAACTCATTCATCTACTTGTGGGAGAGCTTTCACATGGTGAAGTTTCAGACCCATAGCTAATTACTCACCTACTCAAAATGAGTAAATGCGAATTATCTCTAAAAGTATTGCAGATAGCCAATTTTTCTCAAATAAATCATTCACCTACTTTTGGGAGAGCTTTCACTTGGTGAAGTTTCAGACCCATAGCTAATTACTCACCTACTCAAAATGAGTAAATGCGAATTATCTCTAAAAGTATTGCAGACAGCCAATTTTTCTCAAATAACTCATTCACCTACTTTTGGGAGAGCTTTCACTTGGTGAAGTTTCAGACCCATAGCTAATTACCTACTCAAAATGAGTAAATGCGAATTATCTCTAAAAGTATTGCAGATAGCCAATTTTTGTCAAATTAATCATTCGCCTACTTTTGGGAGAGCTTTCACTTGAAGTTTCAGACCCATAGCTAATTACTCACCTACTCAAAATGAGTAAATGCGAATTATCTCTAAAAGTATTGCAGATAGCCAATTTTTCTCAAATAACTCATTCACCTACTTTTGGGAGAGCTTTCACTCTGTGAAGTTTCAGACCCATAGCTAATTACTCACCTACTCAAAATGAGTAAATGCGAATTATCTCTAAAAGTATTGCAGATAGCCAATTTTTCTCAAATAACTCATTCACCTACTTTTGGGAGAGCTTTCACATGGTGAAGTTTCAGACCCATAGCTAATTATTTACCTACTCAAAATGAGTAAATGCTAATTATCTGTAAAAGTATTGCGGATACCCAATTTTTATCAAATAACTCATTCATCTACTTGTGGGAGAGCTTTCACATGGTGAAGTTTCAGACCCATAGCTAATTACTCACCTACTCAAAATGAGTAAATGCGAATTATCTCTAAAAGTATTGCAGATAGCCAATTTTTCTCAAATAAATCATTCACCTACTTTTGGGAGAGCTTTCACTTGGTGAAGTTTCAGACCCATAGCTAATTACTCACCTACTCAAAATGAGTAAATGCGAATTATCTCTAAAAGTATTGCAGACAGCCAATTTTTCTCAAATAACTCATTCACCTACTTTTGGGAGAGCTTTCACTTGGTGAAGTTTCAGACCCATAGCTAATTACTCACCTACTCAAAATGAGTAAATGCGAATTATCTCTAAAAGTATTGCAGATAGCCAATTTTTGTCAAATTAATCATTCGCCTACTTTTGGGAGAGCTTTCACTTGGTGAAGTTTCAGACCCATAGCTAATTACTCACCTACTCAAAATGAGTAAATGCGAATTATCTCTAAAAGTATTGCAGATAGCCAATTTTTCTCAAATAACTCATTCACCTACTTTTGGGAGAGCTTTCACTTGGTGAAGTTTCACACCCATAGCTAATTACTCACCTACTCAAAATGAGTAAATGCGAATTATCTCTAAAAGTATTGCAGATAGCCAATTTTTCTCAAATAACTCATTCACCTACTTTTGGCAGAGCTTTCACTTGGTGAAGTTTCAGACCCATAGCTAATTATTCACCTACTCAAAATGAGTAAATGTGAATTATCTCTAAAAGTATTGCAGATAGCCAATTTTTCTCAAATAACTCATTCACCTACTTTTGGGAGAGCTTTCACTCTGTGAAGTTTCAGACCCATAGCTATTTATTCACCTACTCAAAATGAGTAAATGCTAATTATCTGTAAAAGTATTGCGGATACCCAATTTTTATCAAATACTCATTCATCTACTTGTGGGAGAGCTTTCACATGGTGAAGTTTCAGACCCATAGCTAATTACTCACCTACTCAAAATGAGTAAATGCGAATTATCTCTAAAAGTATTGCGGATAGCCAATTTTTCTCAAATAACTCATTCGCCTACTTTTGGGAGAGCTTTCACTTGGTGAAGTTTCAGACCCATAGATAATTACTCACCTACTCAAAATGAGTAAATGCGAATTATCTCTAAAAGTATTGCAGATAGCCAATTTTTCTCAAATAACTCATTCACCTACTTTTGGGAGAGCTTTCACTTGGTGAAGTTTCACACCCATAGCTAATTACTCACCTACTCAAAATGAGTAAATGCGAATTATCTCTAAAAGTATTGCAGATAGCCAATTTTTCTCAAATAACTCATTCACCTACTTTTGGCAGAGCTTTCACTTGGTGAAGTTTCAGACCCATAGCTAATTATTCACCTACTCAAAATGAGTAAATGTGAATTATCTCTAAAAGTATTGCAGATAGCCAATTTTTCTCAAATAACTCATTCACCTACTTTTGGGAGAGCTTTCACTCTGTGAAGTTTCAGACCCATAGCTATTTATTCACCTACTCAAAATGAGTAAATGCTAATTATCTGTAAAAGTATTGCGGATACCCAATTTTTATCAAATACTCATTCATCTACTTGTGGGAGAGCTTTCACATGGTGAAGTTTCAGACCCATAGCTAATTACTCACCTACTCAAAATGAGTAAATGCGAATTATCTCTAAAAGTATTGCGGATAGCCAATTTTTCTCAAATAACTCATTCACCTACTTTTGGGAGAGCTTTCACTTGGTGAAGTTTCAGACCCATAGATAATTACTCACCTACTCAAAATGAGTAAATGCGAATTATCTCTAAAAGTATTGCAGATAGCCAATTTTTCTCAAATAACTCATTCACCTACTTTTGGGAGAGCTTTCACTTGGTGAAGTTTCACACCCATAGCTAATTACTCACCTACTCAAAATGAGTAAATGCGAATTATCTCTAAAAGTATTGCAGATAGCCAATTTTTCTCAAATAACTCATTCACCTACTTTTGGGAGAGCTTTCACTTGAAGTTTCAGACCCATAGCTAATTACTCACCTACTCAAAATGAGTAAATGCGAATTATCTCTAAAAGTATTGCAGATAGCCAATTTTTCTCAAATAACTCATTCACCTACTTTTGGGAGAGCTTTCACTCTGTGAAGTTTCAGACCCATAGCTAATTACTCACCTACTCAAAATGAGTAAATGCGAATTATCTCTAAAAGTATTGTAGATAGCCAATTTTTCTCAAATTAATCATTCACCTACTTTTGGGAGAGCTTTCACTTGGTGAAGTTTCAGACCCATAGCTAATTACTCACCTACTCAAAATGAGTAAATGCGAATTATGTCTAAAAGTATTGCAGATAGCCAATTTTTCTCAAATAACTCATTCACCTACTTTTGGGAGAGCTTTCACTTGGTGAAGTTTCACACCCATAGCTAATTACTCACCTACTCAAAATGAGTAAATGCGAATTATCTCTAAAAGTATTGCAGATAGCCAATTTTTCTCAAATAACTCATTCACCTACTTTTGGGAGAGCTTTCACTTGGTGAAGTTTCACACCCATAGCTAATTACTCACCTACTCAAAATGAGTAAATGCGAATTATCTCTAAAAGTATTGCAGATAGCCAATTTTTCTCAAATAACTCATTCACCTACTTTTGGGAGAGCTTTCACTCTGTGAAGTTTCAGACCCATAGCTAATTACTCACCTACTCAAAATGAGTAAATGCGAATTATCTCTAAAAGTATTGCAGATAGCCAATTTTTCTCAAATAACTCATTCACCTACTTTTGGCAGAGCTTTCACTTGGTGAAGTTTCAGACCCATAGCTAATTATTCACCTACTCAAAATGAGTAAATGTGAATTATCTCTAAAAGTATTGCAGATAGCCAATTTTTCTCAAATAACTCATTCACCTACTTTTGGGAGAGCTTTCACTCTGTGAAGTTTCAGACCCATAGCTATTTATTCACCTACTCAAAATGAGTAAATGCTAATTATCTGTAAAAGTATTGCGGATACCCAATTTTTATCAAATACTCATTCATCTACTTGTGGGAGAGCTTTCACATGGTGAAGTTTCAGACCCATAGCTAATTACTCACCTACTCAAAATGAGTAAATGCGAATTATCTCTAAAAGTATTGCAGATAGCCAATTTTTCTCAAATAACTCATTCACCTACTTTTGGGAGAGCTTTCACTTGGTGAAGTTTCAGACCCATAGATAATTATTCACCTACTCAAAATGAGTAAATGTGAATTATCTCTTAATAGTATTGCAGATAGCCAATTTTTCTCAAATAACTCATTCACCTACTTTTGGAAGAGCTTTCACACACGAAAATGAAAAATTGTGAATATCTCGGAAAAGCTATTTCTTCTGCTTTAATGCTCGGCGGGAGATACACACCGCGGCAGTGGTCTTGACAAAAATTTTTGTCTCCCCAAAAATGGTGGCCATTTTGAATTTTCAAAGTTTTTGCAAAACACAAAAATGCTTATATCTCGAAAACCGTGCTATATGGAGCGAAATCAACAAAATTTTGGACCTGCTGGGTATCTCTGCAGAGTAGCCATGCCAATTTTCAAAATATTTTTGTCTCACCAAATATAGCGGACATTTTTAATTTTTTTATTTTTTGCAAAACACAAAAATGCTTATATCTTGAAAACCGTGCCAGATAGAGCAGACTGCGCTGACTTTGGTTGCCACAACAGTATAAGGCTAGAAACGAAGCATTTTCTTAATACTTTAGCACTCACCTTTATAGCCTTTTCGGGACGCTTTGTTTTTGCTATGCAAAAACATTATCTTTTTTTTTTGCGAGCGATCCTCTAGTTCTATTCTTATATACCTTTAAGGGGCCATGGTGGCGCAGTGGTAACGCACTTGCCTTCCACCTCCGAGGTTGGTGGTTCAAACCCCAGACCTTATGCAGGAAAGTTGGTAGTTGCCGAAGGTTTACAGTACAGAACCTTGCCCAACTGTATGTACTGGTTTCCTCTGCCCACAAAACTGCCCGTCATGATATGCCCTGTACAGTGTTGAAAGCGTCGTGAAACCCAAAATAAATAAAAATAAAATAAATATAAGCTTTTAATATGCTTGATCTCCACTAAAGAGAAGATTCTAAGCCGCAACACACAGAAGGATATTCAGTCTCAAAGATCAGGAGGGAACAGAAAAAAGGTGAACGACATGTGGGCATAGGATTATTAACAAAGAGGCTATCATGGGTATGCTTTTAAACACAGGTGAGGCTTAAGTTTCTTTCTGAAAGAGTCAATGGAGGAAGAGCCATGAATGTCATCAGGCAGCCCAGTCCACACACTAGGTGCATAAAAAGCAAACTGACCCAAATAGACCGGGTTGTCATGGCCTATTCGCAAGTTTTACTAAAACATTTTGTAATCTCTTGGCCCTTGCCTGAGTTGTTGTGGGTGTGAAGGATTGGAATACTGATGTCTTCACCTACCTGTTATAATTGATGTAATATCAAACTTTGACTTCTTCCTCAGCCGGTGGCATGGTCAAGGAAAGAAAAGAGTTGAAATTGTTAATAATTTAGACTTTAAGCGTCTGATAAGAATGTAATAAAAATTTTAATAAGAAATAACTGAAATTCCATTACCTTAGGGATGTATGAAGTGGTTAAAAATGTGTTACAAAAGTAACAAGCTGGTTAGTGTTTGCTGGTTTTATGTTGCTATTTATCTTTTATTGCAGTGTTATGAGTCTTACATTAAATCTGTTTTTTGATTGCGTAAAATAGCCTTACCTTATCCTCACAAATGCTTACTTTGTTTTGTGGAGGCAAAAGGCGGCGACCAACAAGAATATTTAAAAATTATTCTTGTTCGAGAGGTGAACCCCGTAGTTAGGCACAACACATTGTCGGTTGGACTTTGTCGAGAGATCCTCATTCAATTTTTGGTCGTCGAGGAGGCAACACGTGAAGTTTTTTCAACTCTGACCGTTTCCAAGACGGCAGATGCGTTCTTTTAGAATTCATAGAGTTCGTGCTAAGAAGAAATAAGTTTAAGACTTCCTATTCTACAGATCTGAAGTACAATATTACATGCTGAGGGTTGAGTAATCCATGACAGCATTCTTAGATCCCCCTTGACTGTATAACAGTCTTTGGTAGAGGATCTACTACAGAAGATTCTTCAATTTTTTAGTTCAAGCTACCTACCTCTTCATTTATGAGGGATGTCCAACAGAAGTCTTTGAACTGGCCACATTTTCCTGAAAATGACAGCATTAAGAGGACTGCTGCGATTGAAAAACAGCTAGCAGTAGCAGATCTACTAGAGTTTGCTTTTCCAACACCAGATGACATTTAGATTTGATAGCTGGTCAGATTAGAATTCGTTTTCTGGGGTTAGTAATTAAACCCCCAGAAAGCTAGTAGCCTCTCCACTTGGTAGACACACAGAGGGTGACCCTTCATCTTGGAGAAAAAGATATACTTCAGATCGTCCAATGGCAAATCCCTTTCATGAAGTCCTGGTGGATTTTTATGAAAGAACGCAGCAGTAACCATTCATTGTCTACAGGTCCTTTCCTCTCTGAGAAGCACAGATTGCTTGCTTAGTGTGAACTTCAATAGTACTCTACCATACCAGCAGTTAGCAGATTTCCTGTAGCCTGAAAAACAGTCAGTCCTACAAGATCTACTTTAGAAGTTTATCAACGTTTGCTTTCAACCTACAAACCAGGCATCAAGATGGTTAATTTCCTCCATTGCCTTGTCTTTATTCTACAACTGGCTGGTGGACCGTTTATTACTTCATTATAGAGAAAATAATACATAAGCTTTCCCACCAATATTCTCAATGAAATAGGGGATTCTGGTGTAGTAGAAGAAATACCTATAAATAGCTGGTTTAAGTGAAATATTATTGCCATCTCAGAGTTGTGCAGGTTTTGAATGGGTACTATGTAGCCCTCCAATCGAATCTCCCATTTCATGTAGCTCTACTGCATGTGCTACAGACAGGAAAACAATCCGCCATGTTGCTGAAAATATTGTGTTGCATTTAATATGTTTATTTACACACACTTTCTTCTGAAAAAGACTACAAGTCGCAGGATTTTCTCAGTAAAATAGTTTCCTCTATCATATCTGACACAGTGCTGCTTGTTTTACATGGAAACATTTGCTTTCTTCAAGACATGGATCGTTGGTGTGTTGTGTGCTGTATAAATATAAAGTACGGATAGCCTATACAAGAAGTTTAGTCTATTCAAGGAAGTTAATCAGCATTGGGCAAGGTTAGTGCGTGGATGGATGAACATTCCTGTCATTTTCTTTGCATTAATCTTACAATATCATTGGCCAGTGGGGATCTTTTATGAAGAAACACGGTCACAAAAGGTTAATGGCCAGTTTCGACAGATCTTCATACCAAATACAAGGGTTGTGCAAATCTTGAGACGGCTTATCGAATAATTCCAGTCGAATCCGCCCATGTCTGTACATCCCATAATTTAAAGCGGTTACAGACAGGAATAACATGGCTACCTAAGAGTGTCGCAAATGCTTCAAAAAAAGCACAATTTACCACCTCAAGGATTGCACAACTCCAGGTTTTACAGCAGATTATTTCTTGTACCAGAACCCGGCAATTAATGGCGCCCTGTGATAGATCTCAGTGTCCTGGGGAAATGCCTGCTAGTTCCAACTTTTATAATGGAGATAGCAGAGATAATCAGAAACTCGGTCATAAAAGGCGAATGGCTAGTTTCGATAGACCTGAAAGATGCGTTCTTTCACGTGCCCATACACCCAGATTCTCAACATTGGCTATGTTTCCATGTAGACAAACAAATGTATCAGTTCAAACCACGGCCATTGGGGTTGGCGTCTGCACCCCTATAGTTCACGCGGATTGTGAAAGAGGCAAAGCTCATTCTTCAGTCTCGCGGAAGTTGAGTTCACCAATACCTGGACGACTGGTTGTTAAGAGCAAATACCAGACACCAGTGCCAGCTCCGGACAAAAGAACTCCTCCATACCATTCAAGAACTCGGCTTTGTGATAAATTTAGAAAAATCAGAGCTCGAACCTACACAAAAAATCGACTTTCTGGGTTTCCATTTCGATTTGATACAGGAAAAGTCTTTCCAACCAAAAAGAAGTTGAAAATTCTAGAAAAGTCTGTTCAGGACATGGAGATCGCATCACAAACAACCCCAAGGTTGCTTATGTCCCCAGAAAAGACAATACCAATGGGTCGGTTATATATGCGCCCTTTCCAATGGTACCTAAAAACAAACTGGCAGGATCCCCAGTCTCTAGACCTGAAGATTCCTGTTTCAAACCTTCTGAAAAAGCATCTTCAGTGGTGGAAAGATCCAAAAAATTATAAAATGGGTTGTTCTTTTCTTCCACAGGAACACAATACCCTTATTTTCACAGATGCGTCAAATCAGGGTTGGGGAGCTCATTTACAAAACATGACAGTCAGTGGCAATTGGACAGATCAAGAGAAATTACTTCATATCTATGTCCTAGAGTTAAAGGCAGTGTTTCTGGCCTTAAAAAGCTTTTAAAACAAAATTCTAGACAAAAGAGTTCTGAGAGTAACAGACAGCGCCACTGTGGTCAGTTATCTGAACAAACAAGGGGGAACACACTCATGGGACATGTGTTTCCTGGTTTGGCACATCTTGGCCTACTGCAATCCTCGAAACATACTCATAAAAGCCAGACACATTCAGGGTTGCCTCAATGTCATAGCCGACAGTCTCTCCAGGAAGGACAAAATAATTCAAACAGAATGGTCACTTCATCCTCAAATATTCAGCCTAATTTGGCAAAGTTTGGCACAAACCAATGGTGGACATGTTTGCCACCAAATTGAATCACAAACTACCAATCTATGTCTCACCAGTCCCACATGCAAATGCTATGAACATAGATGCATTGAACATCTCCTGGGAGGGTCTGGACGGCTATGCCTTTTGTTCTGTAGCACTCATACTAAAAGTCATACAGAAAATGAACACCTACAGGTGCAAGATGATAGTAGTAGCACCAGGGTGGCCCAGAATGCTTTGGTTTTGGGATCTAGTGAATATGTCAACCAAGCCCCATTACAACTACCTCACTGGCCTCATCTGTTAAAACAACCGTTCTGTCAGAAGTTCCATCAGAATCTCATGTATCTGAATCTGCATGTTTGGCACGTAGACACCACTCAGAATCACTTGAATTATTCTCTGATCAGGTGGCAGATAGAATTAAGGCACCTCAAAGACCTTCATCTAGAAGATTCTATGAGTCAAGGTGGTCCATTTTGGAACTCTGGTGCCAACAGTACAAGGTGGTCAGCGCAGAGCCTTCTACCTCAGACATAGAAGAATTTTTGAACCACTTGTTTACTGTCAAAAATTTGAAACCTGCCACAATTGCTGGCTACAGAACTGCAATAGCTGACCATTTGGGACCTTTTGGCCAGGAAGTAGGCAAGAGTTTGCACTTAAATAGACTCCTTGCAAGCTTCTACAGGGACAAACCCATTCTAAATAGGGGTTTTCCCTCTTGGGACCTATCTTTGGTTCTTATGTCTTTGACTAAGGTTCCTTTTGAACCTTTGAAGGATGCAAGTCTTAAGATTTTGACTTTCAAGACTGTTTTCCTGATGGCTTTGGCATCTGGCAAAAGAATGGGGGAGGTGCACGCTTGGACATTCTCTTCCCTCAGGCATAAACCTCACTGGAAGGAGGTCACTATTTCTCCTTCTCCTGCCTTCTTAGCAAAGAATCAGTTGGCTTCTGATTGCCCAGGTTCGCAATCAGTGGTCATTCCAGCTCTTAAACCTTTTTTGAGCTCAGACTTGACTGGGGATATGACTTTATACCCTGTCAGAGCACTTAGGTACTATCTAGACAGATCTAGTGCTTTAAAGAAGGGAAAGTATCTCTTGTTTATATCCTTTAAGGAAGGCTTTGACAGAGGTCTCATGGGATCTACTATCTCTTCTTGGATCAGACAGACTGTCTTATTGGATTGTCAGTCATCCAATTTTGATACACAGGACCTACAGGTTAAGGCCCATGATGTTAGGTCCATGTCTGCTTCTTTAGTATTCAAGGATGGGTGTCCCTAGAGCAGATTTTAGGCTCCTGCCATTGGAAGAGCCACAACACGTTTTCTACCTTTTAAGCTATGTGTCTTGGCAGTCCACAGACCAAACAGATTACAATTAGGCCCAGTGGTTTCTGCTCAGCATGTGATTGGCTTTGAGTATGTTCTTGAGTATTTCATATGGCTTACATACTTTACTCTTCCTTCCATACCAGTATCTTGTATGGACATATGTCTTCTTCTGTGGCAGATGGCCTCATGACTGTATTTTGTAAAACACAGAAGCCAGCTTGGGGTGCCTTCTTGCTGGATGACAGCTCCCAGCTCGAGGGACCCAGGAAGCCATCCCCGAACACACAGTTATGGGTGATGGTTTAGATATAGGACAACTTTACGCTACATTGGACAAGTGTCAACTACAACAGTACATCATGAATATTCATGAGATTACCTATCATTACTTATCTTTACAGATATTTTACAGTAATGGAAAATTCTGTTGTAGCATACTTAAGCTTATCTTATCCTCTCCATCAAATGCTTTCATGGTGAACCCCATAATCTATTAACAGGGAGGTTGCAAAACAAACCCCTCCTCCTGTTATGGTTGGAATCAAGCATTTGTGAGGATAAGGTAAGGCTATTTTACGCAATAAAATGTAACAAATTTTATTGTAATTTAACTTTTTGTAAGTTAAATACTTACCTTATCCTCACAAGGACAGACCCACCCTTCCTCCCCTCACAAGTTTGTTTTCATAGGGGACCAAAAATTAAATGAGGATCTCTCGACAAAGTCCAACCGACAATGTGTTGTGCGCATGCGCACCTATCACTAACTACGGGGTTCACCTCTCGAACAAGAATAATTTTTAAATATTCTTGTTGGTCGCCGCGTTTTGCCTCCACAAAACCAAGTAAGCATTTGTGAGGATAAGGTAAGTATTTAACTTACAAAAAGTTAAATTACAATAAAATTTGTTGCAATTTATATTACACTAGACGCTTCTGTTTAACATCTCTTGTAGGACTGTTACAAAGTGTACCAAGCTGTAGAGAAGTTACCACTTCTGGTAGAAGCTTTAGAAAGAAGTGAGACCACACACAGTGCCTTGATACAGGAAGTCTTCACACGACCTATCAAGGTTAGTACAGATGGAACAACATTTACTCGTAAATGAAATCTGTTTATACTTTTACATTACTTATTCTCTATTTACTAGTAGATTCCAAGGTAAATGAAACAAATCTTTTGATTACAGTGTTTCAGAAAAATAAGTCTCAAGACACTTATTTTCACAAAAATATTCCAAAGTATAATCACAACTGCCTTTCCTTTCGCACCAAGTGAAAAAGATGAAGTTACACTACATACATCTAGCGGGTGGTGGATGCAATAGTGATCTAGTGAGTGAACAAGACATTACTGATTCCGCTGGAGTAGTACTCATGGTGTCATTTTTACCACACAGCCCTTAAGGGCTGTTAGGGTATTGTTTTCACCCATTGCGTCTGGATGGGTGGGTGGTGTGAAAAATTTTGTCCGGGCTGTGTCTCAGAAACCATATGGTGTAGGAAATTGAAACTTGGTAGGGTTATTGGCTGGGGGTGTAGGTGTGCAACATCATGGTGTGACCTTGATTTGACCTTTGACCTTGCCGTAGTGACCTTGAATTTGAAAATCTTGTCTGGGCTATATCTTAGAAAGCTTAAGGTGTAGGAAGTTTATACTTGGTAGGGACATTGGTTAGGGGTGTAGGTGTGCAACGAAATAGTGTGACGTTGATTTGACCTTTGACCTTACTGTAGTGACCATGACCTTTTAAAATCTGGACCGGGCTATATCTCAGAAACTGTAAGGTGTAGGAAGTAGATACTTGGTAGTGACATTGTTTAGGGGCAGTAAGTGTACAATGTCATGATGTGACCTTGATTTGACTTTTGACTTTGCCGTAGTGACCTTGACCTATAAAATTTTGTCTGGGCTATATCTCTGAAACCATAAGGTCTATTAAGAAACCGTAAGGTGTAGGAAGTTGAAACTTTGTAGGGACATTAGTTAGGGGTGTAGGTGTGCATCATGATGTGACCTTTAACTTTGGATCTGCCAAATTGTGTTCACCTGCCACATTTGAGACATGTTTCTCTTATGACAAAGATATATGGATTGCTGCAACTGATTATTATATGTACTTTTACATAATTGTGCTTTTTCTGTTGACAGCTATTCACCAGGTAATAAATTTTACAGCTTCATAATTTTTAGTTTGCCGATTAATGCTGTCATCTTGCTGTTGGGTTGTCTTGTTTTAATACTTTATCTTTACATACATTTTCTTTCTCTTAGACATTATTTTTTATACTTAAATATTATTTGGACCTTTATGTAACTGACACTGCTCTGAAAGTATCCTGATCTTTGTACTGTTTCGCTACTTCTATATCTCAAGGTGTTGAAAACTATTTCCCCAGGCTGTGGGTACGGGCATTTCTAATGCTATTTTTCTTCAAAATACTTATTATTTTAAAAGTATAAATCTAATAATTTCTGAAATGTTTGTTTCCTGTAGATCTGACCCTTCATCTTTTTTTGTGAAAGTTTTTCAAAATAAGGTGCCCTTCACGTATTCATGAGTCTCAACACCTTGTGGGCATTTCATAACCTGAAAAAAATCAGGTTAATGGGCAGTACACTCTGATATTTTATCTCATGTTTTATTCATTGGTAGGAACTTCTGCTGGATTTTCGTAAGTATCAAGACATGATAGAAGCCACCCTGGACTTGTCACAAGTGGACAACCACGAGTACATGGTGAAACCAGAGTTTGATGAGACCTTACAAGGTGAGTAGTGTGACTAAAAAGAGTCACAATAAAGGTTTTATTCAGTGGTCAATCATCCCCATTTACCAACAAGATATGTAATAAAATATGCACATTACATCAAATGATGATAAAAGTCATAAATGTAGTTAGACAGTCACACCATACCACAATATTTCATCAGAACAAGGAAACTGGGTATCTGTAAAGAATCTGTCCGAATTTGGGTCACCATGGGTTTAGTGGTTACCAACAGGAAGAATCTGCCGAACAAACATGGCGGATGGTGTAAACAAATATTTTGAAAATAAAATGAGAGCATTAAAAATAAGAAAAGTTAGGTAAATGTTTCATGTTACTTTCAATACATAATTGATTTCCAATAAGAAAATGACAAAGTGACAAGTGACGGTCTTCAACAGAGCCTACAGGCTAAGTCTGGTAACTGTGTGTTTTTAGGACTGAAGGATAAGCTGGAAGAATTAGAGAGTGAAATCAAAACACAGTTGAACAAGGTATTCTTATCTAATCTGTCAGTTGTACTGCTTAAACTATGTATTACAAAACACTTGATTTTTTTTATCTTGAGTAGACGCAGATAATAACAATAATTATATCCCCAGACGAAAGTCGGGGATATATTGGTTTCATGTCTGTCGGGCTGCCGCTGCTGCCCCCGTACGTTTTGACTTGTGTGCGCGATTACTCAAAAACACTTTCATGGATTTCATTCAAACTTGGCACAGACATGTATTTGGGTCAGAAAAGGAACCCTATTTAAAGGTGACCTTAAACTCTCAATAATAAAGAACTTATGGTCACCTTAAGATCAGAAATTTGACTTTTTGCCACTTAATGCCCTCTAGGTCACAGGCTCTGTTGCTTATGTGGCTCAAAATTTACGTATGAAAACACTATTACTATATTCTCCTTACATATACCAAAATCAAGACTTATGTTAAGGTTAAATTTGTTTTTGAGGTCCATAAAGACCATAGTTAGACTTTTTTTCGACAGTTTTCCCATATTTTCCCCTATATCTTAATAGTGATAGGTCTGACAAGCCTGTAACTGTAGTAGATATAACTTCTACATGTATTCTAAATCTGAAATTTTTTAAGTCTGTAACTTTAATTTTAAGGTCACTTTAAAGTCTTTAAATTACCCACAGAGACCCAATTTATGGACTTTTTGGCACTTTGAAGGCCTATAGCTGTCAAACGATGTGACTGATATAGCTGAACTCTCATCTGGGAATATATGATTATGTTCTGTTTACATGTGAGAAAAATCAAGGCTTTAAGTAGACGTTTAACCTGTGTATGAGGACCATAAACACCACCCACCCGAGTAACCCTTTTATGACACTTTCAACATATTTGGTCCTGTAACTGGAAATGGTAAGTCTGACAAGTCTCTAACTGTATTTTATAATAATTGTGAATCGCACAAAATGGGTGCTGCAAAAAAATACCCAGTGAATGCTTATGGTGTGAGAGATGGCCTGTCTGGGGATAAGTTGGCGTCGAGTCGGCGCAATCTAGTTATAATAATAATTGAACCATTTGTAAAGTGCCAAATTGCTGTCACCATCCCCTCAGCAGCTTTTGACCAAAGAGGGAGAGCTATCTCCATGATAAGGTTGTCATTTGACAAGGGAGCATCAACCAGGGGATGGCTATTTTTGGGGGCTAAATATTGGAAAAATTCAGCTGTTTCTTTATAATTGATATTTAACTAATGGACACTTTTGGATATATATCAGGAAAAAATAATAAAACGTTGATGACTGAAAAGGTCAAAACTCTTATATGACATGCATGAAAAAACAATAATAAATTGTTATAAAATGCTAAAACAAAATTGTGTTTTTATCACACGCACATCCAAAATTAATGGTTAAAATAGTGTTAATTGGTTAACTGGACTTTAGACCAATAGGCAAAATGTGCCGACTCCTGGCTTTCAGTCTTAGCCCTCTTTCTGTTTTCTTGAAAAATTTTAAGTTGTTTTTCAATGTTCAGTGAATTCAGTGCATAATTGTGACCACCTAGTGTGCATTGGTTTCCTCCATCCTGTCAATTCCTGTCATCACCTGAATCGGACAATGCATTGAAAATAATGTTCAATAAATAATTTTGAGCATGTATTTTAGGCCGCTAGAGATTTGAACCTGGAACCCACCAAAGTGTTGAAGTTGGAGAGTAACCAACAGTTGGGCTACTTCTTCAGAGTTACAAGGAAGGTACGTGTTGTGGAATATCTGGCCTGGTCTGTATTGTAGATCTTGGCAGGACGAGTTAATATAATATGGTACATTAATAAATATGGACTTTGTAACATAATATGGTAGACCTTGGCAGGGCCAGGCTTGAACGATATTGAAGAAAACTGTTTTTATCTCCCGCCCGGCTCGCCGGAGGGAGATTATAATTTGCACCATGTGTGTGTGTACGTGCGTGCGTGCGTGTGTCACGCAGTTGTCTCTGAAACTACTACAGTTACACATTTTTGGTAAATTACAAGTCCTAATGAATTTTTTTGCTCTTCAATATTTTTGGGGTTTGGTGAACTTTGGCCTACTTTTGAGTGAGTAATAGCACTTTTAGCTAATATAATTATATGGCTTATAACTCTGAAACTATTGCATTTACAGTATTTTGTTCTAATATGTTCTTCAGCTACTTTCTCCACAGCTACAACATGGTCAGTAGTTTGGAAGTGTATCTCCATAGCTAAGTGAGTAATAGCTACTTTGTCAATTTTTAATTATAGCCATAATGAGTAAATGGCTTATATCTTCATAAGTATTGCAGCTACACAATTTTGTTCCAATATGTTGTTCAGCTACTTTCTCCACAGCTACAACATGGTCAGTAGTTTGCAAGTGTATCTCCATAGCTAAGTGAGTAATAGCTACTTTTTCAATTTTTATGTCAGCTGACTTGTCAGTCAGCTGGCATTATGTCGTCACTCTGCGGCGTGGGCGTACGCGTACGCGTACGCGTCCGCGTGAACAACTTCTCCTCCAAAACTACAAGGCCTAGAGACGTGCTGTTTTTTTTAAAAGATACCTTATCTATCGAGGATGAAAAATTGTTCAAGGCATGCAAATCTGTCCGTTCGTCTGTTTGCTAGAGACATTACAAGGGGGGTACCCCCACCAAAAGTGTGAAAATTTCAACTTTTTATCACAATTTTCTCAGTGACTATTGCAGGGATTTCTCTCATATCTTGCATATATGTACTAGGCCAGAGGTAGATTCTCTTGTGTGAGTATGAGACCTGGATCTCTCTTACTTTTTTTTTAATAAATTTTTTTAATAATTTTTAATGCATTAACATTCATGAAATCATGCACAAAATCATTTATAACTTGAAAACTGTTGCATCTAGAGCATTTTGTTAAAATATGTTATTCAGCTACTTTTTTCATAGCTACAATATGGTGAGTAAGTTGGGTGCCTGTCTCAATAGCTAAGTGAGTAATAGCTACTTTTGGGCTTTTCAGTAACTTCCATCATGAGTAGAATCACTTGTAACTTAAAAACTATTGCATTTAGAGAATTTCGTATAAATATGTTATTCAGCTACTTTTGGGTCAGCTATAACATAGTAAAATTTTAGACCTGTAGCTCATGGCATAGCTGAGTAATAGCTACTTTTACGTTATCACTGTTGAGTAAATTGCTTATAACTTCAAAACTATTGCATTTAGAGAATTTCGTATAAATATGTTATTCAGCTACTTTTGGGTCAGCTATAACATAGTAAAATTTCAGACCTGTAGCTCATGGCATAGCTGAGTAATAGCTACTTTTAGGTTATCACTGTTGAGTAAATTGCTTATAACTTGGAAACTATTGCATTTAGAGTATTTTGTTTCAATATGTTATTCACCTATTTTGGGATCAGCTATGACATAGTGAAGTTTCAGATCTGTGGCTCATTGCATAGCTGAGTAATAGCTACTTTGAAGTTCTCACTATTGAGTAAATCAGTTGTAATTGGAAAACTATTGCATTTAGAGAATTTCGTATAAATATGTTATTCAGCTACTTTTGGGTCAGCTATAACATAGTAAAATTTTAGACCTGTAGCTCATGGCATAGCTGAGTAATAGCTACTTTTAGGTCATCACTATTGAGTAAATCACTTATAACTTGAAAACTATTGCATTTACAGTATTTTGCTTAAATATGTTGTTCACCTACTTTTGGGTCAGCTATAACATAGTAAAATTTCAGACCTGTAGCTCATGGCATAGCTGAGTAATAGCTACTTTTAGGTCATCACTATTGAGTAAATCAGTTGTAACTTGAAAACTATTGCATTTACAGTATTTTGCTTTAATATGTTGTTCACCTACTTTTGGGTCAGCTATAACATAGTGAAATTTCAGACCTGTAGCTCATTGCATAGCTGAGTAATAACTACTTTGAGGTTCTCACTATTGAGTAAATCAGTTGTAATTGGAAAATTATTGCATTTAGAGAATTTAGTATAAATATGTTATTCAGCTACTTTTGGGTCAACTATAACATAGTAAAATTTCAGACCTGTAGCTCATGGCATAGCTGAGTAATAGCTACTTTTAGGTCATCACTATTGAGTAAATCAGTTGTAACTTGAAAACTATTGCATTTACAGTATTTTGCTTAAATATGTTGTTCACCTACTTTTGGGTCAGCTATAACATAGTAAAATTTCAGACCTGTAGCTCATGGCATAGCTGAGTAATAGCTACTTTTAGGTTATCACTGTTGAGTAAATCAGTTGTAATTGGAAAACTATTGCATTTAGAGAATTTAGTATAAATATGTTATTCAGCTACTTTTGGGTCAGCTATAACATAGTAAAATTTTAGACCTGTAGCTCATGGCATAGCTGAGTAATAGCTACTTTTAGGTCATCACTATTGAGTAAATCACTTGTAACTTGAAAACTATTGCATTTACAGTATTTTGCTTAAATATGTTGTTCACCTACTTTTGGGTCAGCTATAACATAGTAAAATTTCAGACCTGTAGCTCATGGCATAGCTGAGTAATAGCTACTTTTAGGTCATCACTATTGAGTAAATCAGTTGTAACTTGAAAACTATTGCATTTACAGTATTTTGCTTTAATATGTTGTTCACCTACTTTTGGGTCAGCTATAACATAGTGAAATTTCAGACCTGTAGCTCATTGCATAGCTGAGTAATAACTACTTTGAGGTTCTCACTATTGAGTAAATCAGTTGTAATTGGAAAATTATTGCATTTAGAGAATTTAGTATAAATATGTTATTCAGCTACTTTTGGGTCAACTATAACATAGTAAAATTTCAGACCTGTAGCTCATGGCATAGCTGAGTAATAGCTACTTTTAGGTCATCACTATTGAGTAAATCAGTTGTAACTTGAAAACTATTGCATTTACAGTATTTTGCTTAAATATGTTGTTCACCTACTTTTGGGTCAGCTATAACATAGTAAAATTTCAGACCTGTAGCTCATGGCATAGCTGAGTAATAGCTACTTTTAGGTTATCACTGTTGAGTAAATCAGTTGTAATTGGAAAACTATTGCATTTAGAGAATTTAGTATAAATATGTTATTCAGCTACTTTTGGGTCAACTATAACATAGTAAAATTTCAGACCTGTAGCTCATGGCATAGCTGAGTAATAGCTACTTTTAGGTCATCACTATTGAGTAAATCAGTTGTAACTTGAAAACTATTGCATTTACAGTATTTTGCTTAAATATGTTGTTCACCTACTTTTGGGTCAGCTATAACATAGTAAAATTTCAGACCTGTAGCTCATGGCATAGCTGAGTAATAGCTACTTTTAGGTCATCACTATTGAGTAAATCAGTTGTAATTTGAAAACTATTGCATTTACAGTATTTTGCTTAAATATGTTGTTCACCTACTTTTGGGTCAGCTATAACATAGTAAAATTTCAGACCTGTAGCTCATGGCATAGCTGAGTAATAGCTACTTTTAGGTCATCACTATTGAGTAAATCAGTTGTAACTTGAAAACTATTGCATTTACAGTATTTTGCTTAAATATGTTGTTCACCTACTTTTGGGTCAGCTATAACATAGTAAAATTTCAGACCTGTAGCTCATGGCATAGCTGAGTAATAGCTACTTTTAGGTTATCACTGTTGAGTAAATCGCTTATAACTTGGAAATTATTGCATTTAGAGTATTTTGTTTCAATATGTTATTCACCTATTTTTGGGTCAGCTATAACATAGTGAAGTTCCAGACCCGTGACTCATTGCATAGCTGAGTAATAGCTACTTTTAGGTTATCACTGTTGAGTAAATCGCTTATAACTTGGAAACTATTGCATTTAGAGTATTTTGTTTCAATATGTTATTCACCTATTTTGGGATCAGCTATAACATAGTGAAGTTTCAGATCTGTGGCTCATTGCATAGCTGAGTAATAGCTACTTTGAAGTTCTCACTATTGAGTAAATCAGTTGTAATTGGAAAACTATTGCATTTAGAGAATTTCGTATAAATATGTTATTCAGCTACTTTTGGGTCAGCTATAACATAGTGAAATTACAGACCTGTAGCTCATGGCATAGCTGAGTAATAGCTACTTTTAGGTCATCACTATTGAGTAAATCAGTTGTAACTTGAAAACTATTGCATTTACAGTATTTTGCTTAAATATGTTGTTCACCTACTTTTGGGTCAGCTATAACATAGTAAAATTTCAGACCTGTAGCTCATGGCATAGCTGAGTAATAGCTACTTTTAGGTCATCATTATTGAGTAAATCAGTTGTAACTTGAAAACTATTGCATTTACAGTATTTTGCTTTAATATGTTGTTCACCTACTTTTGGGTCAGCTATAACATAGTGAAATTTCAGACCTGTAGCTCATTGCATAGCTGAGTAATAACTACTTTGAGGTTCTCACTATTGAGTAAATCAGTTGTAATTGGAAAACTATTGCATTTAGAGAATTTAGTATAAATATGTTATTCAGCTACTTTTGGGTCAACTATAACATAGTAAAATTTCAGACCTGTAGCTCATGGCATAGCTGAGTAATAGCTACTTTTAGGTCATCACTATTGAGTAAATCAGTTGTAACTTGAAAACTATTGCATTTACAGTATTTTGCTTAAATATGTTGTTCACCTACTTTTGGGTCAGCTATAACATAGTAAAATTTCAGACCTGTAGCTCATGGCATAGCTGAGTAATAGCTACTTTTAGGTTATCACTGTTGAGTAAATCGCTTATAACTTGGAAATTATTGCATTTAGAGTATTTTGTTTCAATATGTTATTCACCTATTTTGGGGTCAGCTATAACATAGTGAAGTTCCAGACCCGTGACTCATTGCATAGCTGAGTAATAGCTACTTTGAAGTTCTCAATGTTGAGTAAATCACTTGTAATTGGAAAACTATTGCATTTAGAGAATTTAGTATAAATATGTTATTCAGCTACTTTTGGGTCAGCTATAACATAGTAAAATTTCAGACCTGTAGCTCATGGCATAGCTGAGTAATAGCTACTTTTAGGTTATCACTGTTGAGTAAATCACTTATAACTTGAAAACTATTGCATTTAGAGTATTTTGTTTCAATATGTTATTCACCTATTTTGGGGTCAGCTATAACATAGTGAAGTTCCAGACCTGTGGCTCATTGCATAGCTGAGTAATAGCTACTTTGAAGTTCTCACTGTTGAGTAAATCAGTTGTAATTGGAAAACTATTGCCTTTACAGAAATTTGTGCAAATATGTTATTCAGCTACTTTTGGGTCAGCTATAACATAGTGAAATTACAGACCTGTAGCTCATGGCACAACTGAGCAATAGCTGTTCTCAGGCACTGACTGTTGAGTAAATCAGCTATAACTTGAAAAATATTGCATTTGGAGTATTTTGTTAAAATATATTGTTCACCTACTTTTGGGTTAGCTATAACATAGTGAAATTACAGACCTATAGCTCATGGCATAGTGGAGCAATAGCTATTTTCTGGTTCTCACTATTGAGTAAATCAGTTGTAACTTGAAAACTATTGCATTTACAGTATTTTGCTTAAATATGTTGTTCAGCTACTCTTAGGTCAGCTATAACAGAGCAAAAATTCAGACATGTAGCTCATTGCATAGCTGAGTAATAGTTACTTTGAGGTTCTCACTCTTGAGTAAATCAGTTGTAACTTGAAAATTATTACATTTAGAGTATTTTGTTAAATATGTTATTCACAGACGTTTTGGTCAGCTATAACATAGTGAAATTGCAGACCTCTATGTCATGGGATAGCTGAGCAATAGCTTCTTTCAGGTTCTCACTGTTGAGTAAATCATTGTATCCAACCTGTAGGAAATCATGGGCTGGGAATCTGTTAATATGGTCCGATTTGACCTTGGAACCCTCCTTCAAGGTCAAATGAGGATAGCCAAACATAAAAGTGCTTATAACTCGCTTATTATTGGTCCCAGAGGTTGGAATGAAAACCAACCTATAGAAAATCATGAGCTGGGAATTTTTTGGTGTGGTCGGATTTCACCTTGGACCCCTCCTTCAAGGTCAAATGAGGATAGCCAAACTTAAAAGTGCTTATAACTCACTTATTATTGGTCCTAGAGGTTTCGAATGGAAAACCAACCTATAGAAAATCATGGGCTGGGAATCTTTTGGTGTGGTCGGATTTGACCTGGGACCCCTCCTTCAAGGGCAGTTGAGGATAGCCAAACTTACAATTGCTTAGAACTCGCTTATTATTGGTCCTACAAGTTTGGGATGGTAAACAAGCTACAGGAAATCATGGGCTGGGAATTTTTTTGTGTGGTCGGATTTGACCTTGGACCCCCTCCTTCCAGGTCAAACGAAGATAGCCAAACTTAAAGTGCTTATAACTCGCGTATTATTGGTCTTGGAGGTTTGGGATGGTAAACCAACATATAGGAAATCATGGGCTGGGATTCTTTTGGTGTGGTCAGATTTGACCTGGGACCCCTCCTTCAAGGGCAGTTGAGGATAGCCAAACTTACAATTGCTTAGAACTCGCTTATTATTGGTCCTACAAGTTTGGGATGGTAAACAAGCTACAGGAAATCATGGGCTGGGAATTTTTTTGTGTGGTCGGATTTGACCTTGGACCCCCTCCTTCAAGGTCAAACAAGGATAGCCAAACTTAAAAAGTGCCTATAACTCACTTATTATTGGTCCGAGAGGTTTGGGATGGTAAACCATCCTAAATTCTTTGGCTGGGAATCTTTTGGTATGGTCAGATTTGACCTTTGGACCCCTTCTTCATGGTGGAACGAGGATATTGCATTTATAGTATTTCTTTAAATATTTTTAACCTACTTTTTACCCTTAAACAATTACCTTGTTACTTTATTTCATAATACCATTTGCAGGGCACAACTTTTTTGTCGTTTTCTTCTGTCAGCTTCGGAATATTTTTCGAACATGTGTTCAGTTACCATTTACTGTATTTCTGTACAGCCCTTTCCCTGATAATTATGCTTTCCTCTCATTATCACCATCACAAATCAAAAACATTCAGTCAGCTGACACAGTGCCCGTTCACGGGCACTCTCCTCTTGTTAATGATAACCATAACGAGTAAATGGCTTATATCTTCAAAAGTATTGCAGCTGCACAATTTTGTTCCAATATGTTGTTCAGCTACTTTCTCCTCTGCTACAACATGATCAGTAGTTTGGAAGTGTATCTCCATAGCTAAGTGAGTAATAGCTACTTTTTCAGTTTTTAATGATAACCATAACCAGTAAATGGCTTATATCTTCAAAAGTATTGCAGCTACACAATTTTGTTCAAATATGTTGTTCAGCTACTTTCTCCACTGCTACAACATGGCCAGTGGTTTGGAACTGTATCTCTATAGCTAAGTGAGTAATAGCTACTTTTTCAATTTTTAATGGTAACCATAATGAGTAAATGGCTTATATCTTCAAAAGTATTGCAGCTACCCAATTTCTCTCAAACATGTTGTTCATGTATTTTTTTGTGAACTGTAACATATTTAAGTTTCACAACTGTTGCTCAATGTACAAGTGAGTAATGGCTACTTTATTGCTACTTTTAGTGAAAATCTGAAAAATCAGAAATATCTCTCAAACCGTAAGAGATAGAGCAATTTCGAGCAATTTTTTGACCCACAGGGTAGTACTAGAGCATCCTATTGCTAAGGGGGAAAAGGTTTGGTGAACTTTGGCCTACTTTTGAGTGAGTAATAGCGCTTTTACCTAATATAATTATATGATTTACAATTGTCAATGAGTAAATGGCTTATATCTTCAAAAGTATTGCAGCTACACAATTTTGTTCCAATATGATGTTCAGCTACTTTCTCCACAGCTACAACATGGTCAGTAATTTGGAAGTGTATCTCCATTGCTAAGTGAGTAATAGCTACTTTTTCAATTTTTAATGCTAACCATAATGAGTAAATGGCTTATATCTTCAAAAGTATTGCAGCTACACAATTTCTCTCAAATATGTTGTTCATGTACTTTTTTGTGAACTGTAGCATATTTAAGTTTCACAACTGTTGCTCAATGTACAAGTGAGTAATGGCTACTTTATTGCTACTTTTAGTGAAACTGGGAAAAATCAGAAATATCTCTCAAGCCGTAAGAGATAGAGGAATTTCGAGCAAATTTTTGAACCACAGGGTAGTACTAGAGTATCCTATGCTAAGGGGAAAAAGGTTTGGTGAACTTTGGCCTACTTACTCAACTACTCAAAATGAGTAAATGGGAATTATCTCTAAAAGTATTGCAGGTAGCCAATTTTTCTCAAATAACTCATTCACCTACTTTTGGGAGAGCTTTCACATGGTGAAGTTTCAGACGCGTAGCTAGTTACTCACCTACTCAAAATGAGTAAATGCTAATTATCTCTAAAAGTATTGCAGATAGCCAATTTTTCTCAAATAACTCATTCATATACTTTTGGAAGAGCTTTCACATGGTGAAGTTTCAGACCCATAGCTAATTTCTCATCTACTCAAAATGAGTAAATGCTAATTATCTCTAAAAGTATAGAAGATAGCCAATTTTTCTCAAATAACTCATTCATCTACTTTTGGAAGAGCTTTCACATGATGAAGTTTCAGACCCATAGCTAATTACTCGCCTACTCAAAATGAGTAAATGTGAATTATCTCTGAAAGTATTGCAGATAGCCAATTTTTCTCAAATAATTCATTCATCTACTTTTGGAAGAGCTGTCACATGGTGAAGTTTCAGACCCATAGCTAATTACTCACCTACTCAAAATGAGTAAATGCGAATTATCTCTAAAAGTATTGCAGATAGCCAATTTTTATCAAATAACTCATTCACCTACTTTTGGGACAGCTTTCACTTGGTGAAGTTTCAGACCTGTAGCTAATTACTCACCTACTCAAAATGAGTAAATGCGAATTATCTCTCAAAGCATTGCAGATAGCCAATTTTTCTCAAATAACTCATTCATCTACTTTTGGGAGAGCTTTCACATGGTGAAGTTTCACGCCTGTAGCTAATTACTCACCTACTCAAAATGAGTAAATGCAAATTATCTCTAAAAGTATTGCAGATAGCCAATTTTTCTCAAATAACTCATTCATCTACTTTTGGAAGAGCTTTCACATGGTGAAGTTTCAGCCCCATAGCTAATTTCTCACCTACTCAAAATGAGTAAATGTGAATTATCTCTAAAAGTATAGGAGATAGCCAATTTTCTCAAATAACTCATTCATCTACTTTTGGGACAGCTTTCACATGGTGAAGTTTCAGATCCATAGCTAATTACTCACCTACTCAAAATGAGTAAATGCGAATTATCTCTAAAAGCATTGCAGATAGCCAATTTTTCTCAAATAACTCATTCATCTACTTTTGGGAGAGCTTTCACATGGTGAAGTTTCACGCCTGTAGCTAATTACTCACCTACTCAAAATGAGTAAATGCAAATTATCTCTAAAAGTATTGCAGATAGCCAATTTTTCTCAAATAACTCATTCATCTACTTTTGGAAGAGCTTTCACATGGTGAAGTTTCAGCCCCATAGCTAATTTCTCACCTACTGAAAATGAGTAAATGTGAATTATCTCTAAAAGTATAGGAGATAGCCAATTTTTCTCAAATAACTCATTCATCTACTTTTGGGACAGCTTTCACATGGTGAAGTTTCAGATCCATAGCTAATTACTCGCCTACTCAAAATGAGTAAATGGGAATTATCTCTGAAAGTATTGCAGATAGCCAATTTTTCTCAAATAACGCATTCATCTACTTTTGGAAGAGCTTTCACGTGGTGAAGTTTCAGACCCATAGCTAATTACTCACCTACTCAAAATGAGTAAATGCGAATTATCTCTAAAAGTATTGCAGATAGCCAATTTTTCTCAAATAACTCATTCACCTACTTTTGGGAGAGCTTTCACTTGGTGAAATTTCAGACCCGTAGCTGATTACTCACCTACTCAAAATGAGTAAATGCTAATTATCTGTAAAAGTATTGCACATAGCCAATTTTTCTCAAATAACTCATTCACCTACTTTTGGGAGAGCTTTCACTTGGTGAAGTTTCAGACCCGTAGCTAATTACTCACCTACTCAAAATGAGTAAATGCGAATTATCTCTAAAAGCATTGCAGATAGCCAATTTTTCTCAAATAACTCATTCATCTACTTTTGGGAGAGCTTTCACAAGGTGAAGTTTCACGCCTGTAGCTAGTTACTCACCTACTCAAAATGAGTAAATGCAAATTATCTCTAAAAGTATTGCAGATAGCCAATTTTTCTTAAATAACTCATTCATCTACTTTTTGAAGAGCTTTCACATGGTGAAGTTTCAGCCCCATAGCTAATTTCTCACCTACTCAAAATGAGTAAATACTAATTATCTCTAAAAGTATAGGAGATTGCCAATTTTTTTTTAAATAACTCATTCACCGACTTTTGGGAGAGCATTCAGTTGGTGAAGTTTCAGACCCATAGGTAAGAACTCACCTACTCGAAATGAGTAAATGCGAATTATCTCTAAAAGTATTGCAGATAGCCAATTTTTCTCAAATAACTCATTCATCTACTTTTGGAAGAGCTTTCACACGGTGAAGTTTCAGACCCATAGCTAATTACTCACCTACTCAAAATGAGTAAATGCGAATTATCTCTAAAAGTATTGTGGGTACCCAATTTTTATCAAATAACTCATTCATGTACTTTTGGAAGAGCTTTCATATGGTGAAGTTCCAGACCTGTAGGTAATTTCTCACCTACTCAAGATGAGTAAATGCGAATTTTCTCTAAAAGTATTGTGGGTACCCAATTTTTATCAAATAACTCATTCATGTACTTTGGAAGAGCTTTCACATGGTGAAGTTCCAGACCTGTAGGTAATTTCTCACCTACTCAAGATGAGTAAATGCGAATTATCTCTAAAAGTATTGCAGATAGCCAGTATTTCTCAAATAACTCACTTCACCTATATTTTGGGAGAACTTTCAATTAGTGAATTTTCAGATCCATATCTAATTACTCACCTACTCATAATGAGTAAATGCCTATTATCACTAAAAGATAGCCAGTATTTCTCAAATAACTCATTCACCTACATTTTGGAGATATTTCACATGCTAAAGTTTTTTTATGAATTATTAAAATAATTTTTAATGCATTAAAATTAATGAAATCATGCACTAAATCGATTATAACTTGAAAAGTATTGCATTTAGACGATTTTGTTAAAATATGTTATTCACCTACTTTTTCCCATAGCAACAACATGGTGAGTAACTTGGGTGTCTATCTCAATAGATAAGTGAGTAATAGCTACTTTTGGATTTCTCACTAACTTCCATCATGAGTAAAATCACTTGTAACTTGAAAACTATTGCATTTACACCTTCAGGGTAGTACAAGAGTGTCCTATGCAAAGGGGTAAGATTTCAATTTTCGCCACTTTCGGCGGCCATCTTGGATTTTAGCGGAAAAAATGAAAAAGTGTCAATATCTCGAAAACCGTAAGAGATCGAGCGATATCGAGCGAATTTTTGACCTGCAGGATGGTACAACAGGGTGATACAAGAGTGTCCTGTACAAAGGGGAAAATTTTAATTTAGTATTTCTTCCCCTGCGGTACTCGGGGGGAGATACATACCGCGGCAGTAGTCTTGTTACATTTGTATTCTTCCACAACAAAAACGCAATAGGAGTAATACAAGGTGAAATTCCAACTAGTGATTCTTTCAGTATTAGAACCACTTACAACCACAGTGTTTAAGCAGCATATATTGAGGTAGTTAACACAATCATAAAGTTCTGTCCAGTTTCTGTAGCCAGTAGGAATTTACATTTGCAATAAAGAGGTGTTGAGTTTTCTCTAATTTTGATGTGAGAAATATCATCACAGTGTGGCTTCTCCAAAGGGTAATTCAAGGTTGCTTTATCATTTAGATTGTTAACTTACGAGATGCTTGACATTGCTGATTTACCCAATTTTATTACAGAATGTTTTTAAATGGTGGTGTAGTATTAACCTCTATCTCACCGAGATTGTGAGTTTGAATGTCAGAGATTGAGGGTTGCTGATTGCTGATATGCAGAATATTTACACGTAGGGAGAGTAGGAATTGGAACACAATTCTCAGCATTAGTATTGTCTCCACATTTCGTAGTTAAGTAAGGTCTATTGATATTGAAACTGCCTTCTATAAATCTGTTTTTCCACATTGCATGTCTCACATGGCTTGAAATAGTGCTGGTATTGTTTATCGATATTGAAATATTTATCGATCCATGCTAAATATACTGATATCGATAATGTAGGGTACAATATCAATATCGGAACATACTACTAAATAGATGCAATTAAGCTGTTTTCCATGTAAATAAAATATAAAAGTTAAGAAATATATTGGTTTTCCTATCATATTTTGTCAAATTTCACTTACCGCTAAACCGTAAGCGCCATATTTGTTTACTTTTTGGGAAACTTCTAAAACGCGTGAAAGGGTTTGGAAGCTCTTTCTCGGAAAACACCCATGACCCGCTATTTCAATATCGATCGATACAGAAGCAAAAATATGGTTTGATATCGATATACATATTATTATTGAATACCAACACTAGCTTGAAAGTATAAGAAGTAGGGCTGTGACGGGGCTGAAAAACGGCATCGAGTACTCACCCTCTCACAACCGGCCCGAATTTGAGTAACCGCGAGATTTAGTTGCTACCATTAGAAGTCTTCTGTAAACAAATAGTCGGTTCCGGAAACAAAACTTTTGAATAAAAACGTCTTCTATGTGACCAGATATTATAGAATATGGAGTAAATTATAGGTTTTTAAGTGAAAATAGCAACTTTAATTGATATTATGTGATGGAAATGCTGAAATGTGGCATATTTTACACAAGCGTTTCATTACGTGGGCGATAATACAATTTATAGCATTTAAAATGGACTCGAGTACTAGCAAAAATCAACTCGTCTATTGACGCTCGAGCTAGTCGTTCACAGCCCTAATAAGAAGTGTTGGTAATATTGTTAAATATTAATAAAATACCTTCAAAATAGTTAAATATGATGTCTTTTAGCTTTAAAATATTTCACATTCTCTTAGGTGTTTATAGTTATGTCTCATGTATGCATGTGTACATTTTTCAAACGGGCAAACAGTAAACTAAACCAAATACTGGACATTGTTTCATTTCTAGGATCCAGAAACCGGTTTTTGAATATGCAAGTGATGGCACCAGTAGCATTGAGAGGTAATGCCTTCCCTACAAATGTGTATGCACTTAATGAACCTTTAAATGTTTTCATCAGGAGGAGAAGGTCTTGCGGAACAACAAGAAGTACTACACCATTGACACCAAGAAAGACGGAGTGAGGTTCAGGAATTCTACACTCAGGGACCTCAATGACGAGTATTTACAGGTCAAGGTCAACTACACAGATCAGCAGAAAAGTGTGGTGGATGAAATCGTGGGCATCGCGGGTGAGATTTGTGTACTGTGCATGTAGTAAGTGTGCAGTGCAGTTGTCGGAAAAGTATCAAATAACGGTACATTCATCTGACATAAGTACAACAAGTTGAGAAAATAATCAACTAGAAAACACTCCTATAGAATTCCTCCAGGACCTCCACTAGGGGGTGTTTCTGAAAATACTGAATTATTTTTGTATCCAAAATATAATGGGGATCTTTCTCAAAAAGTAATTATTTCTTCCTTTTTTTCCTTCTTTGCCAAGTAAACTTCTAACTTCTGATCATGTGGCAGCATTTCATTGAAAACTCTCACAATATTGTTAGACACTGAGTGGCTGGACCACCAAAATGGATATATCCTTTATCCCAGAATGTGTTTTGTGGTATAAAGACCAACACTGAGAAAATAGGTGAATATTTCATTCTGGCTTTGATCATTAGTCAGGAAAGGGGATGATTAATTCAGTTAAAAATTTGGCTCAATTCCCCAACACTAGCTTACACAAACTGTCCAAGGAAGCTTTTGAAAATACATTTATGTGCTCTCCACTACTCTACTCACTAATACCATTGTTAACCTTGTCTTCTCATCTCTAGCTGGCTACGCAGAACCCATGCAAATTGTTAATGATGTTGTTGCACAGTTGGATGTTCTGGTGAGTTTTGCTCACGTGTCAACCAGTGCCCCGATCGCTTATATCAGACCTACACTCAGACCCAAAGGTGAGATTGAAAAAATGGGTCCATTGAACATATTGTTAACCAGTAGTGCCATGACACTTGCTACTTCTGATAGTATTGTATGCTGTATCTTTTTAAAGCAATAATTAGATGTATTTTTCAAGTCTGATAGGAACCATATAAGTATATTCATATAATAATAATAATAATAATAATACACTTAAAAGGTAAAAAATTAAACCATTCTTACATATTTTTACTGAGTTTTTACCGCACAGCCCTTAAGGGCTGTCGGGGTATTGTTTTCAGCCATGGTGTCCGGATGGGCGGGCGGCGGGAAATAGTTTGTCCGGGCTGTATTTCAGAAACTGTAAAGTGTAGGAAGTTGATACTTGGCAGGGACATTGGTTGGGGGGTGTAGGTGTGCAACGTCATGGTCTGACCTTGATTTGACCTTTGACCTTGCCGTAGTGACCTTGAGTTTGAAAATCTTGTCCGGGCTATATCTCGGCAACCATAAGGTGTAGGAAGTTGATACTTGGCAGGGACATTAGTTAGGGGTTGTAGATGTGCAACGTCATGGTCTGACCTTGATTTGACCTTTGACCTTGCCGTAGTGACCTTGACCTATAAAATATTGTCCGGGCCGTATCTCGGAAACCGTAAGGTGTAGGAAGTTGATACTTGGTAGGGACATTGGTTAGGAGTTGTAGGTGTGCAACATCATGGTCTGACCTTGATGTGACCTTTGACCTTGCCGTAGTGACCTTGACCTATAAAACCTTGTCCGGGCTATATCTCAGCAACTGTAAGGTGTAGGAAGTTTATACTTGGTAGGGACATTGGTTAGGGGGTGTAGATGTGCAACGTCATAGTGCGACCTTGATTTGACCTTTGCCGTACTGACCTTGACCTATAAAATCCTGTCCGGGCTATATTTCGGAAACATTGAAAGTGTAGGAAGGTGATACTTGGTGAGGACATTGGTTGGGGGTAGTAGGTGTGCAATGTCATGGTGTGACCTTGATTTGACCTTTGACCTTGCCGTAGTGAACTTGACCTATAATATCTTGTCCATGCAGGCTATATCACAGACTGTAAGGTGTAGGAAGTTTATACTTGGTAGGGACATTGGTTGAACTTTGAACTTTGTACTGTTACACTACTTCTATATCTCATGGTGTTGAAAAATATTTCCCTAGGCTGTGGGGTACGGGCATCTCTGATGCTATTTTTTTGTTTAAGATCTGAGTCTGTACTGAAGATGTCAAATGACCTATCTGGGAAAAAAACATGAACAGTACTTGATGCATATTTGCTGTGGCAAGTGACAGTTGTAGTATTAGCCACCTGTCTTAAATATACTTCTGGTGTATGACCAGGTATGTGTGTGTACCGTGGCACAGGGGCAAAGTCTTCTCAAAGTCAATTTCCAACAATAATTGAAACAAACTGGTTTGTGAATTATTGCAAACAGTATTATACAGTAATTATATGCAGTATTTTGGTCAAAGAAGCTGAATCAGTTGATCTTTAAAAATTGAAATGTATCATGGTTTTACAGGAAGTGGAGTACTTCGGCTGAAGGAAGCTCGCCATCCTTGTCTTGAGATGCAGGATGATGTAGCTTACATTCCAAATGATGTTAGTTTTGAACGGGGTATGTTGATAAACTGTATTAGTAAAGGAACATTGGCAAATAATAGAGGGGGAGAGGGAGGGTGGGTTGCGGGTGGTACAACTGTAATTGTTGAAAGACTTGAAAGATTTGAAAGAAACCTTAAATCTCAAGGAAGTATTTTGTCTCCATGTGTGTGCGTGCATCTGTGTGTGAGTGTGTCACGCAGTTTTCTCTGAAACTACTACAGTTACACATGTTTGGTAAATTACTTGTCCTAATGACTTTTTACGCTCTTCAATATTTTTTGGGTTTGGTAAACTTTTGCCTACTTTTGAGTGAGTAACAGCACTTTTACCTAATATAATTATATGACTTACAACTCTCAAACTATTGCTTTTATTACGCTACAATAGCTTACCATGTGGGACTTAATGCTGTTCTCGGGTTGCCACACCCTGGCCTACGTCTTAGAAAAAAAGACAGTTCTTGTTAGCCGCAGGATATACTGGTAGTTGTCGTCACGTGATAACTTCTAACCAATCACCCTACTTTCTCGTTGGCCACGTTGACTGGTAGCAGTTTGTAAATATACAGACATTTTCATTTATTTCTCAGCATTTACTTATTGTTGGAGGTTCTTTTTTGGATATTTCTTTTATTATATAACATAAATCATTCTGTAAAAATTTTTATTTTGACAAGATAAGTATTTTCTTACTTTTGCGTGTTTTGAATTTTCCTCGGTACAGGCACTTTACATTGCACGTCTTTTATTGCGTTTAAAATGTCTCTCCATCAAACGAATAAAGACAAACCAAGAGCTCAGAAATGCCGCCATTTTTGTTTTAGTTTCGACCTACACAACTATTGCCCTACCTGTAGGGAGGCTGGCAAGGGTAATGACCCCTGTGTCACCTTCGAAACTCCCTGTGATATCTGTGCATCTTTTACAGATGAACAGATGAAGAAAATTCAGCACAGGAAACGTTATCTTAAAAAACAAAAGGCGGAAACTAGTTCCAAAGATAATGAACTCGATCTCTTGGGCGAAGGCGACGGGGATTCCTTCACTGGCTCAAATGCAGACCTCAAGAGTGCTGCTGACAATCTTTTTACCTCACCCCCCCGTCCTCAACCACTTGCCTTCAGTTCCTCATCTCTAAAAACTCCAGCCAAGTCTGTCCCACCCACCCCAGGTACAACTTTACAACAAAAAATTCAAACATATCTTGAAAAATCCCTGGGAGATTCCTTAAATATCCATTTACAGCAACAAATGGGTTCCTTTCAGGCATCCATGTTGGAAGCTTTTCAGTCGCTTCTCGAGGAGTTGACTGCTAAAAAGCAAACAGAGGTAGATCAGACCTCGTTTCTTGCTTCCAAACCTGGTACTTCCATGAATTCTGCTGTAAATCTGGACCTCCCCCCCTCCGAGACCTAGTACTAACATTCAAACAGAGGCTATGGATGTGGACTACGGTCCAGCACTCCCTCCTCGCCTAGTAATTGACCAGCATGATCCTTCCTCTGAACTACCACCGAAAGAGGTCTTGTACTCACACAAAAAGCAAAGCCACTCTCGTAGTAGGCAGGAAATTGATCCGGGATCTGCCTCGGACCAACCATATGAGGAATCCGATGAACCTCGGATCTCTTCTACCAAACCTAAAAACCACTCTGATAAGAGTAAACACAAGTCAAGGTCCAGATATGTGTCATCTACTTCAGGGGAGGATCAGTCCCCTGCAACCAGACACAGGTCTTCTAAGCCCTCTAGGGCTCAGCCCTCAGGGGCTGTTTCTGATCAAGACCTTCCACAACATGATCCAGACCCCCCTTATTATAGGGAAGTAGCTCTCTTTGACATGCCCTCACAGTACGCTGAAGAGGTCGACACTTTTAGGCGTATCCTTTCCCTCCCTGACCCCAGGGAGTCTATGCCTAGATCTTCAACTTCAGTGATGGGTCTGGATGATGAAAAAGGCCGTCAAGAGCTCAGACCTAGAGGTCCTTCCTCTATTCTGCCCCGCAGCTCAGTTATCAAGGACGCCTTTGATAAATTTCAACCTGACTTTAAGGCTGCTAATTTACCTGAGGGTAAATATGTCAAACCTCCTCCTTCCAAGTGGGACAGCCCTGTTTTCAGGATAAAATTCAGGAGTTGAATACGGACTTTGCCAAGATCTGTATTACTCCTAAACCCTCTGGGGCCCCTATGGGAAAGGTCCCCCTCCCAGTTCTCAAAGAATTGGAGCATCAGGCTAGACAAAATATCTCAACCCTCAATTTCACCGCTGCCTTTGCTAAAACTTCTTCTTCTTGCAATGCTTCCCTGGAGAAGTGTCAACATAGCATCAAGTCAACTGTCAAGAAGATCAAGTCTCAGATTCAAAAAGGTGCCAATCCTGAGAAAGCAGCAAAGTGCGGATATGAGGAAGTCGCTGAGTACATGGATTTTGGAATAAGACCATTCTTATTCAGCACAGGGCCCTCACATGTCTCAGCAAATTCCTAGCCCATATTCTCCAGAGGGAGTTATATTCTATGGCTAATACCGGCTTGCTTAGGCGTGAAGCCGAGATGACTCTCTTACAGCCACAGTTGGGGGAAACGAGACGTCAAGAACTTAGGAACTCGTCCTTTTGGGACCCGTCCTTGTTCGAGTCTCAACTTGTGAAGGAAGGTGAAGACTTCCTTCTCAAAAAGGCACCTCAAAAGACTCTCAGGGTTTTGCAGCCTACCAGAATAAGCCCTTTCGTGGTCCCCACAAGAAAAGAGGCTCCTACAGGAAACGCCCCTATGGGGGCAATTCCTCACAAAGCAGTAACCAGTCGTTTTCCTCAGGAAGGGGAAAACCGAACTTCAGAGGCTCCAGGGGTTGTTTTCGACCCCACAATAGGGGAGGAGGGCGTGGAAACCCATCTTCCCAATGACTACTCCAAAGCCTCACTCATTCCACCAGTAGGAGGTCGCCTCTGTTCTTTCAGGAGAGACTGGTTAACAAACAAATGTTCTCAAACGTGTTAAATGTTATCACCAATGGCTACGTACTGCCATTCCTTTCAAAGCCAAATTTGGTCAGATTCCCTCTGATTCTGTCAGAGTACAAGGCCCAGCAAAAGACCAAGCCTTGGCCACTTGTATCCAGTCTCTGCTGTCAAAGAACGCAATCGAAAGGGTGGAAAATGTAAAATCTCTCGGGTTTTACAGTCACCTGTTCCTAGTACCCAAGCCTCATCAACGATGGAGGCCAGTCATAGACCTAAGCAGACTCAAGACTTTTCTACACGTAGAAAAGTTCAAAATGGAAACTCCAGAGTCCATCAGGACCTCCCTGATTCCAGGGGAGTGGGTATCGTCGATAGATCTGTCAGACGCTTACCTACACATCCCCATCCACCCAAACTCAAGGAAATGCCTAAGGTTTTGCTACAAGTCTCAGGTGTTCCAGTTCACCTCCCTCCCATTCGGACTAGCCACAGCCCCCCAGGTCTTTACAATGATTGTAAAGAAAGTGAAACTAATGGCCCTCTCAAGAGGACTCAGAATTCACCAATACCTGGACGACTGGCTGATCAGGTCCCAGTCTCAGGAGGAAGCCCAAGTGGTAGACCTAACCCAGTCCTTGGGGTGGATAATAAATCAGAAAAAATCAGAACTGAAACCTACTCAGGTGTTTTCATTCGTGGGCTTCGAGTACCATCTAAATTCAGCCCTTGTAAAACCATTGCAGCCCACCTAGATTGGTGGCAAAACCCCTCAAACGTGATGAAAGGTGCAGACCTTCATCCCAAAGACCACAGTATCCAACTCTTTACCGACGCCTCAAACGAAGGTTGGGGCGCTCACTTAGATCAAAATTCTACAAAGGGTCTGTGGTCAGATCGGGAAAAAAGGCTACACATAAATGTCCTAGAATTGAAGACTTCAAGGACCAGTGCCAGAACCAAACAGTGCTAGTTGCGACGGACAACTCAACCATGGTAGCCTACATCAACAAACAAGGAGGAACTCACTCAGCAGAGATGTGTGCTCTCCTGTGGAAGATCATGACCTGGTGCCATCACTACCACATAACATTGAAAGCCAGGCACATTCCAGGGTGCCTGAATGTGATGGCCGACCTACTGTCCAGGTCCAACCAAGTGCAGTCAACAGAATGGTCTCCGCAGGTGTTCAAACAGATCTGCCAGAAGTGGTTCACACCTCATGTAGACTTATTTGCCACTCACCTGAACCACAAACTTCCGCTGTACGTATGTCCTGTCGCAGACCCAAAGGCTTGGGACATAGATGCTCTAAACATAAACTGGACGAACCTCACAGCCTATGCTTACCCTCCTACGGCTCTCCTTCACAAGGTGATCCAAAAGATCGAGCAATGCCATTGCCTGATCATCGTAATAGCCCCAGGCTGGTCAGGATGCCCTGGTTTTGGGACCTAGTGCAGCTCTCAACAGAGATCCCACTACAACTCCCAGTGTGAACGACCCTACTCAAACAGTCCCACAAGTATGTGTTCCACAACAACCCACAACAGCTGAACCTCCACGCCTGGTGTCTAGGAGCGGACAACTCCAAGAACAAGGCTTCCCTGTGGAGGTGGCAGAGAGAATTGCTGCTCCTCAGCGGTCATCAACAAGGACCATCTACAAGTCAAAGTGGGCCCTATTTGAAAAATGGTGCAGAGAAAATTCGGTGGATTTCTCCACTCCATCTGTGAAACAAATCTCAGATTTTTTCATGTACCTGTACCAAGACCTAAACAGGCGCCCCTCAACCATTGATGGTTACAGGACTGCAATCGTTGACACTTTGGGCCCAACGGCCCACCATATTGCACATAATGCAGACCTTCATAGGTTACTCTCCAGTTTTCACAGGGATTGTCCAAAAAGTTCCAGAAATTTACCTAAGTGGAACCTTTCTGTTGTCCTCAACGAGCTCACAAAAGCACCCTTTGAGCCCATGAAAGACAGACCTCAAACATCTTACTCTCAAAACTGCTTTCTTGCTAGCTTTGGCGTCCGGCAAACGCCGCAGCGAAATCCATGCCTGGGTTGCAAACAGAGTATCTAATCTAGGCCATGGGAAAAGGTCGCCTTGTTCCCTTCTTCTGATTTCATAGCCAAAAACCAACTAGCAAGAGAAGGTTCTCAAAGTGTGTCTCCGGTGACTATTCCTGCTTTGACTACCATTGTAGATAGACAATTTAAAGAAGACAGGACCCTGTGTCCGGTGCGGGCCCTGAGGTATTATCTGGACCGAACCAAAGACCTGAGAGGGTCTCGTTCCCTCCTTTTCATCTCCTTTAAGAAAGGACATACCTCAGACATCAGACCCGCTACTCTCTCTTCCTGGTTGAAACAAACCATCCTACTTTGTTACAAACAAGCAGATCAACAAGCCTTGGACTTGGTCCAAGTTAAAGCGCATGACATCCGGGCTGTGGGTTATCGGTGGACCAAATCATGCAAGCCTGTCACTGGAAAGCTCACAACACATTTACAAATTTTTACCTAAAAGACCTTACTTGGTCAGACACCGACAATATGTATCTGGGACCCATATTGGCAGCACAAGTCCTAGATCCTTCCCCTCAGACCAGTTGTCCTCGGAAAGAAAAAAAGGGGAGGGGGCACATCCGCTACAACCAAGTCTTCAGGAGTCTCTCCCAGGATCTAGGTATTCTTTTACCTTCAAGATGTTACGGGTAAGGTCATTTTTGTTTTTTAGTTTATCGAGTAAGTTGTATTAAGGACTTATTAAGTTGTCATTAATCTCATATTCAGATGGCAAAAATTTATGAGATTTCCAACCATTGGGCTGGTCTGTCACTCGTGAAGGGCCCTTAGGGACCCTTAGACCTCGAAGTGAGCAGTGCTGCACTTCCGTCCTACAATCAAACATCTAGTCAGTTTTTAGCACTGTCCCTCATTCTACTTAGGTTTTTGGCTCTTTACAGGCCCGGTCTTTGGGATCGGGGCACTATAAATGGGACTCAGACTGGTATTTCTAACACTATTTCTATGTATATTAATTCAAATCTTAGAAAAAATGACATATCTTCCAGTCTCAGCTGTCATCCCGCCACCGGGCGGTTGAATTCAGCATTAAGTCCCACATGGTAAGCTATTGTAGCGTAATAAAAAAAAAATTTAATTACTTAAATGTAGCTTTTATAAGCTACAAGCTTACCATGTGGGACTTAGAAGAGTCCCACCCTGCCTCCCCGCTGTTTACAGCTGAGGGGTAGGTTTTAGAAAATTTCAACAAGAAAGTAGGGCGATTGGTCAGAAGTTATCACGTGACGACAACTACCAGTATATCCTGAGGCTAACAAGAACTGTCTATTTTTCTAAGACGTGTGGCAACCCGAGAACAGCATTAAGTCCCACATGGTAAGCTTGTAGCTTATAAAAGCTACATTTAAGTAATTAAAATTTTCAAATTTAGAGTATTTTGTTACAATATGTTGTTCAGGTACTTTCTCCACAGCTACAACATGGTCAGTAGTTTGGAAGTGTATCTCCATAGCTAAGTGAGTAACAGCTACTTTGTCAATTTTTAGTGATAACCACAATGCGTAAATGGCTTATATCTTCAAAAGTATTGCAGCTACACAATTTCTCTCAAATATGTTGCTCATCTACTTTTTTGTGAACTGTAATATATTTAAGTTAACTGTTGCCCAATGTACAAGTGAGTAATGGCTACTTTATTGCTACTTTTAGTGAAAATGTGAAAAATCACAAATATCTCACAAACCGTAAGAGATCGAGCAATTTTGAGTGGATTTTTGACCCACAGGGTAGAACAGGGGTGTCCTATTCAAAGGAAAAAAAATAAGTTTTTGCCACTTTTGGCGGCCATCTTGGATTTAGTGGAAAATAAAACATTGAAAATATCTTTGAAATGGTAAGATACCGAATTTCCAGGCAATTTTTGATCTGCAGGGTAGTACAGGAGTACCTGTGCCTAGGGGAAAGGTTTCAGTTTTCGCCACTTTTGGCGGCCATCTATTATTTGAGCGGAAAATGAATAAATGTGTGAATATCTCGAAAACTGTAAGAGCTAGAGTGATTTCGAGCTAATTTTTAACCCACATGGTAGTACAAGAGTATCCTATGCAAAGGGGATAAATTTCAATTTTTGCCACTTTTGGCGGCCATTTTGGATTTGAGCAGAAAATGAAAAAGTGTGAATATCTCAAAAACCGTAAGAGATAGAGAGATTTCGAGTGAGTTTTTGACCCATAGGGTAGTACAGGAGTATCCTGTGTCTAGGGGAAAAATTTCAATTTTCGCCACTTTTGGCGGCCATCTTTGATTTTAGCAGAAAATGAATAAATGTGTGAATATCTCGAAAACTGTAAGAGCTAGAGCGATTTCGAGCAAATTTTTAACCCACAGGGTATTCTATGCTGAGGGGAAAAATTTCAATTTTCGCCACTTTTGGCGGACATCTTGGATTTTAGCGAAAAATAAAAAAAATATTTCAGAAACGATAAGAGATAGAGCAATTTCGAGTGAATTTTTAACCTGAAGAGAAGTACAGGAGTATCCTGTGCCTAGGGGAAAAATTTCAATTTTCACCACTTTAGGCGGACCTCTTGGATTTTAGCGGAAAATGAAAAATTGTGAATATCTCAGAAACAGTAAGAGATAGAGTAATTTTGAGCAAATTGGATTTTAGCGGAAAATAAAACATTGAAAATATCTAGAAAAAGGTAAAAGATAGAACGATTTCAAGCGAATTTTTCATCCGCAGGGAAGTACAGGAGTATCCTGTGCCAAGGAGAAAAATTTTAATTTTCGCCACTTTTGGCGGCCATCTTGGATTTTAGTGGAAAATGAAAAATGTGAATATCTCAAAACGGTATTTCTTCCCCTTTAATACTCTTACACTTGCTTTTGTAGATTTGAAGGTGGTTTTGATCAAACTGCAATGTTTTTTTTTGTGTTGATTTTCTCAGTTATTTGAGGGGGGGGGGGGGGGGGGGGGGGCCATTTATTTGGATAAATATGGTACATTAAAGAATTAACTGGAAAAAAGTACCTTTTCTTAATGGTGTTTTCTGCAATACTTTTACAGAGTGTGTGATTCAACATTACAGTAAAAATGGTGGGGATGACAGTTCTGCCAATAGCAGTCAGAATTACAAAAAAACAATTTATTCATTACTGATCCTAATTATCACATCTTCACATTCTACAAGAGCACTGCATTTTGAATTTTCACTGGATTTATTGAAATTTCTAGGCGGGTTGCGTGTAACCAACCCGTCTATTAGATTGATGTGCCCGACGTCCGTCTGTCTGTCCACATTTTCATTTCCGGACTCTAACTCAAAAATGCCTTGTCCAATCGAATTCAAACTTGATAAGGACATAGATCACCATCACAGCTAGGTTCCTTTCAAAATTGGTGTAATTCCGTCGGTTCGTTTGTCCATTTTTTGTCCATTTGTCTGTCTGTCAAAATTTCCGTTTCCAGACTCTTACTCGAAAACGGTTTGGGCAATCGAATTCAAACTTGACAGGGAGATAGATCACCGTCACAGCTAGGTTCCTTTCGAAATTGGTGTAATTCCGTTTGTTCGTTTGTCCATTTTTTGTCCATTTGTCTGTCCGTCAAACTTTCCGTTTCCAGACTCTTACTTGAAAATGGTTTGTGCAATCGAATTCAAACTTGAGAGGGAGATAGATCACCATCACAGCTAGGTTCCTTTCGAAATTGGTGTAATTCCGTCTGTTCGTTTGTCCGTTTTTTGTCTGTCCGTCAAAATTTCTGTTTCCGGACTCTAACTCGAAAACGGTTTGTGCAATCGAATTCAAATGTGATAGGGAGATAGATCACCATCACAGCTAGGTTCCTTTCGAAATTGGTGTAATTCCATCCGTTTGTTTGTCCGTTTTTACCCCACAGCCCTTAAGGGCTGTCGGGGTGTTGTTTTCACCCATGGTGTCCGGGTGGGTGGGTGGGCGGGCGGCGGGAAATAGTTTGTCCGGGCTGTATCTCAGAAACCGTAAGGTGTACCAACTGCATACTTGGCAGGGACATTGGTTGGGGGGGTGTAGGTGTGCAACGTCATGGTCTGACCTTGATTTGACCTTTGACCTTGCCGTAGTGACCTTGACCTTTAAAATCTTGTCTGGGCTATATCTCGGAAACCATAAGGTGTAGGAAGTTGATACTTGGTAGGGACATTGGTTAGAGGGTGTAGGTGTGCAACGTCATTGTCTGACCTTGATTTGACCTTTGAGCTTGCTGTAGTGACCTTGACGTATAAAATCTTGCCCGGGCTATATCTCGGAAACCGTAAGGTGTAGGAAGTTGATACTTGGTAGTAACATTGGTTAGGACTTGTAGGTGTGCAACATCATAGTGTAACCTTGATTTGACCTTTGACCTTTGTTGTAGTGACCTTGACCTATAAAATCTTGTCTGGGCTATGTTTCGGAAACCATAAGGTGTAGGAAGGTGATACTTGGTGAGGACATTGGTTGGGGGTAGTAGGTGTGCAACGTCATGGTGTGACCTTGATTTGACCTTGCCGTAGTGAACTTGACCTATAAAACCTGGTCTGGGCTATATCTTGGAAACCTTAAGGTGTAGGAAGTTGATACTTGGTAGGGACATTGGTTAGGGGGTGTAGGTGTGCTACGTCATAGTGTGACCTTGATTTGACCTTTGACCTTGCTTTAGTGACCTTGACCTATAAAATCTTGTCCAGGCTATGTCTCAGAGACTGTAAGGTGTAGGAAGTTGATACTTGGTACGGGCATTGGTTCGAGGTGTGCCACGTCATGGTGTGACACTGATTGACCTTTGACCTTGCTGTATTGACCTTTAAAATCTTGTTGCACCGTTGGGTCTGTCTGTTGATGCAGATTAAGCACTGTTAAAGTCATATTAGAATTCATTAAGAATTTCCTTTTGCAAGTTCCCATTGTAACAGATGGAATTTCATCAAGTGAGCCACAGGCTTTTCTCCAACACCACACATAAGCATTCATTGAATGTATTGCCACTTCTGTATGCATGGGTAATATTCAAAACATCCAAATCATAATTCGGCCATTTTTGATTTACTGATAAATGCTGTCATTTTATTATTGAATTGTGTTGTTTTAATACTTCATCTTTACATACATTTCTTTTCCTTAGATATTATTTTCTCTACTTCAGCATTATTTGGGCCTTAATATAACTGACACTGCTCCAAAAGTATCTTGAACTTTGTACTGTTACTGTGTGACACTACTTCCATATCTCATGGTGTTGAAAAGTATTTCCCCAGGCTGTGGGGTACGGGCATCTCTGATGCTATTTTTTTGTCTGTCCGTCAAAATTTCTGTTTCCGGACTGTAACTCGAAAACGGTTTGTCCAATCGAATTCAAACGTGACAGGGAGATATATCACCATCACAGCTAGGTTCCTTTCGAAATTGGTGTAATTCCGTCTGTTTGTCCGTTTTTTTATCTGTCTGTCCATCAATATTGTCTGTCCATCCGTCTGTCTGTCTGTCAAACGGTTTGTCCAATCAAGTTCAAACTTGACAGGGAGACAGATCACCATCATAGCTAGGTTCTTTTCGTAATTGGTGTAATTCCGTCTGTTCATTTGTCCATTTGTCCGTCAACATTTCTGTTGCCGGAGTGTAACTCGAAAACACTTTGTCCAATCGAATTCAAACTTGACAGGGAGATACATCACCATCATAGCTAAGTTGCTTTCGAAATTGGTGTGATTCCGTCCTTTTATTTGTCCGTTTATAGCATAGATACAATTATGTAACCTAGATTACAAGTTTTACATTTCTTACCACTTCTAACACATTCACCTTAACTGGGTGACCTAACAATTCTTTCCTTGTTTCTAAATGTAATTACAGCAGTCACTAACCTTATTGCTGCCTGCGCAACCCGCCCTTTGGGGCATCTTTGACCATCTTGTAGTTATTGTGTTTTGTAGCATGGATAGTTTACGAAGAAGTGTACTTTTGCAAGTGTTTTGTGTCTTTTAGATAAAGAAATGTTCCACATTATCACAGGACCAAATATGGGTGGCAAGTCAACATACATCCGATCTGTAAGCACTAGTCATTTATTTGAAGCAAACCTTTAGTACTAGTCTGTTTTTTGAAAATCAAAACTAGTTGCTGTTGTTTTTGGAACACACAAAATCTGATATTTTATTCCATCGTCAGTGATGTGGCAAAAACTTGGTGATGTGGTGATCGTATATGACCCATAATTACAGCCATCCCCATAGGGGAGGGTTAAAGTATTGTTATGATATCAGTTTGTTCTACCTGTATAAGTATTGCTGCATAATATTTCAAAGTCAATAAATTTCATTGCGTTAATACATCTTACCTACCAGACGATAGCTATAGCCCGGCGCCAGCCGGTCCCGCCAAACGAAAGAAAAAGACGTCCCGGGTTTCACCCCCGGCAGGACCGGCACACTACAATCCACTCGCCAGGTGGCCTAGTTCCTGCCTCACTCGCCAGAGGGACGTGACGTCATAGCATCTTTTTCGTTTGGCGCGATATTTAAAGTTGTGGATTTTTATCTGTGAACTCTTTAGTTTTTATATTGTGTTATATCTGTTTAATTTGTGTCGGAAGTGTTGCCATTAGTTAACTGTTCTATCATGGCATCTCCAGGACAGAAAAAGGGTGCGTGTGGCCATATTATGGCTTCATTTGACAAACATAGTAGGTGTGCGCGTTGTCGCGAGAAAGGACAGGGTGATGACCCTTGTGTTCAGAATCTGCAGTGTGACTTTTGCAGTGTCCTTACCCCGGAGCAAGTGCTCAAGTTAAGTACTCCTACCTATAAACTCAGAAAGGAAAAGGCTAAAGCAAAGGAAGTGTTAATCGATCCGTCTTCTGTGGTAGTACTTGATGCCCAACCAGAACAAGAACCTGCTGTATCTGTTTCTCCTGCTCCGGATTTGTCCCTTCCTGTGCCTCAGTTTAAGAAAGATCTTCAGGAACTGGACGAAAAGTGGGCCACTCGTATGGCCAGGCTTGAGGCGCTTATCACTTTAGGACATCGCTCCTCACCTGTACAAAATCCAACATTTTCTCCGGTCAAAGTACCGGTCTCTCATGCTGCTCCAGCAGGTGCTCTTTCCCAGACACCCTTTTTTGTCTCTACTTCGGCTTCTTCCGGCCCAGCCGGTCCGGCTGTTGGCCCGGATGAGCCTAGAGATCAGGATTTTTCAATTGCTTTCAGACAATCTCCACTTCAAAACCTCTACCCGGAAGCAGAACCTATGTTTAAACACCCTGCTCCGGTGGCTACCGTGTCGTCAGCTGCTATGTCTGCTTCCTCTCAAGCTGCATTTCAACAACCTTCTTCCGGCTCCGGGCCGGTCACCTTCCGCGATGTCAATCCTCAGGAAACATTTGAAGAGGGTGAGTTATCTGACGCAGAGGAATCCCCAGACTTAGAAACCTCAGACCCGGACCGGGTCCTCAGTGAAGATCAAAATTACCGCGAGACTGTGAGAGGCGTCCGCGCGTTCATGGGATGGACACACATTCCTGACCTGGAGTTTTCTCCTCAATCCCGCACTGATAATCCTTGGGCAGGTCACCGTTCTCAACCTGTGGGCAAGATTTCTGTGGATCTTCCTCCGGAAGATTGGTTGTGCCGAAAACTAGAGACTCTAAACCTTGTACTGATAGAAGGTTATCCTTCAAAATCTAGTGATCCAGGTGGCCTGCATGTGGACCAATTCCTCAGACCCCCCAAATCCCAGAGCAGATGGTATGGGATACACCCGGCGGAGCCTACAGATCCAACTAGGCCGGGTAAATCAGTGAATTCTTGGCCAAATGATGCGGCGAAGATAAATAGTTCATTCCCCAGGATTTCAACCATATCTTCTGCATCTCCTCAGCCTCCATCCCGCCCACTATCACAAGACACTATGCGTAAGTGGGAGAAAGCAGCAAAAGAGTCTTCATATATTTGCAACCAGTCAGCGGGGTTTAATCGCTGTATTACCAAGATACAGGATGCCTTCCAAGAACAATTGCATATTTTACAAAGTGAACTTAAGAAAGGCAAGTCTTCTGTCAAAGCTCAAGGTGCATTGGATGAACTTTTGTATTTGTCTTCATTTAACCAGAATGTCAGTTTCGCCATGGGTAAATCTCTACAACATTTGGCAGACTTTACATTTGTGCAGATGGCAAATTTGACCCTACTCCGTAGGGATTCATACTTGGAAGCTGTGAAACCGGGGATTAAACCAGATACTTTCAATTCCTTGAGAAATTGCCCCCTGAATGGATATGGGCTATTTCCAGATGCTGCTATTAGAAAAGCTGAGGATGAAATAAACCAATTAGAAGCTTCCCGACGTACTTCCCAGCCCGGCCCGGGCCGCGGGGGGTTCGCCGGTAGAGGCAGAAAACAGAGATACCAACCCTACAGTACTGGTTGGAAACCTCAAGACACTGCTAAAACAACTTCTCAAGCCGGAAAGGAACTACCAGCTTGGAAAGCGTTTGGTTCCCGCAATAGAGGCCGGGGCAGAGGCCGGGGTGGTCAACCCGGACGTGGTACCAAGATGGCTCATGAGAAGACACAGTATAAATGACAATTACTGCAAGTCAAGTCCGGTGCCGGTGGCCCGGCCAGTCAGTTCTGTACAAAGTGTCATAACAAGAAACTCTTTTGTATCTGTTCCAACAAATGTTTCTTATCATGTTGTATGTCGTGTACCTACTGTAACAAGGTGGCAGTCGCAAAAGAAAGACGTAAGACCAAAATTAAAGATCAAAAGTCAAATAAAGTGTGTGAAAAGTGCTTCTTTTGTCGGTCACTTTGTTTCTGCTCCAAATGTTCCAAATGTCCCCAATGTTGCAAGTGTCCAACCAGTGGGGGGACGTCTTCAGAGTTTTTGGGAAATATGGGCTCACAAGGGTGCAAACCCAAAAGTAGTGTCCATATTAAAGGAGGGTTATGTTCTTCCCTTCAAAGTAAGACCTCCCTTAGTAAGGGATCCCCTGATAGTAAGTGGCTATGCAAACCCCATCAGAGACTCCCACTTGCAAGCAGCTGTACAAGCTCTGATCGAGAAAAAGGCAGTAGAGAGGGTCAGGGTTCAAACCTCACTAGCCTTTTTCAACAGACTGTTCATTGTCCCAAAGCCGAACCACAAGTGGCGGCCAATCTTGGATCTCAGTACGCTAAATCAGTTTTTATGCGTAAAAACATTCAAAATGGAGACTCCAGAGACAATCCGGACCTCTCTACAACAAGAGGAGTGGGTGACATCGCTAGACTTCAGCGACGCCTACTTCCACATCCCAATTCACTACACATCCCGAAAATTCCTCAGGTTCCACTTTCAGAACCAGTCGTACCAGTTTCGGGCACTTCCCTTTGGCCTGTCAACAGCTCCCATGGAGTTCACTGGTGTGGTCAAAGAGGTCAAGTTAATGGCTCAGTCACAGGGTATAAGAATCCACCAGTACCTAGACGACTGGTTGATTCGAGCCCCTACCAAAGAATCTTGCCACCAGGGAACCCAATCCCTCCTAGCCCTCTGCCAGGAGTTGGGCTGGATGGTAAACATGCAAAAATCAGAACTGGAACCCCAACAAGTCTTCGACTTCGTAGGCTACCAGTACGACCTACTCAACGGAGTAGTCAGACCTACTCAAAATCGTTGGGAAACCCTTCAACAGAAAATAACAGTGCTTTTACAGAACAGATCTTGCCCAGTGAGAACTTTCATGTCTCTTATAGGTCTTCTCACTGCGACAGAAAAACAGGTGACCCTAGGCAGACTGCACATGAGACCTATTCAGTGGCACCTCAAGAAACACTGGAGAGTCCCAGAATCTCTGGAAAAGGAGATCCCAATTCCGAGGTCTCTCCATCAGTACCTGCAGTGGTGGACCCAAGAGGAAAATGTCCTAAAGGGTCAGCCCTTACACCCCCTGCGACACGCAGTTCAAATCTTTACAGACGCCTCAAAAGAAGGCTGGGGTGCTCACTTAGGCGACTTCACAGCAAGCGGTACTTGGTCAGTGCCCGAAAGCAAGTTGCACATAAACTTCTTAGAACTAAAAGCCGTGTTGTTAGCACTAAAAAGATTCCAACATTTAGTGCAAGGAAAGGTCGTCCTGATTGCCACAGACAACACCACGGTTGTGGCATACATCAACAAGGAAGGAGGTATGAGGTCAGGCTCACTCTGTGCCCTTCTTTGGCGGCTCCTATGTTGGTGCAGCCTCAATCAAATAGTACTGAAGGCCAGACACATTCCAGGCCGTCTGAATGTAATTGCAGACAAATTGTCTCGCCAAAGGCAGGTCATTCAGACGCAGTGGTCCCTCCATCAAGAGACCTTCGACCTCCTTTGTCAAACCTGGCATTATCCCCGAGTGGACATGTTTGCAACAAGGTACAACTGCAAGCTAGTTAGTTCAATTTGTGTCCCCAATTCCAGACCCAAAGGCCTGGTCAGTGGATGCTCTGACATTATCCTGGGACGACCTGGACATGTACCTCTTCCCCCCAGTGTCTCTGATGGGGAAGGTGGTCAGCAAGCTGTCAGATCACTGGTATCGCAGAGCAATCCTGATTGCCCCGGGATGGCCCAACATGCCTTGGTTTTGGGACCTAGTGGAACTATCTGCGAGGGTTCCTCTTTGTCTTCCACACCACCCAGATCTAGTGACCCAACCTTTCAACAAGGCACGTCACAGGGATCTGACAAACCTAAATCTCCATGCCTGGCTCCTAGAGCCCAGACAATCAAGGAGCAGGGGTTCTCTAGCCCAGTGGCGTCAAGAATTGAGGCGCCTCAAAGACGTTCAACCAGAACAGTCTACGAAGCGAAGTGGGCCGTTTTTGTCAGATGGTGTGAAACAAGTCAGGTGGACTTCAGGAACCCATCTATAAAACAAATAGCAGATTTCCTCCTGCACCTTTTCCAGGAGAAGAATCTCCAGCCCAGCACTATTGATGGTTACAGGTCAGCCATTGCAGACAAACTGGGAAATACCTCGGTTAATGTCGGCAAGGATGAAAATTTGACTAGACTGTTAGACAGTTTTCACAGAGATAGACCCAAAGGGCGCCGGGGGGTTCCTGCTTGGAACCTCTCCCTGGTTTTACACCAGCTTACAAAAGCGCCTTTTGAACCACTCAGAAAGGCTTCTCTGAAGCACCTTACTTTCAAAACTGTTTTTCTCCTAGCCCTGGCTTCAGGAAAACGCAGGAGTGAGATTCACGCTTGGTTAAACAAAAATATCAGACACCAAGCTGACTGGTCCAAAGTTTCCCTCTACCCTTCACCAAGCTTCTTGGCGAAAAATCACTTGGCAAAAGAGGGACCAGAGTGCGTGGCCCCTGTGGTCATTCCAGCCTTAGCCCCCACTCTGGATAAGTCTTTAAAGGAAGACAGATCCCTTTGCCCCGTTCGGGCTCTTCGCTACTACCTGGACAAAACGCAGGACCTAAGAACGGGAAAGGAGTTAGTTTTTGTTTCATTCAAACAAGGGTTTAACAAGGACATCTCTCCTGCCACTATCTCGTCCTGGATCAAACAAACAGTAGTGTTGTGTTATGATCTCTCTGACCAAGATTCCTTGACCTTACATCAGGTTAAGGCCCATGATGTTAGGGCCTTTGCGGCCTCCAAAGCCTTTCAAGGTGGCATATCTCTGGACCAGATTCTAGCAGCATGCCACTGGAAGTCCCACAACACCTTTACACAGTTTTACCTTAAGGATGTTGCCTGGGCAGATAAGGAGCTTTTTCACTTGGGTCCTGTGGTGGCTGCCCAGCAAATCCACCACTAGTCCCCTAAGCTTCTTTGTATATAATTATATATAGTGTACATACTAGTTAGTTTTAGGTGTAGGCTCACTTTTAGCCTAGGCCTTGGCTTCTCAAAGTCTTTTACTTCAGAGTAATCCTCTGGGTATAGGACTTTCCCTCTCTTCCAGGTTAACCGTGGGAATCATTGACTTGAACTCTTACTCTCTTCCTCCCCTCAGAGCAGTCAAAAGGGGGGGGGGGGGGGGGGGGGGGGGGGGGGGGGGGCAGGTGGGTCTAGTTACCCTTGAGACTAACATGTCTCCTCAAAGGACTAGAACCTCACACCTAGGTATAATATAAGAGTTTCTCCAATCCTCAGAAGGCTGCCCTCCTTCCACTGGGTAGTTATTCTAGCTATCGTCTGGTAGGTAAGATGTATTAACGCAATGAAATTGCAAATTTTAATTAGTAAATTAAATTTTTATTAGTTAATACCTTACCTACCATACGGGAAATTCCCACCCGGCCTTCCCCGCTTCCAGCCTTCATCATTCAATCTTAGGGACGAAAAAAGATGCTATGACGTCACGTCCCTCTGGCGAGTGAGGCAGGAACTAGGCCACCTGGCGAGTGGATTGTAGTGTGCCGGTCCTGCCGGGGGTGAAACCCGGGACGTCTTTTTCTTTCGTTTGGCGGGACCGGCTGGCGCCGGGCTATAGCTATCGTCTGGTAGGTAAGGTATTAACTAATAAAAATTTAATTTACTAATTAAAATTTGCAATTTCATTTGTATCATATATGAAGCTAATTTATGTGAAATATCAATGTAAGCTGTTGGCCAACTCTTCAATATTCTTCGATTTTTTTCGGTCTGTTTGTACCACAGCTAAACAAAACTGAATATTGTCTTTGTTTACTTAATAAATTATCTGATTTCAAACATCTGAAATATTTATAACTTATCTTTATACCACACCATCATCCATCACACCCCCTCTCTCCCATCCAATGAAATCTTTGACACAACAAGAAACCACAATTCTGCTTTTAAACTTCTATTAATCTGACATCTAAAACATTACGAATAAAAATTAGAATGGCCCAGATTTTGGTACATGAATTGAAAAAGTGATTTTTATGGTGAAATAAAAAAGATTTCAGATTATTTCAGATAAGAGCTTATGAAGCTAATGTGTGACCTATTTATTTCAGATTGGAGCTGTGGTTTTAATGGCCCAGTTGGGCTGCTATGTTCCCTGTTCTGAGGCTGAGATTTCGCTGGTCGATTGTATTTTGGCACGAGTTGGTGCGGGTGACTCACAACTCAAGGGTGTGTCGACATTTATGGCAGAAATGTTAGAAACTGCAAGCATTCTCAGGGTGAGATGTTGTATTAGAAATGCGATCTAATATCCTTGTACTTTCATCTTCTCCTTTAGAAAGAAGCTCAAATCATGTTCATTGGCCAAGGCCATCATACCATAATATCTTACCTGTTCACTATCTCTGTGGCAGTGACCCTTGCTGTGTCCAGTGAACAGAGAACTTATGAAATAGTCTAGGGTGCTTTGCCTTAGAGTTTTTTTTCTGTACAGAGATTAACAGCTATAAAAGAACAACATCTAATACCAAACTCGTCCACAAGAGCATATGTATCTCATGAGCCCTTGTACACACAAACTCCCACCCTCTACTCTAGAACTTCCTCGACTTGTCATCCTGTGGGTGTTACTGCAGATGATTTTGGTACAATACAAACTTTTTTTGGTGTGTAATCTCAGTGCTGGCGGAGTTCAGGATGCATGAAGTTGTTGCAAAATCATAAATAACCATTGAAGAAACAGAGATTAGTAACTGTTGACATGTTAGGTGGTACTTTGATCATTTCTTTTCTATAGTGCTTCAAATTATAGTATACCTCAATTATATTTTACCAAAAATTTACAGTTTTTGGCTGTTTTCTCCCTATTTGTGTGCTGGACTTTGTCTGAAATTCTGTGTATAGATAATACACTGGTGGCACTAAATTGTATGCGAGTCGCATAATAAGATATGGCTTTAGGGTGTTTTGTAGCAGTGTTTCAAACAGTTTTAATAACATTTAAAAGAGTTTTTGGGGCTTCCTACTATACCCATTGAACAGGCATTTCTGATCTCTTCTTTAGGATGCTTGTTCTTCAAATCATTGGGTGACAAAAAAATCTGGATCTTCATTGTTTTTCAGTCTGCATCAAAGGACTCCCTTATTATCATTGATGAATTGGGGAGGGGAACATCCACATACGATGGATTTGGACTGGCTTGGGCAATCTCAGAGTGAGTATTGTCTATACACAGTAAAATAATACATGAAATGCATAGAATATAAAATGTCAGATTAAATGATCAGAATGTTTGAAACTGGTGTTAAACAATGTTTTTTTTGTTGTTATTATGAATAAAAGACAAATTAAAGTTGCCAGTCCATATATGGAAAGCACGATCCTTTTTAGAAATTGATTTAATGAAATATTGTAAATACTTCTTGTCTTAATATTCCAAATTTGAGCAGGTGTGAATGTTACACTTTCATTGCGTTAATACATCTTACCTAACAGACGATAGCTATTGTCCGGCGCCAGCCGGTCCCGCCAAACGCCAGAAAAAAGACGTCCTGAGTTTCACCTCCGGCCGGACCGGCACCCTACAATCCACTCGCCAGGTGGCCTAGTTCCTGCTTTATTCGCCAGAGGGACGTGACGTCATAGCATCTTTTTTGTTTGGCGCGAGTTTTGAGGTTGTGTTTTCTCTGGAAACTTTGTATTTTGTGGATAATTCGAACAATTCTTTTTGTGTGTGCTTGAACTTTTGTCATTTGAATTTTACTTCACCATGGCATCTCCAGGACAAAGGAAAGGGGCGTGCGGCCATATAATGGCCTCCTTTGACACCCACTCTCGTTGTGCCCGTTGCAGGGACAAAGGCATGAGTGAGGATCCGTGTGTGGCTAAGTTACCCTGTGAATACTGCGATTTGTTAACTCCGGAGCAGGTGATTCAGTTGGCTACACCAACCTATAAACTGCGAAAGGAAAAAGCCAAGAGTAAAGAAACTTTAATTGACCCAGCTTCTGTTACGGTTGTAGGCCAAGTAGATCCGCAGGACATGGAGCCTTCCGTTTCTACTCATGAACCTTCTTCTGATCTTTCTTTACCACAGCCATCCTTCCGTAAGGACCTCCAAGAACTGGATGAAAAGTGGTCAGTTCGCATGGCTCGTCTCGAAGCTCTCTTAACACTGGGACACCGTCCAGCTTCAAAACTACAGGGAGACAGTGAGGGGCGTACGTGCCTTTATGGGATGGTCACATATCCCGGATTTAGAGTATTCTCCGTCTTCCAGGGCTGATAATCCGAGGTAGGACATAGATCACAGCCAGTAGGAAAGGTGTCCGTCAACCTCCCCCCGGAGGATTGGTTATGTAAAAAACTGGAGAATTTGAATCTGGTACTTATTGAAGGCTACCCTTCAAAATCTGCAGAACCCGGAGGTTTACATATGGACCACTATCTCCGTCCCCCTAAATCACAGTCTAGGTGGTATGGGATACATCCGGCAGAACCCAAAGATGTCTCCAGACCTGGAAAATATGTGACAACTTGGCCGAATGACGCGGCGAAACTTAATAGTGCCTTTGCCCGCATTGCAAAACCCTCTGCTACTACGTCTCAACCTTCTTCCCGGCCCGTTGCTCAGGACACGCTCAGAAAGTGGGAAAAGGCTGCCAAGGAGACTAGTTATATATGCAACCAGTCTGCAAGGTTCAACCGTTGTATTACTAAAATACAGGACAGTGTCCAGGATCAGTTGAAGATTTTACAGAGTGAACTTGGAAAGGGCAAATCATCTCCCAAGGCTCAGGCCGCGTTGGATGAACTTCACTATCTTATGTCATTCAACCAGAATGTGAGTTTTGCGGTCGGAAAATCCCTGCAGCATCTTTCCGACTATAATACTTTGTACAGATGGCCAATCTCACCCTAGTGCGTCAAGATTCTTATCTGGATTATTTGAAGTTAGATATTAAACCGGACACTTTTTCTGCTCTGCGGAATTGCCCTTTGAACACCCATGCTCTGTTTCCGGATGCTGTAATCCGAAAAGCAGAAGATGAAATTGCTCAGTTCGAGACTGTTAAGCGTACTCACCAGCCCGGTCCGGGCCGTGGTGGGTTCGCCGGAAATCAAAAGCGACAACAAGCCAGATATCAGCCTTACTCTACTAACTGGAAACCAGGTCAGGATACCGCTCATACCGGAAATACCACCGGTAAAGACATGCCGGCTTGGAAGTCCTTTGGGGGTCGTGGTAGAGCAAGAGGCAGAGGCAGAGGAGGTCAGCCCGGACGCGGCACCCGCCCTCCTAAGGATCAAGGGCAGTATAAATGACAATTATTGTATTCTCAGTCCGGTGGCAGTAGCCCGGCCAAGCAAGAGTGTTTTAAATGTAGAAAGACAAAACTTTTCTGTGTCTGTTCAACAAGCTGTGTTATGTCCTGTTGCCAGTCCTGTACCTTTTGTCTTAAGTGTGAGAGGGCAGTCACAAAAGAAAGACGGAAGTCCCTCATTAAAAGTGAAACAAGAAATAAAATTTGTCAAAGATGCTTTTTCTGTAGATCATTGCGTTTTTGCCCCTGTTGTTCCAAATGCCCACAATGTTGTCAATGCTCATCTGATAGGGGGAAGTCTCCAAAAATTTTGGCAAAAGTGGTCCCTCCTGGGTGCAAGTCCGAGAGTAGTGTCCATTTTGAAGGACGGCTACATTCTCCCATTCAAGGTCAGGCCAACTCTAGTAAGAGATCCGTTGATAGTCGGTGGCTATGCAAACCCCCTCAGGAACCTCTACCTGAAAGAGGCTTTGCAGGCCTTACTACAAAAGGAGGCAGTAGAGATGGTGAGGGTTCGAACATCTCTAGCCTTCTTCAACCGACTGTTCATAGTTCCAAAACCAAACCAGAAATGGTGGCCAATCTTGGACCTCAGTGCTCTAAACAAATTTTTGAGCGTAAAAACATTCAAGATGGAAACCCCAGAAACAATTCGGATTTCCTTGCAACAAGGGGAATGGGTGACATCGCTGGATTTCAGCGACGCCTATTTCCACATTCCAGTTCATGTGAAGTCCCGGAAATATCTCAGGTTCCATTTCCAAAATCAGTCCTATCAGTTCCGGGCCCTTCCCTTTGGCCTCTCCACAGCTCCGATGGAGTTCACTTGTGTGGTCAAAGAGGTCAAGTTAATGGCTCAATCCCGGGGTATAAGGATCCACCAGTACCTAGACGACTGGTTGATTCGAGCCCCTACCAAAGAATCCTGCCACCAGGGCACTCAATCCCTCCTCGCCCTTTGCCAGGAGTTGGGTTGGATAGTGAACCTACAAAAGTCAGAACTAGAACCCAAACAGACTTTCGAGTTCGTAGGTTACAAGTATGATCTCTCCCAAGGACTGGTCTTACCGACTCAGAACCGGTGGGAGTCGATCCTCCAAAAGTTGGAATCCATTCTATCCAAACCAAGTTGCCGAGTCAGGAAACTTATGTCCCTGATAGGCCTGCTTACAGCGACGGAAAAACAGGTTCCCCTGGGGAGACTCCACATGAGACCCATCCAGTGGCACCTAAAGCGTCATTGGAGAGTTCCAGAATCCCTGGAAAATGAGATTCCGGTTCCAAGGTCCCTTCACCCACACCTTCTATGGTGGACCAAGGAGACAAATGTCTTGACAGGGCAGCCTTTGCACCCTCTGAGTCATGCCGTGCAAATCTTTACAGATGCCTCAAAAGAAGGCTGGGGTGCTCACTTAGGAGACTTCACAGCAAGAGGCGTTTGTCAGTTCCAGAAAGCCATCTTCACATAAACTTCCTGGAACTAAAAGGGGTCTTACTGGCCTTGAAGAGGTCCCAGCACTTGGTACAAGGCAAAGTAGTTCTAGTTGCCACAGACAACACCACAGTTGTGGCATACATCAACAAGGAGGGCGGTATGAGGTCAGGCTCATTTTGTGCCCTTCTATGGTGACACCTGTGTTGGTGCAATCTGAGACAGGTAGTGCTAAAGGCCAGACACATCCCTGGTCGTCTGAATGTGATTGCAGACAAGCTGTCTCGTCAAGGCCAAGTCATTCTGACGGAATGGTCACTTCACCAGGTCTTCGACCTCCTGGTTCAGACCTGGCACCATCCCCAAGTGGACATGTTTGCAACAAAATACAATTGCAAGCTAGCCCAGTACGTGTCTCCAGTTCCGGACCCCAGTGCATGGGCAGTGGACGCCCTATCAGTCTCTTGGGAAAGCCTGGACATGTATGTTTTTCCTCCAGTATCGTTACTGGGAAAGGTGGTCAGCAAGCTGTCGGACCATCTTTACAAGAGAGTGATCCTAATAGCTCCGGGTTGGCCCAACATGCCGTGGTTCTGGGACCTGGTGGAACTGTCGTCTCAGATTCCTCTCTGCCTACCCATCCATCCCGACCTAGTGACACAGCCATTCAACAAGGCACGTCACAGGAATCTGACCAATCTAAACCTACACGCCTGGCTCCTAGAGCCGAGGCTATCAAGGAGCAGGGGTTCTTTAGCCCAGTGGCGTCACGAATTGAGGCTCCTCAAAGAAGTTCAACCAGAACAGTCTATGAGGCAAAGTGGTCCGTTTTTGTCAGATGGTGTGAATCAAGTCAGGTGGACTTCAGGTCTCCATCTGTCAAACAGATAGCAGATTGTCTCCTACATTTATTCCGGGAGAAGAATCTCCAACCCAGTACCATTGATGGTTACAGATCAGTCATTGCGGACAAATTAGGAAATTTGTCTTTGAATGTGAGCAAGGATGAAAACTTAACTCGCCTTTTGGACAGTTTTCACAGAGATAGACCGAAGGGTAGGCGGGGAGTCCCTTCGTGGAATCTCTCCCTGGTTTTGCACCAACTCACCAAACCACCATTTGAGCCTCTCAGAAAGGCCTCATTAAAACATCTGACCTTTAAAACGGTTTTCCTCCTCGCTCTAGGTTCTGGAAAGCGTAGGAATGAAATACATGCTTGGTTAAACAAAAATATTAGACACCAAGCCGACTGGTCAAAGGTGTCCCTTTACCCGTCTCCAAGTTTCTTGGCTAAGAACCACTTGGCAAAAGAGGGCCCAGAGTGCGTGGCTCCAGTGGTTATTCCAGCCCTGGCTCCTACTCTGGACAAGTCCCTGAAGGAGGACAGGTCTCTCTGTCCAGTTAGAGCTTTGCGCTACTATCTGGACAAAACTCAGGATCTCAGACAAGGCAAAGAGCTCGTGTTTGTCTCCTTCAAAATGGGTTTCATGAAGGATATTTCTCCTGCTACCATCTCCTCATGGATTAAGCAGACGGTTATCCTTTGCTATGAAATATCAGATCAGGAAGCGCTAACCCTTCACCAGGTGAAAGCGCACGACGTTAGAGCCTTCGCGGCTTCTAAGGCCTTTCAAGGTGGCATTTCGCTAGAAGAGATCTTAGCTGCATGCCACTGGAAGTCCCACAACACCTTTACACAATTCTACCTAAAAGATGTTGCTTGGGCAGATTCGGAGCTTTTTCATTTAGGTCTAGTGGTGGCTGCACAGCAGATCCACCAATGAACCTTCTAGGCTCCTAATTTGTAAATAGTTTACATAATAATTAAGGTTTTTTACTGAGTTGCTTGAGGCACTGAGTATGGAACCATTATTCCACTCTTACAAGCTAAAAGGAATCTCTAGGACTGAACTCTTCCTCCTCTCAGAGCAGAAAAAAGAGGGGGGGGGAGAGTGGCACTGCTTGGTACCGTAAGGAGCAGTTTTGAGCTTCTTATCAGCCAGGCCAGAGATTACTTGCCTATTTATAGAGTTCCTTCTAGTCCTGAAGAAGCTGCCCTCCGTCCACTGGGTAGTTATTCTAGCTATCGTCTGTTAGGTAAGATGTATTAACGCAATGAAATTGCAAATTTTAATTAGTAAATTAAATATTTATTAGTTAATACCTTACCTAACAGACGGAAGATTCCCACCCGGCCTTCCCCGCTGTTCAGCTTCAGTTAACCTAATTTGGGACGAAAAAGATGCTCTGATGTCACGTCCCTCTGGCGAATAAAGCAGGAACTAGGCCACCTGGCGAGTGGATTGTAGGGTGCCGGTCCGGCCAGAGGTGAAACTCAGGACGTCTTTTTTCTGGCGTTTGGCGGGACCGTCTGGCGCCGGACAATAGCTATCGTCTGTTAGGTAAGGTATTAACTAATAAAAATTTAATTTACTAATTAAAATTTGCATTTTATTACGCTACAATAGCTTACCATGTGGGACTTAATGCTGTTCTCGGGTTGCCACACCCGGGGCCAACGTCTTAGAAAAAAAGACAGTTCTTGTTAGCCACCGGATATACTGGTAGTTGTCGTCACGTGATAACTTCTGACCAATCGTCCTACTTTCTCGTTGGCCACGATTGACTGGTAGCAGTTTGTAAATATACAGACATTTTCATTTATTTCTCAGACTTTACTTATTGTTGGAGGCTAATATTTGCATATTTCTTGTAATATATATCATAGATCATTCTGTAAAAGTTTAATTTTCACAGGATAAGTATTTTTATTGCTGTCGCGTGTTTTGAGTTTTCCTCGGTTCAGGCTAGTACATTGTACGTCTTTTATTGCGTATAAAATGTCGACACATCAAGCAAATAAAGACAAACCGAGAGCGCAGAAATGCCGCCATTGCTGCTTTAGTTTTGATACACATAATTTTTGCCCTACCTGTAGGGAGGCTGGCAAGGGAGATGACCCCTGTGTCACCTTTGAAACCCCTTGTGAAACTTGCACGTCTTTCACAGATGAGCAATTACAGAAAATTCAAAACCGGAAGCGGTATCTGAAAAAGCAAAAAGCTACAACTAGTTCCAAAGATGAACTAGATCTTTTGGGTGAAGGCGACGGGGATTCCTTCACTGGATCCAATGCAGACCTCGAGTGTGCTGCTGATAGCCTTTTTACCTCACCCCCCCGTCCACAACCTCTTGCCTTCAGTTCCCTGTCCTTGAAAACGCCAGCCAAATCGATTCCACCCACCCCTGGTACAGCTTTGCAAAATAAAATCCAGAAAAATATAGAGAAATCACTCGGTGATTCCTTAAATATACATTTACAGCAGCAAATGGGTTCCTTCCAGGCATCCATGTTGGAAGCTTTTCAGTCACTCCGAGAGGAGTTGGCTGTAAAACAGAAAGTCGAGGTACAGTCCTCGATTCTTGCTTCAAAACCTGGCTTGTCCAGTAATTCTGCTGCCCCTCTGGATTTGCCCCCTCCGAGATCTGGTACTAACATTCCAAGCGAGGATATGGATGTGGACTACGGTCCAGCTCTTCCTCCTCGTCTAGTATCTACTCAACCTTCCTCGGATCAGTACGTTGCCCCCTCTGAAGGTCATCCCGAAGAGGTTTCGTACTCTCACAAAAAGCAAAGCCATAAGCAGCCAGTTGACCCGGGCTCTGCCTCGGACCAACTAAATGAGGATTCCGATGAACCTCGGATCCCTTCTTCTAGATCCAAAAAACACTCTGACAAGAGCAAACATAAATCAAGATCTAGATACGTGTCATTTACCTCAGAGGAGGATCACTCCCCTGTAGCCAGACACAGGTCTTCTAAGCCCTCTAGGGCTCAGCCCTCAGGAGTAGCTTCTGATCAAGACCTCCCACAACATGATCCAGACCCCCTTATTATAGGGCAGTAGCTTTGTCTGACATGCCCTCACAATACTCTGAAGAAGTGGATACCTTCAGGCGTATTTTGTCTCTCCCTGACCCCAGGGAATCTATGCCCAGGTCTTCCACCTCAGTGTTGGGTCTGGATGATGAAAAAGGCCGTCAAGAGCTCAGACCTAGAGGTCCCTCCTCTATTCTTCCACTTAGCTCAGTTATCAAGGACGCCTTTGATAAATTCCAACATGACTTTAAGGCTGCCAACTTATCTGAGGGAAAATATGTCAAGCCTCCTCCCTCAACTTCAAAGTGGTACAAGGTGGGACAACCAACTTTTCAGGACAAAATTCAGGAGTTGAATACGGACTTTGCTAAGATCTGTATTGCTCCTAGACCTTCTGGGTCTCCAGTAGCCAGAGTTCCCCTGCCAGTTCTCAAGGAGCTGGAACTTCGGCTAGACAAAACATCTCTACCCTCAACTTCACCGCTGCTTTTGCCAAAACCTCCTCTTCTTGCAATGCTTCATTGGAAAAATGCCAACATAGCATCAAGTCTACGGTCAAGAAGATAAAATCTCAGATTCAAAAAGGTGCCAATCCTGAGAAAGCGGCAAAGCGCGGATATGAGGAAGTAGCTGACTACTTAGATTTTTGGAACAAGACAGTACTTGTTCAACACAGGGCCCTCACTTGTCTCAGCAAATCTCTAGCCCATATTTTGCAGAGGGAATTATACTCTATGGCTAATACCGGCTTGCTCAGGCGCGAAGCCGAGATGACTCTATTACATCCACAATTAGGAGAAACGAGACGTCAAGAACTCAGGAACTCGTCCTTTTGGGACCCTTCCTTGTTCGAGTCTCAATTAGTGAAGGAAGGTGAGGACTTCCTTCTCAAAAAAGGCACCTCAAAAGATTCTCAGGGTTTTGCACCCTACCAGAATAAGCCCTTTCGTGGTCCCCACAAGAAAAGAGGCTCCTACAGGAAACGCCCCTATAGGGGCAATACCTCTCAAAGCAGTAACCAGTCCTTTCCTTCGGGAAGAGGAAAATCCAACTTCAGAGGCTCCAGGGGTCGTTTTCGACCCCACAATAGAGGAAGGGGGCATGGAAACCCCCCTCCCCAATGACTTCTCCAAAGCCTCACTCAGTCCACCAGTAGGAGGTCGCCTCCGTTCTTTCAGGAGAGACTGGCTCACAAACAAATGTTCTCAAAACGTGTTAAACATTATCACCAATGGCTACGTTCTGCCATTCCGTTCAAAGCCAAACTTGATCAGATTTCCTCTGATTCTGTCAGAGTACAAGGCCCAACAAAAAGACCAAGCCTTGGCTACTTGTATCCAGTCTCTCCTGTCAAAGAACGCTATCGAAAGGGTAGACAATGTAAAATCTCTCGGGTTTTACAGTCGCCTGTTCCTAGTACCCAAGCCTCACCAAAGGTGGAGGCCAGTCATAGACTTAAGCAGGCTCAATACTTTTCTACACATAGAAAAGTTCAAAATGGAAACTCCAGAGTCCATCAGGACCTCCCTGATTCCAGGGGAGTGGGTATCGTCGATAGATCTGTCGGACGCCTACCTGCATATCCCCATCCACCCAAGCTCAAGGAAATACCTAAGGTTTTGCTACAAGGCTCAGGTGTTCCAATTCACCTCCCTCCCGTTCGGACTAGCCACAGCCCCCCAGGTCTTTACAATGATCGTAAAGGAAGTGAAACTAATGGCCCTCTCAAGAGGACTCAGAATTCACCAATACCTGGACGACTGGCTGATCAGGTCCCAGTCTCAGGAGGAAGCCCAAGTGAACACTCAGGCAGTAGTAGAACTGACTCAGTCCTTGGGATGGATAATAAATCAGGAAAAATCAGAACTGAAACCTACACAGGTGTTTTCGTTCGTGGGCTACGAATACCACCTAGATTCAGCCCTTGTAAAACCCACTCAAGAGAGATGGCTCAAACTTCAGGATTTGATCCTACGACTCAAGTCAAAACGTGTTTTGACTGCAAGATGTTTGATGTCTCTAATTGGGTTGCTAGCCTCAACGGAGAAAATGGTCCCGGAGGGACGCCTTCACATGAGGCCCTTTCAGTTTCATCTCAAGGAGCACTGGAGATATCCTCAGTCGCTGGACAACCTCCTTCCCTGGACAGAAGCCATTGCAGCCCACCTAGATTGGTGGCAAAATCCCTCCAAGGTGATGAAAGGTGCAGACCTTCATCCCAAAGACCACAGTATCCAACTCTTTACCGACGCCTCAAACGAAGGTTGGGGCGCTCACTTAGACCAAAATTTTACCAAGGGTCTGTGGTCAGATCGGGAAAAAAGGCTTCACATAAATGTCCTAGAATTGAAGGCGGTCTCCCTGGCCCTTCGAGACTTCAAGGACCAGTGCCAGAATCAAACAGTGTTGGTTGCGACGGACAACTCAACAGTGGTAGCCTACATCAACAAACAAGGAGGAACACACTCGGCAGAGATGTGTGCTCTCCTGTGGAAGATCATGACCTGGTGCCATCACTATCACATAACATTGAAAGCCAGGCACATTCCAGGGTGCCTGAATGTGATGGCCGACCTGCTATCCAGGTCCAACCAAGTGCAGTCAACCGAATGGTCTCTGCACCCACAGGTCTTCAAACAGATCTGCCAGAAGTGGTTCACCCCTCATGTAGACTTGTTTGCCACTCACCTGAACCACAAGCTCCCTCTATACGTGTCTCCTATCCCAGACCCAAAGGCCTGGGACATAGATGCTCTGAACATAAACTGGACCAACCTCACAGCATATGCGTACCCTCCTACGGCTCTCCTTCACAAGGTGATCCAAAAGATCAGGCAATGCCAGTGCCTGATCATCGTAATAGCCCCAGGCTGGCCAGGGATGCCCTGGTTTTGGGACCTAGTGCAGCTCTCAACAGAGATCCCACTGCAACTCCCAGTGTCAACAACCCTACTCAAACAGTCCCACAAGCTGGTGTTCCACAACAACCCCCAGCACCTGAACCTCCACGCCTGGTGTCTAGGAGCGGACAACTCCAAGAACAAGGCTTCTCTGTGGAGGTGGCAGAGAGAATTGCTGCCCCTCAGCGGTCATCAACAAGGACCATCTACAAGTCAAAGTGGGCCCTATTTGAAAAATGGTGCAGAGAAAATTCGGTGGATTTCTCCACTCCATCTGTGAAACAAATCTCAGATTTCTTCATGTACCTGTACCAAGACCTAAACAGGCGCCCCTCGACCATTGATGGTTAAAGGACTTCAATCGTTGACACTTTGGGCCCAACGGCCCAACATATTGCACACAATGCAGACCTTCATAGGTTACTCTCCAGTTTTCACAGGGATCGTCCTAAAAGTTCCAGAAACTTACCCAAGTGGAACCTTTCTGTTGTCCTTAACGAGCTCACCAAAGCACCTTTTGAGCGCATGAAAGACTCAGACCTCAAACATCTCACTTTAAAAACTGCTTTCTTGCTAGCCTTGGCCTCCGGCAAGCGCCGCAGCGAAATCCATGCCTGGGTCGCAAACAAAGTATCTAATTTAGGCCAATGGGAAAAGGTTGCCTTGTTCCCTTCTTCTGATTTCATAGCCAAAAACCAACTAGCAAGAGAAGGTTCTCAAAGTGTGTCTCCGGTGACTATCCCTGCTCTGACTACCATTGTAGATAGACAGTTTAAAGAAGACAGGACCCTGTGTCCCGTGCTGGCCCTGAGGTTTTATTTGGACCGAACTAAAGACCTGAGAGGGTCTCGTTCTCTCCTTTTCATCTCCTTTAAGAAAGGACATACCTCAGACATCAGACCCGCTACACTCTCTTCATGGTTGAAACAAACCATTTTACTTTGTTACAAACAAGCAGATCAACAAGCCTTGGACTTGGTCCAAGTCAAAGCGCATGACATCCGGGCCTTCGCGGCCTCTAAGGCCTTTTACGGTGGGGTATCGGTGGACCAAATCATGCAAGCCTGTCACTGGAAAGCTCACAACACATTTACAAATTTTTACCTAAAAGACCTTACTTGGTCGGACACCGACAACAATTTGTACCTGGGACCCGTAGTGGCTGCACAACAAGTCCTAGATCCTTCCCCTCAGACCAGTTGTCCTCGGAAAGAAAAAAGGGGGGGGGGGGCACATCCGCTACAACCAAGTCTTCAGGAGTCTTTCCCAGGATCTAGGTATTCCTTTACCTTCAAGATGTTACGGGTAAGGTCATTTTATCCTTTAATTATCAAGTAATTTCTATTAAGGACTTATTTAGTTGTCATTAATCTCATATTCAGGTTGTAAAAATTTTATGAGATGCCCAACCACTGGGTTGGTCAGTCATACGTGAAGGGCCCTTTTTGGACCCTTAGACCTCGGAGTGAGCACTGCTGCACTTCCGTCCTACAATAAAACATCTAGACAGTTTTAGCACTGTCTCTCATTTACTTAGGTTTTTGGCTCGTTACAGGCCCGGCCTTCGGGATCGGGGCACTGTAAATGGGACTCAGACTGGTATTTCTGGCACTATTCTATACATATTAATTCAAAATCTTAGAAAAAATGACATACCTTCCAGTCTCAGCTGTAATCCCGCCACCGGGCGGTTGAATTCAGCATTAAGTCCCACATGGTAAGCTATTGTAGCGTAATAAAATTGGAAATTTTAATTACTTAAATGTAGCTTTTATAAGCTACAAGCTTACCATGTGGGACTTAGAAGAGTCCCACCCTGCCTCCCCGCTGTTTACAGCTGAGGGGTAGGTTTAAAAAATTTCAACGAGAAAGTAGGACGATTGGTCAGAAGTTATCACGTGACGACAACTACCAGTATATCCGGTGGCTAACAAGAACTGTCTTTTTTTCTAAGACGTTGGCCCCGGGTGTGGCAACCCGAGAACAGCATTAAGTCCCACATGGTAAGCTTGTAGCTTATAAAAGCTACATTTAAGTAATTAAAATTTCCAAATTTCGTGGTTTTGTGAATTTTTGAAATGTGCCATTGAAAACAACTTTAAGCCTCATGACATTCAAATATATGCTGTCTCTGAAGCTTTGGGTTCAAATCTCATTCTAGGTCATGAGTTTATAGTTATTTGTCACTGTCAAGAATCTAGACCAGATAATAGAGAGGTTGCGGACAATGTTTTGTTGAAAACATAGCACAAACCTCAACATAAAACAAGATCACGGGGGAGATCAACTTGGCAAGGCTCTTTTTAATGTGAAATATATAATGACTGACATTTTCGACATTGTGAAATGATGTTCGGCACAAAAATCACTGATGTGTAACGTAGCGGAAAACAGATACAGGCTTCAAAAACGTTGTTCGCAACCTCTCTACTATGCACTACCTACTTCCCCTCCAGCTCAATTGTATATCGGCGTCTCTACACTTGTACAATAATGGGTTGCCTGTCTATACAAAAATAATTTTTAAACATCTAGATTGATTGTATTCATTCTGCATCTACCAAACAGTAAGTCAATAACCACTCATATGGATATGATAATTAAATAAACATTTTTTTCTTCACAATTTTCTCCTCAGTTACATTGCCCGCCAAATCGACTGTTTTTGTCTCTTTGCCACACATTTCCATGAGTTGACATCGCTGGCTGACGTCGTGTCAAGTGTCAACAATTTGCATGTCACTGCTCTGACCACAAATGACACCCTGACACTTCTCTACAGAGTTAAACCTGGTGAGTTGTTTCAAGATCAAAAGTAAGATCCATTGTTGGTGGCTTTGATGTTTGGTCCCAAGTTTTGAGATCATTCAATCAGGCATTTTTTTTCAGGGGATAACATATAGTCAGTCACCGAAAAGAAGAACGTGTGTGCGAAGAATTTGAGGCCCCCCCTTGGGGGAATCTTCTTATTTTCCATACAAGTATTTTGGCCCCCCTAGGGGCACGTTCTTATTTTCCATGCATCACTTTTAACCCAACAGGTACTCAAAACCTTTATTTAAACACTAAAAAGTCACTCTAAGGTAACAAATGCAATCTCAAAAGAACATGTTAGGTTAAAATAAAGCACACAAAAAGACACAAATAAAGCACAATGTGTACAAATACTGGTTTATGTAATTCAAAATAATTAAGATAAAGTTTCTCTTTTGAGCTTTTTTGAAGATCATTGATTTGTGTCTATTTCTTCACACTCCTCATCATCAGACTCCTCACGCACCTTAGCTTTTACCAGGCCTCTAGCTGATCAACTTCATCTTGTCTTAATCCCTCAAACTCCACCTCCTCATCACACTTAAGTAAATCACAAAGAGATGTTGGCATTTGTTTGTGTTTAGATTTAGTGTAACTATTGGCTTTGTCTTAATCTTTAGAGTCAGTGTCACTTTTGGTTTTGTGCTTACTCTATATATTTAAGGCTGTCCCTGTTTCCCTTGACAAAGATTTTGTACACATTATATTTCCACATACTTTTTGTTTACAGTTGTTGTGATCTGTATTCACTAATTTCTGCTATATATACACAAAAGTGAAAACAGATTGCAATTAACCTTGTCATGCATTATCCTTTAATAGAGTTTTATGGGATTACCTATATTCTTTTGATGCAGTTATGTTACTGTCAGTTTTTTTTTGTTCTTACAAGTTCTTTGAAATGGGGGGGGGGGGGGGGGGGGGGGGGGGGGGGGGTATTTTGATGTTCTTATTTTTGGTAAAAATTAGTAAGGCCATTTGGGGGGGGGCACGTTCTTATTTTCGGACGTTCTTATTTTCGGTGATTGACTGTATTTGCAATCAATAAACCCCTTTAATTTAATGTTTTATTGGGTATTATAACTTAATTTAGTTTTTCGGCCTGAAATGTATGTTGATTCAGTTGAAAGTTATTTGCTCAATTTGATCTGTGACGATGACTTCCTTAAAGGCCACATTATGTAAATATTACAAATTAACACAAAATGTCAAAAAGTGGGAAGTGTTTAAAACTGTCAAGAAGTATGTGTATATGTGCTATAATTTTGTCAAACAAGACCCACTCTAAGTAAAGTGTGTAATAGTTTGTCCAAAATATGTAACATAAAATATACAATCTCTGTTGACAGATTAGTATGTGTAACTTAGGGTCTTTCTCAGCATTTCCTCCACATATTGTTATTATGTCAGCTGACTTGTCAGTCAGCTGACATTATGTCATCACTCTGCGGCGTGGGCATCCGCGTCCGCGTGAACAACTTCTTCTCCAAAACTACAAGGCCTAGAGACATGCTGTTTTTTTTAAAAGATACCTTATCTATCGAGGATGAAAAATTGTTCAAGGCATGCAAATCTGTCTGTTCGTCTGTTTGCTAGAGACATTACAAGGGGGGTACCCCCACCAAAAGTGTGAAAATTTCAACTTTTTATCACAATTTTCTCAGTGACTATTGCAGGGATTTCTCTCATATCTTGCATATATGTACTAGGCCAGAGGTAGATTCTCTTGTGTGAGTATGAGACCTGGATCTCTCTTACTTTTTTTTTATAAATTTTTTTAATAATTTTTTTTAATGCATTAAAATTCATGAAATCATGCACTAAATCACTTATAACTTCAAAAGTGTTGCATTTACAGCATTTTGTGAAAATATGTTGTTTAGCTACTTTTTTCATAGCTACAATATGGTGAGTAAGTTGGGTGTCTGTCTCAATAGCTAAGTGAGTAATAGCTACTTTTGGGCTTTTCAGTATCTTCCATTATGAGTAAAATCACTTGTAACTTAAAAACTATTGCATTTAGAGAATTTCGTAGAAATATGTTATTCAGCTACTTTTGGGCCAGCTATAACATAGTGAAATTTCAGACCTGTAGCTCATGGCATAGCTGAGTAATAGCTACTTTTAGGTTATCACTGTTGAGTAAATCGCTTATAACTTGAAAACTATTGCATTTAGAGAATTTCGTATAAATATGTTATTCAGCTACTTTTGGGTCAGCTATAACATAGTAAAATTTCAGACCTGTCGCTCATGGCATAGCTGAGTAATAGCTACTTTTAGGTTATCACTGTTGAGTAAATCACTTATAACTTGAAAAGTGTTGCATTTAGAGCATTTTGTTAAAATATGTTATTCAGCTACTTTTTTCATAGCTACAATATGGTGAGTAAGTTGGGTGTCTGTCTCAATAGCTAAGTGAGTAATAGCTACTTTTGGGCTTTTCAGTAACTTCCATCATGAGTAAAATCATTTGTAACTTAAAAACTATTGCATTTAGAGAATTTTGTATAAATATGTTATTCAGCTACTTTTGGGTCAGCTATAACATAGTAAAATTTCAGACCTGTAGCTCATGGCATAGCGGAGTAATAGCTACTTTTAGGTTATCACTGTTGAGTAAATCACTTATAACTTGAAAACTATTGCATTTAGAGTATTTTGTTTCAATATGTTATTCACCTATTTTGGGGTCAGCTATAACATAGTGAAGTTTCAGACCTGTGGCTCATTTCATAGCTGAGTAATAGCTACTTTGAAGTTCTCACTGTTGAGTAAATCAGTTATAATTGGAAAACTATTGCATTTACAGAAATTTGTGCAAATATGTTATTCAGCTACTTTTGGGTCAGCTATAACATAGTGAAATTATAGACCTATAGCTCATGGCACAACTGAGCAATAGCTATTCTCAGGTACTGACTGTTGAGTAAATCAGCTATAACTTGAAAAATATTGCATTTGGAGTATTTTGTTAAAATATATTGTTCACCTACTTTTGGGTCAGCTATAACATAGTGAAATTACAGACCTATAGCTCATGGCATAGCGGAGCAATAGCTATTTTTAGGTTCTCACTATTGAGTAAATCAGTTGTAGCTTGAAAACTATTGCATTTACAGTAGTTTGCTTAAATATGTTGTTCACCTACTTTTGGGTTAGCTATAACATAGTAAAATTTCAGACATGTAGCTCATTGCATAGCTGAGTAATAGTTCCTTTGAGGTTCTCACTGTTGAGTAAATCAGTTGTAACTTGAAAACTATTACATTTAGAGTAATTTGTTAAATATGTTATTCACAGAATTTTTGGTCAGCTATAACATAGTGAAATTGCAGACCTCTATGTCATGGCATAGCTGAGCAATAGCTACTTTCAGGTTCTCACTGTTGAGTAAATCATTGTATCCACTGGATAGCCGCAGTGTGTAGAGAGAGATTTCACCATTACTGCTCTGATGAAAAAAAGTATTATAGCTAGCTTTCTTAAGTTTGCAGTATATATTAATAACCATAAAATGTTGTCTGGGAATATTTTTGGCCTCATTTTGAGAAACAAGATGGCCGCCACAGGTGTTTTTTGTCAGTCATGAAAAGTGCTTATATCTCCCTTATTATTGATCCTAGAGGTTTGGGATGATAAACCAACCTGTAGGAAATCATGGGGTGGGAATCTTTTGGTGTGGTCAGATTTGACCTTCAATGACCCCTCCTTCAAGGTCAAACAAGGATAGCCAAACTTAAAAGTGCTTATAACTCGCTTATTATTGGTCCCAGAGGTTTGGGATGGTAAACAGACAGGAAATCATGGGCTGTGAATCTGTTGATATGGTCCGATTTGACCTTGGAACCCTCCTTCAAGGTCAAATGAGGATAGCGAAAATTGAAAGTGCCTACAGCTCGCTTATTATTGGTGACAGAGATTTGGGATGGTAAACCATCCCATAGGAAATCATTGGCTCGGAATCTTTTGGTATGGTCAGATTTGACCTTTGGACCCCTCCTTCAAGGTCAAATGAGGACAGCCAAGCTTAAAAGTGCTTATAATTCATTTATAATTGGTCCTAGAGGTTTGGAATGGTAAACCATAGGAAATCATGGGCTGGGAATGTATTTGTGTGGTTAGATTTGACCTTGGACCCCTTCTTCAAGGTCGAACGAGGATATTGCATTTGTAGTATTTCTTTAAATATGTTTTAACCTATTTTTTACACTTAAACAATTACCTTGTTATTTTCCTTCATAATACCATTTACAGGGCACAACTTTTTTATCCTTTTCTTCTGTCAGCTTCGGAATTATGTCCACCCCACTAGGGGGTGGACATATTATTTTTGCTTTTTCCGCCGTCCCACTTGGTTTCCAGACATTTGAGGCAACAGTTCTTATCCTATCTTTACCAAATTTGGCATGCAGGTTTATTGGGTTAATAGCTTGTATGGGATTGCTTTTGGTGATGATAGCTCTATAGCTAACTGAGTAATAGCTACTTTGCTACTTTTGAGTAGCTCTTTGGTTTCCAGACATTTTAAGGAATGCTATTAAGCCTAGCTTTCTGAAATTTGGTATGGAGGTTCATTGGGTTAATAGCTTGTATGGGATTGCTTTTAGGGGGAATTGCTTCATAGATGAGTGAGTAATTAATTAAATAAATGAGTAATTAGCTAAAATGGCAAAACACAAATTTGCTTCCATCTCCTTAACCGTGCGAGATAGAGCGATTTCATCGAAATTTTCGACCCACAGGGTATCTAAGAATGTACTCTTTGCAATTTTCAAAAAAATTTCCCCTCCCCAAAAATGGCGGCCATTTTGAATTTTCGAATTTTTGCCAAAAATGGCAAAACACAAATTTGCTTCTATCTCCTTAACCGTGCGAGATAGAGCGATTTCGTCGAAATTTTCGACCCACAGGGTGTATAAGGAATGTACTCTTTGCAATTTTCGAAAAATTTTCCCCTCCCCACATATGGCGGCCATTTTGAATTTTCGAATTTTTGCCAAAAATGGCAAAACACAAATTTGCTTCTATCTCCTTAACCGTACGAGATAGAGCGATTTCGTCGAAATTTTCGACCCACAGGGTATCTAAGGAATGTACTCTTTGCAATTTTCAAAAAATTTTCCCCTCCCCAAAAATGGCGGCCATTTTGATTTTTCGAATTTTTGCCAAAAATGGCAAAACACAAATTTGCTTCTATCTCCTTAACCGTGCGAGATAGAGCGATTTCGTCAAAATTTTCAAGGTATATAGGGGAAAGCATACGCACCATTTATGATTTAATGCATCTTACAGAAAAGAAGAAAATTCCTGGGTTGGTTATGTTAATAGATTTCGAAAAGGCCTTTGATTCTGTGTCATGGAAGTTTTTATATTCTACTTTAGCCTTATTTGGATTTGATGAGGCCTTTATAAGTTGGATCAAATTATTTAATAATAACATCACTGCCTTTGTGTTACAATGTGGTGTCCTCTCGGACCCAATACATATTGGACGTGGCTGTAGGCAAGGTGACCCTATTTCACCTTACCTGTTCCTGTTAGTTGCAGAAGTTTTAAATATTTTAATTGAAAATAATGTTGACATAAAAGGAATTTGTGTGGGAGCCTATTCATTTAAAATGACACAATTTGCAGATGACACCACAATACTTCTTGATGGAAGCCACAAATCCTTGCAGACAGCATTAAATACATTGGAACTTTTTGGTTCATTATCAGGCCTTAAAATGAACACTGAAAAGACAAAAATGGTATGGATAGGCAGCAGAAAGCACTGTAGAGAAAAATTGAATATATCAGCAGATTTACAGTGGGGTGATGAAGAATTTTCATTTTTGGGAATTAACTTTTCAGTTAATTTGGATACTATACCTGAGCTAAATTTTGATATAGCAATGAACAAGGCTAAACAACTATTGAATTGTTGGAATAGTAGATATCTGACTCCTATTGGTAGGATAACTGTAATAAAAACAATGGTTTTGTCTAAATTTAATCACTTGTTTATGTCAATTGTGACACCCCCAAAAATTTTGGATGAGCTAAATAAATTGTTTTTCTTTTATTTATGGGGTGGAAAAACACACAAAGTCAAACAAAAGAGTGTTTGTGCAGACTATCTAAAAGGGGGGCTACGTATGGTAAATATCTATAACTTTGAAAAATCGTTAAAACTTGTCTGGATGAAAAACATCCTATCAAAATCCAAATCACCTTGGAATTTGTTACTGCAAGAGAGCTGTAAGAACCTAAAACAGATGATTTATATTGGACCTGAATGGTTTCAGAAACACAGAAAAGATGTTAATCCTTTTTGGTATGACGTTTTTGAAAATTGGATACTATTTTGTCGAAATCAAACGGTAAAAAGTGGTAAAGATTTGTTAAGTAGCAGCCTTTGGTGCAATAGACAAATATCTTCTGACAATATATTTTATGTGAATTGGTTTAAAAAGGGTATAACTGTTCTGGCAGACTTGCTAAATTCAAGTGGAAATTTTCTTGATCCAGGTGAATTAAAAATAAAGTACAATTTGAAATTTAATATTTTGAATTACTATACAGTAAAACATCTTGTCACACAATTTATGAAAAATAACAGGCTCCTCTTAAAAGAAAAGTTAGAAAGACCACATGTTCCTTTTCATATAAATGTTTTGTTGAATTTTGAAAAAGGAAGTAAAAATTTTTATTCAGGTCTATCTTATTATGGCTATGAGAATCCTAACAATGAAAATAAGTGGTCTCTTGTGCTAAATACCCAATTACATAATGATTTCTGGAAAATAGCTTACAAAATATGTTTTAAGACTATTCTTGACAATTCATATATCTGGTTTCAGTATAGAATTTTACATAGGATTCTGGGAACAAAATATTATTTATATAAACTAAAACTCAGTGAATCATTCTTATGTGGGATATGTGGTCAACAACAAGAAAGCATTACATTACATTACATTACATTAACATTTATATAGCGCCTATTAAACTAAGCGCTTTACAATATGGACAATATACAATAAATGCCTAGCAATTGTATGCTGATCTGAATAGGTAGGTTTTTAATTTCTTTTTGAAGTCCAGGATGGCATTGCAACTTCTAAGTTCAGCAGGTAAGCTGTTCCATAGGCGTGGTGCAATTTTTTTTGAAAATTGCAAAGATTACATTCCTTAGATACCCTGTGGGTCGAAAATTTCAACAAAATCGCTCTATCTCACACGGTTAAGGAGATAGAAGCAAATTTGTGTTTTGCCATTTTTGGCAAAAATTCGAAAATTCAAAATGGCCGCCATTTTTGGGGAGGGGAAAATTTTTTGAAAATTGCCAAGAATACATTGCTCAGATACCCTGTGGGTCGAAAATTTCGACGAAATCGCTCTATCTCGCACGGTGAAGGAGATAGAAGCAAATTTGTGTTTTGCCATTTTTGGCAAAAATTCGAAAATTCAAAATGGCCGCCATTTTAGGGGAGGGAAAACTTTTTTGAAAATTGCAAAGATTACTTTCTTTAGATACCCTGTGGGTCGAAAATTTTGACGAAATCGCTCTATCTCGCACGGTTAAGGAGATAGAAGCAAATTTGTGTTTTGCCATTTTTGGCAAAAATTCGAAAAATCAAAATGGCCGCCATTTTTGGGGAGGGGAAAATTTTTTGAAAATTGCAAAGAGTACATTCCTTACATACCCTGTGGGTCGAAAATTTCGACGAAATTGCTCTATCTCGTACGGTTAAGGAGATAGAACCAAATTTGTGTTTTGCCATTTTTGGCAAAAATTCGAAAATTCAAAATGGCCGCCATTTTTGGGGAGGGGAAAATTTTTTGAAAATTGCCAAGAATACATTGCTCAGATACCCTGTGGGTCGAAAATTTCGACGAAATCGCTCTATCTCGCACAGTTAAGGAGATAGAAGCAAATTTGTGTACTCTTTGCAATTTTCAAAAAATTTTCCCCTCCCCAAAAATGGCGGCCATTTTGAATTTTCGAATTTTTGCCAAAAATGGCAAAACACAAATTTGCTTCTATCTCCTTAACTGTGCGAGATAGAGCGATTTCGTCGAAATTTTCAACCCACAGGGTATGTAAGGAATGTATCCTTGCAATTTTCAAAAAATTTTCCCCTCCCCAAAAATGGCGGCCATTTTGATTTTTCGAATTTTTGCCAAAAATAGAAAAACAGGAATTTGCTTCTATCTTCTTAACCGTGCAAGATAGAGTGATTTTGTCAAAATTTTCAACCCAACCAATCCAAAAAGGCATGAAGCTGAAATAATTTACATGTACACTAATAAATATTTAAGCATCATTAATATATTTTACAAATGAAACAGGGTCTTGTAAGACTACTGTACAATTTTGGCAAAAGGTTCATGGGGTGGACATTACACATGATAATGTGTGTTCTTCTATGCTATCCTGTTTCTATTCGCATCTACTATCAACAGGGCGTCCTATTTCTAGTTTCTTTCGAACTTGCTGTTCAGTTACCATTTACTGTATTTCTGTACAGCCCTTTTCCTGATAATTATTCTGTCCTCTAATCACCTTCACAAATCAAAAACACTCAGTCAGCTGACACAGTGCCCGTTCACGGGCACTCTCCTCTTGTCTTTTAGTGAAATCTGCTGGATTACAAAGTCCATGTAAATAATAAGTTACAGTTATTAACTTATTGTATTGCAGTGGTTATAATTTTACTCATTATGTTACACAGGTGTTTGTGACCAGAGTTTTGGTATCCATGTGGCAGAGCTGGCACACTTCCCTAAGCATGTGATCGAGGTAAAATGTGTCCATCGTATTTAACCCTAACATGTCTAAACTTAATTCAGACACAACCTGAGCTGATCACCTGTAGGTAATGTCACCGGTAGCAATACAGTGTAGTCACCTGGACCATGTCTGCTGTGTGGCATAATTTGTAGGATCCTTTATTTTATTGCGTTAATACATACTATCCAATGGACAATTGCTAAACCGGTCGGCGGTCCGTAGTACTGTGCACTCCCCAGATGGCGCCTCGTACTTCCTTCCTGTCTAGACAACCTGACGTCATAGCATCTTTTTCGTTTGGCGCGTGTACTGTGCAGACGTGTTTTTCAACATCTCCAGATTTTCAAAGGAAAAGTGTGCATTATGACGGATTTTCAACCTTATTTGTGGATATTTTCAGTGTAGAAGTGTTATCTACTCTTCAAGCACGGATATGCATTTAAAATCTGCTGGAAACGCTCCCTAGCTGACTCAATTTAGTGTTGATGATAGGGCAGTTACGCAAGACGAGATATATGAATGCCGCCATTTTACTAGTTTCCATTCAACCCTTGTGTTGTTAGGGGCAGATTGAAAATATTGAGGAATTATGGATATTCTACTTGCAGGTATTTTTATCCGTGTCTTTTGTCTCTCCTATTACTACAAATAGAAATCACGGGAAACTTCAGTCTACGTGTTTTTGAACTCTGTAAATGGAAGGAATTCCCCATGAAGAGTTGCATTCTTTCAGAGCACACTGGTCCAGACATCTTTGCTGTAAAGCATTAGTCGACCGGTAAGCTTATATATATGTACATCAGCAGCAAGAGATGAATTCTTCAGATTTCTTCAGAGCGCACTGGTCCAGACATCTTTGCTGTAAAGCATTAGTCAACCGGTAAGCTTATATATATGTACATCTACATAGAAGGAATTCCATCAGAAGAGCAGGAAGTTTGAACTCGCGTCTACTGTGATATCAGTCCCTCCCTTGTGGACCCGGCTTTGTTGTCGGTAGTGAGGGTTGTGGATGGCCAGTTCACTGGTTTTATCACGAAAGGAAGAAGGAATTTCATTTACAAATCTTCAGAGCGCGCTGGTCCAGGCTTTCCTGCCTTTTAAAGCATCAGCCGGCCGACTAGCTAAAAAAGAACGCGACCTCTGACGTCATATCCAGTCAGCCAATCGCATCTTTCCTTCCAACTCACGAAGCTGGTCACGTGATTCACCGACCAGGTCACGAAGTTAATCACGTGATTCACCGACAAGGTCACGAAGCTGATCGTCATCTCTAATCAGCCAATCACGTTGTCCCTCCGACCAGCAAGCTGGTCACGTGATACACCGACCAACATTTGTTTCTAAATATAGCTCACAAGGGCTTTCCCAGCAACTGTCAAATCTACAATTAAGACGTGCGTTCAAAGAAATACTTTTATTAATGGAGGAAACCTACAGCCAGCTGAATTCAACACAAAATATAGTTGTAAAATTGCTTTAGCAATTGGTTACAGAGTGCACCGACTACACAGCCTTGTACACTTGCTTCATCAAACTGGTTACAGAGTGTACCGACTAATACTGGCTACACAGCCTTATACCCTTGCCTCAACAACTAGCTACAGAGTGTACCGACCTGTACCGGCTACACAGCCTTATACCCTTGCCTCAACAACTGGTTACAGAGTGTACTGACCTGTACCGGCTACACAGCCTTGTACACTTGCCTCAACAACTGGTTACAGAGTGTACCGGCCTGTACCGGCTATACAGCCTTGTACACTTGCTTTAGCAATTGGCTACATATGGCTTCAACCTACCGGTTACAAGTCTACCGGCAGGGTACTGGCTACACAGTCCTTACTGTACAGTTTTTCACCCAACTGGTTACATAAACTGACTAAATATAGACCAGTGGCTGTCTAAATTCGTTGCTGACCCCAGCCTGCCAGTTTTTTGCCAGTTACAAAAAAAAAATTACTGTTTACAGTAAATTACCGGTTATGGAGACCTGGTACTGGACAGAGTTGCCCAAGGTAAATTTGGTTACAGAGAATTCTTAGACCAGTTAGTGGTCTTGGTGATATGACAGTTTCCCAAGCTACTGCCAGGCAACCTTCCCTTATCACACCTCTCAACAGCCTGTTATCGGTGGACTTGACTGGAGAGATAATAGATTTCACCTTTACAAACACAGACCTGAATAACCAGCATGGAAGAAAAATTTTCTGCGTAAATACTGCACCTTGCAGGATGCTGGCCTGGGCCAAGAGTCTTTTAAATTTGAAAAGTTGTGTCAGCCCCCACTGGACCGGACCACAACAAGAACAGAGAGACTGTTTTCTCGGATCATTGTCACCAGACCGGACCAGTGTCCGGAGGCCGGAGGGACAGAAATGTTTGTCAGACTAGCCAAATGTCCCGAATGTGGCACACATCTGCCTGTAGGGTCCAGACTAACCCCGTTTCGGGACTTAGGAAGCCTTGGGGGGGGGGGGGGGGGGGGGCTGTACCCTAGGTAGTACAATGTTGAAGGAGGGCTACACTCTCCCTTTCCAGTCAAGACCAAGCTTGACAAGGTCACCCAATTATCAAATGCTATGCACATCTTCACAGGAACCTATATTGGTTAGAAGCATTACATCAGCTTATGGACAAGGAATGGTGCAGTTGAGCCAGTTCAAAATCTCTGGGCTTATTCAACCTTGCTTGGTTCCAAAACCACACAACCATTGGAGACCTATTCTAGGTCTGAGCAAATCAAACCTTTCGGAGACCATCAGGACCACCCTCCAACAATGGGCGTTGGTTACCTCAATAGATTTCAAGGACGCCTACTTCCATATACCTATACAGGAACAGTCCAGGACATATCAAATGTCATGTCCAGGGTCAGACATACCAGTTCAAAGCACTGTCTTTCGGTCTGTCCACTGCACCCATGGAGCTCACTGTAGTAGCAAGGAGTTGAAACTGATGGCCATACACAAGGGATAATAATCCACCAGCACTTAGATGACTGGTTGGTGAAAGCCATATCCCCCCCTGGGTCGTCTCCGGCATACACTAGATCTAGTGAAAATACGCCAAAGTTTAGGTTACCAGTTCGACCTCATGGCCGGTCGGGTCCGATCTATACCGGACCATTGGCAGAACCTCCAGGACAAATACTAGAAATACTGTCACTACCGGTTTGTCCGGTCCAGCAGTTCATGTCTGATAGGTTTACTAACAGCCACAGGAAAGCAATTTCACCTAGGCCGACTTCATAAGAGACCCATACAGTGGCATCTCAAAAACAACTGGAGGGTATCAGAGTCACTAGAAAAGGCGATTCCAATACCAAGGTGTTGCACCCACATTTACAAGGGTGGTTGCAAGAGGACAATGTCCTTACAGGCCAACCATTACACCCAAATAAAACATGATCTGCAAATTTTACAGATTCATCAAAAGCAGGGTGGGGTGCTCACTTAAACGAACACACTGCAGGAGGCACCTAGTCCTGGAAAGCAAGTTGCATATCAATTACCTAGAACTCAAGGCAGTCTTTCTAGCCTTACAAGAGTTCCAAGACCTCTGTATGCACAAGATAGTACTTGTAGAAACAGACAACACCACAGTGGTGTCATACATAAACAGGGAAGGAGGCATGAGGTCGGGCCCACTTTGTGCTTTACCTTGGGGAATCTTGACCTGGTGCGCCAGAAATCAAGTAACTCTAAAAGCCCGACACAGGCTGGCTGAGTGTGGTCGCAGGCAAGCTATCCAGGCTAGACCAGACCACCCAAACCGAGTGGTCTCTCCTTCAGGAGGTCTTCCAAGCAACTAGACCTATTTGTCACAAGGTTCAACAGCAAGTTACCCTTGTTTGTGTCACCGGTACCGTATCCCCTGGTTACAGCAGTGAATGCGCTCAGTTTGTCGTGGTAGGATCAGGAAGCATACACCTTCCCACTGTCAGCCATATTGGGCAAAGTGGTGATGTTGCAGGACTCCCCATACAAGAGAATCATTCTGATTGCTCCGGGGTGGCCCATTATGCCTTGGTTTTGGGACCCAGTGGCCATGTCCAGCCAAATCCCACTGAGCCTGCCTAATCTGCCCAACCTGTTGACACAACCATTCAATCAGATCCCTCACAGAAATCTGACAAATCTTAATCTCGATGCTCGGCTCCTGGAGCCTCAGCATTCGAGGAGCAGGGCTTCGCCGAGGCGGTGGCAGCAAGAATTGAGGCTCCTCAAAAGGGATCAACCAGATCAGTCTATGAGGTAAAGTGGACCATTGTTACAAGTGGTGCGTCACTAATCAGGTGGACCTCAGGGTACCCCTGTAAAGTCAGTTGCTGACTTCCTTATGTACCTTATGAGGACAGGAAGATACAACCCAGCACCATTGATGGTTACAGTTCAGCCATTGCTGATAAACTGGGAAATTTACCCTTTAACAGCAGCAAGGACAAAAATCTCGCTCGTCTCCTGGATAGTTTCCACAGAGACGGACCCAAAGGCAGGAGGGGCATACCCTCCTGGAACTTCTCACTGGCTGTGCACCAGCTAAGACTCCATTTGATCCAATCAAAGAGGCCTTCTTGAAGTATTTGACCTTCAAGACGGTATTCCTCTTGGCCCTTGGGTCGGGCGAGCGCAGAAGTGAGATTCATGCTTGGCATAAAAAACTGATATATTGGACACCACTTCCTTATGTACCTGTTCAGGACAGGAACTTGCAGCCCAGCACCATTGATGGTTACAGGTCAGCCATGGCTGATAGACTGGGACATTCGCCCATCAATATCAGTAAGGATGAATATCTCGCTCGGCTCCTGGATAGTTTCCACAGAGACAGATCCAAGACCGGAAGGGAATCCCCTCCTCAAACCTCTCTCTGGTTTTGCACCAGCTGACAAGGTTCATTTTGAACCAATTAAAGAGGCTTCCTTGAAGCATTTGACCTTCAAGACTTTTTTCCTCTTGGCCCTGGGGTCAGGAAAGCATAGAAGTGAGATACATGCTTGGCAAAACAGAAATATTAGACACCAATCCAACTGGTCAAAGGTGTCCCTGTATCCATCACCCAGCTTTCTATCCTAGAATCAGCTGGCCATAGATGGTCCAGACTGTGGCCCCTGGGGTTATAACAGCCCTGGCCCCAACTCTGGATAGATTCCTCAAGTCTGACAGGTCCCTCTGTCTGGTCAGAGCATTGTGCTACCATTTGGACAGGACCTCAGACATCAGGCAGAATAAGGAGGTGGTTTTTGTCTCCTTTAAGAGAAATTTCAACAAAGACATCTCACCTGCCACTATCTCCTCTTGGATCGAGCAGACTGTGATCCTATGTTATGAGCTCTCTGACCAGGAGGCCCACACTTGACATCAGGTTAAAGCCCATGATGTCAGGACCTTTGCTGCTTCTAAGGTCTTCCAGTCGGGAGTCTCCTTAGATCCAATCTTGTCAGCCTGCCACTGAAGTCACAATACCTTCACACAGTTCTATATGAAGGGCGGGGCTTGGGCTGATTAAGAGCTTTACCAATTGGGCTCGGCAGTGGCTGCTCAGCAGATCCACAAGTGGCCCTTAGATTGAGGAGATTGGTATATGCGCATAACAGTTCTTCATGTACATTAGAATTAAGTGTGGCGTGCTTCCTTCGGGAGGTTTATTTGCATTCTGGGACTGAACTCATCCCGCTCCTCCCCTACCTCAGAGCAGGTCTGCAAAAAAAAAAAAAAGGGGGGGGGGGGGGGGGGGGGGGGGGGGGGGGCGACGGCGGTATAGCCCCGGGTAACCGGCTGCTGGCAACCGACCATGGCCTTACAGGGTTTCCTGACCTTAAAATCAACCCAGGCCTGGGCCTATAGTTCTCCTGACAAAGTCAGCCTAGACTTAAAATTTGCTATTACTTGTGAGTTCACATAAGTCCCTAGTAACTTACCCGCCGACCAAGCGGTAGTTATTCAGCAATTGTCCATTGGATAGGATGTATTAACGCAATAAAATTGCAAATTTAATAAGTAAATTAAATTTTTATAAGTTAATACCCTATCCAGTAACTTACCCGCCGACCAAGCGGTAGTTATTCAGCAATTGTCCATTGGATAGGATGTATTAACGCAATAAAATTGCAAATTTAATAAGTAAATTAAATTTTTATAAGTTAATACCCTATCCAATGGACACACAAGACCCTCCCACCGACCCCGCTATCAACTTACTAGGGGTCTAAGAGGTTTAGACAACGAAAAAGATGCTATGACGTCAGGTTGTCTAGACAGGAAGGAAGTACGAGGCACCATCTGGGGAGTGCACAGTAATACGGACCGGCCAGCCGGTGGCAACACAGGACGTCTTTTTCTGGCGTTTGGCGGGCCGGTCTGCGCCGACCGGTTTAGCAATTGTCCATTGGATAGGGTATTAACTTATAAAAATTTAATTTACTTATTAAATTTGCAATTTTCTTAATGACCATTAAAATGTATCCATCAATTTCTAAACTTAACTCCATCACAACCAAATACTGATGGCAAAGTGTGGTTGCTTATCTGTCAACCATGAGGATGAAAAATTGTACTGTCAATCTGGCCCTTAGGATAGAGAGTTGGTTTTTAAATTTACAAACACAATATGATATAGTGAAATAATAAGCAGTTATAAAGATGTGAAGTTTGTTAATTAAATTTACGGATGCGTGTAGTTTGCAACAACAAGATAGGAATATAGTACCAGACCAAATTATGTATAAATATGTGTTTCAGTTTGCTCGAGAGAAAGCCCGTGAGTTGGAAGATTACCAAAGTGTGAGTGTGGGTGGTACAGATTTGGAAGGGGATGGGGAACCAGCGGTAAAACGACGCAAACAGGAAAAACAGGTAAATCTAGTCGCATATAACATACGTAAACTATAAGTACAGGTAAAAATGTGTGAAAAGGTAAACAGGCATATGTGAAACAGGCAAAATATTGGCACGGGTGGAAATATATAAACAGGTAAAATTGGTAAATAAAGACACAAGAAGGTAGGAAAATGTAGACACAGGTGAAATGTGAAAAGGTGAGAAACAAGTAATAAAAAGTCACAGGTAAATATATTCACAGGTGAAAAGGTGATAGTGAATGCCATAGTTTCTGGAGTCCTATACGGGCAGGGATCATATTTGGACAGTCAATGACTATTTTTCACATGTTCTTACAAGCTGGATTCAAACCCACAACCGCAGTATACTGGAAAAATGGGTAAAATACAGATGCAGATACAACAGGTAAAAATATAGGCATATGTCAAAATGTTTTTTGAACAGGAAAAATAGGTAAAATGTGAACATGGGTGAAATGATGTAAACAGGTGAAAATAAGTAATATACAGACAAGTGTAAATATATACACATTTGGAAAAAATGACCGTTAAATATCATGTTTCTACTAGGGATGGGTTGTGTGCATACTTTTCATTTTGATATCATAACAGTGCAGAACCTTACCGATTCTGCGATAATGAAAAAAAAAATGTGATTTAGTACACCTGCAATCAAATAGGCCCACTAACAGGAAGAGATGCTCATGGGAAAAAACATGTTCATTTTGAAATCACTGAAACATGTTTGTACCAGAAATAATAACCTGTAAATTCTTTTTTCAGGAGGGTGAGGCTTTGATCCAGAACTTTCTGGAGCAGGTGAAAGCCTTAGCAGTCGGTGATCTTACTGATGCCAAGTTTACTGAAGCCTTAGAAAAACTGCGGGCTGAAGTCCAAGCCAAAGACAATGCATATGTTAATGACGTATTGGCAAGAGGGGAGGCGGGGAGTGGGTTAAAGCTTTTGTGAAAAAGTCTTGTTTTGCTAAATTCTGTAAAACTGATCAAGTTGAGCTGGCTAGATCTGGGACTGTATTCTACAACAATACTTAGATCATTTCTAACTTAGATTTCAAGTATTTCTTAAATTTTAAGTAAGAAATGGTGAAACTGAACATTCCTAACTTTTGTTTCATGAATACAAAGTGCAAGAAAAACTTAAGTTGAAAAAACCTTCCCTTACTTAGATCTAAGGTCACCTTATCTAAGTATTGTTGTAGAATACGACCCTAGCCCATTAATATAGAACATAAGAACTACATTTACTGGGGTAAGAATATTGTGGGATTAGCCCTGCCAGCAGGACATGGAGTCAATGAAACAAAACATGCATATTTTACTCCTAAAAATCACTATGAAACCTGTGAAAGTGCTACAAATTATGCTAAAAAAAACGATTATTTTTTTTAGATTGATTGTGTCCATTTCAATTGTTTTAATTTGTTACAAAATTTTGTGGACCTACAATTGAGATATTTGGGATTATGTTTTGTTTCATTAATTCAGCAGAATGAAATCCACCCACATATTGACACCTCATGAGTTGGCATGAAGTGAGTCAATTTTTTTCATGTTTTTTTACCCCACAGCCCTAAAGGGCTGTCTATGTATTGTTTTCACCCATGGTGTCCGGATGGGTGGGTCGGTGGGCCGTCGGCAGGAAAAAGTTTGTCCGGCCTGTATCTCAGAAACCGTAAGGTGTAGGAAGTTGTTACTTGGTGGGGACATTGGTTAGGAGGTGTAGGTGTGCAATGTCGTGGTTTGACTGTGATTTGAGCTTTGACTTTGCCGTAGTGACCTTGAGTTTGTAAATCTTGTCCGGGCTATATCTCAGCAACCGTAAGGTGTAGGAAGTTGATACTTGGTAAGGACAGTAGTTAGGGGCTGTGGGTTTGAAACTTCATGGTGTGACCTTACTGTAGTGACCTTGATCTATAAAAATCTGGTCCGGGCTATATCTTGGAAACCGTAAGGTGTAGGAAGTTGATACTTGATAGAAACATTTGCTAGGGTGTGTAGATGTAAAACGTCATGGTGTGACCTTGATTTAACCTTTGACCTTGCCATAGTGAACTTGACCTATAATCGGAAACCATAAGGTGCATGAAGTTGATATTTGGTATGGACATTGGTCGGGGGTTACAGGTGTGAAACGAACGTATGGTGTGACCTGGATTTGACCTTTGATCTTTCATATCTGATGCTATTTTATCTCTCTACAGGGATATGTGATACTATTTTATCTCTCTTTTATCTCTCATATCTTTTTACTTGAATCTTGGTTGTTGCACCTTTGGGTGTCTTTTGATGTAGGTTAAGCACTATTAAAGTGATATTAAAATTCATTAAGGGTTTTACTTTTGCAACTTCCCATTGTAACAGATGGTATTGCATTAAGTGTGTCACAGGTTTTGCCCCGACTCCACATATAAGCATGTATTGCCACATCTCTATGTATGAGTAATATTTAAAACATTCAAACCATAAGTTGACCATACATAATTATATCCCCAGACGAAAGTCGGGGATATATTGGATTCAGGTCCGTCGCGCCGCCGCTGCCGCCGTAGAAATTTCCTTGTGGACGCGATAACTCAAAAACAAATTAATAATTTTTTTTCAAACTTGGTACACATGTTAAGGGTGCCCAAAGGAAGATCCCTATTTTAAGGTGACCTTAAACTCCCAGTAAAAAAGAACTTATGGCCACCTTAAGGTCAGAAATTGGACTTTTATTGCGTTAATACATCCTATCCAATGGACAATTGCTAATCCGGTCGGCGCAGACCGGCCCGCCAAACGCCAGAAAAAGACGTCCTGTGTTGCCACCGGCTGGCCGGTCCGTAGTACTGTGCACTCCCCAGATGGCGCCTCGTACTTCCTTCCTGTCTAGACAACCTGACGTCATAGCATCTTTTTCGTTTGGCGCGTGTACTGTGCGAACGTGTTTTCAACAATCTCCAGATATTTTAAGGAAAAGTGTGCATTATGATGGATTTTTCACCTGAATTGCAGATATTTTGGTTTAAAAGTGTTCTCTACATATCAAGCACGGATATACATGTTTAAATCTGCTGGAAACGCTCCCTAGCTGACTCAATTTAGTGTTGATGATAGGGCAGTTACGACGCGAAATATAAAGGCAGCCATTTTTCTAGTTTCCTCCCATTCAACCTTTGTGTTATTTGGGGCAGATCGACAAGATTGAGGAATTATGGATATACTACTTACAGGTATTTTTATCCGTGTCTTTTGTTTGAGGCTACAGTCACCATAGAAACGTCTTTCTAGTACTTCCAATAGAAATCACGGGGAACTGCAATCTACGTAGTTTTGAACTCTGTAATAGAAGGAATTCCCCAGGCAAGAGATGCATTCTTCAGATTCTTCAGAGCGCACTGGTACCGACTTCTCTGCTGTAAAGCATCAGTCACACCAGCCTAGCTCGAGTATTTAGTGTTTTTTCATCAGAAGTAATAGGTGAATTCTTCAGATTTCTTCAGAGCGCACTGGTCCAGACATCTTTGCTGTAAAGCATTAGTCGACCGGCAAGCTCATGTTCAGCCGACCTCACCTAGTATTTACATAGAAGGAACTTCATCTTTAATCACTCTCAGTCCCTCCCTTGTGGACCCGGCACTTGTGTCGGTAGTAAGGGAGGTGGATGGCCAGGAAACTGGTTTGAGTGTACAGCCGGCTGAAAAGAAGAGTCGACTTCAGACCGGCCAGGACTTCATCTACAGAGCGCACTGGCCCAGGCTTCTCTGCTTTAAAAGCTTCAGCCGGCCGGCCAGCTCAAAAGAACGCGACCTCTGACGTCATATCCAGTCAGCCAATCGCGTGTCTTTCCGACCAATCACGAAGCAGGTCACGTGTTTTCACCGACCAGGAAGGTCGGAAGTGCGTTCCTCAGATTTCACGTCTACTGTGACTACAGTCCCTGCTTTACAGACCCCGACCTTGTTGTCGGTAGTGGGGTTTTGTGGACTGTAAACTTGCTGGTAAGCATCACACAAAGAACGCGAATACTGATGTCATTCCCAGTTAGCCAATCGCGTGTCCTTCCGACCAAATCACGAAGCTGGTCACGTGTTTTCACCGACCAGGAAGGTCGGAACTGCGTTCTTCACAACTTACATCTACTGCGATACCAGTCCTTCTCTCATGAACCGACCTTCGTTGTCGGTAGTGGGGTTTGTGGATGAGCAGTATACTGCGCATTTGCATGTTTAATTATCACAAAAGAACGCGACAAGTGACGAACTCCAATCAGCCAATCGCGTGTCCTTCCGACCAGCAGGCTGGTCACGTGACACACCGAATACCAAGTGTTTCTAAAAATAGATTACAAGGGCTTTCCCAGCAACTGTCAAATCTTCGAACAAGACGTGCGATTTAAGAAATACTTTAATTAATGGAGGAAACCTACAGCAAGCTGAATTCAACACAAAAGATAGTTGTGAAATTGCTTTAGCAATGGGTTACAGAGTGCACTGACTACAGCGTCAACAACTAGTTACAGAGTGTACCGACCTGTACCGGCTACACAGCCGTGTACACTTGCCTCAACAACTGGTTACAGAGGGTACCGGCCGGTACCGGCTATACAGCCTTGTACACTTGCTTTAGCAATTGGCTACATATGGCTTCAACCTACCGGTTACAAGTCTACCGGCAGGGCACTGGCTGGACAGTCCTTACTGTGCTGTTTTTTTCACCCAACTAGTTACATAAACTAACTAAATATAGTCCAACAACTGTTACAGAGTGTACCGGCTGGTACTGGCTACACAGCCGTGTACACTTGCCTCAACAACTGGTTACACAGTGTACCGGCTGGTACTGGCTACACAGCCTAGTACACTTGCTTCAACAACTGATTACACAGTGTACCGGCTGGTACTGGCTACACAGCCTAGTACACTGGCTTCAACAAATGGTTACAGAGTGTACCAACTGGTATTGGCTACACAGCCTAGTACACTTGCTTCAACCTGCGGGTTACAAAAAAAAAAAAAAGGCTAAATATAGACCAGTAGCTGTCAAATTGATTGGTCACCCCAGCCTGCCAGTTTTTTGCCGGTTACAGAGAATTGCTGGTTACAGTTAAGTACCAGGTATGGAGTCCTGGTACCGGACAGAGTTGCCCAAGGTTAATTTGGTTACAGAGAATTCTTAGACCGGTCAGTGGTCTTGGTGATGTGGCATGCTAGTGTCCCAAGCTACTGCCAGGCAACCTTCCCTTATCACATCTCTCAACAACCTGTTATCAGTGCTGGACTTGGCTGGAGAGATAATAAATTTGGTCATGTCCGGCCAGGGGTCAGACATCTCACGAATGACAATTGCTCTGTAAATGCTTCACCTTGCAGGCTGCTGGCCTGGGGCGAAGAGTCTATTAATATGAAAAGTTGTGTCAGTCCCACCAGACCACAATAAGTGTCAGTCCCACCAGACCACAATAAGAACAGAGAGACTGTTAACCTGGATCATTGTCACTAGACCGGACCAGTGTCCGGAGGGACAGGAAATGTTTATCAAAATACCAAATGTGGCACACAATCGGCCTGTAGGTTCCAGACTAAGCCCCTTTTCGGGAGGTTAGGAAGCCTTGGGGGCTGGACACTAGGTATTACAAATGTTCAAGGAGGGATACCTACTCCCATATACCTATACAAGAACAATCCAGGTAATGCCTGCTATTCGGTTTTGTCCACAGCACCTTTGGAGTTCACTGTGATACCAAAGGAGGTAAAACTTGTGACTATATACAAGGACTTAAGAAGCCACCAGTACCTAGACGACTGGTGGGTGAGAGCCAGATCCCAGGCTGGTCTCCAACATTCACAGGAACTAGTAAATAATGTGTCAGCCACTGGGTTGGCTGATGAACTTACAGAAATCAGAGCGGGAGCCCAAACAAGACCTTGATTTTGTAGGCTACCAGTTCGACTTCAGGTCTGATCGGTCCCGACCGACTCTGGACCGGTGACAGAACCTTCAAGAGACTATGTTAAAACTGCTATCCCTACCGGCTTGCCCGGTCCGGGAATTCATATCCTTGATAGGTTACTGACGGCTACAGAAAAGCAAGTTAATCTAGGTCGACTTCATATGAGACCCATACAGTGACATCTCAAAACAACTGGAGGGTACCAGAATCACTGGAAAAGGTGATCCAAGTCCCCAGGTCCCTGCACCCCCATTTACAATGGTGGCTGAAGGAAGACGATGTACTTACAGGCCAACCATTATACCCAATAAGTATGCTCTGCAAATATTTACAGACGCATCAATAGAAGGGTGGGGCGCTCACTTAAACGAGCACACGGCAGGAGGAACCGGGTCCCTCCCGGGAAGCAAGCTGCACATAACTATCTAGAACTTAAAGCAGGCTTCCTGGCTTTAAAAGAGTTCCAAGAATTTTGCTCAAACAAGATAGTACTTGTAGCAACTGACAACACCACAGTAGTGTCATACATAGACAAGGAAGGAGGCATGAGGTCGGACCCACATGTGCCCTACTATGGAGAATCTTGACCTGGTGTACCAGGAAACAAGTGACTCTAAGCCCGACACATTCCATGTAGTAGCAGTCAAGCTATCCAGGCTAGGCCAGACCATCCAAACAGAGTGGTCTCTCCTTCCAGAGGTCTTCCACTCAGTCTGCAGCAGGTGGCACCGGCTCAAATAGACTTATTTGCTATGAGGTTCAACAAAAAGTTGCCTCTGTTTGTGTCACCGGTACCGGATCCCCTGGCCACAGCAGTGGATACACTCACTCGGCCATGGTAGGATCTGAAAGCATACACCTTCCCACCATCAGCCATATTGGGCAAGTTGGTGGAGAAGTTGCAAGACTCCCCATGCAAGAGAATCATTCTGATTGCTCCGGGGTGGCCCAACATGCCTTGGTTTTGGGATCTAGTGGCCATGTCCAGCCACATCCCGCTGAGCCTGCCCAATCTGTCCAACCTGTTCACAGCCATTCGATCAGATCCCTCACAGAAATCTGACAAATCTTAATCTCCATGCAGGGCTCCTAGAGCCTCAGCAATCGAGGAACAGGACTTGTCTGAGGCAGTGGCAGCAAGAATTGAGGCTCCTCAAAGGAGGGGTCAATCAGATCAGTCTATGAGGCAAATGGGTCATTTTTTACCAAGTGATGCATCATTCATCAGGTGTACTTCGGCTCCACATGTAAAGTCAGTTGCTGACTTCCTTAGGTACCTGTTTCAGGACAGGAAGTTACAGCCTAGTACTATTGTTGGTTACAGATCAGCCATTGCTGATAGCCTGGAAATTGGCCCAGCAATGTTACTAAGGATGAAAATCTCACTCGTCTCCTGGATAGCTTCCACTGAGACAGACCCAAAGGCCGGAGGGGAACCCCCTCCTGGAACCTCTCCCTGGTTTTTGCACCAGCTGACAAGGTTCATTTTGAAAAATTAAAAGGCTTCCTTGAAGTTTTTGACCTTCAAGGCAGTTTTCCTCTTGGCCCTGGGTTCGGACAAGCATAGAAGTGAGATACATGCTTGGCAAACAGCCCAGCACCATTGATGGTTATAGGTCATCCATTGTTGATAAATTGGGAAATTCACTTTTCAACATCAGTAAGGACGAAAATCTCGCTCGTCTCCTGGATAGTTTCCTCAGAGACAGACCCAAAGGCAGGAGTGGCATACCCTCCTGGAACTTCTCACTGGCCGTGCACCAGCTAAGACTCCATTTGATCCAATCAAGGAGGCCCCCTTGAAGCATTTGACCTTCAAGACGGTATTCCTCTTGGCCCTTGGGTCGGGCAAGTGCAGAAGTGAGATTCATTCTTGGCAAAACTGATATGTTGGACACCAATCCGATTGGTCAAAGGTGTCTCTGTATCCATCACCCAGCTTTCTATCCTAGAATCAGCTGGCCATAGAGGGTCCAGACAGTGTGGCCCTGGGGTTATAACAGCCCTGGCCCCCAACTCTGAATAGATCCCTCAAGTCTAACAGGTCCCTCTGTCCGGTCAGAGCACTGTGCTACTATTTGGACAGGACCTCAGACATCAGGCAGAATAAAGAGGTGTTTCTGTCTCCTTTAAGAAAGGTTTCAACAAAGACATCTCACCTGCCACTATCTCCTCTTGGATCAAGCAGACTGTGATCCTATGTTATGAGCTCTCTGACCAGGAGTCCCACTTTTAACATCAGGTTAAAGCCCATGATGTCAGGGCCTTGGCTGCTTCTAAGGTCTTCCAGTCGGGAGTCTCCTTAGATCCAATCTTGTCAGCCTGCCACTGAAGTCACAATACCTTCACACAGTGATTTCTGAAGGGTGTGGTTTGGGCTGACTCGGAGCTTTACCAATTGGGCCGGGTGGTGGGCTGCTCAGCAGAACCACAAGTGGCCCTTAGAGTGAGGAGATTTGTATATATGTACATAATGTAACAGTTCTACACATAGTATAAAATGTGATGTGCTTCCTTCGGGAGGTTTATTGGCTTTCTGGGACTGAACTCATCCCTCTCTTCCCCTACCTCAGAGCAGGTCTGTTAAAGGGGGGGGGGGGGGGGGGCGCGACGTCGGTATAGCCCCGGGTAACCGGCTGCTGGCAACCGACCAAGGTCTTACAGGGTTTCCTGACCTTAGGGTCAACCCAGGCCTGGGCCTATAGGTCTCCTGACGAAGTCAGCCTAGACCATAGGTTAAAATTTGCTATTACTTGTGAGTTCACATAAGTCCCTAGTAACTTACCCGCCGACCAAGCGGTAGTTATTCAGCAATTGTCCATTGGATAGGATGTATTAACGCAATAAAATTGCAAATTTAATAAGTAAATTAAATTTTTATAAGTTAATACCCTATCCAATGGACACACAAGACCCTCCCACCGACCCCGCTATCAACTTACTAGGGGTCTAAGAGGTTTAGACAACGAAAAAGATGCTATGACGTCAGGTTGTCTAGACAGGAAGGAAGTACGAGGCGCCATCTGGGGAGTGCACAGTACTACGGACCGGCCAGCCGGTGGCAACACAGGACGTCTTTTTCTGGCGTTTGGCGGGCCGGTCTGCGCCGACCGGATTAGCAATTAGCCAATGGATAGGGTATTAACTTATAAAAATTTAATTTACTTATTAAATTTGCAATTTTGGCCACTTAGAGCCCTGTAGGTCACAAACTATGATGCTCAGCTGGCTGAAATTTTACCTGACAACACATTAATATGTTCTTAGTACATGTGCCGAAAATCATGACTTTAAGTTGAGGAGAAAATTGTGTTTGAGGCCCATAAATACCCCCACTTAGGGATTTTTTGCTATACTTTTCACATATTTTGCCCTATAATTTGGAAGTGATAATTCTGATGAGTCTCAAACTGCGCTAGGTATAACTTTGATATGTAATCCTTGTCTGTAGAAAATTTTAGGGCTGTAGGTTTACCCAAAGGGGTCGACTTAAGGTCTCAAAAGTGCCCACAGAGACCCAATTTATGCACTTTTTGCCACTTTCAAGCACTGTAGCTTTCAAACTATGTCTCTCATCTAAGTTAAATATCATCTGGGAATATATCTATGTGTTTTCTTATATGTGCCCCAACATTTAGGCCTTTAATAGACAGTTAACCTGTGTATCAGGACCATAAACACCCACCCGAGTGACCCTTATAAGACATTTTTCACATCTTTTTCCCTGTAACTTGGAAATGGTAAGTCTGAGAAGTTTCAAACTGTATTAGATATATATTCTCTGTGTAATCTTAGTATGTAACAGATTTTAAGTCTGAAGCTTTAATTTTGAAGGTCAAATTGAGGTCTCTAAAAGGCTCCCAAAGACCCAATATTTGGACTTTTTGCTACTTTTAAGCCCTGTGACTGTCAAACTATGTGACTGATAGAGCTCAAATCCTATCTGAGAAGATATTAGTATGTTATTTTTATATGTGCCAAAAATTAAGGCTTTAAGAAGACATTTAACCTGTGTATGAGGACCATAAATCCCCACCCGAGTGACCATTTTTTAGACATTTTTCACATATTTTTCCCTGTAACTTGGAAATGGTAAGTCTAAGAAGTTTCAAACTTTATTAGATACATATTCTATGTGTAATCTTAGTATGTAACAAATTTTAAGTCTGAAGCTTTAATTTAAAAGCCACATCGAGATCTCTAAAAGGCCCACAGAGACCCAATATTTGGACTTTTTACCACCTTTAAGCCCTGTGACTGTTAAACTATGTGATTGATGGAGCTGAAATCCCATCTGGGAATGCATTGTTATGTCCTTTTTACATATGCCAAAAATCAAGGTTTTTAGTAGACATTTAACCTGTGTATGAGGGCCATAGACACTCGCCCAAGTGCCTTTTTTGACATTTTTTCCGTATTTTGCCCTGTTATTTGGAAATGCTTAGTGTGACAAGTCTTAAACTGTATTATATATAATTTTTGTTTGTTATGTATGTCCCCCAAAAAGTTTCAGATCTGTAGTTTAATTGCTAAGGTCTCTTTAACAATTGTAAAATGCCCACAGAAACCCAATTTATGGACATTATGCCACTTTATAACCCACATAGTTTCACAGTTACTGGGCTTTAGAGCTGAAATCTTTGAATTTTTAAAAGGAAATGCGTGTCTATTTAAATTTTGAATATTAATAATGTTATGGCTATCTTAGTCTTTTAAGAACTTATTTTTGTGTGTTATACCTCTGCTTGCTGAGTTTTTAACTTTTTAAAATGAAACTGGTTAAACATATTCAAGTAGACAAAATGGACACTTTAAGTGAGCTTTAAGTCCCAATATTAATGAAATTATATCCTTGTGTAGTAAAACTAGGGGATTTTTAACCCTCAACTAGCCCAGTTTTATTCAACTTGCCTCAGTTAATTTTGGCACAGCTCCTACAGTTATGAACTCATTTCAGTTGATAATCACATACTTAAAATTCTCAATTCTTTTTGTATTTGAGTACCCCTTTTATATAGATTGTTTGTTTACCATTTATGCTGTAGCACTCCATCTCTTTGTAGTCCCAACCCACTAGGTGGTGGGCTTCATTACATATAACACAAAGGGGAGTCAGAACTGAGATTGTGTCACATATTTAGGTTGCATATATATGGACCACATATATAGGTATAGAGGAAATGAATAACTGAAAACAATTTGCAAATTCTAAAAGTAATATAATAAAATAATAATATAAATAATTTTTTTTAAAATAATATTTTATTTGTGAACAAATATAGAAACAGATATGCGCTTTTGGGATTATGAATTTTAGAATGGACATTGAATCATCAATCATTTAAATACTTTGAAGGAAGATTGAAAAGTATGATGAGTTAAAAATAATATTTTATTTGTCAACAAATATAGAAACAGATATGCTCTTTTGGGATTATTATTTTAGAATGGACATTCAATCATCAATCATTTAAATACTTTGAAAATAGGTTTAGAGTTATCATTGCAGGAAGATTGAAAATATAATTTGAGTTATGTATTCGGCGTCTGGGGATACACCATCTTCCTTGGGAAGATATAAACAGAGTAGATTGATGTGCTGAAGTTCATATAATAATGGGTAATTATGTTTTAAAAAATTCCCGATCAAAACCTGTGGCGTGAGTGATGACCTGTCTGGGGATATGTTGGCGCCGAGTTGGCCCAATCTAGTTGTGATATTTTCTTTGACAGCTATTCTCCAGTTAAGAAATTTTACAGCTTCATAACTTTTAGTTTTTACTGAATTGTGTTGTTTTAATACTTAATCTTTACATGCAGTGCTCTGAAAATATCCCTATTTGTGTACTGTTTCACTACTTCTATATCTCATGGTTTTGAAAAATATTTTCCCAGGCTGTGGGGTACGGGCATCTCTGATGGTATTTTTATCTTTTGCAGAAAACCGAAGCCGTATGTAGAAACATGTTTTGCAGAAAGATACAGTAGAATTTCTTATCAGCAACATCATAAAAGTACTTTACACATGACTTACAGTTTGAAATGCAGTAGCCCAAAATCTTTGAATAAGATTTGCAAAAAATTGTTGATTTATTTGTGAGAAATACTGCTGTTTTATTTCAAATTATTTATAAATTCATGAAAGGCAAAAAAAAACCCACTAAAGTATCAATATTACAATGAAAAGCAAATTTGGTTTATAAATATTTTTGTGGACATTCCAGAAAACTCGATGCACTTCATTAATCAACCCACTTCATGCTAACCCCATCTGCTGACAAATCTGGAGTAAAACTTATAAAATCAAAACTTTTTCTTTGGTTCTCAATGAAAATAGATAGGATGATCTAATTTTTTTGGTCCCTAACTGATTCTCATCCATCATGTCACCAACACATTTGAACCTGATGACACTCTGGTGAAGGGAAGTGTTTTGTACAAGACAACAGAGGGCTGATTCTTGGCCAACTTTGACCAATGTCTGACCTTCCATTGCAAGGAAGCCTTGGCAAATTGAATTAGTATTGCAGGCTCTTGTGAAAGATTTGCTACCAGTGAAAGAAATTGTACCTAAAATTCTGTAGGATGTTTTGGGCTACACACTGGTTAACAAATAAATGCATTTAGTTCTGGGCTCAGGCCTTGGTTGTTTTGTACACACCAGTATGGAGATGTTTATAATTTTATAATAAATTTTTTTTGTGAGATTTCTTTTATGTTTTTACCTCATAGCCTTTAAGAGCTGTGTGGGTATTGTTTTCACACATGGCGTCTGGATGGCTGGCCTGACAGCGGGAAAAAGTTTGTCCGGGCTTTATCTCAGGTACCATAGGGTGTAGGTTACAGTTCATTGAGTAGTGATGATGCAAATTAAAAAAGTGAAAATGTAGCTTTTTTGCAAACATGCATGTTAATCCTTTAAAATGTGATCGTCCCCACAATGTACATACAGGTGCAAGTGGTTGAAAATGTTACATAGAATCTGTTGAGTGGCAGTATGCTGGAACAAAAACGAAAACTTTTTTTTTTGGCTTTTTTAATGCTTTTGTTTCACATCTATATATATTTTACAAAAATGAAAAAAAAATTAAGTTAAACTCAAAAAGTCAACAGCAGACAGTTAAAATTTTCCTTACAGTTATTTAAATAAACATAAAAAAGCGTACTTGGTTTAAACTTGGTTTTTTCATACATTTTCTTTTGAAGAAATTTTAGTGATGGTGTTTCAAAATTGTCCCAATATCCACTTGTAATTTCCTCTAAGTTTATTAGTAAGAATATTGGTAAAACTGATTGTGAAGAATGATCAAGAAATCCTAGAACCTCAGTTTTCCTAGTTGCTATGTCAGAAACCTCACAGCTTGGCAGCATGTTAGAAGTAATAGACATTTAGTGACCAGAGGATGTACCTTAGTCTGGAATATTGGTAATGTAGTTCTTGTTGGACAAAAGGAAGAAATGATCTATCAACTCAAATAATGGACCTCAATGGATAAAATTTTGGAGGGTTTGTAAACATATTTATGTATATACTTCCGTCTTGAATATTGCTCTGCAAACAATACAACAGTACAAAAAAATTAATGAAATAAAATAGAACTCAAACAATACTCCCCACCGTAAATTGGCACCCACCTCTACTTGGCAAAAAACATCACTTGTTGCACTATATATATCTACATTATATATTAGTTAGTAATAGTAGTAATACATGGGAAGGACTGTTCATTTCCAAGTACCTTTAGTAAAGCCATTGTGATTTGATCTTTTTCATCACATTTTGAAGTGTAAATTTGGAGTCTGTTGGTTTTGCCTGCTAGCAGAACATAATATTTATTATCAGATGTCTTGATATATCTGTTTTTATTCATATTTCTTCTGACAGAAAAATTTGAATTTACTTAAACTTTCCATTTCAAGAATTTGTTCAAATTCTCAAAGAACCATGTTAGAATTCGGTATTAATATGTTAACCATTTTCATTATTGCAGTCTTGGATTACATTTCTCCCTCAAACATTTTTTATGCGAACATGTTAATTAGTAGTTACAATTCTAATTTCAATGTAATATTCCAACAGTACATGAATGAACAGATTAACACCCACACCACTTGACATTTAACACAGAAGCATTTGATTATAAATGAATACAAAGTGTGTAAGCCTGGGATAAGCTGAAATATGGATGAAATGAAATATGTGATATATATATAGCAGTTAATGAAACCAAACCATTATAGGTTATACAGAGAGCTAAAATTAAAAGACAATATTGGCATGAAGTTAGTGAATTTAAAGATAAATAAAATTGAAAGCAAGGCAGTTTATGAATGGTGTATTGAAGTGTTAATTACATGCATATGTTGCTTTGAGAGTGAATTTAGTTGGAATAATTCATCGTGAAGACCGTTCATATTGATGATATAAATTTCTCAACAGTTGACCCATAAGCCAAAATACAATCACATAGAAATTGGTCCATAACCAACTGAAATATAAATAGCTGTTAGAAAAACATTACAAATCATATTTGGCATTGCTTAGCAATATTAACTTTAATTGGGGCCATGGGTCAAATTCGATATATTTAAGCCCCCCACAAGGGACGCAGTTTGTGTATAGGAGGAAATCCGTGAGCTCCGATTTTGTTTTCCTTATAACTTTGTGACCGTTTGGCGGATTCTTTTCAAATTTGGCAGGTATATGCAGTAGTCCTGGGGAATTTTTTGGAATATGCTGCAGTAACATTTCGACCAATCAGAGAGGTCACATGACCGAAAACGTGTTTTTTCGATGGGTAAGCTTGTTTGGATGATAACTTGAAAGGGATTTTATCACTTCACCTGAAACTTGTCAAATACATTCATTCAATTGAAATCTGGAAATCATTAGATTTTGGCATTGATTGGTTAAGAAATGGCCGAGTAATTAATGATTAATTGATCATTATGAATTTTCCAAATAAGGAAAACACCAAAAAGCTTGTATCTCGAAAACCATGCAAGATAGAGGGATTTTGACGAAATTTTTGAGCCATAGGGGATCTCTCCAGAGTAGCTATCCCAATTTTCAAAAAAAAAATTGTCTTGCCAAAAATGGCGGCCATTTTGAATTTTCAAAATTTTCACAAAAATTGCAAAACACAAAAATGCTTATATCTTGAAAACCGTGCTAGATATAGCGATTTTGATGAAATTTTTGACCCACAGGGTATCTCTGCAGAGTCGCTATGCCAGTTTTTAAAAAAAAATTTTCTTGCCAAAAATGGCAGCAATTTCTGTGCTAGATAGAGCAGACTACGCTAACTTTGGTTGCCACAACAATATGATGCTAGAAGCAGAGCATTTTCTTAATACTTTAAGCACTCACCTTTATATCCTTTTCGGGACGCAATGCAAAAACAGTATCTGTCTTTGGCAAGCGATCCTCTGGTTGTAGGTTACTCACTAGTGAAAATATTCTTTTTATGTATATTATAATATAGTAGTTTATAAATTGAGAACCCAATTCAATTCTTTAAGGGATTGCACACAGGGCAATTTTTGATAAGGTCCTCTAAAATCCCCTGTTATTGCTCACCACCATCATTGTTTTGAAATGTTTGAAAGTAAACCTTTAATAAGCATTCTTAAGCTACTTTATAAATGTTTAAAAAACGTTTCCAGCCAAACCTAGTTTCTTGAGTTATTTTATAAATGTATAATAAATATTTTCGGCAAAACGTTTGTATAGAGAATGTTTATAAACCATTACAGTGTAATACCCAAAAACATTTAGTAACCCAAAAGATAGAGTTTAAATATGTTTAAAAATGCTTAAACTATAACGTTTTAAGTGTTACTGGGTAGTCCATATGTAACCAAAATATACATCCCAAAGAAGTTTGTCCATAAACAGCTAAAATATGCATCTTGCATAAGTTAGTATATAGGAAACCAAAATGTATGCATATCACAGATGTAGTGATAACACTCGCCTCCCACCTCTGCGGCCGGGGTTCGATCCCCGTCATGGCCGTAAGTGGGAAAGCTGGTAGTTGCTTGCCGTTGGTCGGCAGTTTACAGTACAGAACCCTAGCGAACTATATATACTGGTTTCCTCTGCCCTTCCAACTACCCGTCGTGATATGACCTGTACAGTGTTGAAAGCGATGTAAAACCCCAAATAAACAAGCATAGCACAGATGTAAGTCTATAAATTACCAAAATATACATCAGACAGAAGTTGGTATATGAAAAACGAAAATGTATACCCCGGTACATTGTACAGATGTTAGTCTATAAATAACCAAAATATACATCACACAGAGGTAAGTCCATAACCAACAATAATATGCATCACCCAGACGTTAGTATACAGAAAAAACTAAATGTATACATCGCACAGATGTTAGTCTAAAAATAACCCAAATATACATCACACAGCAGTAAGTCCATAACTAACAAAAATATATATCCCACAGAGGTTGGCCCATAATCATCTTAAATGTACATTGCACAGAAATTAGTATATAAGAAACCAAAATTTTTACATTGCACAGAAGTTAGTCTATATATAACCAATTTATACATCACACAGCAGTAAGTCCATAACCAACAAAAATATACATCCCACAGAAGTTGTCCATAATCAGCTTAAATATACATCGCACAGAAATTAGTATATAAGAAACCAAAATGTTTACACTTCACAGAAGTTAGTTTATAAATAACCAAATTATACATCACATAGAAATTATTCCATACCCAATTAAAACATCACACAGAAATTAGTATGTAAGAAACCAATATATACATTCCACAGAAGTTAGCATCTAACTGGGCGTTCACACTATGAAATGAACTCTGGTTGACACAGCTTGAACCAGATTGGAGACTAGTCTGAACGCTCACAATTCGGGTTGACAAGGGTAAATCTCAACCCCACTCGGGGTGGATTGAAGCAGATTGGATCAAACCCCTTTGTAGTGTGAACCCTCTCAGTCCGGGTTGACAAGGGTGGAGTGAACTAGTATTGTAAAAAATGGACTTATTACCTTGCAGAAATTGCTTAACTTACAATAAAGTGTCAATATATGTACCTTAATCCTTTGATAACAAGAATTACTAATTGAAACAAATACCACCCAAATTGATATTGTGTCGTTTCTACATGGTTGCAATTTGGTGTAAAATATAAATTCATGAATATACCATAATTGAATAAGCTGGTATATTCATAACAATTGCAATTATAAGTTGCAAAAAGTTTAGCAATCTTAAAACAATTTGTGCTTGATATGAAATAATTACTAAATAATTTAATCAATTGCATTAGATTAATATGAAGTGGGAATCTTTCATACAGTTATAAACCTTGGGAAAATTAAAAGAATTAATTGAAAAAAATTACATGCATCATACCAAGTCAGTTTCAGAGGCTTTACTGTATTCAGTATTTGACACTTTTCAATCCAGATTAAACTCTGTAGTGTGGACACTCACCCCAGATTGATATGAATCTGCTTAAATCTGCTTCAACCCTCAATTCTTGTCAACCCGGATTGTAGTCTGAACAGGGTATATGAGACCATAATTTACATAACACAGGAGTTAAAGAAAAGCCAGACAAAATATACACCATTCATATAAATAGTAGATATATAGTTAGTTTGTTTACATGACATGTATCTTTACATATAGATTATACATTTAAATAATTACGAAAGTACAATAAATACCCAGCCCTACAGCTAGGGGCTTATAGGTCACTCTAAATATATAATAATAATGAACAGAGTGGGAAATATATAAAAACTATATGTATATATCAACACAGCATTTTTCTGTGTTACATTACTGTAATATGTATATACATGATCAATTTGTTACCTATAAACTTTGTTTCTCCTCTCTTGTCATAAATCAAATACAAAATTTACAGACCTATTCAAGTTAGGGTTAGACATTATTTCCATAAATTTATGAATAAGAGATGGTGATTCTAACCTGTTTAGTACATTTCAATATTTCAGTCTAATGCAGTTTAATTCAAGACAAAAAACAAAATGAATTTATCTCTGAACAAATTCTCTCTGAGACATTGATTCTGACAAATCTACTTAGTTCTATTTCAAGTGGTAAAATTCCAATTCTCAGCTGAAAATGGAGTGTTTGCTTTTTGAGTAGTGTTTTAACTTAATTGTCATGTTCTGTTTACTCTTTGAAAAATACAGAAGTACGTATTTTGGGTTTTAACTGCCAATCCTGGTGCATTAGGTTCAAATTTTTTCTGAAGTTTGGTTTATATTCAAGCCCATTTTCAAAATTATATCTAACATGTTTATTTCACCAAAGAGATTATAAATATGAGATAATCATGTGCCAGAATCCAATTAATTAAAGAATTTGAAATCCTATTTCTAACAATAGCATAACCGGTTCCAAAGTCTTAAGCTGGATTTATAATACCGATATTTTGGTATCTGCCTGATATCCCAGTGTTGGGACAATACGATGCAAACCAAGGTAGTAACATTTGGCTTGATTTTGAACTCTATCAGAATATGTATAATTTTGATGGCTCCAAATACTGGGACAATAATCTAATATAGGCCACACAGAAGTATCATAGAATTTAGTAAATGTTTTATATGACAGATTTTTTTCACATTTAAATTTGATATTAATTTTGACAGAGCTGAGCCTGCTGATGATGACAAGGTCTGAGCAAAAGCATCAAGGCTGAGATACTCATTGAGTATCACCCCTTACCATTCATGTTACCTACTGGGCAGTGAAAGTTACTTGCAAGCGTTTGAAGTAGAAAGTAGCCATTAGTTAAAAATTCTCGTGAATTTCTTTAAAAAATGGAGCATTATCAATATTGTGAAACTGGAAAGATTTTTAACCTATGTTAAATTCAGACTTTGTGCAGCCTTTGTGACTTTCTGAAGTTAACAATCACACTTTTTGAGTTAGTTATCATTAAATAACATCTACAGCATCAGTTAAATAAAGTGTCCAGCATAGTTTGGAGAGCAGTGTCATTTTCTGTCAATAAGGCAACATCATCTTCATACAACAGTATGCTAATTCTTTTTTCTCCCACTTGAATTCCAAGGTTTAATTGATTCAGTTCATCAATCAGATAAATATGTTGAAGAGTGTAGGAGACAAGGTGTCCCCTGTTCTAACTCCAAACAGAGAAGGGAACAATTTACTTAAATGGCCATTAAATTTAAGCAGTTCAGTGTATTTCTATAGAGTGCTTTAATTGCAAAACACATTTTACCATCGATGCTGAATAACAGCAATTTGTGGAACAAAAAAATCTAGAACACTAAAGGATTATGCCATATCTATAAATATTACAGAAATATCCATGTGGTCACTAAGCCGGTGTTGCAACATAGTTGTTAAGTTAAAAATTTGATCTTCACATGATTTACATCTTTGAAATCCCATGTGTTCATCCCGTAACAAATTGATGGTTTCAAGATATTTTGTAATTCTTTCATTCAATATTACTGAGTATAATTTGCCAATGCTTGAGAGTAGACTAACTGCTTTTTAGGACAATGGACAGTAGGGATACATACAACATAAGTTAGTCTATAACCGCATAACCAAAATGAAACATAAGTTAGTCTATACATACATAACCAAAATGAAACCACCATTATTAACTATCATTATTCAATTATATATTTACAATAGACAATCATGTTAGTTATTTTAGAGACTGTATAGTGAAAATTACTTGCAATTGTTTCAAGTAGAAAGTAGCCATCAGTTAAAAATTCTCATGAATTTCTTTAAAAAACGGAGCATTATGAAAAGCGTTTTATTAGCTTAATATGCTGACAAATGCCTTGTCATTATCAAATGTATTTAAATCAAAAGCAAAATTCGAATACTCTTGGCTAACGTCAACTTTAACAAGTTAATATTACTTTACTGGACACTAAGTCATCCTTACACAATTATATACAGAGTAATCAGTTGCACTGCAATATCCTTGGTAATTTACGATGTACATTAGAAAGACATAGCTGGAAGTATATATATTTATGTACACAATCTAAACCATTAATACCCCAGATAGCATGCTGACGTCGGGCCAACGTCGGCACATCCGTCGGCGCGACGATGGCTGCCGACGTCGGCCCAACGGCTTTTTGACCGGCGGCCCAACGTTGGCCCAACGTCGGCAAGCCACCGAAAAAAATTACTCATTGTATAGCATCAACCAATCAAATTGTCCACAAATAACTTTTTCATTGTGAATTTATAATGAGAATGTTATTTTTATTTCTAAAATTATGAAATAGTTGGCTAAAATTTGTGGGCTCACTGAAATATGATTTTTAGATATACCATTATAAATAATTTTTTACTAAGTTTCACAAAATCCCCTATTATTGCCCACCGCCATCTTGAATAAAAATCCACCGTTGGCCCAACGTCGGCCCAACGTCGGCAAAATGTATAGACATATAACCAGAGTTGGGGTTGGCAGGCAGCCGTCGGCCCAACGTCGGCAAAATCTGCCGACCTTGCGACCAACAGCCAACGTCGGTCCGACGGCGGCATGCTATCTGGGACCAGATTAATATTCCGTTAGCTGTACCTTAATTGGTTAAATTGCAAGTCAGGGTGCCAATAATTAATTTCAATTGAATCAATCAATAAATTGAGACTGTTGGTGACAATGATATGCGAATCAAATGAAATTTTCATTTTTGTGATACTTTATTCTGCTTTGTAAGTGCAACATCTTCCCCACAATGGGGGAACTCGGTATTCTAAACAAAAGATTGGTAAAAGGGTTATCAAAGAAACCATCTGGGTCAGTAATCCAAAGTATTGTGTGTGAACAGAGGGAAGAATACTGAGAAGAGATGTAGTCCGCGGGCTAGGTATGACCCACACGCACCCACAACTTGACTTCACCATATTTTTCTGAACCCTTATCATCCCTGGATAATGAAATGGAGAGGTAACATTGAATAAACTGGGATACACAGGGTGTTCTGGCCATATTTAGCAGTATACCCTATTCTAAGCCAATTCACATCTGACGTTGCTCATAAATATTAGCATATTTCAAATTATATTTTCACCTACTTATCTTTGACGTATCATGACAAATAAGGTATTGGCTGAAAGCTCTTTTAAAGTGGTATCTAAAATAAGTGAAACTTTGAATTTAGTATCAACATGAATGTGACTGTTGCGTGTCATGTGCCAACACCCATCCGACTTCTGAGGAATTTAAAAAATTACAGAAAAATCTTTATTTACATTATTTTCTGAGGTGTGGTGGTAGATATATTCACTGTTGTTCTTTATTAGTACTAAGGCTGTGACATCGTTAGAAAAACGACACCGGATATTCGCCTCGAAAAAATCGATCCGAATTCGGGTAACCGTGTTTTAGTTCTCACCCAGTGGAAGTGACAGAGAAGCAAACATGGCGGATGATGTAAACAAAACGTTACGAAAAATAAGGTTAAATATCTGTATAAATAAGGAAAATTACGTCAAAAACTAACAGTAATTAAAGAAATCTGACAGAATACTAAGGTTTAGCTGAATATTTCATTGATTTACGCTATATTTAATATATTTTCGGTTACCCGCTTCGCCAGTTTGTAACCGGTTTCATAAGGAATTCGGACCGTTTTCGGGTAACCGGGTAACCTATCACAGCCTTAATTAGTACATGGAGAAATCCAATATGCTTCTTTTGACACCAAAATTGTGAAAATATCTTAACTAGAAGTTGAGATATTAGGTATTCAAGACATGAAGGGTGCACCTAATTTTGACGATTTTAGTGTGTATAATATTATTTTATTATTCTGTTTTGTTTTCTACTTGTGGAGTTGCATGAATATTGAAAGTAAATAACTTAAACAGCTTGTGAATAATGAACACAGTTTTTATTTCCAGGAACATTTTGTTTTTTTTGTTACATTTTAATACTTACATCCTTTTTCGGAATTGCACCGAACTGCCAAAATAGAAGGTTAGTTAAAATTTTCTAATTATATTTAAGGAATGTGTAATTAAGACAATGTACTAACTTTATCCAAATGTAATATTCAAGACATGAAGGTTACACAGTTTTACACTGTTTTCTTTCTTTTGTTTTCTACTTGTGGAGTGCATAAATATAACTTCAATAATTTGTGAATACCTTTTAGTTTACATTTTTAAGAACATTTGGGTTTTTTTGGCATTAACACATACACTCATTTTTGAAATGAGACAAAAAAATGACAAAATACCAGGTAAGTTAAGTTATAATTTTTAAATTGTATTTTATGAGTGTGTAATTAAGACAATGTACTAACTTCATTCACATGTAATGAATTATTAGAACAGTCATAGTACATGCATCTCACATGTTCTCTTATCAATTTACAGGTTTAGCTGAATTCCCCAAAGATGTCAAATACTGGTGAAGAACCCCCTGAAAAGAAGAACAAATCAGGTTCAATGTGTATTGTGCATGTAAAGGGACTGCAGTATGGAGCACTGAAGTTGTTGTTGTCATGTCCGGATCCACAGGAGAGGCTCACAAGAATCCAAAGTGTTAAAACCAGGCGCATGGCTCAGCCTCTCAACTCTGCACATTGGATGAATGAAACATGTGAACTGGTACCAGACATTCTTGAAGATCACCATGGTTACCACATCGAATGTTATAAAAGATTTACAGCCAATCTGAACAGACTTATGGACCCAAGTGATGAACAGTCCCCAGGGCCTTCAAGACCAAGGAGAATTTCAACTGACAAATTGATCTTCAATCCAGATTGCATCTTCTGTAATCTTATCACTCCGAAGAAAATACAAAAACATAAATGCTGGACAACAGAAGGACTGTGTATGTTTGAGAAAGAAGGTTGGCACACAATTTGTGAACTTGCAGAGAAAGCAAATGATGAAAAACTGTTGTGCAGAATCCGAGGTGTGGACCTCTTTGCTGTAGAGGCAAAGTATCATCGTTCCTGTAGATGTAGTTATATAGAGGATCCAAGAAAATGGTGTAGCCAAGATGAGCACCAGAAAAGGACACAAGTTGCACTAGAAGATGCTCACAAAATAGCATTTACTCATATTTGTGATATCCTAGACAAAGAAGTGCTGCAACAACAAAAAATTGGTACCCTGGATGAAATCCGCAGAGCCTATATTGAAAAGTTACAGGAAACTCAATTCCAAACCCTGATATTCGAGGAGAAAATCTGAAGGAAAAGATATGGAAGCATGATGTGTACAAAGATAGATTATCTTTCTGTAAACTAGGAAACTTTAAAGGACACATAATCTACAACAAAAAGATGGGCATGGATGCAGCAATGAGATGTTCATATGAACTTGGATGCAGGGATGTCATAAAATAAATTGGTATCCATGTACATGAGGTACGACAATTGCTTGATCATATTAAAAATTATGTTTTAGCTTTTTTGAGATGACATATTGCCACAGTACCACACAAAATATATTTTAAACTATGTCTGCAATAATTATATGTATTATTCTTACTTCTTCTACACAGGAAATCACAGATGCCTATGACCCCCAACAGCTTCTGATCTGCAAAACTACAATGCACTTCCTCAACAGTTACGGAAGTTACTGTCACATATTATATGTGGGAAGTCAGCACCTGATTCTACATCAAAACAGCGACTGATAAGCTCCATCGGACAGGTTTGCTGGTTTTACATGTTTTATTCATATCTTTAGAATAAATATTTTTGCACATATACTTACTTTTATGTATTTGAATAAATATGTAACCATTGTACTTTTCAGAATTTGTGTGAGATATACATATATTTATCATGCATTTGAATAAATATGTCACCATTGTTTTACTTTTCAGGATTTGTGTCGTGCTGCAACTAATGGGATGTGGAAACAGCCTAAACACATACTGGTCTGTCTGACCCTTCGTCATTTGTTTCGAAGTGAGCGACTCACCACGCTCATTAATAAACTTGGTCATTCAGAAAGCTATTCCTACTCTTTAAAGCTGGAAACTGCCATTGCTGAAGTTGCAGATTTGTCTTCAAACCTTTTCTCTGACCACATAGTTCGTCATCCAGATCCATCAAAATCTGTCTTCCATTCAGAGTTTGACAACTTTGATCAGTTCATTAATAATCTCTCTGGAATGGGTTCCATCCATACAGCCCATGGCATCATGATGCAGGAGGTGGGCGGTGATCAAGGTACTTGCCCTGAACCAACAAGGCTTCAACGCACAGGTAAGCGGTCATTGGAGCTACAAGAACCTCAGTTACCTGAGGTGTATGTTACAAATCGAAAGAGTCCTGAGGTATGCTGAGGAAGCGACCAATGAAGTAGAACAGGAGTATGTATTGACAACATTCGACCTAGGAGTATGCATGAAAGCATATCCATTGGTATGGACCAATCCAGAAAGGTATGCCAAACATCTCATTCTAATTGGTAGTTTCCATGCAGCCTGTGCCTATCTCAAAATGGTTGGTAAGAAAATGCGGGGCTCTGGCCTTGAAGAAGTTCTTATTGAAGCTGGCTTAATCAGCTCTGGCTCCTTAGAAGGGGTGATGAATGGCAAGTACAATGAACGTGCTCTTCACTGCCATAAGGTGACACTAGAGAGTCTTGAGAGACTGCTATTAGAACAATTTCTTATTTCTAGAGGCGACAGTGTGCCGTTCTCTGGATTTCTAGATGAATCTCTGGATAAGTTGAACAACCTAGCACAAGCAATGTGTCATGAGAATCTTAACACAGTTCTTGAAGATCAGCAACTATGTAAATATATACAAGAATATCAGCAATTCTGTGATGGTGTTAGAAATGGTAGTCTGGGAGACACAGCCAAGTTTTGGATATCCTATATGGATCACATATCTCTTATTTTATCACTTCTTGAAGCAGTACAAGACAATAACTTCTATTTGTATGTTAATACATTGCGTTCAGTGACACATATTTTCTTTTCCTTTGGGGGGCAAAACTATGCCAGGTACCTTAGCTTCTACACCTTGTTTTTGGCTAATGTTGAAGTATCCCATCCAGGTGCTAAAGAACTACTGATGTTAGGTGCCATCAGTGTTGCTAGATCATTTACTCCTGGGAAGTTGACAAGACCATGGAAGAGACATTCATGAGGCATGCTAAGTCTAGGACAGGAGGAACAGGTCTCACATGTTTACTTACAAACTACAGTGCTTACCAACGCTGGGTAAGGACCACACATGCCCGATCTCAGTTTGTCAATTCCACATTTCAAATGGCAGGTATGGTGAAGGATGACAACAATGTTAAGCATAGAGATGTTAAAGATGCAGAAAGATTAAGGAGTGAAGAATATGTGCAGAAGACACAGCAAGTAATTTGCAGCTTCATTAATCCATTTGATGTTGATGACAAATCCACTCTTGTTGTTATATCATCTGGGGCAGCAGTACCTCCTGAAATCTCTAGTGACATCCTTCGTGCTGAAAGAGCTGGTGAGGCAGCATACAAGGATTTTGTATCTAGCCGTTTGGAAACAGGAACTAACTTCTTTCAGGCTATCTCACGTCTAGGGCTGAAATCTTTTGCAGACCTTAACAAGAAAATGAAGATTTCCATTAACAATAATAAAGTGATCCAGTACAAAGAGCAGTCCAACAGAGCATTTCATTTGTTGATCCAGTCACAAAATGAAGGAGTACAGTTGGACCTTAGGGAATTAATGTCCTTCCCATTGACAATCATTCCATACAGCATTGGCCTTCCTGGGCACTTCATGGTGAAGACTGACAAATCCAAGTTGTTTCATAAAATATGTGGCAGTACTGGGGATGCAGCTATACCATCGGCCAGTGATACAGTTGGCATAATTGATGGCAATGCAACATTTCACTGCCTACAAGATATTCCAAGTAACTTTCGGCAGATATGTAGCAAGGTTTTCAGCACAATACCTAAAGGTGATGTTATCTTTAGTACTGACTCCTATATGGAAAACTCCATCAAATCCATGGAAAGAAAGAGAAGAGGAGTATCAGAGAAGCTTTTGATAAAAGGTTCAGCAACCAAGAAACCGTCTGACTGGAAACAATTCTTGTTGAATGATGAAAACAAAAAACAGTTCACTAATCTCCTGCTGACAGAGTGGCAGAAAAACACATATGCTTCAGAGCTCCATGGTCGTCGAGTCATACTAATCTTTGATGGCAAGGCTTATGTTTTATCATCTGATGATGGCATTCAAGTGAAGATGTCACTTATACCTTGCTTGTGTTCCTCACAAGAGGAGACAGATACAAGAATTATATTATATGTAGCATATGCACAGAGTCAGGGGTACCGCTATGCCAGAGTGAGAAGCCCTGACAGTGACATTTTTTTCATCATGCTCCATTATGCAAACATGTATCCAAACATTATTTTGCTATTTGATACAGGTAAAGGAAACAACAAGAAGCTGCTTAACATCACAGAAATGGCTATGTCATTTTCACAGGTCCATTGTTCAGCCCTTCTGGGTCTTCATGCTTTCACAGGATGCGACAGCACAAGTGCGATGAAAGGTCGTGGCAAAGTAAGACCACTGGGTATACTTCAAAAGTCACCTGAATATGAAGAGGTCTTCTCACAACCTGGTGACACCTGGTCAGTATCAGAGGATATTATAACCAAGTTGGAAGTTTTTTATGTACTATGTATGGCAAAATGAGGATGAAAGATGTCAGTAGTGTACGTTTTATGAAGATTGATGAAATCTGTGGAGACAAGAACCATAAGGCTTCACTGAGGAATTTTGACATGGCATCATTACCCCCTTGTAGGAAAACACTGGAGCAACATGTTAGTAGGGTAAACTATCAGGTGGCAATGTGGAAGAGATCACACATTCCTAATCCTGAGATCCCAAACCCAACCAATCATGGATGGATAATGTCTGATGGACTACTGCAGCCACACTGGTTTCATGGAAATGAATTGCCTGATAAGTTAGTAGACATAGCTGCCAGAAATGAAGATGACAGTGGTGATCAGAGTGATACCGAATTTGATGCTGAATCAGATACTGAATCAGATGTTGCTGAACTATTTATTGACAGTGATGATGACTGAACATAAGTAACATTAACCATTCAATAAATTAAACATCACATAAAAGATCTCAGTTTTTGTCAACTTACTTTGCAAACTACCTGCTCATCTGAACTCTTTTATGATAGATTACAAATTTCCTACTCTACCTCTTTTTCCTTATATAGTGTACTTGCCTGTTTTGTTCAATCCTGTGAAATGAATTTATTTCACATTTGGTGTAATTTGGATTTAAGGTTGCATCTGTAAATGTAATGATTGACAGAAATATTAATATTGTCCTATTGTATGATCTATGAAATCTCTTGATGTTATTTAGGGCAAATTAGGGGCCACGGTGGTGCATTGGTAACACACTGGCATCCCACCTCTGAGGTTGGCAGTTCAAACCCAGATTTTATGTGGGAAAGTTGGTAGTTGCTTACCAGTGGTCATCAGTTTACAGTACATAACCTTGACCAACAACTGGTTTCCTCTACCGACAAAACTACCTGATATGACCTGTACAGTGTTAAAAGTGACATAAACCCAAATAAATATAATCTTAATGTTATTTAAGAACATTGCCCTTAAGTTTGCTATCATAACAGTAATATTAACAATGTATATTTACAACTGAATGTTTTTATTTTTTTATTGACATGCATTACATAATTCTAGTGCCAACACTGCATACTAATACCTGACCAACATTTTGACATACTGGATGTTTCAAGAAAGCAGTTTATGGTATAAACATGATAATTAGTGTATCTCACTATTTCCTGTTGAGAAGCTTTTTTTTATATAGTGAGTTGAATAATCTTTCCTTTGAGACTAAATATTACTGGATACATAATCAGGCAGAGAACAAGAAAATTTAGATGACACTGTTTTAATAAGATAAATGAAGTGACTGAATCATCAAAATTAGGTGCACCCTTCATGTTTTGAATACCTAATATCTCAACTTCTAGTTAAGATATTTTCACAATTTTGGTGTCAAAAGAAGCATATTGGATTTCTCCATGTACTAATAAAGAACAGTGAATATATCTACCACCACACCTCAGAAAATAATGTAAATAAAGATTTTTCTGTAATTTTTTAAATTCCTCAGAAGTCAGATGGGTGTTGGCACATGACACGCAACAGTCACATTCATGTTGATACTAAATTCAAAGTTTCACTTATTTTAGAAAATAAATTTATACCACTATAAAAGAGCTTTCAGCCAATACCTTATTTGTCCTGATACGTCAAAGATAAGTAGGTGAAAATATAATTTGAAATATGCTAATATTTATGAGCAATGTCAGATGTGAATTGGCTTAGAATAGGGTATACTGCTAAATATGGCCAGAACACCCTGTGTATCCCAGTTTATTCAATGTTACCTCTCCATTTCATTATCCAGGGATGATAAGGGTTCAGAAAAATATGGTGAAGTCAAGTTGGGGGGGGGGGGTGCGTGTGGGTCATACCTAGCCCGCGGTCTAATGGACATGTTGTGTGCTTTTTGTAAAAAACTAGTCAATTTATTTATTTATTTGAGGTTTTACCTCGCTTTCAACCCTGTGCAGGTCATATCTCAATGGGTAGTTGGAAGGGCAGAGGAAACCAGTACATACAGTTCGCTAGGGTTGTGTACTGTAAACTGCCGACCAACGGCAAACAACTACCAGCTTTCCCACTTAAGGCTGTCACAGGGATCGAACCCCGGCCTCAGAGGTGGGAGGCGAGTGTGTTACCACTCTGCCACCGTGGCCCCGTAAAAAACTAGTCAAAATAAACCTTGAGAAAATATAGTAATAAGAAAAAAATAGCAAAAGCTGAGAAGTGATGTAAATTATCGATATTTACATGACCACCAAGGTGGGCAATTCTCTGCTCTGGTGGAGATGCATTTCCTCCATGAGGGTTGTGATTACTGGTATCCTTTTGTGTATCTGGTGTGTCTGGCTGCCTTCCATTATCTCCACCACCATGCCCAGTGTCATTAATACTTGAAGATGCATTTCCTCTTGGAAATTTGTGTTTCCCAGTATCTTTTTGTGGATCTTGCTGCTTCCAGTTAGCTCTGTGCCTTGTTTCTTCAGAACCTGGAAATAGATTTCCTGTAGGCAGGCTGTGATTGCCAGTATCCATTTGAGGAAATGTTTCAGGTTCTTGCATTTGTTGTCGTTCTCCAAAGTGGTTTGGTGGGCAACTGTGTTCATTGTCTCGTTGCATAAATCTCTGTTGTTGCTGTTGTGTTCTCATATACTCAAAATCAAAATTCTGACTATGCATACCTGACAATGTTTGTGATCTAGAATTGTTTCTATGTGTAGTATTATATTCAGCCATACGTGCATGGTTGGCTGTGTGCTGGCCATAATAATTACCTCCTTGCTGGTATAAATTTCTGTCTGATCGATTTTGTGGAATATGATACACCGAATCTGCAGCTAGAGGTTCAGGGGTTGGATCAATGGGCAGAATGGGACATGGACTGATGGGTTGAGACATCCCTGGATATTCTGCAACGAGAGGTCTTTGCTGAAATTGTTGATCATGTTGATCTGTGTTTGTACTGAATCGTTCAGTTGGCTTCTCCTTTGTTTTGTATTGCTGATCTTCAGCATTTCTTGGGGACTGGGCCAGCAGGTTGGCAGGCGCTGTATGTGATATTGGATTATTTCTGTGGGTGGGTGGTTTTTGTTTGCCATAACAATTATGACGCTGCTGGTAAGAATATCTGTCTGTGTTATCGTCTAGAATTGAATGTTGAAATTCTCTTACTGGAGGAGGCTCAGCGTACCTTGTACCTTGTGTTGGATGAAGGGGTAAATTGCCTTGTTGATTGATAAGATGATCCATCATTCTATTGGTTGTATTTTTACTTTTGTGCTTGCATTGGTGACTATGGTCATCAGTATTTGTATGGAATGTTTTTCCAGTCCGATTTATCACAGCCTGGTCTGTTTTGGATTTCTTATGGTTAGCATCTGTTGGGGACTGGGGTAGCATCCTGCCAGATATTTCAGTCTGTGTTCCATCTGTATTGTTTTTGACATGTTCAGGTACATTTAGGGGTAATGATGACTCTATCCGTGTGTCATCCTCTGTGCTAGAATCTATGTTTAGGTGATCACTTAGTGTTTCGGACATTGCCTGTTGTCCCTGTGAGTTGTAAATTGATGGATTCCCTCCAGATACTCTAGTTTGATGTTCTTGTGATGATGCGACAGATGCTTGATTTAGTCTCTCATTGCTTGATTTAGTGTCACCGCTGTCAAGCCTGCTGCCATTTGGTCTTTCCATGATTGTGGGGTTACCCTTCAGTTGCCGCGATCCTCTTGTTTCTGTTAAAGAATTACCATCCTTGGGGGTTCCCAAACTCTGCAGCTGGGTGATGGACAGTTCCGTTTCAGGCTCTCCAGGATGGTAAATATCTTTAATCCCAGTTTCTGAACCTGAACTGAAAAGAGACAAAGGGGTAATTTAGATTTTACTGTGTTCTACAAAAAGCTATTTGACACAAGTACCACAAATGCATCCAGGAAATGTAGGGATTGCACTAGAGGCTGGTTTGACGATTACATCATCAAAGATTACATTGTTTCAAACGTGTTATAGCTACAAAGGATTGACAAGTCAGTGGGAAGGAAAAAAAGATTGTATCAATCTTTTGTTAGAGTACCTCATCATGCAAGTGTGAAAGAAGTAAACTAAAAAAATTGACTTTCCCTGATTAAACATGCAGTCACAAATAATTCTAATAAAACATGAAACAGCTGAAATGTATATATATTTACTGACTGTTTTAACATATCAATAGGCTTTGCGAGTTACCCCTTTTTTTTTGCTTTACTAGATAAAAAGAAATGTAATTGAAATCATTTTTGGTTATAATTCGTTGAAATTAGAGTACATCTGCCCTTTTTGTAAACATTCTCACCTACCTGTTCAACGTGCCTGTATCCCAGTCGCAATTTTCTCTTGTTCCTGAGGTTGCTAAAAAACAAAACAAGGTATAGCATCAGTCAGCTGACATTATGGCCGCATCACGCACCAAAACTACAAGGCCCAGCGACAGGCGGTTTTTTTACAAGATACCTTATCTATCAACGATTGAAATTTGTTCAAGGCATGTAGATTTGTTTTTTCGTCTGTTCCCCAGAGCCATTACAGTTCAGCTACCCCCACCCAAAGTGTGAAAATTCCAATACTTAATCACAATTTTCTCATTCACAATTGCAAGGATTTCTCTCTTATCCTGCATATATGTACCGGGCCACAAGTAGATTCACTTGTGTGAGTATCAGTTCTGGTATTCACGAAGGGCCTTAGACTTAGCCAGGTCTTAGGCTTAAATCGAGTCTTAAAGTTAAGACTTTTGTCTCAGCTAAGTTTTATCTTAAACCCGTATTCACAAAGGGTGGCTTAGCTAAGTCCAAGATTATCAAATAACCACAGTGGTTTTCTGTATCATGTGACCTTTCTTTTCTATTCAAACTATACTATTGGTGACATATTTCCTCCATTTAATGCATTTTTATCTAAGAAAAAGTGCAGTTCTGAAATGGAAACCTTGTAACCACATATAAACTTCCCAAAGACTGCTTTAGTGAGTTGCTCTGTATAATTATGCTTTATTTACAGCCATTTCAAATTCTGAAGTAGAGAAAAGTTTATGGCGGCCATATTTAAGTCCTCTTTACAAAATTTAAGCCCACTACCAACCAGTCCTAAAGATGAGCCCTTGACTAAGCCTAAGACCGGTCTTAAATTCTTTGTGAATACCACCTAGCCTAAGAGAAAAATCTTAGCAGTTTTTGCGCAGAAACTTGAGACAAAAGTCTCAACTTTAAGCCAAAGCTCTGGCTAAGACCTTTCGTGAATATGGGCCCAGGCCTTGATCATTCTTAATTATTTTTTTAATGAATTTTTTAAAATAATTTTTAATGTATTAAAATTCAGGAAATCATGCACTAAATCACTTATAACTTGAAAGTATTGCATTTATTATTAATATTATTATTATTTGGTCTCCCGCAGGCGAGCAGTCACATGGTTTCTCCAGACAGTCCTGTCTTCTATCACTGTATGCAGCTCTGTTGTTGTAAGATTTCCCGCATCCATCCTTAACACCTCTACAAAGTGCAGTTTTGGTCTTCCTCTTCTTCTCAGACTTTGGTTGGGCTGCCACAGAACTAGGTCACTAGCGGCTAGTTCAGGATGTTGGTGGCAGTGACAAGCAAGTTTCATTCTTCTTGCTGCCATTTTATTTCCAAGAAGTGGGAGTACTTCATACACCTCAGCATTTTTCCTGCGTTCCCACCATTTGACATTAGTGGCTTTCCTAAGCATCTTGGTGTAATTTCAATTCAACATACATTCTATCTTTAGAGTTACTGTCCAACTCTCATAGCCATATAGAAGTATAGATTCAATGACTGCTACAAAGAATCTAGCTTTGATTTCTTTCCTCATGTTTGAATTCCACATACAGTTCATCTTGTTCTGTGCTTGCCAAGCTTGTGCTTTCCTAATTTTTATGTCCTTATCAGTGCTGTCAACCCATGATCCCAGGTATTTGAAATCCTCTATTTTTTCTAATTCAATACCATAATTTGTTTTTAGAGCAGACCCCTCTGTATCTATGTTGTATGTTATGTATTTGGTTTTCTTGGCATTGAGAGCAAGGCCAACTTTTTGGCACTCCCTCTGAACTATTGACAGTATGCTTTGTGCTTGTTCTATTTTGTCTGATAACAGTGGAATGTCATCCGCAAAGTCTAGGTCAGTTAATGTAACTGCAGACTGTCTCTTTGATCTTCTTGGTGATATGGTGAACCCCATGCCCCTCTTAAAGCATAGTCGAGAACAATGATGAATAAGGATGGTGCAAGTGTATCTCCTTGCATTACTCCTGCGGTGATGTCAAATTGCTCAGTTTCACCATCTGGTGTTAGTACTTGGACTTTGGTGTTTTGATACATAGTTTCTATGGCATGTACAAGTCTTTCTGGTATACCATATGCTTGTAATATCTTTATCATTTTGCTTCTGTGAATTGAGTCAAAAGCGTTTTAAAGTCACTGAAAGTTATTACTGCTGGTTTGTTATGGTTTTTCACCCCTTTAATGATTCTTCGTATGGCAAGTATTTGAGATACTGTTGTTCTTTTTGTTCGGAATCCATTTTGATTTTTCCTAAGTTTTAGGTCTAAAATTAGCTTTAAAGCCTTGATTTTTCTTACATGTGAACAGAACATAATCATGTATTCCCAGATGAGATTTCAGCCTAGTCAGTTCCATCGTTTGACAGCTATAGGGCTTCAATGTGGCAAAAAGTCTATAAATTGGGTCTCTGTGGGCATTTTAGAGACTTCAAGGTGACCTTAAAACTAAAGTTACAGACTTAAAATTTTTCCTAGACTTAGAGTACATGTAGAAGTTATATCTACTACAGTTACAGACTTGCAGACTTACCACTTTTAAGCTATAGGGGAAAATATAGGAAAAACGTCAAAAAAATTCTCTAAGTATGGTCTTAATGCGCCTCAAAAACAATTTTAACCTTAACACAAAGTCTTGAGTTTGGTATATATAAAGAGAATATAGTAATGTATTCCCAGGTAAAATTTGAGCCAGATAAGCCACATAGTTAACATAAAGTCTTGATTTTTGGTATATATAACGAGAATATGGTAATGTATTCCCAGGTAAAATTTGAGCCAGATAAGCCACATAGTTTGTGACCTAGAGGGCATTAAGTGTGAAAAAGTCAAATTTCTGACCTTAAGGTGGTCATAAATTCTTAGTATTGAGAATTTAAGGTCACCTTAAAATAGGGTTCCTCTCCTGACCCAAATACATGTGTGTGCAAAGTTTGAACAAAGAGTATTTGAGTTATTGTGCACACAAGTCAAAACGTACGGCGGCAGCACGACGGATCTGAAACCAATATATCCCTGATTTTCATCTGGGGATATAATTACTTATGGGTCAGCAAAAAATAGTGAAATTGGAGACCTGTAGCTCATTGCATGGCAGAGCAATAGCTACTTTTAGATTTTCACTTTTGAGTAAATCAGTTGTAACTTCAAAACTAGTATTAGTACGATTATTTTCTTTAAATGTCATTCACTTTATTTTCTGTCAACTATAACATATATAGTGAAATTGTAGACCTGTAGCTCATGGCATAGCTGAACAATTGCTACTTTCAAGTTTTCATTGTTTAGTAAATCAGTTGTACCTTGATAACTTTTGCATTTACAGAATTTTGTTCAAATATGTTGTTCACCAACGTCTGGAGCAACTATAAAATAGTAAATTGCCAACCTATTGCTGATTGTGTAGATGAACAATAGCTACTTTGAGATTTTCATTGTTGAGTAAATCAGTTGTAACTTAAAAACTAATGCATTTACAGTTTTTTCTTTAAATATGTTATTTACCTATATCATAGTAAAATTTTGGCCCTTTAGCTCACCCATGTAATAGATACTTTGACATTCTCACTTTTGAGTAAAGTAGTTGTAGCTCAAAAATTATTGCACACACAGTATATTTTTTAAATATGTTTTCCACAATCATTTTTATGTCTTATCAGTTAACTTGGTACTTTACGTTTGAATACCATTTGCGGGGCACAACACAGTTAACACATAGCCCGTTCATTGGCACTTACAAACTGTTAAAGGATTACTTCAGGCTACTTGCTGTAGACTGTGGTTATGATAACATTGAGTCTTCTTCTCTGATGTTTTGAGGGCGCATAAAGTCTATACTGTGACTCCAAAGATTTTGTGTTACAGTTATACTGTTTTGTGTGTCAAAGTTGCCTGTGTCTGTCTTACTATACATGTAGTTGCTTTACTTTATTCAGATAACCTTCAGTTGTCTGTTGAAACGTAACTAGATTCAGATGATCTAACTGAATCAGTCATACAAAATCAAGATTATATAACTTCTTGTGTCTAAGATAATTCTGGATAAACTTTTAAGAAATGAAAAGGTCTGACTGGAAAGGAGAACATTGTGTCGTGTCTTATCAGGTGGAGAGTTTGACAATCGGATTGTTGTTTGTATTACAATTCAATATCTTCTGGTTCTTCTTTTATTTTAAAATATCAGCAACAAAGCATAACAAAGTACTTGCAACATGCTGGAGCTAGATGTTTAAAAATACTCTTTTAACAGTATTTTGGCACAAGGCGGCCCTTCTGCTTCTGCTACTTGCACTTCTTCTATTCCTTACTTGTTAATATTACTTCTGCTTCTTGTAACTATTTAGTTTTGATTGTATGTGCTGCTACCTTTATATTAAGCATTGGAATGCCAAAGATGACTTACAGTCATTACAACCTGAGGAAGTGGTGGTCACATGGTCTATATTCTGGACACATTTAGAGATTTTTCTTGTGCTTCACTGCATCATTTCCTAATAAGTTATGTCATGTGACCTAAGATCTATGGAACCTGTTTCCTGTAAACCATGGTCTGCATTGTATTAAAATAAACACTATATTTTAATGATCATGTAACTTTATTGGAATGCTTTATTAAAACTCACACTCAGAACTTGAGATATGTTTGAAGGACAGCAATGCACAGAAATCTCATAAAAATAGCAAACAAAATGAACAGAGTATGGAGACTTTGTGGGCTGGCATCTAGGTGTCAGCAAGATCATTCCTTTGGCAAAACCTTATGTAAATTTTTAGTTTACACTGCCATGGTGTTTGTAAACTCCTCATTCATTGGCTAGACGACTTTTTCTGGCCTAGTAAATTTCAACCCTTCTTCCATTTGCATTTCATTCTTGGAAGGGGCAGCATCACAAAAAATTAAATTTGCCACTCCCAGCCCACCCATACTCGGCATTTGTATTGTTATTAACACATCTTTTTAGTTTCAGATGGATGATGTAGCTGTCAGTTTTATCTGCAGTCTGTGCCTTACGGCAGGGGAGCTAGTGGGGCCAGGCTGCCTTCCTTCTATTTTGGACCTTTAGGCCATGGACACAATAATCTGGCATGAATTTCCATGCCCCTATATGTTATTCATTGTGAAGAGTAAAAAGTATTTATAGCATTCCACTGCATATAATTGGTACACATTATGCTTCTAATGTTAATTGTATTGGCACAAGCCTTTGTGATGTTTTACTTTTTATTATTATGGCCTGCTGTGGATCTTATACCAGTAACTTACAATTGTTTTTAAGGATTTATATGAAACTGAAATTTATTGCAATGATCGGGAGACATATTGATCATAGTAGTGAAGGAGAGGGTCCCTTGTGGTCCCAATACCCGGAAGTGATTGGAAATTGATTGTAAACAATGACCTTATTCTACCATGATGAATTATGAATACATGAAATATATGAATACATGAAATATGAAGGTTATAAGTCTTTAAGCATGAATTATGAGTAGGTTAAGCATCAAATATGAAGGTTATTCCTAAGATTTCCTGAGGAATACCCTTCTCAATGAATACATGTAGATTATAGATTAAAGAATATAGAATGTAAATTATTAAATAATGAATTATGAATATATGTAGAATATAGATTTTAATAGAATATAGATTTAATGGAATATAACTTATTAAATAATATAATACATATATATATATATATATATATATGCAGCATACTGAAAATTAGTTTCAAGGAGAAGCACCTTATACGCATTACTTTAATAACAACTCACATACACAGGTTTCAAGGACAAGACCCCAAATTCTTAGAAATATTTATCAATTCTTAGAAATCTTAGTTTCAAGGTTGAAGACCTTATAGGCAATATTTTACCATCAAGGTACTGGTTTCACACACAAGCTACACCATAGTAAATGTCATTGATTCGACAGTTATAATCATAGTCATTTGTTTATATGGGAGAATAAGGCTATTATTTTATAATCAATTTCCAATAGCACCTTATACGCATTACTTTAATATTAACTCACATACACAGTTTTCAAGGACAAGAACCCCAAATTCTTGGAAATATTTATCAATTCTTAGAAATCTTAGTTTCAAGGTTGAACACCTTATATGCAATACTTTACCATCAACCCACTGATCTCACATACACAGGTTTCAAGGACAAGAACCCCAAATTCTTGGAAATATTTATCAATTCTTAGAAATCTTAGTTTCAAGCTTGAACACCTTATATGCAATACTTTACCATCAATCCACTGGTTTCACACACAAGCTACACCAATCTATAATTTTATCATTAGAATGTAATACTTTACCATCAACTCAGAGATTTCACAGATTATAGATAATCAAATATATTGAACACACTCTGATCTCAATACCCGAAACTGATTGGAAATTGATGGTTACAATACTAAATTACATATTCACTAGGAATACATATGAATCAAAATGAAAAATAGTTTCAAGGATAAACACTCTATATGCAATACTTTTACTGTCAACCTACACTCACAATTTTCAAGGACAAGAACCCAAATTCCTTTTGAATTATATTTCAAATCTTTATATACGTATGTAGAGAAAGTTTTGAAGGCCAAACACATTATATGCTAAGTAATCAAATATCACCTGAATGTTTATTTTGCTGAAATACATAAGTAACCTTTATTTCTGAATGACACTCCCAATTCTGTAACCTTGAATGACTTGCCTATTTATTTATGTAACTACAATTTATTAGGAATTAGGTTACATAAATTTAATGTTTATTTACCAGCACATGTTTATTTTACCAGGACCCGTTTTAAATAACCTGTATATCGGAATGACACTGCAAATTTTTCTAACTAATTAGTCTCAAAATGTTTGGTTTATTTTCTCCCCTCAACAAAATGAATGGCCTATTTAACACACACTCTTAATACACCATTATTGGTGCAATCCTTTTGGAGAATACTGTACAGAAATATATACTGCTGGACAAAAGAAACTAGACCAGTAGTCATATTTGATTTCACTCCTAACGTTGAATTGTTTACCTTTATAACTGAAATAATAATTATAGTCTCCGTCAGAAATCTAACTCTGAATTTTGCTGAATCATTTATTGCAAGAAGTCTAAACCTCTGAATTTTGCTGAATCATTTATTTTTACACCTTTATAATCAGTAGAATTCAATCCCTATCAAACACTTCGTAAACAACTACAATGGATAGAAGAAAAATAACATATCGAGACCTATATATTCAAATTCGTAACATGAAAATTCAACAACCAGACAAGTTTTGGCAATGGCTTTACCTCTATTTCCATTTGATAGTTTTAAAGCCCTACGAATCAATTTATTTTATGTGGGATGTTTTATTTGGCACTATCCTGCATATTTCATTCCAATACTTATTATAACATTGAAGGTTTTTAAAAATAAACAGGTTAAAGTTAACAGGTTATCCGAATGGAAAAGAAGACTGGATATTTATTCTCCTCAAGCTCAAGAGGCTAGAGATAGATTTCAGCAAGCATGTGACAGGTTAGAGCAATCTGTTGAATAAGATGTACTTATTTTATGGACACACCCTTTTAACAGTGCATTCCTATCTACTCAACTGGAAAGAAGAAATAAAAGCAGAAGTTTTCTGGATAAGTTATGGTCACAGAACATTTTTTCATTCATCATTTAATTTTACCTCCGAGGAAGAAGAAGAAAAAATGGCTACCCAAAGCCAAGTATCATCTTGTAAATGTGAAAAATGTGGAAATGAAATGTATAATGAAAAAAATTTGATTCATCATCTGAACTTTTGTGGAATAACTGAACCTAATGAAATTTGTAAACTTTGTGATAAAGCTTTCCATTCATCAGATGAATTGTCTACCCATTTACTGTCGTTATTGTAACATACCATTTATTCATACAAAGGCTTTGGATTATCACATACAATCTTCTCATAGAAGGAAACAAAATATAGGAAGGAACAGTCCTGGATATAAATGTTCCATTTGTAAAGAAATTTGCACCTGCTGAAGGGACCTGTATTATCACAGGAATACACAACACGGAGGAAACGACAACCTCAATGACATTCCTCCGGATATCCTCCATAATGATAACATTGAACTGAGAAGGGTCTACATTGCAAATAGAGATCACATACTAGCTCCAGATGAAGAAGGTGAAATGAGAAAAATTTATAACTTTCAAACTAACAACCTACATGGAGGATATAGAGAAATTAGAGGACATGTTCAACAAATATTTAATGATCAAGATAATGCTTTTTGGATAAATTTAGGATTCGGGATGATATTATTTAACAATGACACTGGTGAATACAGGTATTATATTCCACATTTTAATAGCCGGATTTTAACATATCCATTTACAATCTCCAACAGGAACAGTATTTGGTTCTTTATGCATAAAATAACTGGAATTGATATCATTGAAACTGCCAGAGCTGTGAGACCTTCCACTGCATGGACTCTCGCTTTTATAACTAATCTTCAATACAATGTATTTAAAACAACTTTTCCATTGGGACATGGTGTTGATATGCCAGGATATGCAAAAGGAAATCCATTTTTAAAGACTATGTATCTTAATAAAAGAACAGGACTTCCACATAGTGATCAACTTTGTTTCTTCCATTGTTTAAAATGTTCCAAAAAAAAAGAAAAAAAGGTGAAGGAATATTTGAATATGTGGAAACAGTACAAGCAGATTCCTATTGACATTAGATTTCCAGGCGTCACTTTGGAACAGATGGAAGATCTTGAAAAGTGTTACTCAATTAAAATTATTATATATACATTAAACGAAAATGGGACTATTAGTTTAATATTTAATTCCTTAAATACTTATGTTGATAAAATGTGTCTAAATCTCTCTGGAAAACATCTGAGTTACATAACCAATTTCAATAAATTCGCTAAAAAGTTTCAATGTTCCAAATGTTCTAAATTATTTAAAAGAGAGTGGCATATGCGAAAACATTATAACATTTGTTATAATCGCACTAAACATAAGTTTCCAGGTGGGTTTTATTCACTTCCTGTAACAATATTTGATAAGTTGAGAACATTAAACATAGACATACCTGTTGGTTTAGAATTTTACAATAAATTTGATGTCTGGGATATGGAGGCTGTATTAATGAAAAAAAATTTCAACCTCTGATAAACTTACATGGGTATCTGAACATGTACCTGTTAGTGTAAGTATTGCATCTAATGTCACTGGCTATGAGACTCCTGTATGTTTTGTATACCAATAATGACACACAAAGTGATGGAGTTGATAAAGATTCAAAATCTGAAATTTGATTGCACATCTATAAATCGCTATGCAATGTAAAAAAGGAACTATTAAGATATATTTCGCAGCTTCCTGTGATCGGATTTAATTCCGGTACATACGACATCAATCTCATTAAGAAAGATAGCATTGGTTATATTACTGCAAATTATCTGGAGATCGATATTTACACAATTAAGAAAAATAACACCTATCTATCAGTATCAGTTCCTGATCTCAAGTTCATTGACATTTCTAATTACCTCGCTGCTGGTTCCTCTTCTTCTCAATTTTTAAAGGCTTATGGATCTGAGATTCCGAAAGGAATCTTTCCTTATGAATGGTTTGATGCATTCGAAAAATTAAATTCTCCTCATCTCCCACAAGCATCTGAATTCTATTCTTCGGTTAAAAAAGAAAATCCTATTAAAAATGATGACGACTATAAGAAACTCATGAAAATTTGGAATGATAATCAAATTACTTCCTTCAAGGATTATCTTATATATTACAATAACTTAGATACAGGTCCATTTTGTGAAGCATTAGAGACCTTTCTAAAAATATATTTTGATGAGGGTATTGATATTTTTAAGGACTTCATTACTTTGCCTGGTGTTGCAAGGAAGATGTTATACAATTCATCAGACAGTAAATTTGCTTTATTCAATGAAACTAATTCTGATCTTTATTACACTTTTAGACAAAATATAGTTGGAGGTCCCAGTATTATTTTTACTCGTTATCATGAGAAGGGAGAAACCAATATTAAAGGAATAGATAACAATAAGTGCCAATCTATAGTGGGGTATGATTGTAATGGTCTATATTCTTACACTATAAGACAGAATATGCCTACAGGGGTATATGTCAGAAGGAAAATCAAAAATTCTTTTCGACCAGAGGTCAGTGAAAAGTATATAGATTCCTATGTTTGGATGGACTATCTCATGGAAAGAGGGAGTAGTAGTAAAATTTTACACAAATTAAATCATTCTAAAGAAATTCGTTTGGGAAATTACCTAGTGGATGGATACTGTATAGATAGCAAAACTGTTTTCAGTTTTCAGTGGCTGTTATTTTCACGGATGCTCATACGATTGCTTCATAATTAAAAAAATAAAGAATCAATCATGGTTGAAACGATTGGCAGAGGTTCAAAAAAAGATAAAATTAAAAAAAGTATCTGGAGAATGAGGGTTTAACCTATATATCAATACAAGAATGTCAGTTCATTAAAAATATTAAACCCATGTGTTTACTTCTGTATAAAACGTACCTCCCTCGTTACTACATCACCAACAAAGGTAGGCTTATTCCTCAGCAAATAGTTAGTCATATTAAAAAAGGTTCATTATTTGGAGCTGCAGAGGTCAATATAACTATTGAGGAAGGTTATGAAAAATATTTTGAAGAATATCCACCTTTTTTCTGCACCTGTGACGTATCAATGGATGTCATAGGTAATCATATGCAGCAATACTGTAAAAACAATGATATTAACTTTAAATCAAGACATTTGTTAGTTAGCGGAGTAAAGGCGGAAAAAATTTTGTGATCTACTCCATTATTACAATGGTATCTCAATCATAATTGTGTAATAACAAAGATTTATCAAGTAATTGAGTTCCAGCCTGAGAGGTCATTTTCTTCATTTATTGAGACTGTTACAAAAAATAGAATTATTGGAGATCAACATAAAGATAAGGCTATTATAGGCGACACCTATAAATTAATAAGTAATAGTAGCTACGGATCAATTTAAATTAATAAAACAAAACATTGTAATGTAAAATATATGAAAGACAGGGGCAAGGTTGCTAAATTAATAAATTCATTTAATTTTAAGCATATGGAGAATATGACCAATGGAGTTTTCGAAGTGGAAATGTATAAGAGTAAAGTTATCTTAGATACTCCAACACAGTTAGGATTTTTTATTTTACAATATGCTAAGCTACGCATGCTTGAGTTTTATCATGATTGCTTGGTGAAATATCTAAATCAAAATTCTTTTGAACTGACAGAAATGGATACTGACAGTATGTATATGGCATTAAACAGAAACAATTTTGATGAATCTATCCGGGATGAATATAAAACTAGATACATTAGTGAGTTATATGACAGATGTTCAGATAATAAAGAGGCAGCATGGTTTCCTAGATGATGTTGCAATAAACACATCAGTTTAGACGAGATTTACAGGAATTATGAAATTAGAATTTTCTGGAGAAAAAATGATTTCCTTATGTGCTAAATCTTATATAATTGAGGATTCAAATGGCACTCAAAAATTTCATGTAAAGGGGTTTCTAAAAAGAATCTTGAAGAACCAATGCAAAAGTTTTCAGACACACTTTTCAATCTTCGTACAAATGCCTGTACAAATATGGGGTTTCGAATGAAAGACAGCGCTATGTTTACATATTCACAGGATAAGACTGGATTCAATTACTTCTATTGTAAATGCAAGGTTTTAGAAGATGGAATTTCTACAAAACCATTAGATATTTGCCTCTCCCCTTGGTTTCATAAGACTTATCTGATTGAAAAGGTACAGGATCCACTTTCTAATTTGTTTTCTTGTGAGATAATATTCAATTATAAAAACTTTCCCTCCTGCGAACATGTCTTTTTGTCAGAACTTTGTAAGCATTATGAGAGAGATGATTTATTAGAAATAGTAAACAAAAATGTAGACCCTTGTGACATTTCTTTCTATGGTTTGGATAATGAAAACCAGCTTTATAATGATATTGATCTAGTAGAGAGAAAGATGCGTTTTGCAATATTGTTAAGATTTTTGCAGTCCCCTGCTTTTCGGAATGAATTAATCAGATTTAAAGATTTTTTTCATATGCTACAAACAACCTAATCACAATAAAACTTTGTCAGCAATATTAGGTGTTACCAATAAATCTAGTTTAATTCATGTTTTAGATAAGGAGAGTATTTCATGTCATAATCTTGTAGGAAAAATTTTGATGGATCTATGTCAAAGTTTATATAAAACCGAAATCTATCATTGCTCACATAAGAAGTAGCACACGATTACATTGATTGCAAGAGTTATAACCTTCTGGATCATAGTGTAATACGGAAAATATACTCATAGACAAAAGTTCTGTCATTCCAGCATTGAGTTATATTGTTAAGGAAGAGAAAACACATTATTCGAATTGTTCTATTTCATTTATTTAAACATGACTTATTTTACAGAAAATGTGTCGAATAAAACTCTTTAACAATTTGGTCATTACTGTTCAGGTTATAGTTGAAGTCTTTTAATATATCCTCCATTTTCCTGTTTCTAGAACTGTAATAGCTGTAATAAATACAATACAGTCCACAAGTCTCTGTGAAGAAATTCTGGAATCTTTGATTGTTGTATTTGTATGTTATACTGTTTATCATCAATAAATTATGAATCTTAATATCTGGTTTTCTTCCTAATGAGTCAAAGTGTTCACATTTCCCCTCTTCTATGTAATGAACAACAATCCAATGACTACCTTTTTCATAAGACGGATCTAAATTTACTACTATCAATGAATGAGGAGGTATATTGAGGAGGTATCTTGTCTATGGGATACACTCCTTTAAATTTAGTTATAATATGTTGATCTTTGAGCATAGCCCTTTCAATCTCTATACTATTCATTGTATTAGGTAACGCTTATATTTCTAGCTTTGTCTATGCTCATAATTTCAGGGAATTATAGTTTCTTTTATAGCAGTTGCAAATCTCATGCTTAATCTTACATGTCCTTTGGCAGACTTAGTCATCACACCTCCAGAGATGAAACTTTGAACATCAAACAAATATAATGCATATCCCTGGGGAAAATCAGATGCTTTAATTATGATACCATTTTTAAGTGCAAATTCATTATCTAAGAGACTTAGATATGACGCAACATAAACATTTTCAGCAAAAGTTGGTCTGAAGGGACGATTGGGTTGACCGTCTACATTAATTTCAAAATAATTTAAATCCATATTTTGGAAGTCAGAAGGATTTTTGGTGTAATCTGAATAGGCTGCATTAGACACTAATCCTATTATAATTTTGCTAGGTACCTCTCCATGAAAAATATTATCTCTCATAAAAGTGTGAGAACCTGCTGCGATTGTAAAACTTTTAATATCACTTCTCCAGAAGGGGTATACAGCAGGGCTGAGCTCTAATGCCTCATTGTGTGCCACTATCATACTAGGATGTAAAGAAACATGACATACCTTTAATATGGCAGATTTAATTTTTAGTTTATAATTTTCACTACCACTTCTCATTAATCTGAACTCATCGGTTGCCTGGAATAATTTTAAATTAATTGCAATAATTAAATTAACAGCATTTAAAATTGCTCTTTTTTGTTCTAACCCTAGGTCAAGGTATAAACAACCCTCAATACTTGCTGTACCCCCATCTTTAGTTGGAATTGTTCTTTCTATGAAGCCTACATTGCTGGATGTGTAACTATAAGCATCCATATCCCCTGCCTGGTCTTTAAAAAAAAGTGCTGCCTGCCCTTGAGAATTCATCAGACAACTGTAAAAATACATCTATTAAAGCCTTATAAGGGTAATTCACTCCAACATCTGGTGACACTAATTTTTGATTAAACGATAAATCAATCTGTCTAAAAATAGAATGTAATGGAAAATTAATTGGACCAACTTGATCACTATCAGCTGTAGGTTTGCCACTGGTAGGATCTCTCGTATCCACAATAAGATCGCCATTTTCTTTGGTTATTACATATTTTAAATGTAACTTTGTTTTACTTAAGTTTATGTAGTCTAATGGATTGCCAGGTATATTGAATTCTATGACACCTCCACTGGACAAGGCTGCTACTGGGCTAAATTCTACCCAATATTCTTTTTGAATCGAGTTGTCCACTGGTGGGGGTACAAAAATAGACAATGAACTTTGCAATACATCCATAGTGAGTTATAAGATCTAACTTTTATTTCCTTTTTATTGGTCTTAGTTTTTTTTATTCTTTTTATTAACTTTTCTCTTAACTATAGGTCTCCTTCTTTGAGACTGCTTTTTAAATTTAATAGTTTTATTCTGTCCTCTGTAAGTGTTACCATCACTCTGAATTTGTTGTGATGAAACGGGTTTATTTATATACATCTCTTGTCTCAACTCACTTTCAGCCTGATCTACTGCAGCCTGGATAGGACTTACAATAGTTACATCTACAGCTTTACCATTACTCATATTATCTTTAATCTCACCATTGCTTGCTTTAGAAGAATCTAATATGTGAAAATCACATTTATAACCAATTTTGCTTTGTATACAATCTTTACAAAAGTTTTTATACATATCCATGTTTTTTTTAAGGTGTAATGTTAGATGAATGTCACCTGTTATACTAGACGGAGAACTGAAATTTACATCCGTTATACATACCTTTATTCTGTTAATGGATTTTACATTGATCACTAGATGTATTATTGGGATATATTCTGCGAATTATAGGTTCCATTGAATTTCCGATGTAACTGTAATCACACAAATCACAAAAAACATATAATATTTCATTCACCTCTAAGTTATGACAAAAATCACATAACCAAATCTCCATCCAGATTTACTCTTTCAGGCAATTCTACCGTGAAGTTGTTTCCTTTATTATTCGGGTGGAAGGATAAGGAGTCCTTCGAGGAAATAAACAAGTAAAAATTGTCGTTATTCATTGTCTTTAATTCACAGTAAATCTTTAACACTCTTCTCTGGAATCCAGGAGTTAAATTTTTCAGGCCAACCTTTCCATTTAACTAAAATTTCTTGCTCTTTGTTTCGCTTACGTCTTTTTATAGTCTTCTCAACCTTATATTCTGTTTCCTCCCCTATATATGCTAACTGTAATTCAGGTTCATAGAAATAAGATTTTATGATATCATTATTATAATCTTTAAGAGTATACATTGGGAAACCTTGATTCAATTTTTAATCAATAGCAGTAAATACCTCTGTACTCTATTTTTCGGAATACTCTCTGTCAAATTTTTCTTTCAAAAAACTAATTTTGACTCTGTCACCTGTTTTATATTTAAATCCTCTGAATCTCTTTGTTTTCTGTCTTTTTATGGAGGAATTTTTACATCATTTTTTTTTTGTAGAAATCTCATGATACTGGTTTCGCCATAAAACATAATTGTTCGCAGTTTTTGCCTCTGTAGGGGACATTTTGATTGTTCTATGTTTACTCCTATTGTATGCAATTGTTATATTTTCTAATTCATCAATCCACCTATAGGTTTCTTTAGCTGTAAAATGTTTAAAAGTCTTTAATTTTATTGTTTTAATAACTCTCTCTGCATAGTTTGCTTTGGTTTCATAATAAGTGAAGACATGTTTAATTTTTTCCTGCGATAAAAATCTCTCCATCTCGTTATTTTTGTATTCGCTTCCCTGGTCAGTTCTTAGAATTTTAGGTTTTGTTTCTTGTTTTCCTATTATATCCTGCATCACCCCTACCATTTCTACACCTGTTAGTCTTTTTAAAGGATAGGTGAATAAGTATCTTGTAAAAATATCAATGAAAACAGTAAAATATTTGTAATCATCATTTTGCTTTTGGAATGATGTCATATTTGCAGTGTCACTGTCCCATTGATAATCTTTAGAAAAGGCTAACACACGCGGACGTCTAAAATGTCTTCTAACAGGTCTATGAGCAGTGTAAGAATCCTGTTTACTGAGCCATACTCTAATTTGTGTTCTGGAAATTTTTTTTACCCTGCTCTTTTACATAATGATAAAGTTTTTATATTCCACTGTATGATGCTGGATTTTTGTGTCATAATAAATATTTGTTAAATATTGTTCAATTTCATGTGATATATTTCTCCCATTTTGCGATCCAACAGTCTTTCTCTCCATTTCCTGTCTGTTGTAAATTTTTGGTTAAAAAACCTGAAGGCACTGCTTTCTGCATCGGAAAAAAAGGAGGAGGCAACGCATCGGCTGTTTCTTGTTCACTCAGTGGATTAGCTTTTATATCTCGCAATATATCAGTAGAATTACTTTCTTGATAACTCAGTCTGTTATCTTTTATTTCATTTAGAATATTATCACTTTTGAGAGTACCTGATTGATTCAGACTGTTATCCTTTATTGTCTCATTATTTTCACCTATTGCTTTCTTGTTTACTAAATAATCTTTAAATCGGATATATTCCTCTTGTGGAATTAATACAAATTTGTTCATTTTAAAATCTGTAATATATATTTACGTAATATATGTAGTAAGGTTGAAAATAAAATATAATGTCTAACTAAAATCTGTGTTCTTTTATGCTTGAGGCGAATAAATTTTTGCAATTGCTTATAATTATTTAGAAAAATCTTTTTTTTTCTTTACTTAAAGGAAGATTCCAGATATTGTAAATGATTTCGACGATTGCTCTTAATCCAGAATCTGTGATATGACTAAAAATACATTTATTGAGTTTATGATTATTCGCTAATAATACTTTCAACAAAGATTCATTTCTTTTTAAGTTTTTAGACATGTTCTAATGTGTGGACTTAAAAAGGGAATAAACTCTGATCACTCTTTTTCAATATATCTAAGTTACTTATATCTCAGCTTCTATTTATATATAACTGTATAGTCTTCAGGAAAAATATGTGTTCTAAGCATATAACTAGAATCGGATGAAGGCGATACATCTAGTACTATATAGCTAAATGGCTCCTTTGTAGCATCCTTATATGCATTTTCTAATTTACCTCTTATTCCTAATTGATTACCTAATATCTTAATTTGGTTTGTATCTCTCATGTTTTTAAATAAAATAAAGTAATGTGTGTTGAAAGATACATCATGACCGTATTTACCCTAATGAAATAAATTTTGAAATAACAAAATAACACTAAGGTTTCTGTGATGAGATTCCCTACTGAATAAATTAGCAATATAAGGGTCATTCATTGCTTTGATTTGCATATCGTCCAATGTAATAAGATTGTGTTTATCATTGCTTATACTTTGAACAATCTTTTCATCTGGTAAACCCTGTAAAAAGTGAATGTCTTTGTTTGAAAATCTCTCAAATGAAGGTTGCCAGACAGTGTAAAAGTAATAAATATTCTCAGGTTCTATGTTAAACATTTCAGCTTTGTTATCGATTGATCTCAACACAAACCTGATTGATTCAGACTGTTACCCTTTATTGTCTCATTATTTTCACCTGTTGCTTTCTTGTTTACTAAATAATCTTTAAATCAGATATATTCCTGTTGTGGAATTAATACAAATTTGTTCATTTTAAAATCTGTAATATATATTTACGTAATATATGTAGTAAGGTTGAAAATAAAATATAATGTCTAACTAAAATCTGTCTTCTTTTATCCTTGAGACGAATAAATTTTTGCAATTGCTTATAATTATTTAGAAAAATCTTTTTTTTTCTTTACTTAAAGGAAGATTCCAGATATTGTAAATGATTTTGACGATTGCTCTTAATCCAGAATCTGTGATATGACTAAAGATACATTTATTGAGTTTATGATTATTCGCTAATAATACTTTCAACAAAGATTCATTTCTTTTTAAGTTTTTAGACATGTTCTAATGTGTAGACTTAAAAAGGGAATAAACTCTGATCACTCTTTTTCAATATATCTAAGTTACTTATATCTCAGCTTCTATTTATAGATAACCGTATAGTCTTCAGGAAAAATATGTGTTCTAAGCATATAACATATTTTTCCAAAATATGGCCCAGGCGTTAATTATTTTCAAATGGTTATCAGACCAGGCGTTAAATTGAACCAGGCGTTCTTTTGAAGTATAAAAACAGTGTCATAAATTGTAAACAGTGTGCTTGGTACCCAGGCGTTAATTTGAACCAGGCGTTTATTTGAACCTGGGCGTTATTTTGGAAATTTACGGTAACTAGAATCGGATGAAGGCGATACATCTAGTACTATATAGCTAAATGGCTCCTTTGTAGCATCCTTATATGCATTTTCTAATTTACCTCTTATTCCTAATTGATTACCTAATATCTTAATTTGGTTTGTATCTCTCATGTTTTTAAATAAAATAAAGTAATGTGTGTTGAAAGATACATCATGACCGTATTTACCCTAATGAAATAAATTTTGAAATAACAAAATAACACTAAGGTTTCTGTGATGAGATTCTCTACTGAATAAATTAGCAATATAAGGGTCATTCATTGCTTTGATTTGCATATCGTCCAATATAATAAGATTGTGTTTATCATTGCTTATACTTTGAATAATCTTTTCATCTGGTAAACCCTGTAAAAAGTGAATGTCTTTGTTTGAAAATCTCTCAAATGAAGGTTGCCAGACAGTGTAAAAGTAATAAATATTCTCAGGTTCTATGTTAAACATTTCAGCTTTGTTATCGATTAATCTAAACACAAACGTTGTTTTTCCAGATCCTGTGGGTCCTGATATTATGATTGTAGTAGGAGAAAGAAAGGGTAATATGGTCATTGTAGATGTGTTCCTTGGCAATCCACTCTACTGTTATCTATTTACAACTCGCTAATGTTTTGCAAGGTCTCTCCCAATATAAGCACATAAATGTCATCATATATCAAAGTAAAATGGAAATCAAGAGCTCTGGTATTTATATACTTTGCTTGCTGGAGAATGGACGATTCAGATTTTCTTTCCTTCTTTTAACAGAAGCAAGCACAAAAATAAGAGGAAATGTTTAAATTGAAAATAGCAATTGTATTTTTATTGCTATTCACCAGAAAAGGGTCTTCTTTCAGTTGTAATAATAAAGAATGTTCATGTGTTGACTACATTGTGATTGACTACATTGTGATCATTGTATCAATGTATTTCATCCATCTTTCTTTTATAGACCAACTATAACAGTGTTGTATATGAGAGGAGTTCAATTGAATGGAATATCTTATCTAATCAGATCATTTCCTAATCTTGGATATATCACTCTACTGGATATGGTCCATTTTAACTGCAAATGGATTGATGAGATTCCTTCCACGATAACAGTCTTCACCAACCAATGTATAACCACTCAAACAGGTAAATAATTTAGGAATTTTTTTACAATTTTCTCAGAATGTACACATATAGCTCATTTACTAGAGAATGTTTTGTTTTGATGTTACCTTTCCTTTGTACCTCAGTATAGATTTTCTATACTCAGAGTCATAAGTTTTGTCCCTTCTTTTTTCCCCAAAAGAGGTAGCATGTGGACAAGTGTGGAGACAACTAATAGAGGAAAGACCACAAGTCAGGGAGTGATTTCGTCAGAAGGAAGTGTGATGATGAGTGATTCATTGAGCACTACTGTTCAAAGAAAAATATTTTCTACAGAAAGTACTCAAGAAATAAAAACAACAATGCAGCCGCAAACTGAGGTTACAAAACAAAGTCACATTAGTGCAACATCGAGGGAAATCAATGAGTTAACAATGTCCTCATTCAAAACCTCAACAGAATATATTTCAGAAACACTTGCAGTAGAAAATCTTACTAGTAGTGTAACTCTGATAAGTTTTGAAAATATCACTGCAACTGGTGATCAATATGATTCAATAAAGAAAAATGTATCAACCATCTCGTGTATTAATTATTATTGCAATAATGATCTTCACACTTTTGTCAATGCTAGTAGCTGCAATAACACTGGTAAAATGGAGGAAATATAGAAAAAACCAAAGAAATCAAAGAAGACGTAGCAGAATATTTCGTGAGGTGGGGATGATTCCAATGACAAGTGTAATAAATGAAAGGTATGTTGGACCTGATGAAGGGTTAGACAATGAGTCACTTTCTTTCCTTTTTTATAATAATAAATAAGTATTAATTTTTCTTTTGTATATGAATTCAAAATACTCAATATACTCTTCACTTTTTAGCAATTACCTGTCACCTAGATGTTGCCCTCATCAGGTGGACATTACAGGTGCCACATCGTTCTTAGGTATATGTTCTGTTATTTTATTTTTTTTATAAATAATAAGCATCAGTTATCAATTGTACTGACAAAATCAATATGAGCTGTTAGCCTTTGATACGATTGCACAATGTACTGTAACTTTGTTTCCTAGTGTACTTTAAAATACTCCCACGGACAAAATCAAATAACCATCAATAGAGAATTTTATTGATCCATAATCATGATAATGATGTCATCAGACTAAACCTTTGAATGAATGAACAGATGCTTAATATTTGATCTGTATATAGATCTTGGTTTTAGCTGAGGCATTTTATAGCATTTAAGTATTTCAAATATGGGATTATTACAGTAGTGTGTCATTGTTTTACTAACATTAGAGAGTTTGCGAACAACGTTTTTCATGCCCGTATCTACTTTCCGCTACGTTACACGTCATTGATTTCTGTGTGTGATGTCATTTCATAAGGTTTTAACTGCACAAGGTTACGTTTTTTACGTGGCAAACGGCTTTGCCACGTAATCTATTTCCCTTGTGGCATTATTAATTACTGGAGCAATAAAGTGTGTTATACATGTCAGTACAGAGTTCTTGAGAGACTGTAGATTATTTTTAGCAACTTTGTCAATTTTTGAAAAACCCAAGTGTACAACGACCAGCCTTTTTTCATCCCCTGTCATAAATTTTTTTGAAGTAATGCACACAATCCTCCAAAGTTTTATCTACGTGTGTTTTACAAGCTATTAAACTTGTGGGTTTATTGGCTATTGGGTCAATACAGTTTGTAATATATATCAGTACCCAGTTCATTCAGTACTGTAGATGATTAAAACCAGTGTATTTATCTTTATTGACTTGTATAACTCCCAATATATTTAAAAGAAATACTTGTAAAATTCATGGTTCAAACGCTGTTCGCAAACAAAACTCCCCCCTAATGGCTTTCTCCCCCCTATTGATTAATTATGTTGCGTATTTTTGCAAGGGGCGTTTGTGAAACGTTGTTCGCAAACTCTCTATTAAGTCTATTAACTGTCAATTTATATGGATATCTAATATGCGAAAGTGTAGGAGTTGAAAAATGGATCTCAGGAATGAGAGGACATAAACAATTTGAGAAATACAATGCAAATTGTATCACAAACGAAGATATTATTCTGAGGTACATTAGGTGTTTTATAGATGGGATAATATTAAATGTGACAAGAATAAATGAAATGTACCCCAAAGTAAGAGCATTGTACTGGCAATGCAGAGGTTATTGTAGCATTTCCAATCCGATTGTCAGTGTTCATGTCTACGGCTGTCAAAAAAGTAAGTATGATGTTTCTAACATATATATAATATATTTTTACAATAGACATAGATGTTTTATAGATGGAATAATATTAAATGTGACAAGAATAAATGAAATGTATCCCAAAGTAAGAGCATTGTACTGGCGATGCAGAGGTTATTGTAGCATTTCCAATCCGATTGTCAGTGTCGAAGATGTAGGTATGCTGTTTCTAACGTATATAATATATTTTTTACAATATGCAGAGAGTAACAGCAGTGCAGAACATGTGTACGAGGATTTTCATCCAGCTAATATATTTACACCTGCAGACATCTCAGAAGTGCGTATTTATCTTAGGTAACATTTTATCAATGAAATGACACATGTTCTCTATTGTACTACATAAAGGTTTCAAGTTTTTTTTAATTTAAAGAAGCACACATTTGAGTTTTCTCCTTATAGATCAGAAGATGGACAGTTTGAGTCCTCACAGTGACAATTTGCATCCTAGTTACGACGATGGAGAAGATATCAAGGATTATCAGATCAAAGGAATAATACCAATATATAGTGATGATAGGGTATCAGCTGACTCTGATTTCAATAAAGACGGTTTATATGGACTGATAATTTTACCACTTTTAGGAATTGTAGTTAGCACATTAATTTTTATAGCCCGAAAATATCAAGTTCACTGGGTTTTGAGGTGCTTTGACTATATTCAAAGACTTTGCAGGCAAGCAGATGTAAATGTACAGGACAGTGAAACAGAATCAACTACTCTTGCTCCAAGTAATGAAACCTCAATTTCTGCAGTGACAAGTCCTTCAACCAATCATCCATATTATTGGAATGATTTCTTCGAATATGACCCTTCTATAGAAAGTAGTTCAAATGATATTTTATTTGTGGATTCAGCAGTTCAAACATCTCCTCTAGAGATTAGTTTTGCAGAAGAAGAACATTTTGCTTTTGAAACAGATGAAAACATTTTGTCTTCTTTGGACGAAGACGAAATTATTTATTTAAATATTAAGGAACCAAAGTTAAATGAAGACATTATGGAATCTACTGACATAATGCACTCAGATCAAGCTCTCAAATCAACTACCAGATCAGGCAAACTGTATAAGTTAAAGAAATGAAGCAATATCAGTACATTTTTATTTCTGGTTAAGTTATAAATGGAGAAACTATGTTTATAACACTGACTTAAATGTAGAAGAACATTCTTTTACCTTCATTACTTTTCTTTTTTTTCAAAACATGTTATGAATAATACTTTTTCAAATAATCGAGGAAATGTTACTTTGATTAGTTAATTTTATTTATCCTAGTAGATAAGAGGTCAAAGAGTGTTTTCTAGCAGTCAAGGTTCTTCATTAATAGTCTGTAATTTGAGTACATTTATGGTCAAAAGTTTGTGAACTGCTAACGTAATTTATTTTCCGCAGCAAGATATAGTCTGTGTACATTTCTTATCGTAAGAAATTAGAATAAAACTCAATTATTAGCAGAAAGTTATTATTTTTTTTGATACTTTTAAGCATTAGCATGAACTCTTTTTATACATATATAAGTCATCCATATAAATACAGAGATTAAAAAACTTTGACCATTAGTATATCTTGTTATAAAGTTAACTATACTCTATACATATTTCCTTTTACACATCAGCGTGTAATTACAAGGTTGTTACCTTTTTCCATTGGTATAATATATATTAGGGATACTCATAGTCACAAGTGTAGACTCTATATGTAATGTCTTTAAAATATATATCATCCCTTAACTAAATTCACCAACACCTTTGAACAAAAGTATATGTAGTAAATATCCTCGTGGTCATAAGTATAGACCAATGTCGTCCAGTAGTTTATATATGCAATTTTTTTTCTCATATGCTATTCTCTATTAAACTTTGAGACAAAAAATTTTTTTTTATAAAAATGTCTTAAAAATCAATATTTTTAAAAGAAAGAACTGATATGTATGTTGAAGCTATTTCAGAAATGTTACTCGAAGGAAGTAAATACCAGTTTCACTGAAATCCATTTTTAGAGAGGTATATCCACAAAGACCTCGTCTTTAGCACTGTTGTCCAGATGAGAACATTCTGTACAGGTTTTCTTGTCATGGTCAGGTTTATTGGGGTCCAGGATGCATGAGACGCACTGGTACAACTCCAACCTTTCGGTGTAAAGTTTATTAATTACATCCAATGCCTCCCTCCATTCACTAGCCTTGAGACTAACACCCTCACTTGTAGGGTATAGGGTACCTCTTGAATTGGTATTCTATTTACGAATCCCCACATACTTATATGGGAAGTTTACACTGAGGTAGAAGCCACCACCAATATGCTTCTTAAGATCAATGTCTTTAGCCCCAGATGTAATCCTGTCCAATTCATTGCTGATTTGCTGCCCCAGATGCATGATCATCATGATTTTAGGAATGTTCAGAGTTATTCCTTTGCTTAAATGATGTATCGCCTTCCTCCAATGTGAAAGGATCTTTTATCTGCCACTGTGGCCTAGCGGGTAACACACTTGTCTAGGAACTCAGAGGACGTGGGTTCAATCCCAGGTACAGGCAGATACATAGTGGCTCGGATGACCACTTAAAATGGCGGTCCTCTGTCATTGGGTCCTATCCCCATTGGCAGGTTAAAGAACCTCAAGGACGTTGATAAATGGTCATCCTTGAGCCTCTATCTTCCAGTTAGGGGAATGTGAGTTACTTGTGAGTTGGGGCTGTACCTGTACAGCCGGATTGGTTAAATAGCGCTTTGAGTCCTGTAGTATATGGAGATATTGCGCTGAGTATAAATACATAATAAAAAATAATAATATAACTCATATTCGTTTGAATCGGTTGTACATAGGAAATATCTGCTTCTATTCCAACTGCGGCTGCTGCAGCTGCTACAGAATCAGTAGCTGAAATTTGGTCAGTAATTTTCCTTTGAGGTCTGGGATCTAGCAAAATGACCTCATCTGAGACTTGACTCAATGTATGAGACCTCTTCTTCCCACCTTGATGGCTGCCTTCATTTTTCCTCTTTTTGGTAATGGTAGTTGTATTAAAATTTTTATTTAAAAAAGCCGCTGCCATGTTTTAAATTGATCAATCGAAGAAGTGAAAGAAAAGGAGAGATAAAATTTTTGAGTTATCAGTAACTGGGGTAGACCTTATATAGCTTGGACTGACGTAAGATAAATGATTCAGTATTTTTAAAATAAACAAATATTTTAATTGGATTGGGTGGATGAGGTCTTATTTGTTTTGAGGGTTGTGCTGGCACTACTTGTTACAATTAGCAGATATCTTTATTTCATTAGGTACCTGGATCTATACTCATTCCCAAAAGATTAAAACCCCCCAAAAATTATATTTTTAAATCCTAGGAAAAAAGCATGAGCATAAATTGACAATTGGGAGAGTGTTTTCGATGTTCATCCATTGGAATATCAAAGCATTCCCAATCTATTAATTTTATATTACACCAAGGGCACATAACTTTATCTCCATGACCTGTATATATAAAACCTGCTCTAGCAATTGTCTCTGGGCGTATGGGATGAGATTTAGGCCATATATGAAAGGTAGGATATCTGTCATAATATTTACTATAAACATTTGCATAATATAATGAGTGAATAGGATTAGAATTAATAGAAGATGAGGAAGAGTTATGGGTTAACCGTAGGCCAGTAGACTTCTGTGTAGTTCTGCTTTGCAAAGAGAATCCACCAACCATGGCTGAGTTGGAGTCTGGCTTGTCTGTAGAGGAAGAGTCTTCTTTACATGAGGCAGGAAGACAAATTTCCTCTCCCTCAGGTGTATGCCTCTTCTCATTGGTGAACACTTTTCAGCTGATGTGATTGGAGTAAATTTTTTAAAAATAATAACTTGAGAATAGAAAAAGGGCAGTATTTATAGGTTTTTATACTTAGGTAGGCATTATTCTCTATAACAAAATAGGAATCAAATTTGATTATTTATGCATTTTTGTGCTGACGATTCGTAAACTTTTGACCCTCGGTATAGTTTCATCTACACTATAAGACAAAATTATGGGACTGTAAAAAATGATTTTATTTACGGCCAATAATTTTCGGCAAAATGACTCGCAGGATGTGTTAGAGAGTTAATTGACGTAAGATGGGTTACAATTAGGACAGTTTCTGTGAAATCAGATTCCTAATTAAAATATTGTATCCTATAGGGGATGGAATTCTTCATACACAGACATATACTCATAGAAGAAATAAATGTCATTGATTCCACAGTTATGATCATAGCCATTGTTTATATGAGAGAATTGTTTACAATCAATTTCCAATCACTTCCGGGTATTGGGACCACAAGGGACCCTCTCCTTCACTACTGATCATGGCCTATCCACTTAGCATCACTTTATAACTACTTGGACCTATCATTTGTGGATTTTTCCGATTCATTGCATAACAGATAAACCTGTCTTACTTGTTGACAGTTCTTTACACTAGCCCCAGTGTTGTGTACAAATCCAGAGGCATTGTTTTTATTATGCACATAAACTCTCCACCCTCGCATACTCATTGGTGTCATTAGGTCAGCCAGGTGTCTATGTCTGTTTTAGAACTAAATGTTCACTGCAGACATTCAACTTTTATAGTTGAACGTCTGCAGCAAGGCATTCCTGAACTTGTCAGTCAATATTTGCATCAGAGGATATTTTACTTTTCATGGGCCGCTCCGCCCTTGCCAGGTCGCAGTATATGCTCGATGGTGGTGAGGTCAGCAGAGCGGGTATATTTATGGCTAGATAAATGGTTCACCCCAAAAAAATTTTTTGGTGGACAATTTGTCGATTAAAACCTTGCTCTCACATCTTTTACCCACATATTTTACTACAACTCCCTTCTTAACAGACATTATGTCCCATAACTTTGATTCGTATGACGCAAAATACTTCACTGCAACAAATTACTTTGATTTTAGAAGCATTATTTAAAAACATGTTTTCAGAGGGTCTAAGAAAGGCTAAGATTAACAACTTTGTTCACTGCATTCTTCTGTACAGTTTAGAGTTTCCGACATCTGATGTTACTGGGAGAGATTTGAAGGATACACAAAACATTTACACTCCACCAAAATAATAAAACTTTTAATAACACTCACAAATACATACTGCTCTCACTGGGAAACACATACCAGTTTCATACAATAACACTCTTCAAGATCTGAAATTAAGTCACAACTTAAATTGACTTTCATTATTAATCTTCTGCTTATGACACAAACACAATTGTTACTGGGTTCATTACATTATGTCTTTTAACTGAAGTTGCACATTTTCCATTTAATTGACTAGATAATCCCCTCTTGATAAGGTTACAGTATTACAATGTTACGTCTTCAAACTGGTCACTGTGAACAAGTTGTTACAACTAAAGGCATCCCTATATACACAATATTTACATTGATGCATTCTAGTACTATACAACTTCTAAAGTTGACTTCACATGAGGATAACTTTACAGATGGATACTTTGCGGGCTGGCACCTAGGTGCCAGCTAGTTCATTCCTGGGGGTACCTTAAGGCTGGGTTTCTGGACTTTAGTTTCTAAATCTGACCATGTGTTTTGTAACAGCCTCTGTCATTGGTCCATTCAGTAATATTAGTCGAATTTGACCCTTAATTCTTCCATTTGCATTTGAGAGCCACGAGGGGTAACAGTAAAACTTGTCTACAGTTCAAAGTTGGGTGTCTGTTGATTTTACTTAGTTTTATGTCTGTCTTTTTTTCATTACTCAATAATCTCAACATTGTACTCTGGATTCACTGCATCAACTTCTTATTGGGAAAGGCTTAGGTTACTAGATCAACTTGGTTTATGCCCCTATATTACATTGGTTTCTCTCTGTGTCACTCACCCTGTGTTTCTACTGTGCCTCATCACCATCATTAGAATAAGAATAACAGGTTCATGTTACAATAATTGATCATCACTCTACCATTTTACACTTCTGAAATAGACAACTTCCATCAAAGTTTTTACATATCTCAACTTAAGCATATGATGTCACCGGTTATGTTTCCTCTCTGACCCCTAACCTAAGTAAGCATGTATTGGATTCTTTGTACTCCTCAACTGTGATTCTCATGAAACTGTGGCCTGTCTGGTATTGTGGCTTCATACCAGATAAGAAAAAGATTGACCCGAAAAGAAACCGAAAGTTTTGGTTTTGACAAAATAGTGGCTTAGAACAGAATACATAAGAAGTATTAGGACTGTCACTCACACATCAATAGCTGACACTTAAGCAGTAAATTCAGTGAACAACTCACACATTGAACTCCAGCCCCAATTTTTGGGATCATTTTGAAAAATAATAAAAAAAAAATTTTCCAGTTTCTTTTGGTACTTTTATTAGTTTTAGATTTGCAACTTCAGTAATATTATACAGTAAACTATTTTCACTTAACAGCTCCAAAGCTTGGTTACTGAAGTCAACAGACTACTTTGGGTACTCAAAACACTAGATATAATATGTATACAAAATTATCACATGCTGTATACTATTAAAGAAATTGTCATGTTAGAGATAACCAATTCCAATCTCGGAGTTATAAGACATTTTACAACTCATAGCTTATGAGAATCACTTTAGGCTTCGCCTTCTTAACCCTAATATCGCCATTTGTTTTAAAACCTCTTATAACTCCTCCTCATTAGTTATTTCTATGTTAAGGGACTATCTCCTGACATTGATAATGGCTATCTGTACTTTTCATAAATAGAATTTATAGTTCTGTGTTATATATATTATTAAGTCAACCATGTAAATGATAGTTATAAACATTTTGAAATACTTACACATAAATTTCTGTTTGACTTGGATATACAAGTAAGCTTCATATTTTATGTTCAAAGACTTGGATATACAAGTAAGCTTCATATTTTATGTTCAAAGACTTTCAGCAATACAAATAACCATGCATTGTCCAACCACAAAATTTTGATCCGACTCACGATATATTGAAAAAATAAATGGGTATTTCCCAGACTTTCTACAACCTTTTTATTCAATAAATATGTGCTTTTTAAGATTCTTCATTAAACCTATATATTTTAAGAAATCAAAAACATTGTTTCAAGTATGAAAAACCCCACAAAAAAAAAAGAAAGTACATTTGCAGGAAATTGTATACTAATGTACAGGTCACACAGTAATGAATTTTAATGGTGAATACTGGCAAGTAGCAAATTGTTCACTGATCTTGGTGGATTCCTTATTATTCTTCGTTTGTCTTCAAGTCCTCTTTATTATTTGCCACTTCATGGCAACAACAACATGCAGGGGCGGATCCAGCCTTTAAGTAAGGTGGGGGTTCACATCAGAGTAAGGTGCGGGTTCACATCAGCGTAAGGTGGGGGTTCACAACAGACATACTATAATTAAGAGGGACGGGGGGGCATGCTCCCTGGGAAAAAAATTTTTTTGGTAAAAATATAGTGTGTTCCTGTAAATTTAACACCACTCTCAAGAAATAATTATGTACTTTGGGTTGAACCCCTTTAAATTATTTTTCAGGGGGTTCGACCCCCCCCCCCCGATCCGCTAATGACCTGATATTCAAATTGTCACCGGTAATTCTAATTCTAATTTGACTTTTATAGCGCTTAATCTCCACTGAGTAGTGGACTTTAAGGCGCAACAAGACAATAGCAATAGGCATATTTAAAGTCCAGGGACAAAAAACAGGTCAATTTTTAGTGATTTCCAAGTTCGCTCCACTATTTGTGGCATACTCCTCTTTGTCGTAGCTCTGTTGTAGGGCACTCACCAATAAGTCATACTACTTTCCTACTCTCAGTAAATTCGACGGATATTCTTCCTTGTTCTCACCTTGTGATAGGGACGTCTTCACAGATCTTATTGATTCTTCCATCACTGTAGCTAATTCGTGGGCAATTGTGAAAAAATCATCAGATGTCTCTTCACCAGTTTGTAGGGTATGCTAAGTGTACTGTTTCTTTGTTAAGGTTTAATCCCAGGGCATATATGAAGGGCATCGTAGAAAATCATAAGAGCATGAAGAACCATTTATCACATGACCACACTTTCCCATCTTTTTCGGCAAATTTAAAGTTGCCTGCATTTTTTTTATATTTTCCGAGATGTTTGCAGGATCCTCTCCAGTGTGTGACCTTGGCTTAAGATTTGTTTTAAAAGCACCTGTCACATGTCCACAAAAATTTAATCAGACGAATCATGTTTCAACCACATTGGTTATTCAGTGGTTTTATTACTGGAATAAGGCTGTATTTCCTGATGCTGATGACTGGCAACCAGTTGGTGACCCATGCGATTCCATTTACAAGCCATATGCTTAAAACTCACTCTGTAGGATTGTCACCTATACCTCTAAATGTTCCCATAATATTCCCATAAAAAAACTTCATTGGCTCCCAGTCAGGTACAAGGTAAAATTTAAAATAGGCCTCATTACACAGAAAATTCTAAAACACAGTCAACCATCCTACCAGTGAATTAATTCACCCCGATACTTCTTCCAAAAATATAAGAGGTAGCAGCCCCAAACTTAAGTTCCTTCATATCCTCATTTTTGACCAAAGAGTTCATAAATCCAATAAACACTTTTCTAATTCTTTCAGTCACTTTGCCACTGTTCTTTTGAACTCCCCTTTTAAGTAAGAAATAGCAACTCTGTCACATCCGCCGGGAAATGCCTCAAAACCACCTGTTTGACTCCAGTTTCCAAACTTAGTTTCCTTCCCTTTTGGTCACACAAAACTTTGGACCACTGACTTTGACTGCCCCTCGACTGTCCTTATCACAAATATTTTTTAACTAGCCCTTTGTGGGGAAGATATTGTGCCTGCAAAGCAGAAGATAAGATTAGATTATTTATGACATGGGTATGTACAGAAAACTGTATTTTTTCTTGCTGATAATTTTTTTTACTTTCACAAAGGAGGTTATGTTTTGGGTGCATTTCTTTGTCTGTGTTCACACTTACTCCAATTAATAAATAGATTATGAATTTCTTTTTGATGTGGGTATGGCCTTGTCAAAAGAAGTGATTAAATTCTGAGAAAGATCAAGCTTATATTTTAGACACCCAAAAGTAATGAACTTTCAGGAACACTCCCAGTGTAGGTCAGTGATGGGATTGCTTTCTGAGGTTGAGATTATTGCGATCCATATCTTTCTCTGAGATCTTCTGATAAATCTTTCACCATTGTCCACAGTTCCACACACCAAACATGCTTATATATATTTAAATAATTCCAGGGTAGATGCAACAACTATGGCTAAAAGGACCACTCCATTTCTGCATATACACTTCTATATTATTCCCAAATCCAGAAAATTGCTCATTTTTGACAATCATGGACATCCTGGAAGCCTCCCTTACGGTATGTGATCATGCCAGATGATTCATGATTGTTTCAGTCCCCAGAATATTCAGTTTGACATCATCTGGAAGCTGAGCCACACCAGGTCTGGACCGGGCAGAGAAGAGATGACGCAGAAACAGCATTGGATCATGCACAACTTTAAATTCATAAAGCAACATATCAAAGGACAAAGCATTCTAAGAAGCATTCCCAGCCATGCTATTCAACCTCTGCCACAGCTACCATTTCAAAGCCTCCGAATAGTGAGAGTGATGATCAAGACCAGGACCCAGGCTAAGCAGTAGATGACACTGTAATAATGCATGAATAGTTTGTAGAAACATCCTCTCACCTCATCACAAGTTATCAAGAAGAGGTGGAATTTTATCCCTGCATCATCTGTTGAGCCCCTACCAATGAAGGACGCTCTAGACATACCAGAGAAGGGGTCGTTAATAACAAAACACTTGGGACAATTGCTTGAAGTGATATCCGGGAAGTCCGGGCCCAAAGATAACCAATATAGAGTCTAGAAAGGTAATTTTTACCACAAGGCTATGATTACTTGAAAGGTTTCAAAACAACATATTTGAACATCGCTAAGACACTGAGGAAGGACCAAGCAAGTATACAGACCACGTCTACTAATGTTTTTTGTCCCATCACAGCCGTCCATTGGTATTTATATGTCGCAAGTCATGCCATACTTCTTATCCATAGTCACAGATATCTGCAGTCAGTCAATCAATCAATGGATCAATCAACAAATCCTTGTATGTGTACAGGTCTCAGTAACCTTCTAGTAACCCAGTACAAATTTTGCAAATGGTGTTTTCTAGCTTTATTGCTGTTGACATTTGCTACTTTATTATTTTGAGTATTTGCCACTTTTATTTTGCTAATTATATACACTTTAATACTAGTATACAGCTTTTCCAACTGGTCATTACACTCTTACATTTGTGGTGATGGATTTAAATATATGTAACTTTTGTATTTTCTTGAACAAAAAGTTTATTGTTTTGCGCCTTAGAACATGACAACACAGCTTCAAAAGAAAAACTGAAAGTTTGTAACTAGCTTTTAGTTATTCTTCTTTACACATATTTATGTAGAAATATTTACATGATGTTCTCACAACACTATGTTTCTCAAGTCAGAGAACTGTTCTCTCCTCACATTTCTCAAGTCAGAGACCCATTCTCTTCTGTCTTTTCAAGTGTAATGATCTGCCTTATATAGGCAAAGTTGATGGCCAGGTTGCATCTGGCATTTAATGGCTTAGCCACAACTTGCTGACACAACAAAACCACTCAAAGTTTACAACCCTATTACTTTGAACATAAATATGACACACACACTGTACAATGTGGCTACAACCACGCTATGGTTACGGCCACTATTTTGTTACTATGGTCTCTCTGCCAGTTACGGTTACAGCTCTGCTATATTTAGTCTACATGCACTATCAAAGTGCAACTTTTGTTCAATAGTTTATCTACAGTAAAATGTCCTGTTATATTCTATAATTACATTATTCTAAAATAAAATGAAAACAAATGACAACAATACAATGAAAGAAATGCTGATTCCCTGTTCCAGTATGACTCAAGCTGTTAAAAAGAAGTGTAAACACCCAACTTACACTCAATGTTTTCTACATGTATGTGTCCTTTTAGCTAATGATATGCAGTGACTATGATCTAAAAGGTAAATAATTTTATGTTTTTGCACAGCGTCATTATTTAATGACATTATTTATGACATTATTATGATTTAATGACATTATTATTTACATTGCCCATAGTTAGAACTGTCAAAACAAACCACACTCAATAAAATGACTTTTATTACAGGCCTGTCAAGGTAACAGTACACAAATCTCACTGCAGCAAATTCATTATTTATTATTACTTTTATTACAGGCCTGTCAAGGTAACAGTACACAAATCTCACTGCAGCAAATTCATTATTTATCTTCAGATGATAATAAACTTTTAAAGAAAGGAAATGACTGAGTGGAATGAAGAACATAGGGTCGTGTTAAGATCCTTCTGAAAAATGAAAAAAAACTTTTTCAATTTCGTTCTGCTACTACTATATTTTTGTGTTTTTTGTTTCTTCAATAATTATATAGAGTAAACTATTTTCATTTGACAACTCAAAAAATAAATTAAAGAAAAAATAAACTAGCCGAAACATAAGTACTAGTATAGTACTTCATTTCTGCACACATATATAATTTTTTTCTCACATATAAAATAAAGGCTTATTTGTAAATTAAGCAGAAACAGACTACTTGTAATACTCAAAGCACAAGCGATAGCATGTATTTGATAGATAAAAGTATTACAACCCACCTTTTATTGAGAAGAAAAAATTCTGAAGTCATCCTTTGAAAGGTTTGGCCCTCCTTTATAAGACTGTTACTTTATGAGCTATAAAGAAACTATCCTCTGGTATTGACAAAGGCTATCTTTACTATTTATCAATAAAATTTACAGCTCTATGCTATATAAAGTCAACCATGCAATGGAGAAATAGCTATAATCATTTATTTTCAAATACTTACACATAGCTCTCTGCGTGACTTGGATAGAGGAGTAAACTTCATATTCTATGTTCATAGACAAACATGGGAATATTCCTCTTTGTAGCTTACAACCACAAAAATGCAACATGAATTTTTAGAACGAATTTGAGATATAAAATCCAATACACTAAAACCACAAAAATGTAACATGTATTTTAAGAACAAATTTGAGATATAGAAAAACATAAACTTACAACCACAAAAATGCCACATGCATTTTTAGGACAAATTGAACGAATGTGAGATATATTAAGAAATGAAAAGTATGATAGAGAACACAGTAGCTACATATAAGGTTAATGGTGATGGTAAATATCTCCTAGATTTCTTAAAATGTCACATCGAGGAGCTGTCAACTGAAGTGTAAACAAAATCACAATGAGTCACTCATCAGTGATGCCTCTCTCTGCCACTTCACCACAGTATTAAACACTCAAATTTATCTCCCTATTTGAAGGCAAAAACCTAAGGTAAAAACTCCAAAGTTTCTATGTACACATTATATGCACCGACTTTTTACTTGCATAGAAAGCAATATAAGGAGTTTGGTATATTACATTTATTTTGTGGTGTTAACATTGAAAAACCATCTTCTGTTGATTATCTTTTTATGTATGTTTATAGACAGGAATCACACACAGGCATTTATGATAATATATTTAATTAAATCCCTAATAGTAAACGAAGCTTTGGTTGACGATGAAATGAAGCTTTGAATTGGGTGTCGGAAATGATGCTTTTCATCAATTAAATAGCAATCAATATTTACACATAACAAAAAAAAAACAAAAAAAAAACAACAAAACAAAACAAAAAAAAAAACTAATTCAAAATTTGCAGTTTCATCTTTATATCATTATAAATATTATCATATGTGTAGTGCCCAGAAGATTTGGGAGAAAACATGTTTTATTGGTGCATGTACTATGAAGTTTTTATTGTTGATTCAGTATCGTTGAGCTTTCCTGATTGAGAATCACTTCCATTGCGAGAATCACCGATGATGATTGAAAATATATATGAAAAAAAATATATATGAAAAAATATGTTGACACATATGTTTGCATTTTGCTCATTGAAAGACACAGCCATGGTGTCTAAGCACGTTCTGGTTCATAGAATCTTTCTTTAATGCAATAGAAGGTTTAATTAGAACATAAATATTAGATTTTCATATTCATCCAAGAACATTTGATACATGAAAGTTTCTGACATTTTGTACTGATGTCACATTCTACAAGGATTGTTTTCAGGATAGGTGATTAAGTTATCATTAAGTTATCAATAACATCTAGTTATCTACAACAGATTCGAGTCATAACCACCTTCTAGTTGCAAAATTTGAAACCCATCTTTTTTCAGGGGGCTTTTCATTAAATTTTTAGTACTTAGAATTAGAATTGAAATGAGAGAGAGAATTTCAATTACTTAAGTGCCACTTACACGCAGTTAATAAAAAACATACAGTACCCAGTACATGTACAACAGCAAGAATCAGGGTAGGTACCCTGATTAGCAAGCCCTAAACATCAGGGCTTATGGGGCACTGATAATACATAAATAGCATTGCAACAGAATATATTAGTTGTCTTTAAAGGGTTACTATCCTCCAAAATTTACTATATCTCTTTTTTCTTGTAATCAACTCTACTAATGTATTTATATACATTGCCCATAGTTAGAACTGTCAAAACAAACCACACTCAATAAAATGACTTTTATTACAGGCCTGTCAAGGTAACAGTACACAAATCTCACTGCAGCAAATTCACCAGTGAGCGGGTGCTCTTACATCAGCAGTGCCCCATTAGAGAATCTGCCTTTAGCCTATCTAAATACATGTCTATGTTTTGTACAGTATACATGTCTTACTTTCAGCATCATTGAATTTAAAAGTATTTTTTTTATCATAATGCATGCATAAGATATGTGTCAGAAGCAAGAAAATAGAAAAAACTGGCCCTTTTAAGTATTTAAAAATCAGGATAACTTTACATAGAGTACTGAAAGATTACAAGTAGAAAGATACAGCAGGGCATATACTTCATAACTGGTGATATAACAATGTTATGTTATACACATAATTGAACAAATGTTTGGTGAATAGGACAATTAGATGATTTACTTACTTTAAAACTACCAGATGCAAAAAAAGAGAGAAAAATATAGATATAAGTACAGGGAGAAACTTTTAGCAAATATATAAATTTATAGGTGTTGTGCAATGATAACAGCAATTTAAAAATGATTTTTGCAGTGAATTTGATTTTATTTTTGTTATTTCCATAGAAAAAAGTATATTAATAATAAACTCAATGGCCATTAAAATAAATATGTGAAAAGGATTTGTATATGACAAGTAGTTATTTTGTCCAGTTTTGGCCCCGTTTAAAAAATTTACAAAGTAGATTCAGACGTCTGCATTTTCCTCAGTATTTCTTCAGATAAAATTAAGTTCATAAAAAGAAATGAAATATATCTGGATTGAATTAGTGATGGTCATATGACATTGCTAAGTTTTTAGGAATGAACAGTTCAGTACTATAATTTTTTCTTAACTGTTTTTCTTAACTGTTTTCAAATCATGTCCTCTGTGGTGAAGCCTAGTATTTATTACTAAATAAATTATTACTAAGCATTGTCTCATATTTGTATCATCACCTGTATGTGTGAAGTTTATAACTAAACTAGATAATTATACACACTGGGCATTCATTTTTAAACTCTAATTTAAAAAAAAAATTTCTTCATGGTAAAATGTCTAATTTTCATATTTCAGTAAAAATTCATTTCGGTAGAAATATTTTGGGTAGATACTGAACCTACAAACAAAATTGGGCAAATTTCATTTCGATGATAATGATTATTTGTGGTATTACTGCAATGTACTTAAATTCTTATATACTGGTAATAACTTTTATATAACTTTATAAATTAGACATACTAATTCTCATTTCAATTTAGAATTACCCATGCTAATGTTCCTACCTATAAAATACACAAAACAGTAGAAATTATAAGACTCCTAAAATATTGTTATCATACTTACAACCTGACCAAAATGCAAATACATTTTCAATATATATATATGACATACAGGAACAAAATGATATTTTCTTCAGCTGATCACACAGTGTGTAAATGTGATAAACATGGAAAAAACACTTGCCAGTACTGTACTGAATTATACTTGGAGTCTTTCCTACCTTGAAGCACACACACAAATCTAATAAGAGAATGTTTATAACTGCAAAATTCACTTTCTTGTTAGGTCACCCTTAATGTACTTTATTATAAATAAGTATAGTATAGGAAACATGATTAAATCATACATCCCCATATCCTTTTTTTTACAATTCTGTCTGTAGTAGTAGAATCCCCACAATTAATGGGTCAGCTTTATTACTTTTCTCATCATTTTGTCAAGCTATTTAATCTTTTTTACAGACTAAAACATAAGGCCATGATAAAGCACAATATGTATAGTATCTTGGTTCTCTTTCTCAGTTTTAAAATGAGGCCATTTCAAGTATATCTACACTTCTATATCTGAATGACTTACTGACTCATAAAACAGAGAAAATACATGGGCCATCATGATGTCGGTGCACACACACACTACTACAGCAGTGGACTCGGCAATTTTCGTGACTTGGGCTCAGTTTGGCCATATATGGCAATGGTGTATTTTCTTTAATTGCTGATTACTCAGTAATTAAGCTGTGTTTCAAAATTCTGTTTGGGAAAATGATTTACCATATTGTAATAAATGTTTAAAAGGCTTTTTGTTTTTGGGGTGTAATAACCCTTTAAATATATTTAATTTAACAAACATCAGCAACATACATCAGTATAAAAATAGGATTTACATTTAGATAAGATATTTAAAAGGAAATTTGTAAAAATCAGAATAATTCCTTTTTGCATAACAATGCCAAATTTTTCTGAGCATGAGAGGGTTCTCCAATGTCAGATGCAGTTAATGCAAGTAATAGCAGATTGTGGTTACCCTATCCTGTACTGGTTTATATTTGGAATGCGCTGTGATGACCTGTGCATGTGCTCTAACAAAGGCAGTTAAAACAGTCATTGTGTGTGTCAAGCATACAGCATGTGTTAAAATCTATTCTTTACTAATATACTTTAATTCTAACAGCTTTGTGTTTTAATCCATATGCACATATACAGACATAGTGTCAGAAGTAAACTAATGATTATAGAGTGCATGTTAAAACTGGATAACACAAATCATAAATATACTGTTACTAGTTTCATACAAAGAAAAGTCAGTAACATTGGATTTTAAGCAGACATGTTAAACTGAACAACATGGCTACTTCGGGTCTCCCAGTTCCAGCTCCCATGGATACTAAAGATGATTTGCCCAGCAATTGGCAGTTCTTTAAGCAACAGTGGGCTGATTATGAAGTAGCAACTGAGTTGAAAGACAAGGATGAAGCTGTCAGGATAGCAACATTAAGATCCATTATGGGTAAGGAATGCTTGAAAATATTACAGCCTTTGAGCATGTCAGATGAGAAAAAGGATACAGATTCTGTTGTTGGAGCCTTAGAAAAATACTTCACTCCCAAAACAATGTTGTTTATGAAAGATATGTGTTTGGTACCACAAACCAAGGTACCAATAAGACAGTTGACCAGTATGTCACAAGACTAAGACATCTTGCAAACTCATGTAAGCTTGTGAAGCCTTACTTGATGATTTCATTTGTGATAGATTAGTCACTGGAAATTCATTGGATGCAGCAATCAACATTTGCAGAGTAAGTAAACTTTCTCAAATACAGCTGAAACAAATTGAAAAGTCAGAGCCAGTTGATATCAGTGAACATGCCAGAATCTATCAACAGTATCACCACAAATTCAGCTGAAGCAATCTTGGATAAATATAGTGATATCTTTCACGGACTAGGGACACTTCCAGGTTAGGTGCATCTGCAAACAAATCCTGAAGTAGCTCCAGTCCAGCATACTCCAAGGAAAAGCAAAAGTAGATGAAATGGAAAAGTGAGGCATCATAGCACCTGTGACAGAACCAACCAACTGGATCTCATCCATGGTTGTAGTAAAGAAAGGCACAAAATTACGCATATGCCTGTCACAGTCTGACTTCAACAAAACACTCAAGATGTCTCATTATCCAATGCCTACGATAGAAGAAATCCTTCCAAAGCTACACAATGCCAAGGTATTCTCCATCTTAGATGCAGAAGATGGATACAACCAGTGCCGACTAGGCAAAGGAAGCAGTTGCTTGACTACATTCTGGAAGCCATTCCAGAGGTATCGCTGGCTTAGGATGCCCTTTGGAATCAAAACAGCAAGTGATGAATACCAACGCTGCCAAATTGAAACACTGAAAGGAGTCCCAGGTCTTGCAATAGTCTCAGATGACTTGCTAGTCTGTGGTTATGGAGATACAATGTAAGAGGCAATACAAAATCATAATCACAAGCTGCTAGACAGATACCACCAGAAGATTCTTAAGCTCAACAGGAAGAAAGTCCAGCTATGTAAGACCGAAGTGCCATATATTGGACATTTGCTGAGAGCAGATGGAGTCAAACCAGATTCAAGCAAAGTAGCAGCCATTGTCAACATGTTAAGGCCAACCAATATCAAAGAAACCCAAAGGTTTTTATGTTTCATCAACTACCTTGCCAAATTCCTTCTTCATTTGTCTCAAGTGTGTCAACCGCTGAGACACCTGTGTGAGAACAATCAATGGGCATTTACCAAAGCAAAACACTTATGACAATGGAACCGGTGTTGACATACTATGACACAAATAAGCCTGTTACAATACAGTGTGAGAGTTCTGACAAGTGTCTTGGATACACCATTCTACAAGATGGAAAACCGATTGCTTTTGCATCAACTGTATTGTCACCTACACAACAAAGATATGCAGTTATAGAAAAAGAAATGCTGGCGATTTGCTTTGCTGCCAAGAAATTCAGCACTTATATTCTTGGCAAAGATGATGTCACAGTAGAGACTGATCACAAGCTGCTAGAAGCAATCTCCAAGAAATCTGTACTTACTGCCCCTATTTGCCTACAAAGAGTGTTGTTGCAATTACGATACAATCTGAAAGTGAAATACACGAAAGGTTCAACTAAATATATCGCACATTTACTGAGTCATGTAATACCACCGAATTCAGTCTCAGATGCAGAGTCTAAATCAGATGTTTTTTGTCTTGGACTAGATGACATTAATTATGCAGAATACACTAGTGTTTCGAAAAGGAAAAGCAGAAATCAAAGTAGCCACAGAAAATGACCCCGCTTAGAAAGCGACTGTCATGAAGGGATGGCCTGATAGCAAAGAACAAACTCCAGCAATGATACAGGAATACTGGAATTTTTGTGAGGAAATCACCATACAAGATGGAATCTTGTACAAAGGATTGCATATGATTATTCCTGTATCTCTGAGAGATGACATGCTGAAGAAACTTCACAGCAGTGATGTGGGCACTGAACCCTGCATCAGGAAAGCAAGTGATTCATTTTTCTGGCCAGGATTACGAAAGGACATCGCCAACTTGGTCAGTAATTGTCATGTCTGTGCTGAAATAAATAAAGCACAGCAAAAAGAACTGTTGCAGATATCAAAGTTGCCAACTCGTCCATGGTCAAAAGTCGTTGATGAATTTCACTACAAGAAGAAGTCCTATCTTCTGACAGTAGACTATTTCAGTGATATTTTGAAATTGATAGACTTTATTCTACAACATCAAAGTCCATAATAAAGAAGTTACAGGCACAATTTGCAAGACATGGGTTCCCAGAATAAGTTATCACAGACAACAATCCCAACTTAGTGAGTGATGAGTTTTTAAAATTTACCACTGAATGGAAATTTGATCACATATCCATATCGCCTGGTCACTCACGTTCAAATGGTAAAAGGGGCCACGGTGGCAGAGTGGTAACACTCTCGCCTCCCACCTCTGCGGCCGGGGATCGATCCCCGTCATGGCCGTAAGTGGGAAAGCTGGTAGTTGCTTGCCGTTGGTCGGCAGTTTACAGTACACAACCCTAGCGAACTCTATGTACTGGTTTCCTCTGCCCTTCCAACTACCCGTCGTGATATGACCTGTACAGTGTTGAAAGCGACGTTAAAACCCCAAATAAATAAATAAATCAAATGGTAAAGTGGAGTCAGCAGTAGCAGTTGTCAAGACATTAATGAAAAAAGTAGAAAGGTCAAATACAAACATATAGCCTTACTGAAATGGGGAAACACTTCTACCATCAACATGTCATCAAGCCCAGTTCAAAGACTCTTTTCAAGAAGAACCAAAACTCTGTTATTACTAAGACCAAAATTGCCAATTAATACTAAGCTGCTTGAATCTGAAGTTCATTCTAATGTGACAGGGAAAATTGAAAAGAAAAGCAAGTTAGAAAAATACTATCATGATAAAAATGCAAATTCACTGCCAGGGTTAGAAGTTCGACAGCCTGTGTATGTGCAACTAAATTCAGGACATCATAATACTGATTGGGAACCAGCAGTTTGCAGTAAGAAATTCACTAACAAATCCTATTTGGTACAGTTGAATGGAAAGACCTACCGCAGAAACAGAATACACTTGAAACCAAGGGTTACTGATCATGATTACAGCAAAGATGCACAAATAGAAATACAAGATGATACATCCCCAGCTTTGGCCACTAATGCAAACACTCACAATAGTACAGATTCTACAAGCCCAGTTAGTTCTAACACTAATGATAATAAACAAGATGAGTGGTGAAGTGAGAAGAAGCTCCAGAAACAGAAAACAGGATACACCATACACACATATACCCTGAATGTATATTCAAGCAAAGTAAAGTATATTCTAAATTAATTTATTACTCAAGGCCAGAATAATGCTATTTGAGTAATAACATTGATACAGTTGCAATCTACCAACTGTTATCACATTGGATACATTTTATATGAATTAGTTGACAACTCAGTATACAGTAAATTTATCTCTTCAAATATACTCTATTCAGACTGTAAAAGTATTGACAATTATGCAGACTTTCTTGTTTTTGTTGTTTTAAAAAGGGGAAAATCTTAGACATAGTTAATGCAAGTAATAGCAGTTTGTAGTTACCATATCCTGTACTGGTTTATATTTGGAATGCCCTGTGATAACCTGTGCATGTGCTCTAACAAAGGCAATTTAAACAGTTATTGTGTGTGTCAAGCATACATCATTTGTTAAAATCTATTCTTTGCTAATATACTTTAATACTAAAAGCTCTGTGTTTTAATCCATATTCAAATACCCAAACATCCAATTTCTTTGTATGCTGCACACATTGTTTTCAAAATTATGTCTTTCTTCATTATACCCACTACGTTGAAAGACAAGATGGTTTTCGAACAGTTGGCCGTTTTTTGCTTTTCTGTTCCTTATAGAATATTCAACAAAGCAAACATATGATCTTCGTAAGTACAAGATAGTCTAAAACCATGTTATTGATTACACAGTTTGCAAATCTTTTATTTAGTATGGTGGTGAATACTTTGTACACATTTCAAATGGCGCTTATTGCATGGTATAGGGTTTGTACACTGAAGTCTTTGGTATAGTTTTGTGCTATAGTTTTGATGATTGCTGTTTTGATAAGAAAATTACAGCCCTGAAATTAGAAATATAACAAAATTCAAAGACAAACCAGTTTTGAATGATATCCTTGACCATTTGTGGCATGAGATTGTAGCCCTCAAAATTCACAGTTTCGGGAAATGTAGTTACATAATATAACTAAATATGATTTAGTATCAGTGCCCATAGATTTTCCAGATTTGGAATGGTTTACTGTCATTTTTGTACTTCCTGTATATCTATAGGTTTATTAATATCAGTTTGACTATCATATGACATAGAATTTTCACTGACAGAAATATTTTCCTTAATGGCCTTTTCAAAGTCTTCATCAATATGTTCCCTGTCAGAATTATAAATGTGTCAAGAACAGTGTTTTTATCATTACTTAACCTCCCACCTCTGAGGTCGGGGTTTGATCCCCGTGACGGCCTTAAGTGGGAAAGCTGGTAGTTGCTTGCCGTTGGTTGGCAGTTTACAGTACACAACCCTAGCGAACTATATGTACTGGTTTCCTCTGCCCTTCCAATTACCCGTCGTGATATGACCTGTACAGTGTTGAAAGCGATGTAAAACCCCAAATAAATAATTATCATTACTTAAATGCTGTTTTCCATTTTCATCATTTCAGTTTCCTTCAAAAGGGATTTGGTCTGCTGACTTTTTCTTTGGCCCACAAGACTTGATATGTCTCCAAAACTCTCTTTTTTTCTTTTTCATTTTCTCGTCTCCAGACCTTCATGAATTGTGGCATAGCATGATGAGTATCTGTCTCATCACTGAAGTTAAGCAACAATGGGCTAGGTTAGTACTTGGATGGGTGACCACGATAATGCAATACTCGTGTCTCTGATGGTTTTTTGGCTCACGCTAGTATACCCGTTTTGGCCTTTTTTACTTGCATTCTTTATCAAATTTATTAAAACTGTTTTTATGTAGTGAAAATTTGATCTTACATAAATGTGAATTTTGAGGGCACTTTAACTATAGTTTTGCACAGGCTACAATCTCGTGCCACAAATGGTCAAGGATATCATTCAAAAATGGTTTGCCTTTGAATTTTGTTATATTCCTAATTTCAGGGCTGTAATTTTCTTATCAAAACTTTTTCTTATCAAAGAATGTCCTTATTCTGACAGAAAATGGTATTCACAAATCGATTTTAAGATTTGACTGAGTCTAAGAAGAAAAACACTTTAAAACACGAGATTTAAAATCTAAAAACAATTGATACCTAGCAAACCATATACCCCCCCCCCCCCCCCAAAAAAAAAAAAAAAAAAAAGAAAAAAAGAAAAAAAAAGAACAATCTTTTTTTTTGTGTGTGTGTAAGTAAAAACCAACTCTTAACAGTCGCCAAAATTAGAAGTTTGGGTTTTATTTCTGTCGCAACAGGATATCAGTCTAACATATCAGTGAGGGTGGTTTTAAATATTTAACCACATAGATAAGAATCATGTGGTTAAAATGCCAAATCACCGAATCAGTGAGACATGTTGCACAGTAAGAACAGATAAAAACAACGCCTTATCAACTGTATCAGGAGGTTTGTATGTGATAACTCCAAAAGAAATGAATAGATATTTTTGAACATTTTATGGTGCAAGGGCCTAGTCAAAGGGAGAAGTTATAAATTTAGAGGGAAAGATCCGAAGTATTTTGGATAAAAAATCCATTAACATGTTTTCAATGATGGTGGCTCTCTGGAAACGTAAAAAGATCATCTTCATGATATTTTTATGTGGGTATCACCTGGTCACTATACGAAGTGATTATTGGTTGGGAAGGATCTGGACTGTATTCGGGATTCAAAAGTATCCTGACCTATCAAAAATACTCCCTGGTGGAAGTCGGCACTCTATGAGTGTTTATAGTTATCTCATATTTTATGTAAAAATTAGAGGCTTCCTTTAGTAAGAATATTTTTAGTCACCTTCGGTTATGTTTAACACTTTCCAAACGAAGCTACCAAATTATTAACCTGTTAGAGTACTGTTGTGGGATAATTATTAGTATTATGACATATTTGTAGAACATGCTTTCTGATGTATAGGTCACAGTGCTTTACAGTAGACTAAACTAAATCTAGTTTTTAGTACAAAAACAATATATAGATAAAGAACAGCAACAGAAAAAGGTAACATGTAGGTATTAGTAGATAATACGGTAAAAATAAGACACTAAAAGTCTAAACAAAGATTAACAATACTGTTGTGCAAAAAGAAAAGTATAAAAGTTTCTTCAACTCTATCACACTTCCTACATTTTGATCTTAACTCTCCACAGAACTTGGACTCCAATGGTGAAGTAGTAGTCACCATATCTATTTTTGGATCTTGTTTCCATCAGTTTCAGCCGATTTTCGGATCTGAGAGGATGAGATGGGATAATAGAGCTTGATAGAGATAGACATGTAGAAGCTGTACCATGATGCCAGTTGTAAGTATGTACCAACATTTGAACTGAATCCAAGCATGCACCAGTGAAGTGAAATTAGACAGAGAGTAGCATGATCTCTCTATTAGGCTTTGCACAAATCTTGGCGGCATACTTTTGGATTCTCTGAAGTTTGTTTAAATCTGTTTTGATTTATCCCAAACAATAAACTATTGGTTTAGTCACGTCTGGAAGTAACTGATGAAACACTGATGAATAACTCATGAATAACTTGATTGCATGCATTTTCAAACAAGTATTTCCTAATGCACGACATACACCTTAAGTGGAGCATGCATGTTTGATGTCTCTGTGAAACAAAATAATCCATGGAAAGTGAAAAGTCAAATATAACACCGAGATTTCTGATATCTGATGAATTACTGATTTTTGAATCACCAACAGTAACAGTCGTTTTGCTGACATTTCTGAGGTGGTGTGGAGAACCAATCAATAGAACTTCAGTTTTACCATCATTTAGTTTTAGCAAATTGTGAAGCATCTACTTTTTAAGTCACTAGTGCATACAGTAATCCTTGATATTTGATCATTTATGTTTTTGTGTTTTGTAAGGAGACAAAGAGCATAGAAATGGCAGTCCAACTTGTGTTGTTCTACTATGTCCCTGATAGGTGAAATATACAAGCTAAACAGAATTGGTCCAAGAACTGAACCTTGTGGCACACCAAAATTCAAAACAATGAGGCCAGTGCTCAGAGACAGATACAGGATTTTCCGAAAGGAAGGGTGTGGGTTGTCACAGGTGGTGCACGGATATTGGGCCAGTGAATGTTTGGCCGACTGAGGTTTGACTGGTGGACATTTGGCCCGTGACTTTTTTGTGGGGTAGGACAATTGGCTGGTGACTTTTTAATATGTTATTTATTTATATTATTATATGTTATTTTATTATTTGCCCCAAATGACAAAAATTTGTGTTCATATTGCAAATGAAGTTGAAAATGTTATTTTTATATTTTTTCCAAAAAAATAAATAAATAAATAAAAGATCATCTATAGTTCTCAGTTTGTACAGATTGTGCAGTATCAAAAAAGTAATAGGATTTACACCAGACTAAGGCACCAGGCAATCAACACATAATTTACAAAGATGAATATTTTTAATTTTACGATACATATTGACTGACAATCGCAATTTTTGTGAACTTCCTGTCTGTGCTGATTTTAGGTATGTGATGAATTGTGACGGGAACCAGCGTCATAAGTATATCTTGTTTTGTATTATATGATATACAATTAAGTATTTATAAAACACAAACTTGATGTAGATATCCCTGAGGTGCTGGTGTCCAAGAATAATTGAGTTGCCAGAAGGAGTCGGTGCCCATGCTAGCTTTCAATAGAAAAGAGGGTGTAGGTTAATCTGAATAGGGGAGTCTTCAACTGTCGTTAAAACCTAGTGACACAAGCCTCTAGTTCTGATGACTTAAGGGAGCTTGTTCCTTTCAATAGGAGCAGCTACTGCAAACTGTGCATCCCCACGCATTTGTTGGATCTGCTTGAGAACACCAAAGGCGGTTAAATTGCTCTGAGGCCACTAGGCTTGAAGAGAGATGACAGATATGGTGGTTGGGTCAAAAGTATTACTTAAGATGGTGGTAGGATGATGCCATGCTCAATAGAGTGCCATTGTGTTTTGAAGTCTTATTATACATCAATGTAATCCAGGAAAGTTTGGAAGTTGTGATGAAACTTTTAATAAAAGATGAAACTATTACAAATTAGTACTTCACTTACCTATATCTTGTTGCACTATTCTGCAAATCAGATGATTAATATCTCGAAAACCAGCATCTGTAACACAATACACTTACAATTAATTAAAGCTTAAACACTTATTTGGATGAACGCCTCTGATCTTATGTATGTCAAATAGGTACACTTTTATTGCCACATTCACCATCTGTGCCTCTTTTTGGGTGAATTAACGAGGATTTGTACTGATGAAACTATACATTGACATAGCATCATTTATAAATAAACATCAACTTTTCGCAGTGCCTTTTAAGGGGCATATGGAAATTCCGGAAACAAGTTCTATTTTGTTCATTGTTACTTGGGCTTACGTGTCTCCTTATTCCTTATTGTAAACTCCCGGAAATGCACGAGTGTTTTGTCCATGATATGCACTTGTCAATAATGGCTCCATACTCAGGTTTGTGCTTGGTTGTGGTTAGACGGGACACCAGTCGGCTTTAACAATAAAGAGATAGCTGGATTAGGTACCAGTCTACCTATCCCTTATTATTGTGATAAATCGTGAAAATTCCTGTAGCTATTTAAATAATGAAATATAAATATCAATTTTGTATCTGTTCAAACTATTTTTACAAATCATATAATAAGACTTATGAAAGTTTGCTAATAAAATGAAATAATATTTATTTTACAGTTTATGGGCGATAATATGAGATAAACAGCATATAAACTGATGAACAGTTTTATTTATCATAAATTTTATTCAGTTATCATGCTAAAATGTTATACTTAAGGAAGGGCTTAATATCACAATGTGCACTATATATACATTGACCAAAGAGAGATGATAGCGCTGTAGAAATGGACCTTCATCAATGATTATCGGCCTGACACATCCATTAATGGATGTGAAAGGCCGATAATCATTGATGAAGGTCCATTTCTACAGCCTATTGCCCGTAAAAATTACATTATTATTATTAGTTGAATTTTATATTTGGTTGTCTGTGATATTTTTTGTGTCATTAGAGTTTTCGAGCTATATCTATAGTGATTACATCAACTGTACTTAGGGTTAAGGCTCTAAATTACTCATATATTATCGTTTGGGTGAAAAATACATTTATAAGTAATTTAGAATTAATATATAAATGATAATTTCAAACAAGACTTGTTTTATAAATGATATTTTTCTTTACCAAACAAAGAAAGTTTTTCAGTGTGAACCAACATTGTATTTTTGGTACATATTATATATATATTATACATTTAAACATTTTAAGAGAAAATTGATCTGTAACATTATCAGAAGTCATAGTTAATGTTTTGATACATGAAAACCCTATGGATCATCATAATGGGACGCTGTGCTAATCAAAAAATATATTGTTGTGACATCATACAAGTAGAGACTAATAAAAATACGTCATTTTAATATTTTTGTTTTGAAATGGTTCTTGGCTGGGTTATTTTTCCCGTAAACAATTACTGTTATTTTCAAAATAAGCAGTTAACCTACAAAAACATTCTTATAGCAATGAAAAGATATCTTTACACTGCTTTTACTAGTTTTTGTTTGGTTAAAATCCGTACAGTAATAAATTATATATTGCAAGTTAAAAATTTGAAGTGAGAGTACAATATTGTAAACAAATACTCGGTGACGTCAGAACCCAGTCAATAATACTCATTATTGGACCGCGGACCGGCAATCAATAAAATACTGTGTTTTCAAAGACTCGATTTTGCACTAATAATCTACTGGTAACGCACGCTCAGTTAGTAATAATATTTAATGTATCCCTGTTTTTGCTGTGCATAACAAAAACAGTAATTGTCCAAAATGGTGGCTGCCACTGGACTCTTTTTTTGCAGAGTAAAGCGGCCAAGGACCAGAGTAAGTTGAGTTCTGTTTCAAGTTACAACACAAAGCAGTATATATTATCCGGTATATGTAACTTAATAATTTGTTTATAAAACTCATTACCTAGTGTTAATTACTAACTGGTACATAGAAGGTCATCACCAATATGTAGTTAAATGTAAAATTTGACTTCTTTATGACTCATGTGATATATGACTTGTAAAATTTGACTTCTTTTTGACTCATGTGATATATGACTTTGTATGTTACTCATATGACACAGTAGGTCTTATATAAGACCACAGAAAATATGCATTTGTTATTGGTAGCTGAGGATTTCCAAAGATTATTAATCGTAAAATACTGCACACAACATGGGTTCAGCAATCACCCTGTCTCTGAATGTACCTGTTTCCCTCAGATAGTCCGCTATGGCCTGTACCACACTGGCAATAGGGAATCCAAACAGCTGGATCAATGTATGCCAATATTTGGAAATCTCTTCCTTGCACTGGTCTTTGATCTGAGGGGACAGTGTCCTGAAGAACTCCATTTCTTCCATTTGTTGAAACATGCTCAATTTTTGCTGCACTGAAGAAAGAAATATTTTTCATGAATTTTGTTACAAATTTATTTAGTGTTTTACGTCACACACAGTACTTTATTATATTGTGATGGGTAGTTAGAAGGTAGAGGAAACCACTACATACAGCTGGTCAAGGCTTTTTACTGTAAACTACTGATCAACCGCCAGCAACTACCAGCTTTCCCACATGAAGTCAGGCCAGGATTCAAACTCTGATCTGAGGGGCGACCTGGGAGGGGAGTGTGTCACCAAAATTAGTAGAACGCTTGCCTGCTGTTTGAAGTGTTGAACCTTTCTGTTGTAGGCAAAACATTAAATAGTTGATGAAGCCTGAAGTATTCCTGGGACTTGTTTTACAAAAATACTTTTTGTGTTGATAGTCATGAATAATATAAATATCCTAGCTTTTTGCATATTGTAAAGAAGGATGGCAATACAAAAGCTTGTTTTTAAACATAGGTATAATGGGGTGCCATATAATGTTATAGGGGGAGGGGTTACAAGTCAAAAGCTTTTGGTGATTTGCATATATAAAATTTATTTTTCCCAGGTCACATCTTTCTGTGCTGGGATCAAGAGATACTACCAAACAGTCTTGTTACCCCTAGTTCTTCTTTTCTGCCGTATAGTAGGTGCTATTATAGGGTATTAGGTTATTATAGGTTATTATTTGTAGTAGGATGTATTAGGTGCGATTCAGTGGGATTTGCATTTGGGTAAAACACGTCTGGGGCAATGCGACACAACCCAGAAACCAAATTATATTTGGGACTACTTTTTAAATTTGTTTGCAAAATCTGCTGTTACATCTCGTGAGCAAACTATAACATACACACTGGAGTAGTAATGGCGTAGCTGGATATTTCACTTGTTCTTCAATGTGCAACAGCCAAATATGAAGTTCCCTTTTAGAGGCATAAGGTAAAGGTCAGTTCGCTAAAATCAAATAGGCACAGTTATGGCTGCACAGAAAAGGTTTGCCTAGGTATTAGTGTCAGTATAACTCACATAGACAATATATATTATTTATTGTAACCAATAATCAATACATAAACTAACATGACAATACACAAACTGAGAATTCCTCTCAAATGGATAAATAGTGAACAAACTGAAACAAAAGCATAGAAATAGCATGCCATGACCATTTTTTTCTAACTGAAATAACTGATTGTTAACCTTCATATATGTCTCCACCTTCTCACTATATCCAACCCAGGCTCCTGTATTTCAGCTTCAGTGGGTTACCAACTTAGTCAGCATGATATACAAGTCCTGCTGGGTTGGGCAAATTTATTCTTTTTTTTTAAACCAGTCAATGTCAATATTCTTTTCTTTCTATTTGTACCAAATTACCACTAGCAGGATTCAGACCTGTACAACAGCTATGTACAATACTAGCCAGTCTCACTCACAACTGGCGTTACTCACATAATTAAATATACATATTTTTAATGTAAATTAATACACCAAAATTTTATCATAATAAATTTATGGCTTGATTATTTATCTCATGCTTTTCTATAATTCTTGAAATATGATATCAGTAAACTGTCTAGCCTTCTCACAAATTGATTCCAGGAATAAACAAAAATACTGGTTTAATTTACGAATAATCTCAGATATGTAGAACAAAAAGTATTATGAATCTTATATGTTGAAAGTCACAGGAAATCTATTTATTAAAAAAAATCTTCATTGTCATATAACAATTGCAGAATCTTAACATGCTCAGATTTTGTGATTGTGTAAGAGAAGAGTTCATTTAGTACAAAACTGCAAGAAAATGGTAAATTTTGGGCGAGTGGTTCCATGTCCAACAATGAAGGTTTCAATAACAGAATGTCTATGTAGTGTACTTGTTGCACAACAATTCACAAAACAAACGCACAAACAGCCCCAAAAGGCTCATTCCACACTTTATTCACAAATGGATACATTAGCACTGAATATAAATTAGCAAAGTCGGATGGCTTACCTGTACTTTCAGTGATAGGCTGTGTTGTTTCAGTCAGGGTTAAGCTAAGCGCAGGTGGGTTGCCAGAACGGCTAATGAATGTTGAAGTCTCGTTAATTTCGCCATGAAGTCTGTGCATCGGACAAGATATTGCATGCTCACTCGGGGCAGTAGAAGATAAAGAATAATATGCCCAGCACCACAGACAGAATACCAGTCTATCTCCGGAGTAGAAGAATCCAAAGCTAACTAAGTCGTCAATGGGGAGAGCAGACACTCCATCAGGGAGCTCGTCAAAGGTAGCAAGGCGATGTTCAGAGAATCGTAACTTGCTCCTCAATGGACAGTTCTTGGTACCATACCTTTCGAAAGATTCTGAACCAGCATTGGCCTCTGCCATCGTGTGTCTTGACCTTAAAAATGAATGCTTGCAATTGTTCTGTAAATTTATTAACGGTTACCTTTGTTAATAATTTCAGTAAATAATGATTTCAGGCACTTTGGCACATTCACTGACCAGTCATTTTAATTTTGCCAAACAGCTTCGACTTATTGTTCACACATTAAATCTTGTGAGGCAGAATTTTTTTCTAGTAAAGGTTTCATGACATCCACCAGTCCTTGTTAAATTTATTTCTAATGCTAGTTTCATATCACTTAATCATTAATAGTCTGACATACCTACTAGCAATATATATCTGTATTAACATAAAGTTACTCCAGGTTGAAAATTAATATTTGTGATGTTTATGAGAGTATAAAACATAACCCACAATATAGCCAGTAACACTTATCATTATGATGTAACAGTTATATTATTTCCTTTTGAGGCTAGTGTTTATATATCCTTTGCAGGACATTTTAACGCACCACTCAGTAAAAATGTCAACTATTGTAAACTTATCAACCACAAACAAGTACTTTACAACCCTGTTTTCAGTATATTTAGTTTCACTTTCATTTTATCTGTCATGGCTATAAATATTCAATCCGTTCATGAATTAAATGACATATTCTCATGGTATGGCAGTGCCCACTCACGCTTCTCTGAAACACAGACCTAGACATTTAATAATAATAATAATAATAGTAATAATAATAAGAGACTACTACTACTACGATTTATTTTCATTAATGGCCAGATTCTACTTTAGATATTAATATAGATTTAAATTCATTAGGAATTAATTGAGTTTCCAAGCTCACAATCAAAAATTGCTAAAATTAATGAAAATTGAAAATTTTAATTAATACAGTATATTTTTTTTGAGTGTGAAGGAAAAAAGGTGAATTTTGTATTTTTTTAAAAAATAATTATCCAGCTTTTCAACTGGACACTGTTTTAACATAAATTACTATTAAAATGAGACCAAATCTCAAATCTGAGACCATTTCTTGTCTCAGACTTAAGATTTCTGTGTGAATACGGGCCCAGATTTCTATGTATACACACGTGCTTGGTGGTGTCGTGGTTAGAGTTCTCTCGTTCAACCTCTGAGAGCGCCGGTTCAAATCTCGGCCCTGGCACTGTTGGAAAGTTGGTAGTAACTTGCTAATACCAGGTGGTATACAGTGCACTATCTAGACTAACTACTATCCACTGGTTCCTCCATCCATAAATTACCCGTTGCAGTATGACCCTGGCTGTTGATTGCGACGTAAAACAAAAAATAAATCTAAATCTTCTATCTATACACCTAATAAAAATATAGAAAAACTATGTCTTGAGTTTAATTTTCTCTCAAATTTCACCAACTTTGGGGGAATCAGGCTGTACTCCTTGAAGTATCAGACCACCAAATGTGAACTCAATTGATATTATACTTTTTCAGTTATAAGGACCAGAAGGTGTACAAACAGAAGGATAGAAAGACAGAAGGACAGGGAGACCGAACAAAACTGATCACAATTAGTGTAGGCATCCATGTACTTGGTGTGGCATGTGGGTGCAGCTTGTGCGTAAACTTGCAGTAGTTTTGCGGTAAATGAATTAACATATCGTCAAGTCTTAATACAATTGGTTATGCCTGGACAGGGGCTGCATTCACAAAAGGGGTCAAGCTCAAGTTGAGCTGATTTTTGGCTCAAGTTGAACTAAAAAGAGGATCAGGATTAAGCTATTATTCACAAAGAAGTTGAGCTGATTTTTGGCTCAACTTTGATCCATCCATGTTGATGGATCAAGATTTGGATCAAAGTTTGTAGCTTTATTTAAACTAAAATAGCAAACATATGAAAAAGAAATATTTGCTGAATTATATACAGTCCTAATATTTTTATTTAAAAAGTTTGTAAACTGCTTTCCTGTTTGAAGTATGCTTACATTGTTGTGTAAAATGGGTTAGATTTTGTTGTTTATTGTGGATCAAAAGTGGGCGCAGCTTAATTTTTTGGATGAAATAGGAAATATTTAAAAGATTCTTGTGTGAAAAAATAATGAACCATATTTGTTTTAATGTATATTTTGTGGAAAATCAGTCATAAAAAGGCGGTTTAGAATGTATAAAAATCATTAACTTGTGCCTTCGTATGTGATATTTTTATAAATTTTTGGCTCCTGCGGCAGTATTTACTATCAAAGGTCAGTGAAGGTCAGATCAAATTTGAACAGAAATGATCAATTTTTGATCAGATTTTTGGATCAACTAAGATTGGTATTCATGAAACATTTAATCTGATTTTCTGGTCAGATTTTGGATTAAATTTGCCCCATGTAGTTTGATGGAATAACTTTCAGATCAAGGTAGATCTTTTAATTAGCCACGACAGAGACAGAGAAACTAACAGTTTCATGAATAACATGGGAATTTTTCGGTATGCTCAGGTCACACTGTGGCAATGTTTAGTGGCGAATATGCGCGATCATGCAATTCGTCCTTGTTGGTAGCATATTTTTGGTCCATCGTCACTGTTCTCCAACATTCTCCATGGATCATCATCTGGCTACGACAGTTTCAAACTGTTCAAAACTATCGCCATGCTTCGTCCATTTCTTCACAATTCTTGACAGATGGTAGTGGGTTCGTCGACTTCATAGCACCCTCATACCCCAATTCGCCACTTCGTAGCAGGCTTCTTCATTGTTTGCCAACTTTCCTTTGAAGATTGTCGGCTGAAAGACGAAGAACAAACAACGATATTCGCAACAGGGAAGCCATGCATCGTCGCCCCTGAAGAATATGCTACGAGGCCCCGGAGATATTCGTCGCTCCTCTCAGCCAATGAGAAGCGAATGTCGCAGTAGTTCGTCAGTGATTGGCAAACTGACTGCACATGCGAAGAACTGGCTACCAATCAGCTACGATCTTCGTAGGTGGCGGCGAACTGGCTGGAGACTATAAAAGCAGGGCACCGCGAACAATTGTCATCACTTGCGAATTTTTCTTCAATGCGTACACATCGACGAACTTTGAATAAATTTTTGGATATATTTCATACAAGAAATATGGTGAAGAGACCTGGACTTGGAAAGAGGAAGAGGGTCTCTCTGCCTCCTGTTGAAGCATCTGAGGAGCCTGAACAGCCAGAACAGCCAGATGAACTGCCTGTCACTCAAGCTTCAGCATCAGACCCAGGGGATACAGCCACTCAGGCCACCCAGCCGGACGACACAGATGACTTGGAAGAGGCAACCCAAGACAGCCAGTCCCAGGGGAGGTTCAAGAAGAAGAGGCTGGTGAGGATGACAGATGGCCAAGAGGATGAGATGGCTGAGTGGCTCAAGAACCATCCGGAAATGTACAACAAGGCCAAGAAGGAGTACAGGGACACGGACAGGAAGGAGGCTGCTTGGGCCACCCAGGCCAGGGCCATGGGCCTGGAAGGTGAGTTACACTAACCATATGATTTAACCTTTTCATAGTTTCAGGTAATAATTTAAATTGTGAAGGAGGTACTTCATGTACAGTAATGTGTAAATGGACTTATGTTGAATGTTTACTTATTCTGTTAATTTATGTTATTTTGAATTGTACTCTGTCATCGTGTGATGTATTAGGCTTCACCCATTTGCAGATAACACCACAGATGTGAAGCAGTTTAAAACTTAATGTAACCCATTGTTACGTTGATAACCTACCTAATGTGTCCATGTCTCCTCTTCCTTTTTCAGCCATCGACCTGAAGATCTGGTTCAAAGGGATGAGGACAAGATATGGCAAGCTTACCTGCAAGAAGTCTGGTGACACACAGACAGGGACACCTGGATCCTGAGGTCTTTCAGCTTCCTGGATGACCACATCTCCAGAGTCCCCTCCAGGCAGTCCTGCAATGTAAGTACATTCTCACAGTCTGACTCACCTGGATATCCTGATGTTTTTGCTGCTTTGTGTATTCTTGACTTGTAAACAGTGACTACCTATGGATACAATTTTGTAGCTGTAACACTAATGTTTTACAAAAATCTGTAAAGTTTTCTGTAGTGACATAGAAGTTCATACTTGTTACTTCGCAGTACCTACCTGAACTGTTTCTTGAACATATATACTATATGCTTACCAAGTGTCTTTGTTCTACTGTACTTTCAGTTGAAACTAGCTTCCACCACAACTGCCTCTGCCGCAGCCACCTCAGCCTCTGCTACCTGCGCATCTGCTACCACCACTGCCTCTGTCATCACCTCATCGGCCTCTGCTACTTCTGCAACTGCCACCATGCCTTCATACCTATCCACTGACTTGGATCCTGCAGATGAGCCTGTGGAGTCAGGATCACTAGGTGAACCCAGAGTGTGCAGCACTCCTCCTCCAGGTATCAGCCTCTCTGGGACTAGTGGCAGGAGAGCCACAAGGAGAAGTGCCAGCACTGAGTCAGAGCTCCTGGACAAGATGTGCGAGCAGAGCGACAACAGTGCCCAGATCTCTGACAGGTTGGACAGACTCTTAACATCTATGGAGGCACAGACCAATGACAGGACTGCTTGGGCTGGCTGGATGTCAAGTGCCATGTTGAAGATCCACGAGGATTTCTGGCCCACATATCAGATGTGCAGTATGGACCTCCTCAACCAGACCATCAAGGAGTCCAAGCTGCTTTCGGAGAGGGATATCCAGAGGCAGGAGCTTGATAGGCAGAAGCAGCTGGATAATAGGCAGAAGCAGCTGGACAACAGGCAGAAGCAGCTCCACAGTATGCAGCAGCAGATGAAGGTTCAGCAACAGCAGCTGCAGCAGCAATTTATGTTCCAGCAGCCACAGCCGCAGCAACAGTACACCATCACACAAATGCCTCCGCCACCCGCACCTGGGCCCACAGCTCTAGCCTCCTCTACCCCTTTGCCTCAAGGGTCAGACACCCAGAGCCAGACAACTGTTATTTTCCAGACCCCATCGGGGGCCAGTACCGCTGGTTCATCATCCAGCACTTCATCCACCAAGTTTGTTATCACAGACACTGAGGGAAGGACAATAGGACTGTCAGACCTAAATTTGTCAGATTTAAATGCGTCATTTGCAGGTATTCCTAGTGTGCCTTCAACACCCATGACACCTATGGCATTACTTAATCAGGATGATTCTCAAGGTTCTTAGGTTTGGTAATAACTTTGTCCCAATAAGTAAATGAAGTCTATAGACACTTAAGATGTAATTTAGGTGAGATGTAAAAAGTAATTATCAAACAGGTGTAAAGTAATTTATTTGTGTAGTTTTGCTATGTTTGGCTCAAGTATTACTATGATTATTACTATTATAAACCAGGTTTGACTTTGACAGCTGTTCTTGTGGGTAGTGTGTTAACCTTAGCTGTTATTAATGGTATATGTAACAAGTTTCACTTTGACAGCTGTTCTTGTGGGTAGTGTGTTCACCTTAGCTGTTATTAATGGTATATGTAACAAGTTTCACTTTGACAGCTGTTCTTGTGGGTAGTGTGTTAACCTTAGCTGTCATTAATGGTATATGTAACAAGTTTCACTTTGACAGCTGTTCTTGTCGGTTGTATGTTAACCTTAGCTGTGAGCTAATGTGTCTGCATTTCTTTATTCAAAAGTACACTTACTATGTTATTGTGATTTGTCCTTTTTGACCTTGTTGGAATAATAAATTGTTTATGTGATTGCTTGTTTTTATCATGTGTCAAAAACATTGGCATAATATTTGGAAGGTGTCACATCTTAACATGAAGGATCCAAAAAAAGTGGCCCAGTGGTTACCAAGACCTGTTATGACCCAATGTTAGTGGTTCACTATGGAAGTTTCACAGTTTTGAATGAAATGCAGAAATGTAATATAAACAAATTTTTTGGTGGCCAATGTTAAAATTTGTTTATCTTCCATTTCTGGATTTCATTATGCTCTGATTCCAAAGCAGTCGGCGTTTGGTGGCAGAGTTTCCACCTTGGAGCTGGTTAGATTTCTTAACTTTCCTTCAGTTATGGCCTCGATTGATTTTTGACCTTTGTGACCTTCTTGCCCCTGTGGTGGCTAAGTTGTGAACTGGTTTTTGTGACCTGTTACATGTTTGACCTGATTTTGTTTCAGACTTGACCTCTTTGACCCTAGTATCAAGATAATACATATATGAAGTGCAATATGACAATAACTTTATTGCAATACAAGAACATTGCAACTTTATTTCAACAAGTATATAACACCCAATACAAAATATAACACAGATAATGATGCAGCACTGAATCATAAAAATAATTAACACAATACAGTCACTATTGAGAATTGTCCTTGGCATATGTGAAAGTCTCAAATCATGTCTCTTTGCCACGCCGTGGCCCCTACTGGAGCATTATAATAATGCTTCAAATACAGTCTCTGTCTCTTGGCAACCTGTGTGTCCCTGTTGCCACCAGCCACATCCTCAATGTCCTGCAAACAAGCACCTTGCCTCCACTGTCCTGGGATAACTCTGTGGTTGTCATCCTCCTCATCACCCAGTCCCTGGTGGATACCTGGATACCTCAGTCTCATGATGTTGTGCAACGTGCAACAGGCCAATACAATAGAGGTAACAGTCTCTGGATTCTGACTCATGGTGGTGAGGAGACAACCAAATCTGTTGGCCATGATGCCAAAGGCATTTTCCACTACCCTTCTGGCACGAGACAGTCTGTAGTTATAGATCCTCTCCTCATCAGGAAGTCCTCTGGCACTAAACGGCTTCATCAACCAGGTCCTCAGAGAGAAGGCATCATCCCCAATGAGAAAATATGGCATATCACGGTCATCACCAGGCAATGGCTCTGCATTAGGTACATCTAAGGTGCCATCAATAATGCCTGAGCGCAAATCGCAGTCATTGAAGATCTGTGCATCAGAGCTGGATCCATTGGTGCCAACATCCACCCAAAGGAACTTGTACTTGGCATCCACCAGAGCCAGAACTATTATGGAATGGAAGCCCTTGTAGTTGAAATAGAGTGAGCCACCATTCTTAGGACACCTGATTGCCACATGCTTGCCATCTATAGCCCCCAGGGTGTGATGGAAATTCCATCTGGAAGAAAATTCTGCAGCAACCTGCTTCCATGCATCACTGGTACGGGGACACCTGCATGACTTCCTCACCATATTCTGCCACGATGGCCTCACAAGTCTGTCTTACTATGACTGAGATGGTGTTGTGTGCTACCCTGAAGCCAAACATCAGACTCCTGTACTTCTCGCCAGTGGCCAAGAAACGAAGTGTGATTGCAAGTCTGCATCCAGGGTTGATAGACTTCCTGAACCATGTGTCATATTTCTCAATTCTGGGCCCCACCCTCTGCAAGACCTCTCTGAACATGGCAGGGTCCATCCGGACAAAATTTCTGAAAGACACCACATCCTCAGCCTCCAGCTCCCTCATCAAATGATCATAGTGTCCATAGTCCAACCTCCTGGAGAGCCAGGGCTTCACCCAATACCTCCTGGGCCTTGGTCGACGCCTTCTCTGTCTATCAACCAGTATCTGTGCAATCACAATCTGATTCTGTACATTTAAGCGATGAGCCTCATACAGTTGCTGCAATAATCTGAGTCTCTGTAGATCCATAGCCTTTGATGTACACTGTCCGACGTCTGATGATAAATGAAGTGAATCCAGATGATCCAGGCTGTTTATATAGGAACTGGCATTATCCACGAATTGGTCGTCACATCTTCTCAGCACATTCTTCCTCCTCGTCGGGGGCTCGTCACAGCTCGCTCGACCCTCCACCATGGTCGTGGCTCGGTGCAAGAACATCTCACGGAAATTGCAACACTTCGCATTAAATCGTACATACTTCTACGAAGTTCATTTGATCTTCGTCGACGTTCTTCACAGAAACAAGATGTTCTTGACTGGGTGATCGTACCAAGATCTTCCACAACATGAAGATGATGGTAGCCCATGGTAGCCGGATCGAAGTAATTCGTGGATTTTTCCAATTTTAACCAGGTGACCACACTTTCCCGCCCTTTCTGTGGCAAACTACCACGATTTCTAATTCGCAGGAAATCTTCCTATTCGCCAGTTAAGTCGTAGTGGCCTCGCCACAGTGTGACCTGGGCAGTACATTGTTCTATGATAACTTTTCCCTCTCCAACCAGTTATTATTCCTCTTGCAATATTGCTGTAACTTTATGCACAATTTCATGTCACTGATTACAAAAAAACTGATCAAATATCTGATCTTTTCAGCTCAGGTGATCCCTGCTTTGTCAAAAGCTATTTGATCCCCTGGCTCAGTTGAAACTTTTTTTCTCAAATTTGATCTGATCTTGATCTGATCTTAATCCATGTTAGTAAATACCGCCTCTGGTCTGATTTTCCGCTCAGCTTGATCCATGTTAGTGAATAATTTGGGTCCTGATCTTCACCCAGTCCAACTGAACTGCCATGCATTGTGGTTGTGAATCTTGAATTAGAAAAAATAATTGAATCATTTACATCTATTTTATATGGGTTTAAGTTTTTTATAAGGTATTATTTTGTCATCAAATATTGATAATAAAATAAGATGACATGGTTTGGAAATGTTTTAAAAAAGAAACACTTACTTCGCACATGATAATAAATGAAGTTTAAATTTTAAACGGATATATTGTTTTCTCTTTGTGTACCATACAGCGCAAGCAAGATACATTATGTTTCAGATTTTTTATGCTATTGCTAAGTGATTAGAAATTAAACCTTGACGTGAAATGGCGGCTAATACCCAAACCGTTTCCACATAGAAAAGTGGTACAGGAACCAGACTAACTCATTTTCTTTTTGTCAAATAAGCAAACATGCTTACATACTAAACAGGTGTTTTTTCCACAAGTTTCCATTCGGCCATTTTACCTTTTATGAAAACGTTGCTCTAAAAATAGTTTTACTTAGTTTCGTTTTATGATTTGATTTGTTGACACATATCTATTATTTACGAATTTATTTACGAAAGACCCATATACTTATTGGGTGTATGCATGCCATTTTTACACCAAATACTCTCATAATATTGTGGGACATAATTTCTGTAAGGACCTTTAAGAATAATCAGTGCATAAATTAACTGGTTTTTTTTACCTGAAAAACATTCCAGCTGAACGGAGTATAAACATTTGTGAAAATCCGAAAGTGGATACAGTTATACCTATGCAGAAAATAAAGAACAGGAAAGAAAAAAACCTATCTTCTATGTGAATGGGGATATCTTTTTCTGGATATATAACAAAGAAACATTCTAATATTTACAAGACGCATATATAAAAAATCTGGTTATATAGGTTTCTAGTTAAATTTGACTAATTTAATATAAATAACACACCAGTTTAGTTAAACTGTAAAGCAGTTATCGCAATAAGACTTATACTATATATTTCACAGTTTACAGAGTCATGTAGAATATGTCCAGTTCTTATTATGTTATTTTTTTCATTCTTACAACTAAAAAAATAAACAATTAAAGGAACAAAACCATAATCAGCTATTATTGAACAGAGGCAGATAAGTTGTGAGTATAAATGATATATTTCTGTAATTTAGTGGTTTACTACCAACGACAAGGGAGTATTATTTTCTTGACAGTTTATTTGTCTGTTTGTTTACATTTTTATGCAAATGTTACTAGTTGGAGCGTCATGAAAAAAGTCACAAGATGTGTCTTAGTCCATCTTAAATCCCATTAAATTTTGAGGGTGATCTGTATCACCGTCTTTATAAAAATTCCAGGTTTTTCACATGAATTTGAATTTGGTTTAGGTGGTTTTCAAATATGAAATTAAAATTGTAATTACGCATAGGTTATTAAAAATTTTGCATAGACCAAAATAAAAACGTTGATTCGCCTGTGCAATCTTAACATCTGTGTGAAAGAATTTAAAATCCGCCCATATCTAATTCAAATTTTGATATTGCCTTTGCTTTAAAATGCTGAAGAATGATGTTTTCTTGTCTAATATGTTGGCATTCTCATGAGCCAGAGATGAACTATTACTAGGTAGGAAAAAATCCTCAAAATTCCCCTTCCTCTTCCAAATGTGCTTTTGTCAGACATAAAAACATGCTGTCAAATTTTTGTGGGTTTATGACAGTTTTGCTAAATTTCTGTGTTTATCTATAGTCCAATCATTTTATGGGGATATTTCCTTTTTGTGGTAGCATACCCCTTTGTTACACAATAACCACTTGAAGTTACATAATACTTGCAGTCTTTTATTGTGGTGTAAAATTGATGAAGAATCCAGACTTTATACTTTAAGTGGACATTCCATTAATTCAGGTAAGTTTTATTTTAAAAACTACAGATACCTATCATTGCTCGATGAACATGCAACCTAGAAGAAACGTTTAGTGTTTTTTGGCTTTGGTGAATAACACTCACACGTGACCATTACCTTATAACCATAAGCTTACCCAATATGCTACTTCCCCTTTTCCACTATCTGTCCGTGTCATTTATTTGTTTCTTTTATTGTTATACAGTCACACATTATTCACTTGCCAGCACGATCAGCTTCTTCTACCTCCCACTTGTGGTCTGCTGGTCAGCAGATATTTACAAAGGTGCTACTATTGTACTAGGCCAAAGGACAAATTTGGGTTTCAAGCCCCGTTCATATTTTTAAGACCGTCTGTTTGTTTGCAGTGTTTCACAAATACTTCTGGGCCCGTATTCACGAAAGGTTATAGCCTGGGCTTAGGCTTAAAGTTGAGACTTTTGTCTCAAGTTTCTGCCCCAAAATTGCTAACACTTTTGTCTTAGGCTTAGTGGTCTTCACAAAGAATTTCAGACTGGTCTTAGGCTTAGCCAAGGGCTCAACTTTAAGACTGGTTGGTAGTGGGCTTAATTATTTTGTAAGGAGGACTTAAATATGACTGCCATAAAGTTTTCTCCACTTCAAAATTTGAAATGGCTGAAAATAAAGTATAATTATACAGAACATCTCACTAAAGCACTCTTTGGGAAGTTTAAACGTGGTAACAAGGTTTTCCATTTCAAAACAGCACTTTTCCTTAGACAATATGATTTAAATGAAGGACAATGTTGCCAATAGTACACTTTGAATAGAAAAGAAAGGTCACATGACACAGTGGTTATTTGATAATCTTGGACATAGCTAAGTCACCTTTTGTGAATATGGTTTTAAGACTAAACTTAGCTGAGACAAAAGTCTCAACTTTAAGACCACATTTAAGCCTAAGACCTGGCTAAGTCTAAGACCCTTCGTGGATACTGGCCCTGGGCTCGTATTCACGAAGGGTCTTAAATCCAGTCCTTGTTACCACATATAAACTTCCCAAAGACTGCTTTAGTGAGGTGTTCTGTATAATTATACTTTATTTACAGCCATTTCAAATTTTGAAGTGGAGAAAAGTTTATGGCAGCCATATTTTAGTCCTCTTTACAAAATCTATGCCCACTACCAACCAGTCTTAAAGTTGAGCCCTTGGCTAAGCCTAAGACCCATCTTACATTCTTTGTCAATACCACTAAGCCTAAGACAAAAGTCTTAACAGTTTATGGGCAGAAACTTGAGACAAAAGTCTCAACTTTAAGCCTAAGCCCTGGCTAAGACCTTTTGTAAATACGGGCCCTGGTCTAAATTTCATGAAAAAGATTAGAAGATGGGTATTGGTCCTACTTATATATATATCAAATGCTTTTGAGAATTATCTGGTTTACCGTCTGTATAAAAAAACCCTGATTTTCCCATTTAATTGTTATTACATGCCTTGGCAGAGGTATGCACTCTCTGAGTGCTCTTGTTCAGTTTTGAACCACACAGGGGATATGACTCAATAACAGAGGACTGTCATTTTAAGTGGTCATCCGAGTCACTATGTATCTGTCTATACCTGGGTTTTAACCCATGTCCTCTGTGTTCCTAAGAGAGAGTAATCCCAGTTACTGATTTCCACCTAAGGTCAAGTTGGGTGAGAATAAAGGTCAGTTCCAAGGTCATGTTAGGGTTTGAGATCAAAGTGGATTTATGTTTGCGGTTTTTATTTTACATGTTAGTTTATGTACAAAGAGTTAAAACCAGTAAAAGGTTTGGAAATTAAAAATTTACAAAACACCAGCCCGCACAGGGCATATACAGATACTAAAAACATTAACAGTTTGCAAACGCCAGCCCCCAGAGAGGGCATACACATATTATAATTCATGACGTGACTAGCACCAATAAGCACTTTTACTTTAAGCACAAGATAACGTATAATACTGATGACTAGCATTTAAAATTTTTGTTATACTAAAAATCAATTCTAGAGGGGGCTACCAGGAATTGCTGGCCCTACCTTAGTCTACGTATTAGTACACCTGTTATGTCATATTCGAGAGGGGGAACCAGGGTCAGCCTGGCCCAACCTTAGGTCAACCGGATCCGAATTTACCTAAGTTTCTCCCTTGTACCAGGGAAGGGATGGAGGGAATAAAATAACCTTGTTTGTCCTTTGACTACTTGATTCAATATGAAAGACCCCTATCGCCAACAGAAGTTAAATGAAGCATGACCTAATTTGTGATTGGATGTTACATTTAACAAGAACCCTATTTTATTATATAATGTCTAATTAAGGTGGGACAGAAACTGAGGAAGCAGGCCCCTATACAGGCCGTGCTTGACACAGTTACTGATTTCCACCTAAGGTCAAGTTGGGTGAGAATAAAGGTCAGTTCCAAGGTCATGTTAGGGTTTGAGATCAAAGTGGATTTATGTTTGCGGTTTTTATTTTACATGTTAGTTTATGTACAAAGAGTTAAAACCAGTAAAAGGTTTGGAAATTAAAAATTTACAAAACACCAAACCCAAACTATAGGGAAGATGGAATGATAGAGGCGCAAGTGGAGGGGATGATGGAAGGGGCTATTGATGCCTGTTGCAGGTACTGCCAGACAGCTGCACTTTTCCAGAGCCCATGTGCCATGATGTCCTGAAGTTGAATATTTGAATCAAAGGCCAAAGTTGCTCCTGATCTCCTAAAGGAGTGGAACCCGTGTCCTTGCAAAGGGATGTTTAAATAATTTAGGACTGTTTTTAAAGCATCTCTGATGGTGGTGTCAATAACTGGGTGGAACGGTGGAAATTTATGAACGAATAGTGGAGCATGTTTAGGGAGAGGTCTAGTGAGCATTAGTTCTTTCAAGGCTTGAACAGGGCAAAGGTCAGGGTTTGCTAATCTAGGGATCTGGACAAAATGATGGGCTGAGGTATCTTGCAAGGTCTTGGTCCACTTAAGGAGGATATGAGCTCCAGGGTCTAAAAAGAGGATGTCTTGTCTCAGTATGTGTTTGATGGGGCTGAATAGAGCTTTGGAATGTGGAGCTATATTAGACATCCTAAGGAATGCAAAGAAGGCCAACAAAAAGGCCGCTCTAAATAATGGGGGGTCACTCAAAAGGTCACAGGCTTTTGAAATGGCGCTGAGTATGGGGAGTGAGAATGTCCCTCTGGCAGTGGGATTGAAGCCTGAATTTCTTGCAATACTTTTGAGATAAGAAGTAACTAACTGATGAGAAAGGGGTTTTTGATCCCAGTCGTATCGTTTGGCTAAGGTTTTGAGTGATGATACATAGTTTAACATCACCCTGTGGGATATGTTATTAATATGAAGGTATTCTAAGAAACTCAAGGTTGAATGAACTGTAAATTGTAATGGAAGGTCCATGACAATGACAAATGATAGATACGTCTTGAGATGGATGGTATGTGCAGATCTGGTGGCAGGTCTATAGGCCATGCTAATTCTATTCCAAGCTGCCTGTGCTAATGCTGATGAAGGAGCCTCTATATCTGTAAATTATATATGAAGACTGAGGTCAAAATATGCATGATCCACGTTATCCCAGTTATAATTATCTAACAAATCCTGTAAAATTTCGTTATTCACAGGTTTTGGTGAATAGATTCTTGACAAGGTGTCAGCTATACTATTCTTAACACCAGGTATGTGATTGATCTCTATTTCGATATCATTGTGAGCTGTAAGCAGCCACAAATTCCTAATACAAAGGGCCAAGAATGGGTCCTTGGTCTTGCCAGACCTGATCACCTGGACCACACTGTAATTATCGCAAAAGATGTGTATTCGCATATGTCGCCATTGACTACCCCATAATCTCAAGGCAATTACTACATTCAGCATCTCTAGATGCACTATTGTAAGTTCAAAGCCTGGAATTTGCCTAACAGGGGTGGCAAACACCCTACGTCTCCAGACCCCCCCCAAGCCTGTCAATGAGGCATCCAGGAAAAGAGTCTGACTTTCATCGACTTCCGGCTTCCTAAAATAAGTAATTCCATTGAAGGTTGGGAGGAATTCTAGGAACCAAGCGATATCTCTCTGAAATTCTTCATTTAATTGAATTCTGGCTCTGCCTGAATTCTGTCTGAATAAAGCTAATATTCGATTGATAAAAACTCTTGCTGAACGAACACATTTTTGAATATAGAGAAGTTTCCCCATTAGGGATTGATATGCTCTTTTTGTCAAATATTTTTGGTCCTTGGCCTTAGCACATTCTGCCAAAATTTCACTTAGTTTGGCCTGAGGGATGGACAGAGTACTATTATTGACATCTATATCAATACCCAAATATGTAACTGTTTTACTGGGGGCCGTAAGCTTCGCAAGGTTCAATGGTAGACCGAGTTCGCTCAGAAGAGTGCACAAGTTTTGGAAAACATTGTCAGCCTTAGATCGAGGGAGTACGGCGACATAGTCATCGATATAGCAGTGTAACTTGGTTTGATCCCTCATAATGTAAGCTACTGCATCGGATATTAATTGATACGAAGCCGTGCCATGGATCCAGCCGAACGCCACCGACTTATCAAGGAAATACTGATTATTGACTTTAAGACCAAACTTAAGGGTGTCAGCTGGGTCTACAGGCAAATTCCTAAATGCCCTGGCCACATCCACCTTGAAAAGTACAGGGTCGTTTACTGTATCAATTATATCTTGAACAACATTGTCAATGGATGGAAGTTTAAGTGCAAATAGGTTACCATCAAAGCGATCTTTTGACACATGGTCATTTAGAGATTGGCCCCTGGGGTGGGAGAGATCCAGAATGACCCTCCTACTGTCTCCCTCTTTGGGTCGGGACATCAAGGGGGAACAATGATATTCAGGGTGGTCCACACTATCCTGGGGGCCTAACATGGCCCCTAATTCAATCTCTTTATGTAGATATTTTTGAATGTCTCTTGGATACTGTAATGCCGAGTAATGGTTACTTACATTAATGTTATGCAACTGAGAACGGTCTTGGATGGACAAGGGGAAACCGAACTTGATATACTGGATTAATCTCTCATCAGGGTAATCCTGTAAGTACTTTTCCCACGTTTTTATGTTCAAACCCGAGACTATGGGGATCCTGGCCTCCTGATAATTAGGTTTGGCAGTGGACAAAATGATATTAGCTACCTGTAAGCATTTATCAATCGAGTTTATATCCACTGGACAGCGATCCGGACCCATGAATGTGAATGTTGTTGGTTCTAAAGCGAGGTAACCCACAGTCTTGTCAGGGATGTTAAAATCGCGCAAAATGTCTATGTTGGGGGTGGGGCACAGTTTACTAACTACTCCACTACCCTCGGTTGTGTCCTTCACGACCTCATCCTTACTATCTGTGAGGAGGTTAACTTGGTGATCACAATACCCCGCTCCACCTAGTTGGGTTACATCCCCCAACTTGACTTGAGATGAAGTTGTATCCCATGTAAGTTCATCAATAATCTTGACCATATACTCAGTATAGTAGCAAGCATGGTGACCCCAACATTGTTTATCTTTGTAAAAATCGCTATGTGCAGTCTTAGCTGCCAGCATTTCTTGAGGGCTGTAATACCTAACTCTAGTGGATTGAATCAAATACAAATGGAGATTACCTATGATTTGAAAGGGGCCTAGAGTCCCCATGAAAGGGACCAGGGATACCGACTGATCCCTGTGGTTGACTGCCCATATGTAAAAACCCTGCGAAAATTCAGTTATGTCTCGAGTTATATAAGCAATTTGTCCCCAGAGGTCACCATGACTGCTCCAGTGGTCAGTAAAAACAATGTTGACCATAACCTGGTTCATACTGAGGGACTCCGTCCCTCCATAGCTGTAGACTCCCCCTGGATCCCCAGCAGTCACCGAAGACCTCAACCTAAATTCATTATCATAAATAGCAAGAGTAAACCAATCCGCCTCACGCCATTGACTGCTCGGGAACCAGGGGGGGTACATTAAATCACAATTTGATAATTTTACATTGTTTTCATTGATTACATTATTAGACAAAGTCACTGAACAACATATGTCTGCTCCATCACTTACACTAGAGTTCCAAAGTTCATAGCCCTGATCATGAAATTCCATTACTTTACCATTACTGTTTTTACTACAACTAATGTCATTTACTTTAAACTGTTCTGTATTTGCAGTGTGCCCAGGTGATCCTACAGGATCCTACCTTGAAGTGTTAGGTTTCAGTTCCTGAGATTTACTACCATTCTTGGCTGTGCACTTGACTTCCGGATGAGACATAGAACGTCCTTGCTTAAAACAGAATGTACAAATGTGCTTGTAGACTCCATGGTGGCTGTCATTAACACAACTGCCTTCATTAAAAAATTTACAAACTCTACTTTTGGCTGAGGTGCTGACATTCTGGCTGTTGAGAACTGCAATTTGTGAAGAACTTACGCGATTGAGGGCCCACTGTGTCGTATCACCCCAGGTTAATCTCCCCTCCTCCACCTCAGTCATGGAAACAGCCCAGGCGGATCGCACAGCAGGCCACGGCAGGGCCACGGCATCGCGCAGAGCGAGAGTTACCTGAGTAAGGACTTGTCGCAACAGAGAGTCATCTTGAATCTGCAAAACATTACTCAGTTGACCTGCCGCCCACTGCTGAAGGTTCATATCATCATAGACAGGCTTACGTATGTTAGCTGCTGCAACAAATCCCTCATTGGGCCACCTCCCCTCGGGTCGGGCGTTGGGTGTCTCTGTATTATTGTACCTTCCAGATTTACGCCTGGCAGTAAGGGGCTTACCTGGGATCACTTCCTGTTGAGCCCGCGCTTCATAATCTGCCAGCAAGTTGGCTACTACACTGGACACCTCTGGGATGGATCTAAGTCTGTCAATACTAGGTGTGATAGCCTCCCGGGAGTAACCCTGCCTCTGTTCTGCAGCTCTACTGCCACTCACCGACGCTGGGGCGTACCCTTCTGTGCCTGACTGAGTCCCCGGATATACCACCTCCTCCCTAGCCGGCCACTTATAAGAGTTAAGTAAGTTGGCCCGAGGTGTCATTTCAGGTACCATCTTCTTCACTGGGGACGTATGCTTGGGTCTGGGCAACCTGAAGGTGACGTTATCTGTAGATTTGGCGACTTGAGACGGAATGGGGGTGGAACTAGCTGAGCTATTACCTTCTAATCTGTCCATACGTTCAACAATACGACGGTTAGAGTCCTCCAGACGCTTCAGTGTGCTCAGGATTGCTTCAGAACCCGCATTCAAAGTCTGTAAGTCTAACAGTTCCTCACCTCCAGACGCGGTTTGGCTAACATCATGAAGGTAAGATCCGTCAACATCCCCACCCTTGGTATCTGAGTTCAAATTCTTCTTACTACTTGCCTTCTTCTTGGTACTAGGTTTACTGGAAGCTGGTTTCTTCTTCTTGTTAGTGCTCAATGGTGATTTTTTCTTTGTAGAAGGCATTTCCGTAAAATAGTTAAGTGTAAAATTGTAAATAATAAAAAAATAAAATAACCTTGTTTGTCCTTTGACTACTTGATTCAATATGAAAGACCCCTATCGCCAACAGAAGTTAAATGAAGCATGACCTAATTTGTGATTGGATGTTACATTTAACAAGAACCCTATTTTATTATATAATGTCTAATTAAGGTGGGACAGAAACTGAGGAAGCAGGCCCCTATACAGGCCGTGCTTGACACACTAACCTACAGTGGCAAATAAAATAGACCAATTGCAAAGTTCAGCAACTTCGTACAAGATGGATTTATGATGGCCTTAAGATCGAAACAATGGATAAGATATACCTCCCGATTCAACACGTTACATGACCGCAATCCTGTTGCAAAGAATTATTGCTTTTATGTACCAGCCCTCTCATCGTGGTCACACAGCATGTTAATTATATATCTCATTGCGATGATAATACACATTTATCCTACTTTTAAAACATGTTTAAACCTTTGTGAGTGAGAATATCCGTTTCAAGTAGTCACAATCAATATTTCTGGGGACAGCTACATAAAGGGTCCTAGACTTAACCTTAGTCCAGACTAAGTTAGGGGCTAAATCTGAGTATTTTAGTATGGGACTTCGTATGGTGCAAATACCAAGCTTATCAAATAACCACAGTGGTTTTCTATGTTATGTGATTTCCTTACTTCTTTTCAAAATATTTTACTGGTGATACATATGCATTGTTTACACATTTTAACTTTGGTAAAATGCTGTTTTTCATTGGAAACCTTGTAACACTTTCTCACTTTCTAAAGGCCCACTTTAGGCTTTGAAGTGAAAAAATTGTGCTGGTCATATTTAAATCTTTGTTTACAAAAGTTAAGCCCATTCTCAGATAGACGTAGCCAAAACTTAGACTTAGCAGCTTTGTGAAACCCTCAAAGACCACAGAGGTAGCTTGAATTAAAGAAAACAAGTCTTAACTGTAAGTCTAACGCTGTGTAAGACCTTTTATGAAACCAGTCCGTAGCCATCAGTGGCCAATGACTTATCTGAATAGTTTTACAACGTATCTTGTACACTCTGAAAATGGAGCGGAGTTGTGTTGTCCTATGAGAAGGTTTGATGCACAAGTTTGGCGATTGCTTCATAAGAGTTATGTCTTCTGGTGTAATTTCCTTGTGTTTCTAATATTTATGAATCGTATATTATATAATCTGTCATTCAGGATAAATTATGTAATTTGCCAGTTGCCAGATATTATTTTTAAGATATTACTTTTTTCAAGGATATTTTTGACAAGAGTAATTATAAGAGTTCTCAGTGAATAAAAGGGTTTCATGTTGGTAACACATTGCCTCCAGTTGGGATTCAAGCCATAGGAAAAGCCCCATATGGGGAATTTAATCTTTAATTACACATAACAACTAAGATTCTAACTTTTATGTACATTTGTACGCTTTACTAGGCATATACGTTACACAAAATATTATCTATTAACTCTAGCTTTACATGATATGTTAATGGCGTTCTAATGAAACTTTGAATATTCATGATTTACAGAGCATAGCTATGCCAGAGCTTAAGGCCACCTTATGGGAGATGTGTGATTAAGATCGAAATCGATACATAAAGTTTAGGGTGGCCTTAGCTCCAGGCATAAACAGAGTTAAGGTCAACCTAAGTTTTGGTATAACAGTTTAATTTTGAAAATTATACACGATTTAAGGTAGCCTTAAACATGTGATTTTGTGAAATTACAATTGAAATTGACTTAAAGTTTGGAGTTTGAATTTTCATCTGTACATTTGTCAGATGAATGATGAAATTTTAATATTTGATATGAAATTTAGTTACAATGAAAAAGTGATCAAGAAAATGAGAAAATTTTTTAATTTAGAGATGAGAGCCCCAAACCCCAACTAGTGAGTAGGAGGGAGGTAAAGGTGGTGCTGGAAATTTTTTGCCACCTGGTCTGAGGCATTATGATCCAAGGTAATATACTTCCAAATGCATTCTGACATCTAGATGCCATGGCTCTGGATGTCCTGGAGGCTCACATTCGAATTAAAAGCGAATGAGGCACCTGAACGCAGGAAGGCGTGAAATGTCAGATTGGTGTTTTGCAATTGTAGCCTGCCAAGTAGAGTTTTAAAATGGCGCCTAACTTGGTTGTCTGTAATTGGAAGCCACTTGGTATCCATTTTATATTGAAATAAGGGGGAGTTGTTAGAGCCTGGGGTGATTTTTAGCAGATTTATGATAGCAGCTACTGGGCAAATACGATTAGCAAATAGGATTAGAACCCAGGATGGAATTTTTAGAATTTTGATAGATTTCCTGTCCTGAAGGGTTTTTGACAATTTGATAATGACTTGAATACCAGGGGTGGGGGGTGGGCAAAGATAATATTACCCCTGGCCAAATGATATAAGGTTGAGCACTGTTTGGTGGAATGTGGAACCGGGTTAGAAAGTCTTAGAAATGAGAAAAAGGCCAGGGTGTAGACAGCCTTGAAAACTTGGCCCATGTACGTGGAATCACACAGCCTATTCATTCAATGAAGGGTGTCAATGTCTATAAGGGTTTTTCATTAACTGTGACCCATTGATGGTGGGGGAGCAAGCTTGTGAGCATACCCTGAGGGTTATCAGTTATAGTCCATCGAGAAAGTAAATCTGCAATTAGATTATCCTTACCTGGTATGTGAACCACTTGAAGATTCATATCACAGGTTGTTACCTGTAACTGGATATTCCTACCAATGGCAGCTAGGATCAGGTCCCTGGTTCTGCCTGAACTTAGAACATATACCACTGCCTCATTGTCACATGCAATACGAATTCTGCTTTTCGTCCAACACTGGTTTCAAACCCTGAGAGCCACCAGTGTATTCAACATTACAAGATGGGCAATATTGTAATCTAAATATCCCAATGGCAAGGGAAATGCAAATACCTGGGATCCCCATCTAGCCCCAAGGCCCTGGAGGCACGCATCCAGTTCAATTTCATGAGCTATAGGCCTATGGTCAAAAATGGTGACCCCATTGAAAGTGGGCAGAAATTTTTGGAACCAATTGATGTTTCTTTGAGCCTCTGAGGACAGAGGTACTTGATTTTTGTCATGCATGGCAATTGACACATGTGGAAGGCTTGACAAGCTTGTTCTGTGAAATTTCAAAGCCTAGACGTTCAAGGAGGGAACTCAGGGCGTCAAATGAGGGGTCAATGCATCTTGGATGGTCAATCCCTAGTATATCATCAATATAATTTATGACATCATGACCACGCTGACACATCATGTGACACACTGCGTCACTCAGGCGCTGAAACAACGCACTTCTGTGCCGAAATCCGAACAGCAGACAGGTGTCCAGGAACCAGTTATTTTGACACAAACCCAACAGATCATAGTCTTTGGGGTCAAGCTTCACATGTCTGAAGGCACGTTTTATGTCAATCTTATAAATCATGCATCCTCTACCCAATGACTTAATACACTTGGTGATATGGTCAATTGCTGGAAGCTTAAGTGCAAAGGGGGTTCCTAGGTAAATGTCCTTTTGACTACCCACATTCACTGATTTCCCATGGGGAAGCTCAGGTCAATAATGACCTTTCATTGGTTGAGTTTGACTTTTCCCTGGTCATAAAGGGTGAGATGTGGAGATCATCCAAAGGCGGGGGGGGGGGGGGGGGGGGCGTCAAATGGGTCTAGGATAGCCTTGTAGTCTATTTCTTCCTTCAAGTAGGCCTGAACATCCTGTAATTTTTTGGTAATTGTTTGCCGAAGTATGATTTTCTGGGTGACTTTCTAGCATAGAATTTCTGTCAAAATCTAATGGAAATCCAAATCTAACAAGAAACAGAAGCTGGGAATCCCAGTAACCTCTGAGTAACTCATCCCAAACGTCTGGATTCAACTGGGACTTGACATTAATTTGACAGTTTTTGAAACTATATTCCCCAGAATTTTTGATCATGGTATGAAGGGTCCAAGGATCTGTCTTGACATTTGAAGGTCTGGATGTTGGGGGTACATCCAATTCACCCATGGGAATAAAGCCAAATTTGAATGCACTTTGCTTGTCCCAGAGTTGGAGGGTGGGGCAAGAGGCCATGAGGTTTGTACAGTCGAGTTTTTTGTCTTTGAAATGCAATGGTAGATCATATTTGCTTGTGATTTGTATCTCTGCCTCCAGTTGAACGTTTGTACAAGTTTTGAAAGCAGTGTCAATAGTTGAGACAGTCCGAGATATCTGATTTGACAGGATTGTTAACTCTATTGTCAACACCAATGAGATCAGGGTCACATTCTGAATATGTAACGTCAATGTCCGGTTGACGCAGAATGATGCCGTCTCCTTCTTGTAATGATTCATACCTGTTACAGGTGGCCACTTGGCTTGCTTTGGTACTATTACTTACCCTGCCTCTGGTATTGAACTTGGTACATTTTTTAGCTTCAGGCTTGGGTTCAGAATGACACACCACCTTCATAATTTTACTAGGTGCAGCAATATTACATACAGAGTGGTGACTGGAGATAGCTACTTGATGTGAATTTTTTGTTTCAGGATATAAATGCTTAGGGGTATTTTTGAGAACCTGAGCAAATGTATGACCTTTAAATCTATCAGAGTCAAATCTCCAGTTACTACTCACACCATTGACGCAAGTATTACTACTTATAATTCTTGTTTTGGTTTTATATTCACGACCATTGGTGACATGACTATAGTTCTGACATTTAACTTCCATGCTTTGCACTGCATTGCTGCAGTGCCTTATTCGTTTTTTGAATATCCAGTGGATTTTTTAGAATTTCTGCACTCTTTGAGAGCATGTGGAAAGCGCTTGCCAAGTGTATTGCAGAAGCTATAAATGTGTTTGTACAACTTACCAGCTGTATGGTGATCACCTTTGTTTTGTGGCCAAGGTACTTTGTGTTTGACTGTGACCTGGTCGTGGCCACATCTCTGGGATTTGAACATACCTTGCTCATTCAGAGAAGCCAGTTCCTGGAGTCGCCTATCCACAGCATTCTGAATACCTCTGGAAGACTTGAGAAAGGCAGTAGTGGGGGTGAAAACGTCATCTTCCTCGTCACTGTCCATCTCTCTGGGCCTGTGTGAACCCACAGTGGGAGCTGGTGAAGTAACGCCATCAGAAAGTGACGTGGCCCCCTTCTGCAGCTGATCCTCAGTTTTCTGGATGCGTTGTTCTATGGCAGTTAACCTAGAACTTACACTAGTGAGGGCATTTAAAATGTCATGGTTAACAATCAGAAGTATTGACATCAGTATTGATACCCGAAGTATTGATATCAGAATCTGTATTGTTTTTAACTGGCATTTCACACCCACTGGCCGTTTGTGCTGACCACCACAGCCAGAACAATGAAAGTTCTTTGGTATTATGACGTTAATCATTTGATAAGTTTTGGGACAACACACATTAAATTGACAATTTTGCACTGACCACACGTTAGTTTACATCAAGGGAGAGCTAGCGGGATAGGATATTTACATAAATAAAATATGATAAAATTACTGCAAAGTAATAGTTAAGTATAAAAGTAGCCCGCAAACTCACCTTGAATAGAAAGTCCTACCAGTACTTGTCCAGTTGCATTGAAATGCAGTGGTAACACAAAGCCAGCAAAGTGTGATAATATAAGCCAGGTTGTGTAAATAGACTGTGTAAAACCATGTAAACATAAAAGAAGTTAAAAATTTTTCAATTTGTACAATGGCGACTGCCCTCTTTGACTTTTACTTTAAAAGTGAAGCCAATACACATTTAGCGGGAAAAATTTAAGACCTAGGTCAAAGGTCAACCAATCACCATAGATGGTCACAAACAAGAAAATACGTTATAAAACATCTGAAACAATGAGATGTGTATAACTTAAGGTCATACACCCCCACATTCACCTTCCACCTCTTAGATTGATTTTTGGCCTAACCTGTTAGTTGTTTGTCGTTGGTTGGCAATTTACCATAAAAACTGTGTGTACTGGTTTCCTCTGCCCTACCAACTACCCATCATAATATAACCTGTAAGGAGCTAGGCATTGCGTAAACACTAAAAAAATATGTCAGTAAATGAAGAGCCATGAGGCTTCATTACATTTTAGCAGTTGTTCTTTATTTGAAAACATAATCAGGTACCATTTCTGCTATTTCAATACAATATTTGTGTTTTAAATATGTATTGTTTCTTTTGGCTAGATTTGAATCCACCATCACAGAGGTAAAGGCAAGCAATTAAATATCAACGAATTAACCAGTCTGAAGTCTGGGGGGGGGGGGGGGGGGGGGGGGGGGGGGGGGTATGTGTTTTCATCTTCTATATTTTATTCATATCTTCTCCAGAACTGTCACAATGTTTACAACTTTTGCACTAGACTGGTTGTGCAAACTGAAGTTTGAGGATGAAAGACTTAAGACCTTCACCGGAGGTATAACAATGTCATTGCGAGGGCCTGCAACTCGACTTGCTAGAGAAGGTTTCTTTGTTGCTGGTGGTAAACTGGTTTGGTGTGCGTGGTGTTTGACCTCTTTTGACCTTGAAGTTGTCCCTACTAACATTTGGGACCATTCCACAAACTGTCAGAGTCAAGGGTTAAAAAGATCCACCAACCGTCCATCGAATAGCCGAAGAAGCCAGCCAACGTCATTTCCGGAAGATTCAGGGTACTCGGGGCAAGAAACAGATGGCGCACATCCAATAGGTAATACCATTTTGTTGTAGCAACCACTAAATCAAAATGTTTGCTAGGAAATGCTTAAACTTTTTCAGGCAAAAGACGAATTTTCACATATGCACAGAACCTCATTTGCACTAGTGTATGACAGGCAAAGCATTATGTACGAGTACATGATACGATTTACATGGCTCCTGTCAGTATAAAAATGTGAACAAGCTTATTTAAAATATGATCATAACTGTATGAGTACAAATGAATCACCCTATTATTGGGGTTGTGACTTGTAACTTCTCTTTAATAGACAGTCTGCTATTTAACTAACCTTCCTGTGGAAGTCTATAAGGGTCAAATCAGTTGGGTAAAAATAATTTCGTAAGTTGTAATAATGACGTAAGCAATGTCCTAATTACGACTTATTATCTCATAACTACAACTTACTATGTTGTTATTACAACTGACTTCTTCTTATTAAGGTATAGCGTACTTGCATGGTACTGTGTCATAAAAAGGCAAATTTAAACAAAGAAGGGCTGGCTTCTTATTTTATATCATCCAGGCATACTGGTTAGGGAGTTGCCCTGATGGACTCTGTACCATAGGTTGAATTACCAGAAAATCAACACAGGTTACTGAGAGACAGCAAATCTTGGGCAAGATTTTAATACGTCTAGGCAAAGGGCCTACTGGGAGAATTGTTGTTGTTGAAAAACTTTATTCATTTAAGAAAACTACCCTTATACTACTTTTTGGGGGAGGCACTTCAGGGTATGATGAAAATGCACCAGCCTACATTTACAAAGTATATATATTTAGTGCAAGCTAGTTGTACTTGTGTCAGTTCAGCAGTAATAACAAAATGTAACAAGAAGTCACTTTTACAGTTAAAACATTTGATTGAGGTTCTTCAGCCAGATTAGTCGCATGGTGTTGAAAGCAAGGTGATTGTTAAACTAGGAAGAATCAAGTTAAAGTTAAAGTTAAGTCTAGTCAAGTCAAGTTAAAATTCAAGTTAATTTTTAAGTTAAATGGTTAATATTTACAGATACTGAATGGTTGATTACAGAAGCAGATTCAGAAGACATATTACAACAAATCAATCAACATCAGCGTAATTCTGCTAGTGAAGTCCTCCGGAGTAATGTAGTAAAACATGTTCTGGGTTTAGGAATAGTTAAAGTTGTTGTCCTCCAGACAATTATCAGCTGTTTCTATGACAACACAGGTGAGATCATGTGATTAAATAAGTGAGCATACCAAGAATGTCTTTGTATTTTTAACAATTTTAATGTAATGTACCACAGTTTTTGAAATTTAAGTTTGTTCAAGTCACTTCCTTTGAATAATGTCAACAAATCTCAAAAATGTTTCTCTAAAGCTTTGTTTACATCGTGTTGTACATGTGCTTACATGCTGATTACTGGAAAAACTGGGTCATTTTTGCTATGACATGCAAGTCTTCTTTTACATTGTCGTAGAAATGTGACAGACAGCCATATTACAAAATTCCTTGCTTTGCATGTAGTAAACATTTGCAAACATCCATGTTAGGACCCTTGTGTTACATTCCACTGAGCAAGCGAGGAAGCAGTTACCCATTGCTTTTAAATTGTAACAGGAAAACACAAAATTTTACTTAACAAATTTATTTACAAATCAAAATAATAATTACAGTCAACTGAGGTACTTTTAATAATTTATATAGTTATATAAAAATTAAACCAATCTAACTTGACCACAGTCCTCTGCCTTACATTTTAACAAGTTTGTCCATTATATGCGGAAATTTGTCCTGTGATCCTTTCAGCATTTACTAATGCAAAATGTCGATACATCCAATCTTCAGAGTGTCGACACAATTATCCTGATCCCTCCCAAGATGTGAACAATATCCAAAATTCAGCACATCTACTTTCCACAAACTATATCCAGTTATACATAGCTGGAGAGTACAGACGGTTTTAGAAAGAATACAAACAATACAGACACCAAAAGGTTATAGAAAGAAGTGTAAACATATCAACACATTTCCAGAGAAAAAAGGACTATATAGAACGTTCTATAACTTAGTCTATAAATTGATCACTGCAGTAGAGAGCCAGGAAGATCTGCACTAACTAGGCCACTTCTGAAAAATACAAAGAAAAGCAATAATTCACTGTCTATATATATTATAAAAACCTCTGCACTCACATATAGCATTGTCCTTTTTGAAAGAAACACTGGCAGAGTGCATTTATATTTAATTACTGTGTGAGATGTACAATTAACTTGGGTTGGGTTCAAGAAAGGTCTTAAGTCTAAGTTTTGTCTTAAGTCTAAGAAAGAAATCTTAAATGTTGAATTTCTTTGATTCTTTTTCTGATTTCTTTTTTCAAATTTTTTGCTTATACAAAACAGGATTCACAAGAGGTCTACGATAAATTTTTTTGTCTTAGATTTTGCCATAACATTCAGACTGCTACATAACCATAAAATTATGCTCAGATGTCATTTTTCCCCATTTCAAAATTTCATATGGATAAAATTAAGTTAAAAATACTTACGACATCTCTGTGAAGTATGTCATTGTATCCCTGAAAATCACATCATGCACCATTATGGTCGGCATCCGCAGACATTTTCTTGTGTTCTACCTATAAGCCACATTCCTTTTTGGATTTCTTTTAAACGTTGCAAGTGGCTTGCTATGGCAGAGATCTGGCCACCCTATTCGTTTGGTAGCCTAGGAGTTAAAGTTTTGCTTTGAAATTTTGAATAATTGCTTGTGTTCAAGCTATGGGATACAATTTCTTTCAGATTTATTTTATATTTAGTGCATGAATTTGTGGACATGATGTCTCATCACCCTATCTTTTGTGTAGGCCTGGGGCAAAAAGCAAGCTAGTAATAGCTATTTTACGTTTTCTGAGTAAATGGCTTCTAACTAAAAAACTGTTGCAAATAGAGTATAGAATAAGTTGTTCACAAACTTTATCCTTTGCTACAAAATAACATTAAGCATTAGATAAGAGAGAAATAGCTAATTTTTATATTGTAGAAAACAGTACAATGAGTAAATGTCTAATATCGTCAAAACTATTTAAGTCAGGTAAATCTTGTCAAAAGTGTTCTTCATCAACTGTTAGATAATCTATGTTACAACAGAATTTCAGGCCTGGTTTGCATTACATAGCATAGAATTAGCTACTTTTTATTTTTAGCAAAGTTATACAATTAGTAAGTATCAAATATCGTAAAAAGCATTATACAATTTCTCTCTCTATTTTATTCAGGTACTTTAGGGTACATGGTGAACTTGTACACCTGTAGTCTAATGTATAGCTGAGTAATAGCTACTTTGATTTACTCATTATTGAGTAAATCACTTGTAACTTTAAAACTGTTGCATCTAGAGGTTTGGTATTTTCAACTAGCCTATAGGAAATCATATGCAGTGAATCTTTTCATGTGGTCAGATTTGACCTTTGACCCCTTCTTCAAGGTCAAATCATTGAAAGTTATCTTGAAGGGTCTTTATCTCACTTATTATTGCTTGTTGAGGTTTGACATGTACAACAACTTCTACGGAACCATGCGATGCAAATATTCTGATGCGATTTGACTTGTGACCCCTCCTTTAAGGTCAAATATAACAAAACTAAGCTTTAAAAAGGACTATCAGTTGATGGATTAAAACCCAAATAAAAGTGGTTATAGTAGGAAAGTTTGCTTGGCAGGAGTTACACTGATGGTGAAGGTAGACGGAGCCGCCATGGTTACTGTAAATTAAAGTACTGGATTTGGGAAAATTTTTATTTGCATGTTAGTAAGTGGCCACGGTGGCAGAGTGATAACACTCTCGCCTCCCACCTCTGAGGCACGGGTATGGTTCCCGGCACGGCCTCAAGTGGGAAAGCTGGTAGTTGCTTGCTGTTGGTCGGCAGTTTACAGTACAGAACCCTGAGGAACTGTATGTACTGGTTTCCTCTGCCCATCCAACTACCCGTCGTGATATGACCTGTACAGTGTTGAAAGTGACGTAAAACCCCAAATAAATAAATAAATAAATTGCATGTTAGTACTAAAAGAGAGTGTAAAATTTATAAATGTTACAGGGTAACATTTAAAAAGCCCCTTACACAGAAGGGAGACCACTTGGGTAAAATAAGTAAAATACCATCTGGTGTAAATGTTACATTCAGATATCACAGAATACTGGAGTACCATTTGTTAAAGAGTCAGAAAACAACTGTCGCTAGTCATGGCCAAGTCAGTGTCATATACAGGTGAAATACAGTCATGTTGGCGACTGCCTAGATCTGGTTATACTCTTAGTCAATTCTAGAGGGGGGATACCGGGTCTGCCGGGTCCAGCCTTATTGGTAAACTGGTTACAGTTAATCACCCTACATGGGGTCAAAATGAAATTAACCAAGATCAGAAGAGTCACATCAGTGCGAAGAGACCTGGAGTAAGTCCTGTAGGGGGTCCAGCTCAACTTTGAAATCGAAAATAAAGAGTACCAGTGGTAATCTTAGGTCATACTCGGTTGAGTTACATCAATCTGGAGAGACCTCCCCACAGCTGGGTTAAGACTGAAGGGGTCCCACTCATTACTCAAAAGCGGAAGTTAGGTATAAACTGAAGTCAGATCTAATGAAGTTGCTCAAGTGGTGGGATGGTGGGTCAGAATTCTCATGTATTCACAATGGCACCCAGTTTTAATATGACCCCAGATTTAAGCTGAAGCCAATGTAGAATTCGTCCTAATTTCTGATTGGATGACCAGGGATCAAGAGTAGCATTGAAGCTACAGGGGACACAGGTAGAAACAAGATTAAGGTAGAGATTCAAGCTGGATTCTAGCCCGAATAAAAGTGGCTGTAGAAGAAAAGTTTGTTTGGCAGGAGTTACACTAATGGTGAAGGTCATGTAAAGGTTAAACCCACTGTAAATTAAAGTACTGGATTTGGGAAAATTTTTATACATGTTAGTACTAAAAGAGAGTGTAAGATTTATAAATATTACAGGGTAATATTTAAAAAGCCCCGAGCCCAACTAGAAAGATGAAGGGATGATTTGAGCAAAAGTGGTAGGTATGAAGGATGGGGCCTGAGAAGCGTTCTCCAGATAGGTCCAAATTGCTGAACTTTTCCACAAACCATGAGCCATGATATTCTGTATTTGTATGTTGTTATCAAAGGCTATGGTTGCGCCTGAGCGCCGGATAGTGTGAAACCCATGACCTTTGAAGGTGATATTCTTGTAAACTAACACTTTTCTCAAAGCATCCCGAATGTGTGTCGATCACCTGAGTATGGGGGTAAAAGTTGTTGGCAAACAATGGAGCAGATGGAGCGAGGAGCATCAGTGCTTTCAGGGCCCTAACTGGACATAAGAGGTGACTCTGAATGGATGGAAGTTGGATCCATTGATGGGACGTATGAAGCTGAAGGGTTTTGGTCCACTTGACAAATAAATGTGCACCAGGAGGGGCAAACAGGAGGTCCTGTCTGTGAAAGTGGTGATCTGGATTAAATTTTGCTGCACTATGGGGGCAATATTTGGCATCCTTAAGAAGCCACAAAAGGCAGTGAGAAATATGTACAGTACGGGGTCGGACAAGATGTCACATGATAATGATATATTGTCAAAGATACCCCTGGGAGTGGGTACAAATTTTGAATTTATGGATATGCTACGATGTATCTTTGGACAGCAAGCTGAGAAGATGCTGAAATATCCCAACCATATAACTTTGCTTTTGAGTGTGGGAAAGGTATGTTGAAATGACCTTGGGTGAAATTCTGAAACAGATATTCTAGAAAAGTGAGCATTGTGAGTGTTACATGCCAAAGGAAGGTCCATGAAGATAAGATATGCCCGGTAAGTTTTGAAGTGTAGATCATGGGCTGCAACAGTTGAAGGTCTAAAGACCTAATGTATCTTCAGCCAAGCTTCTTGAAGCAGTGGAGCTGTTGCGTGTTTGAACCTGAAATCATACAAGTGAATTGAAGTCAAAGAAGTGCAGAGGGATCTTATGCCACGTATATGAGTTTTGCAACTCTTTGAGAAGAGTGAGGTCAACTGTCTTTGGTGAGTAAATACGGGAGAGGAGATCTGCTATCTTGTTTACACGACCTTGAATATGGTCAATCTGGAGGTCAATATCATAGGAGGCTGTAATAAGCCAGATGTTTCTTAAGCAAAGTGCCAGCATGTTGTCCCTAGTCTTACCAGTGAGAACCACTTGAACTACGGCTAAGTTATCACAGTAAAACTTTACTGTGGAATGAGCCCAAACAGAAGCCCAAAGCTTCAGGGCTATGACCAATGTGAGCATCTCTAAGTGGACAATTTTGAGTGGGGTATCATATATGTCAAACACAGGGGTAGAATAGATTTGGCTGTTTCAGACTCTGTCCAAGCCTGTGAGGGAGGCATCCACATGAAGTGTTTGGCTATTGGGTATGTCTGACTTCTTAATGTATGTGATGCCATTGAACCTTGGTAAGAATCGTAAGAACCAAGCTAAGTCTTTCTGAAACTCATCAGTTAAGCATATGCTTTGCTCATCAGAGTTTTGCCTAAATAAGGCCAGCATTCTGTTTATGAATGTATGAGCAGGATGCACACATTTGTGTATATATAGCAGTTTGCCAAGGAGGGATTGAAATGACTTCCTAGTCAAGTGACCCTTATCTGCTACTGCCAAACATTCATCATAAATGCATAAATGGAATGGAATTTCTGGGCATCAATGCTAAGTGTGTTTGCGTCAAGGTCAATTTGAATGCCCAAACAAGTCATAGCCCTCGTAGGGGGGGGGGGGGGGGGGAGCTGTTTATCTGAATTACTGGGTAAGCCAAGCTCTGACAAGATGGATGTCAGAGTGTCAAAATTTTTGACAGCAGTGGCACTTACGGAAACCAGTACATAGTCATAGTCAATACAGACAAACATTTTTATACCAGCCTTTGAAAAGATGAACATGATAGCTTCGCTGATACTTTGAAATGCCGGGCTCCCATGAACCCAGCCGAATGCCATGGATGCGTCATTGTATGCATCATTGCCCCATTTTATGCCTAATTTAAGCGCGTCAGCTGGATCCACTCGGAGGTTCCTTAATGCTCTTGCTACATTAACCTTATCCAAAGTGACATTGCCACCATGAGTAACAATCTCTTTCACTATATCATCGACTGAAGGAAACTTTAATCTAAAGGCATCCCCACCAAAGGCATGTTTGTTTACTTTGTCATTCAGAGATAAGGTATTGGGAAATGACAGATACAAGATGACGCGTCGTTTATTCTGGTCTTTTGGTCTTGTGAGCAAGGGGGAGCAGTGTATAAACTTGTGGTGAGGATCCAACCCCAGTTCAAGAATGGACCTATAATAGCCCCAAGAGATTTCTGCTTCTTGATGTTAAAGAGCTGAAAAGTGATTTTGAATGTCCTGTGAAACCAGAATATCTGGATTTCTAAAGGGGAAAGCCATATTGCAAATATTGCACCAGTTTCTTATCACAATAGTCCCTGAGATGATGCTGCCATGCTTGTATGTTAAGACCTGATATGACGGGTATCCTAACTTGTCTATAATTTGCTACCCCTGACTGTCTAATAGTTCTGGTAGCCTTCAAATAAAGGTCAAGGTCAGAAGTGTCAATGCCAGGCCTATCAGGGCCAATGAATTGGAAATCAGTAGGCTCAAGTGCAATATAGCCAATGTTCTTATCAGGGTAGTTTATATCTGCCCCAAATTGGCTATGCCGATTAGTACCCACGTCATAATGATCAAGAATAATATTTGTATCATGTGTGTTTGAGAGATCATACTGCACCTTTCTTTGGTTGCCATTAGCGTCAACTTGATGTCACAATGTCTGTCAACAGTCTGTTGTGTGTCAATAAGTGAACCAATAAATCTGTCCATGTAACATTTATAAGAAGAACAATAATGGTGTCTAACAAAGCAGTCCTGTCTATAATTATCATATTGTTTCATACAAAAGTATTGCAAGTCAGAATACATTGGATATATATTCAACTGCATACTGTTGTACACCTGCAATGCTCCCCTGGCGTATTTTGGGGAAAATTGTGCATGTGTACATAATAAAAATCTGCATTGTGTAGGTGTCAAACCACCGATAATTCAACCTGTCCACGGTGAACAAAGCAGTGTCCCTATCATGAGAGTGGCAAGTGTTATTATCAAATTGGAAAGGCTTAAAGATGGTTTCCATACAAGTGACTGGGGAAGCTGGAGGAATTAGATGCTTAGGAGCAGGGGTGGTGCACATGTTACATGAGCTATCAAGATCAGTATACAATGTATTATGATCACTATAAAACTGCTCTGTGTGAGGTAAGTAACAACATCATTATCGAATACACTATGTGATAACATTATACATTTGCCCATCACCACAAGAATTTAACTGTTCATTATCAATAACACAAGCTGACGCAAAGCAATCAGTCCTATCATTACACACTCTAATATGTTCATTATCACCCTGAATGTTAAGTTGAAAATTAGCAACTTCTGTATTACTATGCCTCTTAACCCCGCCAATACTATGGATGCTTGTGTCATGTCCAAGTGGTTCTTGAGAATGCCAGCTGTTACCTTGCTGCTGCCACCCACCCTGCCTCTGTTTACCATAACACTTATTCTCAGGGTGGGTCAAGTTCTTGCCTTGTCTTGAACAAAAAGAACAAAAGTGCCCTTAACTCCCATGGTGGCTCTCATGGGAACAGGATCCCTCTTTATAATATTTGCATGTCCTTCTAGTTGTCTGTCCTGAAGCTTGGGAATGGGCTAGTGCTACCTGTGAGGCACTTAGCCTGTTAATGGCCCATTGAGTTTAATTGGGCCAAATGAGATCACCTTCCTCAATCTGGTCCATGGATGAAGCCCATGCGGCCCTTACAGCAGGCCATTGGAGTGAGACAGCGTCCATCATCACATGTATGACCTGAAGTAATGCATGCTTGGATAATGTCTGATCCAATATTGCGTAGATGTTGCTCAGTTGCCCAGCAACCCACTGGGGTAAGGACAGATTGTCATACAAAAACCGTTTCCTGACGTTTGATGCATGTTCACTGCCTCAGAAATCCCTGGGTTACCCCCTCAGAGCTGGGCATGACAGCATCACGACATTCAGAGGAATGGTGTGGCTGCCCCTGAGGTCAAGGTAGGGGTCCATGTGCTGTGTGAGTGTTTGATGGCCTCCAATGGCCTACCTCTGGAAAGGCTGACTGACCTGAGGTTGTGGCTGCCTGAAATCTGAAATAACAAGAGGGTCCCTGGTCTGACCATGGAGGGAGTGACAGGCAGCCGAGCCGTTCGGCAGGGTGTGAAACTACCTGTGAGCCTGACTGACAAAAGGATCCCTCACTTGGCTGAGTAAGTCCATCAGGTGAGTCCGCACCTGTGGGGATCCAGATTGTGGTGAAACTGGTGGCTGGTCGAGGCTGTGGAGCCGAGGATTAATGGGGTAGAATTGTGACCTACTTCATCCATTCATCCATTGTTGGATTCTTTTATTTCATATAGCATGGCCATAATGGCATTGTTACTATTGGAAGAGGTTGACGGTTGTGTGACACTTGCCCCATTACTTACAGTTTCTCTGTCCTTGTGCAAATATGATCCATCCAAGCCACCATTAACAGTTTTCCTCGACTTTCTGACAGAAATTCTTGCAGAACCAAATTTTTCAGAATTTCAAAATTCTCATGTATTCACAATGGCGCCGAGTGGGAATGTGACCTCAGATTCAAGCTGAAGCCGATGTAGTATTCATCCTAATTTCTGATAGGATGACCAGGGATCAAGAGTAGCATTGAGGCTAGAGGGGACACAGGTAGAAACAAGATTAAGGTAGAGATCAATTGCTGTGGCGGTCCCCTAACGTGGCCGTGCCCCACCATCTTACTTATTATTGCTTGTATAAGTATGGCATGTTGCTACAATTTTTTCTTCCGGGATACACTGCCAGCCTACAATAAAACAAGCGTCAAATTTCTATTTTTAAAGTGGTTGGAAGGTTTTCAACTGCAAAACTTACCCGTTTCTGATCCATGTGTTAATAGTAAGTGAATAAATTTTACAGGGTACATCAACACATATTCAGGTAAATACATATCCATAAGTTTGCTGTACATAACAAATATTTAACACCTATCTGTTGAAAATATCCACGATGCACACAATGAATAATGTACAGTACATATCCAACTGTGAAAGTTTAATCAGTTTATATTCTTATCCATTTGGTTCCACTATTTATAATATATTATTTATATCATGGTCTTTATAAATTAAAAATATATAACAATATTTGAAAAAATTATTTTTCATAAAAAGATAGTTAACTGCACTTCTCTATAGATCAATAACTGACATTAAACACATAAATACTTGAAGTTGTTCCTTTTTTCCCCAGGAAAAATGCTTTGTTTAGTGACCTTGAGATAACAAAGCATTGTTATGACATGATTTTGCTCAGTACTTATCAAAGTGGCACATGTAGAATGAAACCAATAACTCACTTGTGTTTACATTCTCTGGCATAAAACAATCATATTTACCATACTCAATGAAGGACACCATTTCAGTGTTAATGTATAGTACAAAATAAACATTGAAGATATCAAAAGCATAGTGAAATTTAATATGTCTGTCACAATGTCCTCTTGTACAAGAATCTGTGTCATGGGTTTCAGCAGTTTGACAGCAGTTTGTTGATGTGGATATATGAATTGTGATGAAAAAGGCTTAGACAAAAGTCTTACCAAAGATTTTGCTAAGCATATTTTGTGAATCCGAAGTTAAGATAAAATCTTAGTAAAGATAAAAGTCTTAAACTTAAGACTGCTCTTAGCAAAAATTTTGTGCCAGATTTAAGACCTTTCATAAATCCTAACCCTGAATTGTAAATCATTATGTGCCAACGTTTGGGAACTTTCTTCCTTTCATGTAAGAACCAGTCCCTTAGTAATATCAGTTAGAAAATATATTTAGGACCCACCTCTTCAACTTCAAGTATCTACATCTCATTGACACTTACTATTCTGGATTAATGCCCTAGAATATCATTTGACTATTGCTTTTGTCCTCTCTTATATTGGTTTAAAACACTAAATTTACACACTGCATTGCGTGTCAGGAGGCTTTTGTTCCCTGCAAACTACTAAATTTGATAAGAATAATAAAATCCATTAAGGGTTCTAAAAAGACCTATTCACACAGTTCCATGGGTTCATAGCAACCTTTATTTGAACTTTGACCCAAGACCTGTCCCATAAATGGAATCCATACTTGGTAGGACATGTTTTAAAATGGACTGCACCATAATTGAATACCATCCCCTTCCTTTTTGCCTGTTTATATTAGTTTAGGACCTGAGATGTTTTGGTGTGGTTTTCAAATATTAAAATAGTCGTAACTAGAACTAAACACTTAGTCCTAGGCATATGTGACCAAAACATTGTGTGAATTCAACAGGTATGGATCATTAAATCAAATCATATATTTCTAATAAACAATGCCTCTTTATATCCTGCGGAAATTGGATATTTGAAATTAAACACTGCTAACCTATCACAAAAGGCCAATACTCGCAATCAAACTGCTCCTGATGTGATCCAAGTCAAATCAGTTTACACATTGCAATTACCATCAATCAATTTACATGCCTATAAGTGAAGGTTCTGTGTTTTATTTATTTCTCAGAAGACAAGCTATTTACTACAGATGACTTCCTTCAAGAGGCCATCTGGATGTATCAAGGTAAATTAAAGGTTTTATAATATTTGGAAAACACCAAAGTCATGATACAGCATTATTGTTCTGTTGCCATGTTATTTTGTTATAACTTATTATGTTGGTTTGACAAACAAATTTTTAACTTATAAAATTACCTATGATTGTGTCAAGTTGTATGTTGGATCAGGTATTTATTTACCAGTACTGCTGGATTTTGTTTGCACTTAGTATCCGTATAGAAATACTGGACTTAGTTTACTTATTATTTAAATTCAATGGTGGATCCAGATGTTTTATATCTTCACACTATGATTATGTCAGCACCACTCTATTACTTTGGCTATTATAATTTATGAATTGTATTCTTTATAATATTTTAAAATGCTGTGCTAAAAAGCGACAGGGCTTCCAGTACTTTCCTTTCATGCATCTTTTCAGGTGAACAAACCAGGAGAAAACAGCTGTTCCAGCAGAATAAGTATGTATTTTAGAAAAAAACAACAATAACAGCTTAATCAAAAGCCCGTTAGTTAACTTTTTGTCCAAATATTACAAAGGATGACTGTCATGGTCACCCTCTTAAAATGTTTCCTGTCTATTAAAATATGGTTTGAATTCAAGTGTCCGTATTACGTGTGCAGACCCAATCTGGATAGAAAACTAGCTAGTTGCTTGTCTGCAGGCGATGGTATAGCGCAAAACCGTCAACAACCTGTGTGCACTGCTTCCCTCCATCCCTCCAATTTGCAATATCATGACATGACCTACACAATGTTCTGAAAGGATTAAAACCAATCAATCAATTTAGGAACTTCATAAAGTTGCTGAAAAAGAATGAGTTTCCGGAAGTTTTACTTGTTTAATGGTTTATGAAAACAGATGCCTCAGGTAATAACACAAATATATCCTCAACTAGATATGTTTATATTAATAATACACAAGTACCGTGGTTATGGCTAATATACATGGAACTAAAAATATATACGGAGATAAGGTATTGTCAAAACAATAACAAGTAGTGTGTGTATTTTTTTGTTTTGTAAATATTAGATTTGATCTAAATATTTCTAAAAGGGGGCTAGTATGCTTGAAAATAAGGATTTTTAGTTGAAACTGAATTTTATTGTTGTCAAATCAGGTTGCATATTGGATTTCATCCATGTCATTTTATAAAAAAAAACAATGATTTTCATAGCTTTGTGAATATTTCAGTTTGTAGCAGTATTTAAAAAACCAGGCACCCAGTCCAAATCCCGTTTACCATAGCAAGTAATACATTTAAAATATTTTGCTTTTCAATATATTTTATCAGTCCAATGTCACAGAATCAAGACCAACATCCACCTTCAAACCTAACAAGCATTGATGGAGTGGAAGGTATTCAAGGCAAAGCCTATCCAGATTCCACAAAAAGTTTGTCACACGGTGCAGGCAGCCAGAAAAATCCAGGGCTGAAAAGACGTAGAAAGAACAAAAGAGGAAAGAGGGGTAGAAGTGCTTTAAATGCTCCATTAGATGAAGATGCTGTTGACCATGCTACACCAAGGAATATTCCAACCTCACAGCGACAGGAGAGTCAGAAAAAAGACCCGGATAAAGAAGACCCTACAAAGAAAGATCAAGGAATGCGTAAAAGAACAGACAAAAGCACATCTGAAGAAAAACTAGTGGAAGATATGAGAGTAAAACGCTCAAATTCAGCAATTCTTATACATGCAGACTCCAGCAGACCAATCTTTCTTGCATACACTCAAGATTACTCGTGGATGAACTATGCAATTGCTATGGTGGTTGTGATTTTTCTGTCTGTATGTTGTTTGCTATTGATTCAATGGGTAATAATAAGAGGTATGAATTAGAGTCAATGGCCGCTGGCAGCCTCTTAATGATCATCTAAAATAAGATTGTTTAGGTTGGAAAACCAACAAAAAATAAATCATACATTGTATGTACTCCACTCTCTTTTTGGCCTGCTGAGGAAACAATACTGAAAGGGTTTTCGGTCTACTAGCGTGTGCAGCAGAGCCATCAGAGACGTGAGTGATGCACTAAAGTGGTCAAACGTCCCAGTACTAACCTAGCCGATTACCACTTAAATTCAGTGAAGAGATAGATACTCCTCACGCTCTGCCACAATTCAAGAAAGTCTGGAGACAAAAGAAAGTAATCTCTAGAAGCATGAGCCTCGTTAGAACTCGCTAGAACTTAAAGTTTGTTGTCCTTCACCAGCGACAATTCAGCTTTTGATGATGATGATGATGATGATGATACATGTAATATATTCATTTAGCATAACATGTACAAATCTAACTCTAGTAGTGCTTAAAGCTTTATAGTTACTGTATAGCGCTTAATCCCTTAGCTAAAGACAGAATCTAGGCACATAATTTAGAAAAGGAGAGACCCATACTCATATAACCATATCATATACAGTTGAAAGAAAATGTAATTTAATGTATGAACATATGGTGAAACAATATGTGTGAGGTGAAAAGAAAATCGAACCAGCTTCAACATTCCTGATTCAAACACAAAGAAGCATGTTACTTTTCTTGTTCAAAGACGTCTTACAGTGACAGATGTTTCTGTAAGTTTTACTTGTTTAATGTTGGATGAAAACAGATATATTTTTTGCTGTGTAAAATGATGTCTTTATTGTTATTAACTGTGATACACTAACAAATGTTTATTTTAGTTCACCTGTTATGTGAGTTATGTGTTTATGTACTGTGTAAGTTTCTTTGTTACATAAAGTATGTAGTTACTGATTATTTATTTTTTAACAAACACCTGTTTGTGTTTATAATGTGTTTGTAATAATGTGTATATTTTGTACTTACTGTGTTCCAGTAAGAGACGTTTATGTAAGTATTTGTGTTATATAAATTATGTGTTTATTTTAATTGTTTATCTGCTATCTGTCACTGTAACTGATGTATCCACTCTACTTAAAATGCACATTGTAAAAAGTCTGAGGGTGCGGCCTGTAGAATGAAAGAAAAAGTGTTTCTTCTGTTTTGACAGTGTTGCAGTAATAAACATGTTTTTTTCTGCATTAACTGTGTAACAGTAAGAGACATGTTTATTCTGTAGTTATTGTGTTACAGTAAGTGACATGGTTTTTTTCTGTGTTTACGGGTTTACAGTAAGAGACATATGTTATTCTGTTTACTGCGTTACAGTAAGAGACATGTTTAACGCTCGACGATAGGAGAGGGTTATTGTAATCAGTTTGTTTCTGTCAGTCTGTCTGTCTGTCTGTCTGTCTGTGCACCGTTTTGCCCTTATAACTCAAAAACTATACCATCAATCGAGCTCAAATTTGGTGGGTAGATATTTCATGGGGTACAGACGGAATCTTCCAAATTTGGTGTAATTTGTTTGAAAGTTAAAGTCAGGAGACAGGTTTTTAAATTTTTAATTGGGTATATACAGTGAAACCTACTTGTCTTCAAAAATCAATATCATGATAGGATTTCCTCCTCATAAATTCTTGCCTCATCAGATATCCTCTGTGGCTGTGAGTGTAATGTGTAGAACTTGTAATCTCATGGTTGGGGTTCAATACCAGTCAATTCTAAATTTTTTTTTTTTTAATTTTTGTTTTTAGGTTTTTTTAGCAATTTTTTAAAGGTCTTTTAAAAAGAAAAGAAAAAAACACAGCATCTAAAATTTTACTGTTAAAAAAAAAACTTTAACCAAGATAAAGTGTTCAACTTGATGGACAATAATAGATCAATTGGGCATATACAGAGAAATCTGATTTTCTTTATTGCATAAGTAAAAAAATCAATATTTTGCTGTCTGATGATGTCATTAGTTAATGATGTCACAATGCAATTGTCATTGTGAGGTCACAAAACCTAGCTTGTGATACGTGTGATATACTTCTTCTCATTAAATTTATGTCTTGAAATTGACATAAATACAATTGAGAGGGAAGTGGTGTATTTGTCATGTTTATTTATTTCTGTTTTTTTTTTTGTTTGTTTGTTTCAATTTCTTGACAGTCCATCACAAAAATTTACCCTGAGTAATTTTGACCAAGAAGTGGCTTTTAACCAATATTTTTACCTCTACCAGGAATTTATGTTTGTTGTGTGCTTTTTTGTCTATTTGTCTGCCTGTTTTTGGTGTTTAGATTACTCCAGAACTAATGAACAGATCTTTATAAAAGATTTGTGAGTAGGACCTGGTGAAAGGAAGAAATTACTAAGTTTTGGGAAAGACGTGGATCATATTTTGGATACAAAAAAATCATGAATTTTCATGGGTCCCATTTCAATGTATTTTAATGATTTTAGCTTTCTACTTCATATTTCTTCAAAAGTAATTAATAAATTTTGATGTCAAATTTGAAGTAGGAAGGGACTAGCCATGGGAAGGAGTGATTATAGTTTAGGAAAGATCAAATTAATATATTGGATACCAAGAAGCCTCCAGAATTTCTGGAAATGCCACCATGGTGGATGTGTGTTATACTTTATAACACTTGTGAGACTGGTCACATCGAGTCGAGCGTTTTGCTCTCTCTGAGTGCATCTTGTTTATTCTGTGTTTACTGTGTTACAGTAAGAGACATATGTTCTTCTGTTTACTGCGTTACAGTAAGAGACGTGTTTTATTCTGTGTTTATTGTGTTACAATAAGAGACATGTTTATTCTGCCTTTACTGTGTAACAGTAAGAGACATTTTTATTCTGCTGTTACTGTGTTACAGTAAGAGACGTGTTTTATTCTGTGTTTACTCTGTTACAGTAAGAGACATGTGTTATTTTGTGTTTACTGTGTTACAATAAGAGACGTGTTTATTCTGCCTTTACTCTGTAACAGTCAGATACATTTATATTCTGTTGATATTGCGTTACAGTAAGAAATATTGATATTAGTATTTGTGTAATTTAAATTATCTATTTATTGTTTATCCATCAGCTGTCACTGTAATTGATACTTCTTTGCTGTTTAAAAGACACAATGCAAAAACGTAAGAAGGGTGTGACCTGCAGAAGGAATGTAAAAGTGATCTCTGGATGAGCAAGCCCGGTAGATAGATCACACAAAAAATGTTTGAAAATATACTTGAACACTATAAAATGTGTTAAAGTTGTCAAACCAACAGTCTGTAAGAGTTATCGTTCATCTTCGTAAGTGATACTTATTTTTTGTATGTCAAATGAGGAATGTTTTACTTTAAAATCCACCATTTTGTATGGATAATAAGTAAAATAAGGGACATCAGTGAAAACAGAAGCCTTAATTTTTAATTGACAGATTTCTCTACCTTTTTAACATTAGTTTCAATGCAACAGAACAAGAAAACAGCACAGGGCACTTACTGATGCATTTGTACAAAGTAGGGATGGGTCGGTATGAAAAATATGTACATCGGTAGGTTGCCAATGCAAAACCGTACCGATTCCGGGATTCCGTGTATTAGTACACCCCAAACAAACATGGACGTTTCCTCTTCACGACATCACAATAAAAGTGACCAAATGGATGAAATACGAGATAAAAGTTTATAATTTCTTCAGATTTCTTGTTTGTTCCCAATATATTAAGTTTTCCTTGAGTTATATGGGCTGACCAGCGAGATTGAGGTTATAAATAGACGTAACCAAAACATGGCAGTTCTACTCAACGTAATCGCAATATTCATTAAAATCTGCAAATGCCTGAAAATTTGGGAGAAAAGCTGTAATTTCTTCAGATTTCGGGTATGTTTCTAATATTTATCCCTTCCTTCCATTATATGTGCTGACAAGCGAAGTGGCGGTTGTAAAATCTCGTCACGGTATTTCAGTAAAATGGTCTCGATACCGAGATACCGGAACTACCGACCCATCCCTAGTACAAAGTAATATAAAGTCAATGGCACAGCACAAGCAATACTACCGAATTGTATGTCCTGATATATATGTCAAATATGGCACCAGGTGGACTATAAAATAAACTATCCTCATAAAAGGGTTTCACTGTTTCTGACTGATAGCAAACCTTGTAATCTGCTGGTCTTGCGTTCAAATCCACAAAAGTCAAGCAAAGCCACGATAAGGGCCTGCTGCAGTTGTTTGCCTCCAGCGTTAAACTGTCAGGGTTTAACTAGCATTGTACCTATGCAAATTTGCCTATTTACTTCCACCAAATGTCAGGTGAATTGTGATTTGTGTGTTAGATGAATGGCATAAATCTTACTAAGACTGTTTGGAACTAATCAGTGTCTTTATAGAATAAATACAAAATCAGAGGAGAATAATGGGGATTTCATACAAGCATGCCTGTTGAACTTGCTTTGTAGCAATAGACAAAATGTTCACACATTTTTAGGTTGAGCAGAGAAAGAAAATTTGGGCATCGTTATTTTTTATATCCATAGGACAACATGTGTTTAATAAACAATGTCAGGATAAAAAGGTTTCATGAAGAATTAAATGATGGGTGAAGAATGCGAGCACTGAGAGTGCAGCACACCTCTTCATAGCCATCTGTCTGCCCCATCAATATCTAGTGTCTGCAGAACCAGCCGTAGAAGCCACAGGACAGAAGTGAAGCTTCTGGAGAAGCTATGTGAATGGAGTGACACCAGTACTCAGATTTCAGCGAGGCTTGAGTGGGTTCTGTTCAACTTTCAGGCCCTGTCAAATGACAGAACTGCCTTGGGAAGATGACTAATGCCATGCCAAGATACATGATGACATATGGTCCAGCTTCCAGTAATGCAGCATGGATCTCATGATAGCCCTGCGAGAATCCGAGATTGTGGCTGACAGGAAGCAGCAGCAACAAAACACAGCGGGTCTTAGTTACATATGGCAAAAGACAGTTGTAGCTTGAGCAGAAGTAGATGGAACAGCTGCAGTTACAGGAGATCACATTTCAACAGCCAGCATAAGCTTTCACCCGCCAACATTTGTGTTTAAAACTGTATGTACTGATCCTGGTAGAGGACACATCAATCCAGCTATGGAAGGAATGATGCTGTGTCTTCATTTTAACTATTAATAATATATGTTCATTGTTGACATTGTTTGATAGTTTCACCAAGTGACCGTGCTAAAATATGGATTGTTATTGGTTGTTCTTTGATGATATAATTCTTACATACTTCTACATTCCGACATATTAAATGTGTTAGTTTAATTTATTGTTTTATTATTTCATGTGTTTCTTAAGTAATTTTGCTATGATTCTAACTAGCTTATTATTGTGAAAATATGATTGATTTTCAATCCAGATATGTCAATGCTTTTGAAAAATGTAAATATTACCTTAACTGTTTGACACTAGGCTTTTAGTACTTGTTGACAAATTCCAAAGACATTTGACCCCAGCTGTTTGACACTGGGCTTTAAGCACTTGTTGACAAGTACCAAAGACATTTGGCCTTAGTTGTTTGACACCAGGCTTTAAGTACTTGTTGACAAAAACCAAAACCATATGACCTGAGCCCTACATTTGCAAACATCATTGGAAGCCAAGAATTTTAAGATGACCTTTAAGATCTGCTTTTGACCTTCAAAATTCAAAAGTTTGTAAGATCAAAATCTTTAAGATGACGTTTAAAATCTGGGTTTGACCTTCAACATTCGGAAGTTTGTTAAACCAAAAACTTTAAGATGGCCTGCAAGATCTGTTTTTTTTTACCTTCAACATTTAGACGTTTGTAAGACCAAAAACTTTAAGTTAACATTCATTATCTTTTTAACGACCTTTTGATTGGTATGCCCATGTCACATGAAATAAATTGATAAAATCAAATAAATAAAGTCCATTATGTGTACACTGATGTCTTAGTTCATTCAAATCACATCATTTTCCAATACTGTAGCACAGGTCCAATAAAATAATGTTTCAGATAGAGTCTCTGTTTCTTAGCCATTTTATTGCCCCTATTGGCACCAGTAACCTTCTCCATTTCCTATAAGTTTACACCCTGTCTCAGTTATCCAGGAACCAACCTTTGCCATCCTCATCGTCTGCGATGCCTTGATGTACACCCCAATATCCAATCCCCATAATATATACAGAATACAACAGTCTAATTCTACTGAAGTGATAGGGTCTGTGTTTTTAGTCATGGTGGTGAGAAAGCAGTCAAACATATTCACCATGATGACAAAGGCATTCCACATTTTTAGCATGTACGTGAAAGTCAGCAGTTCAATGTTCTATGGTCATTTGGGAGTCAGGCTTCATTGGCTATGTACATAGTGAAAACACATAATCCTTAATCATGAAATATGGATGAGCTGATTGAAATGTTAAATTTTCTAATTCCAGGGCCCACTCTCTGCAGAACCTCTTCAAACATTGTAGGATCCATTCTGACAAAATTACAGGGAAGGGGGCCGCATCCACATCTTCATTCTCCATCTCCTACATGAGTCTATCATAGTGGCCATAGTCCAGTCTTCTTGCCAGCCAAGGTTTTATCCAGTACCTCTGGGCCCTGGGTTTATATCATCTCTCCCTTTCAATAAGAATTATTGACTTGTTCCTGGGCGTCTCATATACCTGAAACTCACGAATCTGCTGCAAAAGTCTCTGTAAATGGGTTGCCATTTCCAAAATTGTATCATTGTGTTCTGAAGAAAAGCTATTAATGAAATGAACTCTGGATGAGGTGCCAGCTTTTTATATGTACGTTTTATGTCTGTTGAATCATTCTCAACACAATCTCAGTACATTCCCTGTTATCGCAGCAAGATCTAGTTATTGTCATCCTTATTTGCCAAAGGTGTCAATAGTTTTCTGACCAGTCAAAAGCAGTTTGCAGAGCATCTTACAAGTTCTCTGTCATTCGCCGTCTCATCTTCAATAAACATAATGTTTGTAGTAAAATCATTCTTCATTTTGTCGCAAGGAATTCTCAACAAATTCATACTAGATCTTGACTCCATCGGGGCAGGGAGGCAGGATGTCATAGATTTTGCAATTTGTTACCACATGACCACAGTTTTGCCGCTTCATTTTTCCCAGGATTCTATCTCATTTGTTGTTATGGTTGTAGCCCCCTTGCCACTATGTGACCTCGGCATAACATTGAAATACAGAATAGGTTTGCAATGCAGAGCTCTGGGGATAGGTGTGCTCCTCAGTACAGAGGTAAATGTATTTCACCTGTCAAGTAAAGTTATATTTCCAAGCATAACAAAACAAAAGGTTTTTCAAAGGCAACATACAGTCTTGCGCATGTCCAGGAAACAATTCGTCAACAGATTTCCTTCCATGCTCCAATTTCCTGAATTAATCTAATTGTTGATATGCAGAATGCATCCTGGCTAACAAGTCTCAGTAAAGGACTTAAAATCTTAGTGCAATGATAAAATCCTTCATAGGCAGCACTGTTACAAAAACTGTGAATATAACTCCATTGCATTAAAGCAATATAAAGTATGGTCTGTTTTGTGAAATAAAAGGTATGAGAGCCACAGATCACACTTTAAAAAATCAGGAAGTGAAGTTGAAAAGTCAACATTGTTGTTTTTCTTACAATGGATGATTGATGACGTAACAGGTTCAGAGGGAAACTTTGTTATTGTTGCCATGTAAACATGTAATGGGAAGAGACACACACATCAGCCTTATTTTTAACAACATACTGCATTTGGCATGTTTTAACTTATTGTACTTGTAATTTAATCAGTGAAAGTTGACACAGGTGATTTTCCTCTCTGGGAGAAATATTTTGCAAATATATGCTTTTTATTTAGAATCTTCCTCTAAACCCCCTCACCTGAAAGGTATTTCTTTACAGTAGCCTCATCAAAGGCTAAATTGGAGAAAACATGTTGGAGACAAAATGGCAATTCAATTATAATACACCAGAGTAGCTCAAGTTCAGGCGAGAAAACCGATTTATGTTATAGCCAGAAAATATATATATAAAAAATTTTAATGTCTTTCATTTGCACTCACACTACAATCATACTACACACATTAGTTTGACACGGATGTGTTGAACATATTTGCATAAATAGGGAGAATGAGTTTGTTTTATGAGAGTTCAGTTGAAACTACAGCTCAAGGAGAGGGCCCAGGACACAACCCATAATGTTAATTTTTAATAGTTGACCTTATAGACTTTATAGTTCCCAAGCTTATTTTCTATCAATATAACCTAAGACATTCAGTATAACAATTTTGTCTAAGCTAATGTTATCCCAGACAAATGAACAATATGATTACATATATTCCCTTTTTGTTGGGTTGTAAGTATGTTATGGGTTAAACCCCTGTCAAGTTAAATATCATGATGTGATTGACTTTACAAATGAGAAAAGGCTGTTAGACTTTGCATCTTAGGGGAGGTAGGAACAACCCAAAAATTAACATTTTTATTTACAACAGGTTTTACATTGAGACAGGAATTCAGTGTTGCCAATTTGTGGGGGTCAAACAGTGGTAACAGTGATTAGTTGAAAAACCGTGCTATCTACCAGGCCATTGGGGTCTTATTTTTTCCCTTTTATGGACAATAACTTTTTGTATATTAAAGGAAATAACAGGCTATTTTTTATTTTCACACAGAAGTAAAACAAACACTAAAATTGCTTATCTGTCACTGCCAGTAATTCCTACTGATCCACAAATACAGCCCGGTACAGAACTCACAATATTGGTTCAAACATTATAAATTGGATTATATTGAGGTTTTCCAAAGATACAAAATTTATAGATGATATAGCCTTTGTTCACGTTATTCCTATGTATAAGATCTAAACTTCTTCTTTTCTTTGGAGGCTTATGAGTCCTGTACTTAATAGTGGGTGAGGAATAAAGTTAAATTTACTTCACCTAGCTTTCCAGCCCTTTAAAAAAACAGTTGTTCTAACAGGCCTTTGCTTCACTTGTGGTTATCAGTGTCTTGGAAGTCTTTACTTTTTAGCACACTTCCCACCTCTTCAACATTATTTTATACCTTGGAATTGATAGAAGACTTTCTCCAGGCTATTGTTAAAGTTTACCCTTGCACACTGAGGCTTAGCAAATACTGTAAAGATAAAAAACAATAAAGGAAAAAGGGCTTGCTTGCAAAGCATGAACTAAACTGCTTCAAATGTAACAGTTTGTTTACATTGGCATTGAACCTGTGATGTCACCGCTGAGTTATGTTACAAAAGTTATGTAGTGAAAAATAAAGGCCACCGCAGTAAAAACACCATTAAAAGTGGAAGAAAAAGAGTGAATATTTTGTGTAACCCTTACTCATGCGTACCAAATAATTGCAAATATTGAATTCTATTATATACATGTAACCACTGATGATTGTTTTGTAAACTTGGCCTATGATCCTTAAAATCTACTGGGTGTGATGACAAAAAAAATAAATCTTCTTAAATTTTTTTTGGATCCAGATGGTGATCTGGATCACCAATCAAAAGTGATCATCTGTTCCTTGTGCCATTGTTGATATTTCCTGAATATTTCACTAAAATCTTTTCATAGCTTTTTCAATTATTTGGAAATACCTGTAATAATTAAACCCCTGTTATATAAAATTGTAAACGAATTTTTAGGAGGGTAGGACCCATATATCCATCGATGATTTAATTAAATGTGGAAGTTTTTATTTGTGTATACATGTTGGGATTGGTGAAAAAATGTTAAAGATGACAAAAACTTAGCTAAGCCAAAAGACTCAGATTTGAGCCAGTGGCTCAGCCTGAGACTGGGTTAAGTCTGAGATCTGTCATGCCACATTAACAAGACTTAGCATCCCGATACCCAGACAAACCCCTTTTCACTTCAAAAAGTGTGTCCGTGGCAGTATATTCTTTTCGATTAAATCCATAGTAATTTGAACACAAAATGTTGATAACAGTTTGATCGAATCGAGAACAGTGGGCCCAGGTGTCTTTTTGATGAGAAAATGTGCAATGCTGAGAACCTTTAGCTATACACTCTTCCTCTAGTGAACAGAGGACACCCCATTTTATAATGTTCTCATACACTTCTCTTGTTCTGTAAATCAACATGTTTCCACTTCCAGACACTAACGTAGATTTTTGCCTCTCCATGTTGGTCAATAAGTACCTTACAGTCTCCTTCATTGTAACTGAAAACACAAAATGAATTGATTTTATGGACAGTGCTATCCCTCCCGTTTCTGTAGCTTTCTTGAATATAATATCAGTGTTATTGGTCTTGAATCTAATGGAAGAATCCACCCAGTACACACCAGAGTGCTCTTGCAATACATCCTGAAATATACAAAAAATTATTATTCTTCATACATTATTGCACATGCATTGCATGTATGAATCATTTTGAATGAAAGATGTTTAAAGCAGAATACATCGGAGCAGTTGCATTGTGTTTAAAATGAGCATTTGACAACAATGAGCACATTTGGCAAACACTGACCTCACCAATTTGCCTCTGAAGGCGATAATCAGAAAATGTCAGTACATAACCAGTTGAACAGTATTCATATTTGTAAACCTGATAATTCTGCCACCATTATCTTTAACATTTTTCCATTTTGTAATTTCAACATGATGTATTTATATTCCTAACATAAACAGACGTAAGATATATATTGTTTTATTTGTGAAGGTTAAAAGTGTAATCATCTACTTTAAAGGTAAAAAGTAGCTTATACGTTTTCCATACATGTTAAACTCATAGCAGAATTCAGTCTCTAATGAATACTAGAAAGAAACCAGACTCACGTGGATGATGATTAACTTCCAGGAATAGTTTTTCAGGTTTTCTTTCACGTGCTCAGGATATTTATAAAAGGGAAATGTGCGAAATTCTACACCACACAGACCTTTAATCTGTAAATAATAATGTCTGAATAATAAACACATTTTGGCAAAAGTGGCTAAGGCAGATAGGTTTTTGCATACAGGTAAGTTTTGAGCTTTTTCATGAAGGAGCAATAGCGGCTGCATTGGGTATGGGTCAAGAAGGACATTCCAAATCTTAGGAACATCAAAGGCAAAACTATAACCAAAAGTTTTGACTGATTTGTAACTGAAGGGTGGGATTCCTGATGGGTAATAGTCAAAACAAGTTTTTCTATTTACTAATTTATTAAAAATAAGTTGCCATTTCTGTGTTATTAATGTTAAAAATTGCAGCTAATAATTAGTCTACATGGGTATTCTAATTCTAATCGGAGTTTTCATGGTGCTTAATCTTCCCTGTACTGAGGGGACTCTAATACGGGTGTTCCACGGGAGCCAATCTTGACTGACTACAGAGTCAGGAAGGCAAGTCATGAGTTGGGGTAATTGTAGCGTGGGAAAATGAAGGGTCAGCTGGACCTCCCTGAAAGAATGTAGTACATCTTTTCTTAGACTGATTTATCTATTTGGGATTTTGCGTCGCTTTCAACACTGTACAAGTGATACCACAATGGGTTGCTTTGTGGGCCAAGGAAACCAGTACATACAGTTGGTCAAGGTTCTGTACTGTAAACAGCTGATCATCGGTAAGCAACTACCAACTTAACCATATAAGGTACGGGGTTTGAACCTCTGACTTCAGAGATGAGAGGCAAGTGTGTTACCACTGCACCACAGCAGCCCCAAAATCTCCTCTAAAACAGGCTGAGAAATTGAATATTATCAGGCTTCTTAACATATACATTTTACCTGTCGACCTTGTTAACTTCAGGATTCTAGTTACATACACTGCTTTTTCTTTCCATTAACATAATTAAGTACCATATTTTTACTTCATAACATGCTGCAGCTGGACTAGAAGTGAGAAGGATTACATACAAAATGACAAGGACAAGCCAGTTTCTTGGCAGGAGAAGACGTAAAGTTACAAGGACAAGACATTGAGGGGCTAGGATAAGATGTAAAGTGATTAGTATAAGACATAAAGTGATAAGGACAAGCCAGTTTCATTTTGTGAAGAGCCAGGAACCTTATGAAGAGATTGGTGGGACAGTCAACAGGTCATCAAGTAAAGCCGGGAAGGCCTAATCGACTGTAGCCAACACTGTAAACAAAGCAAAGCTACCCTAGAGTTGGTTAGGATCCTGTAGACCATCCAAGAATGGCGCAACAGCACCAAAAGGTTCCTTTGGCCATATCAAAATAGATAGTTAGATTTGGGGATGAAAGCAGGAATAATTCATAACTACTTAACTGCAAACATTTACCTGTTTACCTGTATTCGGGGGGGGGGGGGGGGGGGGGGGGGGGGGGGGCGGGGGGGGGGGGGGGGGGGGGGGGTAATGTGCTACCACCTAAACAGTCATGTACAAGGAAATGTTTCATAGTTTATACTCTATAATTATTTTTAATATATAATTTGCAGAGTATAAAGTAGAATTGCCCACAAACGTTATAATTTCAGTAAGAGGAGTGCCCAAAAATCATAAATTTCATTCCTAAATCTCTCATTACTTTTAACTCTTTGCTCAGATAAAATAAGTCCAACTTTACATGAATTGTTTTCCTGCCTGATGACATGTCTCTTTTAATTTTGGTGATACCTTTACATCCTGGGTGAAAATACTATATACCAAAATTGGACGTTGTGTGACAAATAATGGTATATCTTCAGAATTGTTTACTATGGAAAGAGGTGTAAGGCAAGGTTGCTGTGTTTCTGCCCTTCTGTTCATTACTTTGTGGAAATTGTAGATCTTATCGTTAGAAATAATAAGGACATTAACGGCTTTACTATAAATAGAGAAGAGTTCGAGATAAGTCAGCTCTCAGTTGACACAACTGCCTGTATTTCCTCTTTGAAAATTTCACTTTTAGTATTAGAAAAGTTCTCACTGTTTTATGTACTTTCAATTGATAAAGATAAAACAGAAGTTATTCTTCTGAATATAAAAAATGTTGATAAGCATAACTTAGGCATATCTTGGCAAAAAAGTGTAAAGAAGTTTTTAAAATGCTCGTTTTCGAAGTTTTCCTAGGTATTCCATGCCAAAGAGATATCACCTTACATTTGTTGAACCTGATAATCTTATTTACAAAACATTTATTTACCTGTCTGAAAAGAATAAAAGGGGGCCACGGTGGCAGAGTGGTAACACTCTCGCCTCCCACCTCTGAGGCCGGGGTTCGATTCCCGGCATGGCCTCAAGTGGGAAAGCTGGTAGTTGCTTGCCGTTGGTCGGCAGTTTACAGTACGGAACCCTAACGAACTGTATGTACTGGTTTCCTCTGCCCTTCCAACTACCCATCGTGATATGACCTGTACAGTGTTGAAAGCGACATAAAACCCCAAATAAATAAAATAAATAAAGAAAAGAATAAAAATCCCCTCTCAGAGTGCATATTTTGCATGACAGTGTAGATGCAGTGTAGAGGCAGAGTTTTATTTACTTAAATTAAAGGGAAAATCATGAGTTTACAAGGTTAATAGCAAATATGTTAGCAGTTTTAATAAATAGATATTTGTAATAACGGGTACAAGCAACTTGCTATATGTAGTTTGTTCCTTTGTCTGTTGTGGTTTTATAATGTAATTATTTTGTATAAATTGAAACAGTGTGTGACCTCTACAATGTGACTCAAAAATAAATGAATTGTTTGCCAAAACATACCTGTGTGATTTGTGAAGGACTTAATCCCAGATCATATAAAATAATCTTTTTTTCGGGAAAATGCTCTTGTATGGTACCAATGCATTTCAAAGCTCGTGTTGCATAATTGTCATTTATTGCTGTGACAAAAACAAAGTCTTTCAAAGTGGAATCTGTGATTGAAACAAAGTTTGTCAATGGAAAGCCAATAAAATCAAGGGCCGAGATATTGGGATGAAACGGGAGTCCTTTTGTGTTATTCCATTCATAAAAATAGGTTAGAGTTTTGTTGTGGAAGACTTTCTGGTCATTTAAATGTTCTTTTGCAAAATTCCAGAAGTTCATTGGTAGATTATTTCTATAATGAATTCCACTTCTATAGAACAACAGTATCCAAACTACCAACAAAACACTGAATATTCCAACTAAAACCTTGACTTTGCAGTATTGTTTCCAGTCCATATCCTGTATGTATGTGCAAAGGTTATCTTCTTCAGGCTGAAAACATTAAAAATGTTTTTACAAAGAATAAGAAAATATTGTTATTTAAGTACATTTTGATTATACATAGTTCATACAGTTCCATGCTAGCCTCATGTGCTACAAATGAGTCAAAAATATTCAACTCTTTAAATCTGGTCTCATTAACATCTCAATGCCCTTCGTGTTTTAGTAGTATCCATAACATTTATTTCTTGGCGACGTATCATGGCACAAAACTCATCTTGGCACAAACAGAAAGTTCATTTTATCAGCCACACTCACACGTTTCTGCATACCATATAAGGCCAAAAAAGTGATTATGTATACAAATTAATTGGTTTCGGCAATTTCCGTATGCAAATTTTATCAAGTTGATGGGCTGATTTCTTGTAAAAATTATATTATCGCCTTGTAAAAGCCTTCTAAAATATTTATTGTTTTGATTTGTTTGTTGTTGAATTAATTATATATGGTGGGGTTGTGTCGATGCATTTATTAATCAACAGAAATCTCAAGCAAGTATTAACCACAAATAACGATTTTGTTTCCAAGGTGTGCCAAGCTACGGAGGGGAGTAGGAATAAGTTTTGATTTGTATTTGAGCAAGGCATGTTTGACATAATACAGACAGGATTTCTGAGATGTGACAGATTTTTTAAAATGTGTAAAATACCTGTTACGTCATATCATGAGCTGTATGAGAATATATTGAATGATGTGAACAGGCCTTCAACACAGAATCTAAGATACAGATTATCAAGGGCAGCATTCTACATGATGGTCTACCAAAAAGGTGCTTTCAGTGTAGGTTTGGTTTTTGTCAATAAATAATTATATCAAAATAAATCTTTACTGATTTACTCAAATCAATCACTATCAACCATTTCATGCTCCAGCTGTAATAAATTATCAAAGAAAGTCTTAAAATTCATTAGGTAAGGCTGTGTTTCCATCTAAGTGATTTGTGATTTGGTGATCCAGAATAGGCAAACATGATTTACAGTTTTTTCAGTGATGGAGAAAATCTGTTCAAATTTGGATTAATTAATTGCTAATCCCCACAATTTGAACAAATAACATGTAAATATTTAAAAAAAAACAAAGACATTTACATATTTCTATACCTATTTTGTCCTGAACCCCAACATTTTCCACATGGCAGCAAAAACATGCTAAAACAAAAAGCTTTTTTGTGTCCATGTAGTATCATAAGTAAAGGTAAAATCATTCTAGCTTAGTATGGATAGTGCTTATCCTTAGTGTCTGTGTCATAAGGCAACTCAAAGTATTTCTACCCCTCTTACAACTAGCCTGGTGCATGTTAATGCAAGCTGGTACAGAGTACATCAATGACATGCAGAAAGTTGTAACATTAACCGAATTGAAATGAATTAGTAATGATAAATTCTTTGGATTTCATTTAATCCAGACTTTTCTTGCTTTTTTTCAAAACAATTCAACAAAAGCTGAGATATATACTAAAAACACCATCTTCTAGCGGTACCCTTTTTACTGTGATGATGTATTTTGGAAAGATAAATCACTCATTACTTTAAAGGTAAACATGCCGGGTTGCTTACTCCTTGGTGAACTAATGTTTTTTCAGCACTGCCGAAATTTCAGATTTTTAACCGACATTTTTGTATTGTTCAACCAAAAGTTAATGTAGCAGTTTAAAAGCTGTTTTGGCTACAGATCCTAAAATAGAATCCAAAGATCTATCCTTTGCCAAGCTTACGTTTTAACTAAGCCTAATACATATATAAATCTGACTAAAACTGAAGTTTCAAGTCAGACTCTGTCATCTCTGCGGGCAGTTGGTCATCTATCAGAGCAACATTTTCACCATGCATCCAAACTGCAAGTTTCTTACCATGGTCTGGGGCTCAATTATCTCATTTCTGAAATCTGTTAACCGTGAACCAAGTACCTAATAATCTACACCTTTTATCAAAATCAAGTCTTGCATTTGCAGACCTCTCTCTATATATGATTATCTTTCTTGAGAATAAATATATCCAAACAATATCCTGGCTGTTCTGACAATATGGACTAACTTGCCATTGATTGGCAGTTTACAGTACAGAACCCTGACCAACCGTATGTACTGGTTTTGTAGTGGGAAGTGAGAAATTATTGATTGGTTCTGCTGTGTCTCGAATTTACAGCCTTCTGATCACACACAGAAATAAACACAAGTCTAGTTCCTTAACCAGCTGAGCTAAAGGGGGAGGTAAGGTATTAATAAAACTGATACATGATGATATTACAGCTTTCCTCAGTCCTTCTAGCTAACCATCACAATGCTTGGGTAATGGGATGCACATGAATTGTCTCACATACCTTCAGTACCTGGATCATTGTGCTGATATGACATTACTGAGACATGTGATAGAGACATAAGCTAAATGCTACTCAAAAATGTTCATTAAGGTTGAAGCATTTAAATTTATGTATATCCAGTATCCAATAAACATGTTAAAGGCATGTAGCCCCAAAGACATGAAACAATTTAAAGTTTTACACTTTAAAGCTTCTCAAAATAAAAGTTTAAACATAACTTACTTTCTGGTAATTTGGAGACAAATTCATATTCCATGTAGGCAGCCAAAGTCGTGCTTTGACATAACTGCCCCATTAGTGTGCTACAAATATCATGACGCTGCTTCAAGCAAAACTAATATAATACACTTTGACATATCGACTTTTTTCTTATAAGACAGGTAACTTGTTATAAGACAAAGGCACAATAATTTTGCACTAGAGAATTCCACATGTTTTTGTACACACAACAGAAGTAGCTTTGTCCCGTTACACATTAAACAAAAATCAACAATATTGATCTATGACATACATTTGCCATCAATTTGAAACAAACTTTTACATTGATTAATCAGAAATAGTTTGACGATTTATTTTGAACCTTGACTAAAAGCACATTTAAAGCACACAGATTTTGAATCAAGCAACGATTTACAACCAAAACTGTAACGAGGACCTAGAATGGATTATTGGGAAGGTGACATCTTGGGTGCCACCTTATTCAGTGGCTTTTGTTCAGTTATGCTAGTTAACAATCTGATTGGTAACCTCTGTCCTAGTTCCATTTAAGTTTCCCGCGTTTTCAGCTTAAACCTCACTTTAATTTTGTAAATAGAAGGGGCAAGACGCCATTTTAAGCATATAAAACTTTATTGTTTTCGTTTTAAATTTTACATGGACATTTTAAAAGTTTTGTGTGATGTATTGCTGGTGCTTGCCCTAACAGGATTATATATATGAATTGTGTGTTACCTTGATGGACGTTTGCAGAAGTCCTGCTACGATTGCACTGTGCTCAGTCTTCGAGACAACCTTATGCTTGTTGGCCACACTTAGAAGGGACGGTCTACCCTAATTTCCTTGCGTTTATAGCCAGTTTATGGTCGAATTCTGTGACATACAAGCATAAGGCTGCCTTATCATAAGCCTCAGCAGAGTGGTATATTTATATTTTCAAGATTGACATTAACTATTTAAACCAATTGTGAACTGGAAACACAATGGTTAAATCATACGATTGTTCGAAATGTGGCGGGAACCATCCCAGACCAATAAATAGGAACTGTAAACAGTCACAAACTGAAGATGTTGATCAGTCAATGGATGCTAATACCTTGATCCTGAAAGAACTACAGACATTAAGCTCAAGAATGACTGATATGGAGGCAAAGGTACAGTCACTGGACGTGAGGCGATCGCCAGCACCCAGCTCTACAAGTGGAAGATCCTGTGAAGACACTGAGGCGGAATTGGTACTACCATCACTGGACAAACTCAGATCTTCTCGACAGATACAGCAACAAGTGGATGCCAGAATAAAGGAGTTGCAGACACCAAATGACAAAGGCAAGTTAAAGTCCCAGAGGGGAGGTTCAGAAACTGTTTTTATTAAAAAAGAGGTACCGTGGCCCCAAAATTATATTTTGGGTGGGGCAAGTAAGGCAAGAGTAAGCTATGATAGTCTGTCAATTTCTCAATGGGTGTCCGGATTTGCAATGATTATTAAAGATGAACAAGATCCAGATACTAAACAAAATATGTTGGAGTACTTATCCGACATCATGGAAGATAGCCATGACTTTGGCTGGGGGGCGGCTAAAGGTGCACATGCGGTACTGCTGTGCAAGATGGAAGAAGGTAGGCTAAATTGGCAGGAAACCAACAAAATTGATAGAATTAGAAGGGCTCATGCCCACAAAATTCAAAACCCAGCCATTGGAACCAATACTTCAAGGCGTACTTCGGATAAAGGCCAACCAACACCTTGCAAATTTTTTCAAAAGTCATCTTGTTCACACAAAACAGATCACAAAACCAATGGACATATGTACCTTCATGTTTGCAGTCATTGTTTTGTTAGTGGTAAAAAATATCCACACCCAGTCAAAGAATGTAGACGTACCTCAAAAAACGAGTAGGGCACTGCTTTGCAGTGCCTCAAAATGAAAATAAAAAAGTAAACACATTTAGCCCAAGAGTGTTTGTAAACAGGAATGTTGTCAATGGTGAAAGCGTAAGTTGGAAAACTGACTGGAAAAGGTTTGCTGGGGTATCGTATGCTAGTGTGCTTAAAAGTAATAATCATTGTTCACACAGTACAAAAATTGTGAGTCAGAAAGTACTCGCAGGTAGCCCTGTGTCCCAAGGTTATGTTAACACTAGTACCCACACCCAAAGTTGTAAAACTAAAGCAAAGGTTAAATCCAGGGCAGGTATGACCAAAAAGTCAGATGTGATCAGTAACATTATAACACATCACGATTCCAACACTAAAAAATGCCAAGTCATTAAACCTACTTTGCGTGGCAATATCACCTTGTATAATAGGTTTCAGGTGTTGACCAATATTGATTCAAATAATGTAAATGAAAAATATCATAGTTTGGATCAAGTTGCGCGGGTTGATGAAAATAAACACAACAATTTGACGGACACAAAGGTGTTGAATGTAGAAAATAAAGGTGAAAACATACATATCAACAGTGACAAAGGTAAGCGAACATGTAATCAACAGTTGTTACATTCAAAGAGTGAAAGGGCTGTTAAAAATGCAGTCACACTGATTGAAACTGATGAAAAGTACGACCTGGAACTTAGGTTCAAACCCAGGCATAGACAACACATAAGTGAAGCTAAAAGTAACTCCACTTTTCAGTCATGGGACAGTCAAACTAGAGATAAATATGGATTTATTCCATTGGGTGATTTAATAGTCCCGGGAAAAAATTATAAAAATAAAGCTATTCCAAATATGAAAGTTTTGCATGAAACCGTCAAAAAATCAAACAAATTTAATTTTATGCAAGCTCAAGTGGAGGTTCCTTCACAACTCAATCCGGATGTGTGGGACGAATATTTGGTCAATTATTGGGACAAGCAATTGTGTTTCCTAATACGATACGGATTTCCCCTAGATTTTAAAAAGGGCTCTCCCCTTCAACATGAACTCAAAAATCACAGCACGGCTAATAATTACACTGAAGATGTCAAAGCTTATTTACAAGAAGAGGGCCAATTTGGGGCCATTTTTGGACCATTTGACAGTGAACCTCTAAAGGATATGCACTTTTCCCCTTTCCTTACGAGAGATAAACCAGGGGCCCCCCATAGAAGGGTTATTGTAGATCTAAGCTACCCTGAAGGAATGTCAGTCAATGCTGGTGTCAATTCTGATACCTATCTTGAAACTCCTTTCTTACTTACATTACCCACTCTAGATAACATTACACAAAAAGTTAAGGAAAATGGCAAAGGTTCTCTACTTTATAAAATAGATTTAAGTAGGGCATTTCGTCATATAAAGCTAGATCCCAAAGATTACAATTTATTAGGGTTATTTTTGGATGGTATTTATTATGATTCTTGTCTCCCATTTGGATTTAAACATGGTTCTGGAATTTTTCAGAGAATCAGCGATGCTGTAAGATACATCATGAGTCAATTAGGATTTCAAGTAACAAACTATATTGATGACATAATAGGGCATTCTGTTAGTAGCCAGGCTGCTAAATCGTTTGATACTCTTCACAAACTACTCTCTCGGTTAGGTTTTGACATAAGTGCTAAGAAAGTGGTTACTCCTAGCACTAAAGTTACTTGCTTAGGGGTGGAAATCAATACTGAAGAATTCACAGTTTCAATTACCGCAGACAAGATACAGGAAATTCTGAAAATTTGTAACATGTGGAAAAGTAAAAACACTTGTTCAAAACGAGAACTACAATCCTTGCTAGGGAAACTCCTGTACATAACTAAATGTGTCAAATCCTCCCGATTTTTCTTGAATAGAATGTTGGAATTACTTAGAAATAGTAATAAACAGGAATTCATTCATCTTACTGCTGAATTTCATAGGGATTTGAATTGGTTCTGTCAATTTGTTCCAAAATTTAATGGTTCAGCGTTTTTTGTACACCCACAAATTCATCATGAAATGGAATTAGATGCCTGTCTTCAAGGATTAGGAGCTAGGTGGGGTGATTACATTTATTCAATCGAAATACCATTGGGTTATGAAAACATGACCATAGTACATTTGGAAATGTTAAATATATTGCTAGCTATTCGAACCTGGGGTCTCGCATGGACTGGCAAAACTGTAAGAATTCACTGTGATAATCAAGCAGTAGTCAGTGTGTTAACCACGGGCAAAACAAGGGACAGTATCCTTGCTGGTATAGCTCGCAATATCCTTATGGAAACAGCAGACAAAGATATCTGCTTGCGAACAGTGCATATAAGGGGTAAAGACAACCAAATAGCTGACATACTGTCTCGTTGGTTTATTGCCAAAGATTGCCACTCAAGATTGTGTAGCCTTCTTCCAAATCACACTTGGGTTCAAATACCTCATAATGGCCTGGCAATAGATTGGAAAATATAATCTTTAAATTTCAGGTTCCTCCTATGAGACACAAGTACTAGCTTCACGAGCAAAGACAAGGCTTCAGGATGCTTACTCTCAGTCTACAAACAAGTCATATCAACAAAAATTCAGGATTTTTATGGCCTTCTGTTGCTTTGCTTCCATTTCACTCTCAAACTTATCAGTTGACTCTATTTTAGCATTCTTGGAATTCTTAACTTTTAACAGAATTTCTCACACAGGCCTCTTAAACTATGTGTCTGCAGTTAAAACCTCCCTCTCCAATCTTGGACTCGATATTTCAAGTTTTAATGATCATCGTATAAAAATTTACAATAAAGCTATCATGAGACAGGCTCCTCTCAACCCTCATATCAAAGCCATTATTGACATAGATATGCTGTTGCAACTGGTATTGCAGTGTGATAGAATGTATATGGGAGTTATATTCAAAGCAGCTTTTCTTACCTCGTTTTTCAGTTTTCTAAGAATATCTAACTTAGTTCCTCACTCCATTGCATCTTTTGACCATATGAAACAATTAGCAAGATCTGATGTTATTTTTGCCCCTCCTGGTGCCCATCTTATCATCAAATGGTCCAAAACCCTCCAGCTTCGCAATAAGGTTAAGGTTTTAAAAATTCCCTCTTTAGGGTCTTCTAAATTGTGCCCAGTCTCAGCCATAAAATCAATGTTAAAATTGTACAAAGGCGACAACAACTCTCCCCTATTCCAAATCAAGTGTTATGGAAATTGGGTTCCTTTGACGGATACCAGACTTAGAAAATTCCTTTCAAAAATTGTTAACATTTTGGGATGGCAATCCAAAAATTTGACTTTTCACTCCTTCCGGCGTTCAGGTGCTACTTTGGCTTTTAACTCCAATATACCTATGCAACACATCCAGAGCCAGGGCACCTGGACGTCGGATGCAGTCTGGGGTTACATCACCCAAGATCACCAGGCCACAGACCTGGTTGCTACTACTTTCAAACACCAACTTGCATCGTAACTACTCCTACCTTGGGGTTTGGGGTCCTCATACTAGTTAATTTTCATTGAGTAAACCCAATTGTAAAAGTAACTTTAAGTAATTTTAGTAAAGTACTCATACAGTACTTCAAGTATTCACTATAGTATATCATTCAGTAACTATCAACACATGATCTCGTAAAGATGTCTTGAGGTGACCTTAATCAGGTCCAGTACTTATTTGGTAATTGTATAACATTATGTAACCAATGTTAGTATTTAGTATAAATGTGAATATGTGTGTAACTTTACCTTTAGTAACAATCTGTAGTATCATACTAACGTAAACTGCGGTTTAAGGCCACCTTATATGGATGTAATTGTAATTAGTGAGTTAAGGTGGCCTTACAGTAGACTATCAGTATGTATATAACATGTAGATCAAAAATAACATAGAATAAACTAATATTACCCCAAGATTGTGTATCTCTTCCCAGGTCATAGCAATAGGCCACTGTGGGAAGGTGACATCTTGGGTGCCACCTTATTCAGTGGCTTTTGTTTAGTTATGCTAGTTAACAATCTGATTGGTAACCTCTGTCCTAGTTCCATTTAAGTTTCCCGCGTTTTCAGCTTAAACCTCACTTTAATTTTGTAAATAGAAGGGGCAAGACGCCATTTTAAGCATATAAAACTTTATTGTTTTCCCCTCACCCTCCCCTATAGACCTGCATTATATTGCATATTTATAAGTTTCAGATTGTGGAAGTTGGGTGCTTCTGAGATATCACAGATAGTCACAGGGTCATGTAGAATGAAAGGCTGGTTCATGGTCATGAGAATCTCAGCCAGATGTGTGGTCATCATGCAGTACAAGATCAGGGCCAAGAATAGAACCCACAACCTTCTTTATGGACTCACTCCGTCCTGCCTTCCCCTAGATGTCAGGCTTGGAATCTGTTTCTGCACAAGGGCCCCTCGGAGGCAGCCCCTGACCTGACAACAAGGACATAATAGTTGTTAAAATAGCAAGCAAAATTTTTGTTAAAGTATGTTCACTAGAGTGAGTTCAGTCTGAAGGGTCATTAAAATTGCATGATGGATCTAGAGTTTATGTAGATTTTGATCATAATTGAAGTTCATGGGTATTGGGCATCAGTCCATAATATAGTTGGCATATATGACGGTACAAAAGTTGGATAAAAGAAAGGTATTGCATTTATATTTTAACAATTTTAGTATAATATGACTATGCGAGAGAACAATAGCTATCACTACAAGATTGTTTCAACAGAAGAAAATCTGCTTATGTATATCCATGTGAATAAAGTAACTGAAATAACATAAGTAACATGGGAAGTCAACCAAGATTAAAGTAGGTAAGGTGGGTCGTATTGCTCGATCCCGTAAGGTGTTAAGTTGTTGAGCTAGGTATCTTGGTCCCTTGTTATTTTATCACAATGTATTACCAGCAATTATAACATTTACTGCATGTTAACTGTTTATGTTAAAGGTATTTACACTCATAAGTTATATTTTACATGTTTTTATTTTAGTTATTTTACATTATTTACAAATTGGATCTGTGTTGCAAAAGTTGTACAGTAATGAGTCAGTATTAAGCAAGCCAGTAATGAAATTCAGCAAAATCTGCATACTGTATTGTTTAAAGTACTCATAATTGCAATTAGCAATAATATGATATGCCCTCACCTGTAAATAGGCATTACATATTGTTTTAGTGTGTAACTTAAATGTAATCTTCTTTGCCAATGGGGTCCTCATACTAGTTAATTTTCATTGAGTAAACCCAATTGTAAAAGTAACTTTAAGTAATTTTAGTAAAGTACTCATACAGTACTTCAAGTATTCACTATAGTATATCATTCAGTAACTATCAACACATGATCTCGTAAAGATGTCTTGAGGTGACCTTAATCAGGTCCAGTACTTATTTGGTAATTGTATAACATTATGTAACCAATGTTAGTATTTAGTATAAATGTGAATATGTGTGTAACTTTACTTTTAGTAACAATCTGTAGTATCATACTAACGTAAACTGCGGTTTAAGGCCACCTTATATGGATGTAATTGTAATTAGTGAGTTAAGGTGGCCTTACAGTAGACTATCAGTATGTATATAACATGTAGATCAAAAATAACATAGAATAAACTAATATTACCCCAAGATTGTGTATCTCTTCCCAGGTCATAGCAATAGGCCACTGAATTATTTTCCTTCCCTGAGCATTCATTTTTTTTGTAAATTTTTGCAATAAATTTTAGAATATTTTTGTCCCCAAAAATTAGCCAGACATAAAATCTCATTCAATCAGAAAATTTAAAATCAATATTTTTTCAAGAAATGAATAAACAAATTAACTTCATGTTCCCAATAGAATCAATTTCATTTTTGATTTAAAAACTTTCTGATGTCTATAAAGTAACATTGTTTCTTGGATTTATTGGCATAGAAGTATTAGTCAGCTCAGCTATCTCAATTTATCGATAGACCTATTCTGACTTATGAAGATAAATCTACAGATGTAGACAGTGAAAGAATGGATTGTGATTTTTTTTTACCATTTTCTCAAGAATAGAATAGAATAGAAACATTTATATAGCGCAAAATTGATGTAGACATCCTCTAATGCACTTGAAATCAAAAAGGGAAAATCCAGGGGCGTATCAGGTCGAGATCCAAATTAGCGCCCGCCAGGGAGATATACTATGGTGGAGGATATGCTAGTCTAAACAAGTAGGTCAATGGTTCTATAACTACATGTAGATAATATCCTCTCAAGTTAATCCATAAAAACATTAATTCTTTCTGATTCACGAGAAAGTTACTCTGTAAATTTATGGCCTGTTCACACTGTTCCGGGCAGTCACATTGACACATGTTTGAATTCTGGCTAATGACCTTGTCCTTATTATCCTGTAAATGTACCTTGTACGTGCCCAGTAAACATTTTTGGGTTTTGCAAACATTTGAAAGGAAACGTTTAGCAAAGGTTAAAAAATGATGGGTACGAAAACCATTTGTAATAGATTGTTTTTAAAACGTTTTATGTATAAAGAAAAATGTTAGAAAAACATTACAAATAAACATAATAATGTCTGAATAATAATGGGGTCAGAGGTCAAATTCAATATCTTTGTATGGTTGCTCACTATTGAAAATGTTATTTATATGTCTAAAATTGTAAGATAGTGGCTTAGAAATTGTGTCCCCATTCAATTCTTACTTTTACGGATTATATGTGGGGCAATTTTGACAAAGTCCTCTAAAATCCCCTATAACTGCTCACCACCATCTCTGTTTGGAGGTGAAGGTTTAAAAATATAGGTTTAAAAACGTTTTTGATAGAATGTTTTTAAAACATTTGACAAGCAATGTTGGTTAAACATTTTATGTGTACTGTTGATCAGACATTTCATGATGAATGTTTGAAAAACATTTCCAGCAAAACCTTCATTTCTTCATCTATTTTATAAATCCAGTCAAACATAGCTTTATGAGTTATATTAGAAACATTTAATAAATGTTTTCAGTAAAAACGTTTGTATAGAGAATGTTTGTAAAACGTATTTTAAACATTACAGTGTAAATGTTTACTTGGAAACGTTTAGAAAACCATTAGATAGGGTTTAATTAGGTTTTAAAAACGTTTTGTAAACATTTAAACCATTTAAAAACGTTTCTAATGTTTACTGGGGTGGATCATGCATGTTTAAAAATGAGTCACCCTGTATAGGCATATCCGCCCTTCACCTTTTCCATGTGTACATTCTAATTTAGCACCTGAGAGTTTGTAAACATTTTGAAAAAGTCGTTACATACGTAAAAAAATTCCATTCTGTGCAGTGTGCATCCTGCACAAATACAAAATCGGACTTATTAAATGTAATGGATGTGACTAAAATACAAAATGTATTGAACCACAAACAAGTCTTGAAGAGTTAAATATATTATATTTCACATGTAACTATCAGGCAGGTATTGAACAGTGTGATCAAGGTACTTGATATCCCTTTTCATTTGTGTTCAAGACAATTCATCAATGCAAAAATGATCAACAGAATAAAATATGATGACACTTCTCAGAACAATAGAATGTACACGTATTTCTAATAAATAAATTTGACAGAAAAATTCTATTTATATGGAAATAACCTTACAGTCTTATGGTTATAAGATTATAATTTAATAGTAGAAATATAGTTATAATTATGATACAGTATAGTGGCAGAGTCACATGATCATATACGGTGTACTCAATGTGGGAACACATTGAATGTATACATGCAATGTCTCAAATATGGAATACATACAGTAACCTTAGTTGTGAGGTCATGGTCAAGCAAAGGTCAATGTGTGTAGGTCATAGGTTCAATGCAAACCCTAATGGTGGAGTGGTAAGACAGCTTAGCTTTGATTGGGTAATTTATTTTGTTTATACAGTAAAAGCAGGGTTTGAAAACTTGTTGATTATAATTTGGTAAGATATTTTTCAGTGCTAATGTCATCAAGAACTTGTTTGCAAATAGTTTACTCTCACTTGGAATTTTTAGCTTATGATATCTCCCTCATTACGGTTGGTGTACCTTGTGGTTAAAAGTATTTCTCAGTTGTGGAACTGCCTCCCAGGATGCCCAGATCTCCCGAGATTTGGTGTAGTCATAAGGATCACATGCATGACCAATGATGGGACACAGTGTGTAACCATGAATAACACTGGGACAGCAGTAGTACAAATGTTAGTCAACAGGAGGCAACCTTCATTAACCTCGACTCACCTTCTGTAGCTGTCATGCTATTGAAACATGACTAAGTCACAACCTTATATAAACTGCAGACATCACCTATAGGTACTGTATGAAAAAAACTATCTGCAAAATGTCACAGTGAGAAATTTAGAGGTGTAAATTTTAAAACATTTCAAAACTTCAGTGAGACACTCAAGGAATGGGACCATGGGCCACTGCATCACAAGTTCGCACAGGGACGTCAAGTGATAGTTGAAGGACAAGGGTGTTTTGCCTAACACTTATTACCGTGGATTATATTCTTATAGTGTGAAAGGGGTATGGCGAAGAATGCATAGAATGTATTTACAAGCCAAACAGACTTTAAAATATTAAACTACTGGTACTTTTTTACCAGAAATAGACAAACATATCTGAAACCCTTAACAATGATGTCATTATAAGAAATCATAATTACACATAACACAATTGTCCATTACTTATGTAATGTCACAATTTTATGCAGTTTGATTGGGATGGTCAGTTTTATAAAATTATGATTTGGTGCAGAGTTTCTTAAATTCGAAGAAATAAATGGTTTATTAATAAAAAGTAAAGAAAATGCTTGACAATTTATTGTTTATATACTATGTTATAATAACAGGCATCTAATAGTAGTAGTAACATGAGTTTGTTCAGGCATTGTAAGTTATTGGCAGCACTTCCTTAGTCATTGAACAGGTGTAACAACCCTTCAACTTCTGTTGATTAATGTTGTGCTTCTGAGAAACCTATAGATCTAACACCCTACAAAATCAATTGTTATACACTCACTTAACGGTTTTAAAAGTTTGTACAGAAATGTTGATTCACACAAACTGTTGGCTATTCAATATTGTTTTTTTCATATAGTCTGCTTATAATATAGTCTGCTTATAATACTAGTTGACTTGCTAAGATATAGTCTGCTTATAATACTAGTTGACTTGCTAAAATACAAATGTTAAGATGGTTTGTTATGTCCATATTTATCAGCAAATGTTCACAAACAGTTTGGAAACCAAAGTGTACTGAACAATTAGCTCTGAACAGGTTTATTTTTACAATGTACAATAAGTGATCTAAGTAATGGCTATAAGGGAATTTTTGAGGACAATATACTATAGAAATATATCTTTATTAATGATTATCAGCCTTTCCCATCAATTATCCAATAATGGATATGTCAAGCTCACAATCATAAATAGCTCTCCATTTTTCAGAATATTAATACAATTGTGTATTGTACAATTGTTTCAGAGACGTTTTAACCATTGCAACTATAATATGTCTCAGTAACAAGATCTTACACACAATACATGACAGAAATTTTATTTCCAAAATGAAGCTTTTGCAGAGCAATGTAGATATTTTGATAAGTTGAATATAATCTAATGTGGACTTTTATAGTGCTTAATCTCCATCACTGATGGACTCTAAGGCTCAACTGAACATAAAGCAAGGCAGTTAACATTAATCCAAGGACATAGCCAGGTCATACCAAGGAATCACAGGACGGCAAGGGAGGCTATGGCGGATAGGCTTTTGCAAACAGGTAAGTTTTAAGCTTCCTTCTGAAGGAGGCAACTGATACTGCACTGCACACATCATGAGGGAGTTCATTCCAGATCTCAGGAGCATCAAAGGCAAAGCTGTGATCAAAATGTTTGACAAACTTGAAGACTGACAGGCGAAAAGGAGGAACAGTAAGGTATTGACGATCTGGGTGACTACGCCTGGTACTATAGGAGCAAATCCTGGGAGACAAGAAAAGTTGAAAGTATGAAGGAGAACCGCTATGTAGAAATTTATAAACTAGTGTTGCAGTTTTGAACATACATCTATACTTCACGGGCAGCCAGTGGAGTTGCTTTAGAATGGGTGTAACATGAGCATACTTTCTATGACTTGTAACAATACGAGCAAGGGTGTTCTGAATACTTTGCAATTTGTGCAGATTGAGACATGACAAACCCCTAAACAGAGAGTTACAGTAGTCCAGACAGCTACTAACCAAGGCATTTACTGCAAGGACTGCCACTTCTGGGGTAAGATACTGTCTTATTCTACGAAGGTCATGCATCTGAAGAAAGCACGCTTTGCAAGTTCTCTTGACAGAGAAGGAAAATTCTGCATCAAACCACACACCTAGATTACTGACAGAATCAACCGAATGAAGAAGGCTAACAAGAATACTGACTGGAAAAAGGGAGGAAATCTTCTGACGCTGAGACTTGGAGCCAAAAACAATGAATTCAGTTTTTTCTGGGTTGAGCTTCAGTTTACTGAGAGACATCCATCGTTGCACATCAAGTAAGCAGGCAGTTAGCTTGGCGAGAGCAGCAGAGGCATTCTTGTGGGAGAGACAGATGTATAGCTGTGTATCATCTGCATAGAAGTGAAATTTAATATGCGGATGAAGGCGGATAATTTTGCTGTGGTGTAGCATAGAGTGAAAACAGCAATGGACCGAGAACTGAACCTTGGGGAAACTCCATAAATGAGCCTGCTTAATTCAGATGGTGTGGAACCTATCTTGATAGACTGACATCGATCACTCAAGTAGGAAGCAAACCACTTTAAAACAGTTCCACCAAGACCAAACCAGGATTTAAGGTAACCAAGAAGAATATTATGATCTATGGTATCAAACGCGGCTGATAAATCCAGAAGAACTAGAGCCGTAGGTTCACCGCGTGCCAAAGAAAGATGGACCTCATTTTTTATTGACAATAGAGCTGTTGAAAACGCCAACTGTACTAGCTTTTTTTCACTAAGAGCAGTAACCAATAACATATTTTATGTGTTGTGATATTGTCATAGCACACAAAAGTTGCTAAATGTTTTCAGTTGAAAAGCTAAAATATTCTTAATATCAATATTTGCAAATGAAATTCCGATACAATTATTTTAAGGTGGCAATATTTCCCCCCAAAAATATGTGATTTATTTCTTGACACAGTCGAAGCCCAGGTAAATAAAATATTCAGGAGATAAGGGCGATAAGCAGGTGATACAAGTTAAAAATACAGTTGGGCAAAATGAGCTTTTATTGACATACAGACAAATATAGAAATACTATGACATATAAATACTACATATTTTGAATGTTAAAATTTACTTAACACGAACACAAAAGGCCCCCTCCACACACACAGAACAATAAATGCACAGTGTAAATAGTTAAAACACATAACTGGTAAAGAAGAGTTGTGCTGTGACTTAACGTGTGAAAAGGTGTAGGTGGAGCAAATGTGTGCTACAGGGAGGAGGTTATTTGAATGTTTTTATGTTGCCTGATCCTCTGCACAGTTAAAAGTGAGGTATCAAAGTGCTGTACAAGGCAGAAGAAAACTTGCAGGCGGGAAAGTTGAGTTAAAGTCACTCACATCCAGGTTGTCACATATAAAATGTTAACACAAGAAATGTGGCACAAGCTTTACATTGAAAGCAAGAAAGGGGGAATTTGTGAAGAAAGATTGTTAAGTGATTATTAAGTAAATAGAAAGAAACAAGGGCGTCAACTGAGAAGTTGTGACACTGTATAAAGCACGGCTATGTAGGAGCCTGCTGTGGCAGTTTGACCACTACCTTAATTCATGGGTATTCTGTACACTGTTTCTAGGTGAATGTTATGGGTCAATTGGTTACACCAATCAATTTTCTTGTAGCGCTTCATTAGCCCCATGTGGTGGGGTTTTCACATTGCATTTACAAAGTGTCAGACAAAGGACACACAAGTGTTATATTTGAATCGTGCAAGAATTATAAGGGATTTTACCAAGTTGTTTAATGTGTTTATTTACAAACCTATTTTACAATACAAGTTTTAGGAATCTTATACATGTTATAAAGTGTTTTAAGTCATAAAACTGCAGTGTTAACATATTATGCACCAGGATGCCATCTAATCCCAGGAAAACTTAACAGCTTCTGCTCATGCCAGAGTATCAATAAAGAAGATTCGGAATAAGAATCAGAATCAGGAGGGCTCTTTTCTACAAGTTGGTATGTTGAGTTCGTCATCTACTTCATCAACTCAACCACCTTCCTCTGCATAACCACAAGGTAACCACGACACGGTTCTTGCCATTTTAAGTGATATTAAAGCTTCCAATCAAGCATTCTTTGAAAGGATGATGAAACTACAATGGCAATCATTAGAACCTCCTTACCCTAACAATCATTGGTCACAGTCACTGGGTCAAGCTATGAACTCATCTCGAGAGCAACACAGCACCTCAGTAGCACCACACCTTCACTATCAGGCGAGTAGTGTCAGAGGAGTGCAAGGCCTCCACTCTGCTGCTGGCAACACTATTTCACGCACGAATGACGAACTTCCTGGCTCGAACCATCACCCACAGCCTACCAGGAGAAAGGACCTATCCAACATTCCCAATGACTCTGTTTTGCCCAATTTGGAGACAATCAGGTGACTTCCAAACGTATCAGAGGCTGTGTCCAAAATCCTGGCTTCTTATGACAGCCAGAACAGGCATGAGTCTGCTCAAGGTAAGCCACAACGCAGGTCTGGCCATTATAATAACAATGATACTGTCTCAGCTCACCCTGAAGTCAGTTGGCCCAGCGAAGGCTTCCATGGTTCAAATGGTAAGAAACGCTTACTTTATGATGAATTATCCATGCCACAATGGGTGGCAGTCCAATTAACGAACATCCTTCACATGCAGGATCATGCTATTGCCAGACAAGCTCTAATTCAAGTCATTGCAGCCATGAAGGATGCAGTATCCATTCCTTTCATTTCAATCAATAATGCTTGGGCCTGTTCCAAGCATGAGTTGGAAGAAGGTAATTTGGCTTGGAGCGCTTCTACACAATAGGCACTTAACAGATTAAACGCATCACAAGTCTCGTTGATTAGTTCACACTCTGCTCCATCATCTCAGAAGAAGTTTTGCAAATACTTCAATGAAGGGTTGTACACACATGAAGGTCACCACGGTTTGTACAAGCACAACTGTAGCTTCTGTGGCAGGCAAGGTCGCACAGCAAACCATCCTGAAAGAAAATGTTACTTTAAAAACAAGAAACAAGAGAAGTTGACCAATTCCAGCTAGGTAGTAGGTCCACCACCTGGACTCGGGGGTCGCGACAATGACAATAAATTGTGTAAATTTTAATTTAACAGTGGTAATAGTAACTTGCTTAATATATTTGATTATAATACTAAGGACTATTTAACTAGTGTTTGTGATTATACAGGCGTGAATGATGGATAATCCCATCTAATAATGGGATTGTTGCTAATGTTAGTTACAAAATGATCATGATAATGTGTTGTGCATTGATAATAACTGTTCATATAATCCTGCAAACTTGCAGCAATCTCATAATAAAGCTGATTAGGTTTCCAGTATTCAGGGTGAATCATACTGTACCCAGGTTACCATTCAGCACAACAGGGGTGGGGGAAATGTGCATAATGTACATATCGAACCTGCTAAACAGAAAGGCAGTTACCAACAGAAGCAAAACCTTTGTAACAGTAACTGCTTTACAGTGTCTGCAGTTGACCACCACTTAGGTATCTATCCCCCACTCACCATAATGCAAACTTAAAATACACCAATTGGTGTCATTTTTATCCAGAAACTAGCAATTATGTTCACATTGTATATTTAACTGTGAATGGACAATCAGTGGGTGATTTTTACTACATATTAAGTGACATTATTTTGGGTCCTGGTCAACTGTTTCCTGGTGAGTTCTTGCGAATTATACATATCCAGGACATGCTGGTTCACTTTCCACTGAAAATACAAAAAAGAACGTAGTTAGAGCAAATGAATGCTGAAATTACTGCTTACAACTTTAACCAAGATTACAAGTTTTTTTAACTACTTGGGTATATCTTATGAGAAATACATGGACAGGATCATTGTGAACCTCATTGAGAATTAAGATAAGTTCTCTAATCACAGCATGGACAAAGTCAGTCCCAGAGACAACGGTGTCGTTTCAAACACCGTCGACAGCATCAACACAAATGTCAGAAATGATCACATTTCACTTCACACTGATTCCTTTCCTCAATTCTTTGAAACTTATAATGACCCCAATACACAACATTTTACAGATTTTAATGATCCAGACAAAGACAGGGGTTTCCTATCTCTGCAAGAAACTAGGTTCCAATTCATTGGCCCAGATAGAGACGTCTGTAGTTATGATACAGTGGAACAAGTTGCAAGGATAGCTAATGTCATTAAAGATACAGCTCTGCCAAATTACAAGCAAGCCAGATTTCCTATCAAAAGTGATTGGAACCTACCCGCTTGGGAAAAATACCTTGCAGACTATCCAGATCAGAGGATCATCCAATATTTAAAATTTGGCTTCCCCTTATCCCTCACCAACCCGGATCATATCCATAACAAAAACATATCCAACCATTTTTCAGCCCTCCAACATCCTCAGGCCATCCAACAGTATCTTGACAAAGAAAAAGCACATGGAGCAATCTTGGGTCCTTTTCTTAAAGTTCCATCTGATAATTTTCACTATTCACCCATGTTAACCAGACCCAAAGATGTAGATAAGCATTGAGTTATCCTAAATTTATCCTATCCAAAAGGTAAATCCTTGAACGACCATGTAGACAAACACAATTTTGATGGAAAAAAATTTGTTTTGAAATTTCCTACTGTAGTGAAGTACTCCTATGAAAAATTGACATTTCCAGAGCTTTTCGTAACCTTAGGGTTGATCCTTGTGATGCACTTAAGTTTGGAATCTCAGGGAATGGGAAATACTATCAGGATCTAGCAGTGGCATTTGGCTGGATCCACGGATCCGCATCTTTTCAGTTAGTGGCCGACGTAATTATGCATATTATGAAGCGTAAAGGCTTCAAAACAATTGCCTACATAGATGATTTCATTCTAGTCAACCATAAAGCTAAGGCTTAACAGAGATTCGACACCCTTACTGACCTCCTGCAAGAACTAGGTCTCCCTATGAATAATGCCAAAAGAAGTCCACCAACTCGTGCACTCGCATGCTTGGGTATACATATAGATCTGAATACAAATACCTGAGTATTGACAAAGGCAAAATAGAAGCCATATATGACCAGTGTACGAAAACAGTTCAAAGGAATACTATTTCTAAAAAACAGTTACAATCCCTTTTAGGTAAATTACTTATTTACATAAATGTGTAAAACCAGCCTGTACCTTTGTTAACAGGATTTTAGCCACTTTGCGACAAAATACCCGTAGAAATAAGCTCCAGGTCTCAGCAGAAATGAGGCAAGATATTCACTGGTTCCTCCATTTCCTCCCTCAATTCAATGGTAGGGCCATTTTGGTCAAAAGTCCTATCCAGGAACCATAGAACCTTCACATTGATGCATCCTCACAGGTTTAGTGGGGGTCTGGGGAAATAAAGTTTATGCCACCCCCATCTACTCTATCCCTGACTTTAGAATGGGAATCGTACACTGGGAAATGTTTAACATTCTACAGGCTTTGCGAGTATGGGGCAATCATTGGAGGCATTCCATAGTGAAATTTCACTGTGATAACCTTGCTGTGGTCCAGGTGGTACAGACCAGTAAGACCAAAGACCCATTCCTAGCGGCCTGCATCCGTAACATCTGGATGATTACTGCTATTTCTGACATTGAAATACAAATAGAATATGTTAAAGGGGTCAACAACATAATCTTCTTTCTAGGTTATATTCAGATAGAACATTTGATCAAAATCTTCTCCAAAATCTTAGGGAAGATTATCAGTGGTTTAAGATTCCCATATCATACTTTCACATTGATATGTCTATTTAATTTCAGGAGCTACTTCCTCCTCAGCCACACTCCTGAATTCGGCCTGGCAAGTCATCCACAGAGCATACAGACCATCAACAGCATCTGCTCACAGGACACATTTCAAAACTTATCTAGCATTTACCATCTCCATGAACCTACCCACTGATATATTAACTTGCATAACATCCTCACCTTTTTACAATATCTCCATCAGAATTCAATTTCGGTCAAGGTCATAAAAAATTACCTGTCCTCCATCCCCACCATGGCTTCATTGTACAACCTTGACCATTCAGCTATATCCCATCCCTTAACCACCGGATATATTAGAGGTTTATCCCTTCACTCTCCCTTCCGCCCAACCCCTAGGGGAGTTTTTGATGTACCCACACTGTATTTGATTTCACAGCAGTGTGATAATTTACCAGACCCCATTTTGTTCAGAGCAATATTTTTGACTGCGTTCTACGGTTTTTTGAGGATGTCGAACATAGCTCCCCACAGCTTGAGGCAATTTGACCCCAACAAACATTTTCTGAGGCAGAATCTCATTTTTACACCCCCAGGAGCTCACTTGATATTGAAATGGTGTAAAACTATGCAAGACAACAAATCTCGCCATGTCATTCAAATTCCTCAAGTTGCTAATTATTGGCTCTGCCCTGTCAGGGCCCTCAAAGCACTTTTAGCCTCCAGACCACTTCAGGCTACAGATCCATTGTTTGTCAGTAGACATCCACCCTTCAATCAAGTCATTGATACTGTCATGAGAGATGCTTTGAAATAGATCCTAGCAAAATTGAGAATAACTCCAACTGGACATGGCTTTCACACCTTCCATAGGTCAGGGGTCACACTTGCATTTGACAATAACATTCCATTGCAAAACATATGGCACATGACCTTTGGCATAGTCCCACAGTATGGACATATTTACAGAACGCCACTCAAGCCCCTTCTACCTTTCCCTCTACTTTTGCCTCTGTCCTTTCCAACTACTTCTGATTGGGTTTGGTGCTTTTAAAAATTTGTACCTAACTTTTAAAACTCCTCTTTTGAGGGCATTAATTGTCATTTTAAACATGTAAACAAAATTTCCTCAAACTGTGTTCACTTTGTGTACTATTACCCATGTTGGGTTCAAACCCGATATGTAGCATCAGAGATGACCTTTTGACTCTCTAAAGGTTACATCAGCATCAGACATGACCTCTTGTTAATCTGACCCCTTAAAGGTCAAATGACCTGGGTCATATCTCACCTTAGGTACTGGTACAAACTGTATGAAGCACGGCTATGTAGGAGCTTGCTGTGGCAGTTTGACCACTACCTCAATTCATGGGTATTCTGTGCACTGTTTCTAGGTGAATGTTATGTGTCAATTTGTTACACCAATCAATTTTCTTGTAACGCTTCATTAGCCCCATGTGGTGGTGTTTTCACATTGCATTTACAAAGTGTCAGACAGGGGCCACGGTGGCAGAGTGGTAACACTCTCGCCTCCCACCTCTGCAGCCGGGGTTCGTTCCCCGTCATGGCCGTAAGTGGGAAAGCTGGTAGTTGCTTGCCGTTGGTCGGCAGTTTACAGTACAGAACCCTAGCGAACTATATGTACTGGTTTCCTCTGCCCTTCCAACTACCCGTCGTGATATGACCTGTACAGTGTTGAAAGCGACGCAAAACCCCAAATAAACAAAGTGTCAGACAAAGGACACACAAGTGTTATATTTGAACCCACCTACCCTCCACTAGCACAGATCGTGTTACCACAGGATTGACTAAGCAACTTCCCTCTTGGAAATTAATTATCTCTAAGAGTGTATTAGGTTCAACTTTCGACCTATGAGCTGGACCGCTAGATCTTGATCTCCTCTTGAGTTCTTCTACAGCAGGATTTTTGGCTCATAGCAATTTTGATCACTTTCAACCTGTAAACTTGACCCCAGAGTCCTGATCCAACTCTGGGAGGTCTCTTTGGATTGATGTGGTTTACTGGGTTACTTGGATTAGACAGACTCTGGCTCCCCCCTACTGACTATGTCTAAGCTATAGCCCCCTTGGAACTTGACCTTCTCTAAGGGTGTATCTTGGTCAACTTTTGACCTAGGAGCTGGACCCCTCGGGACTAATCCACCCGAGGGAGGTCTCCAGGAGGATTGGCATGGCTCCCAGTGAATTGGATTGCTTTCAGCTGACCTCCAAGACTGATCCACCTTGGGTGACTTATAGGTCTTAGGATTAGGCAGGACCAGACCGACTCCCCCCCACCTCTCAAAAATGACACCTCTGCAGATTGTGTGCAGGATATACTGAGATAATAACTGAGCTTTTCCGATGACCCTGACCTTAGGGTAGAACTAGTACTTACTTACTTTGTGGAATCTATTAACCATTATGATACTTGTTATGTCACTCTTTTTGGGTATGTTTTATATGTGTTGGTGCTTTTAAAAATCTGTACCAAACTTTTAAAACTCCTCTTTTGAGGGCATTAATCATCATTTTTAACATGTAAATAACATTTCCTCAAACTGTGTTTCACTTTGTGCACTATTACCCATGTTGGGTTTGAACCCGATATTTAGCATCAGAGATGACCTTTTGACCCTCCAAAGGTCACATCAGCATCAGATATGACATCTTGCTAATCTGACCCCTAAAAGGTCAAATGACCTAGGTCATATCTCACCTTAGGTACTGGTACAAACTGCAACAATAAACACAGCCGAAGCCCCAGTAAGTAAAAGATGGGGGGGATAAAGGTGATAAGCAGTTGGCACAAGTTAAAAACACAGTTGGGCAAAATGAACCTTTATTGACATACAGATAGATAGTTGTAGATAATCCCCTCACCCATCTGTAGCAGCCCCTCAAAACACTCTTTCATGTAATTAAAATACCATCAACAACTTTCAATTAATGTATCCATCTTTGTAAAAGAAAATGTAGATAGGAAACAGCTCAAGATACAAACCAAAACCACTATAGTTGTAGTGCTGTCTGACAGGCCTTTCTTTCAAAACTCAATATTTAAAAAAAATTATATATGTTATATTTGGGACACTAACTTTCAAGACCACATGCTCTTATGGTTCAGTTACCTACTACACAATGCAATGACATTGTAAAGTCCCCAGCAACAGTCGAGGTTGTGGCATCACTCATAAATTTACAAACATATTTAAAACATACAGTGGCTACCACATCAGTATCTCATTGTACTTTGAATTACTTGGACATTGGTCTTAATATAATATGCTTAAGGTTATAATTTTCATAAATTTAAGTTGTGTTTGATTCATCTGGTTAAAATAGTTTGAATAGTTAATCTCAAAATATATTCAACCCTGATAGTGTGAATTTCTTGAAAAAAATTCCAAAATATATCAAATATCATGGGTTTACAATGCCAAAAAGTGGAGGGCCAAAAGATATGATGCCCCCCCAGCCCCCCGCTTCCTACGCTACTGGACTATGTAGGTTGGGAGAATTTAGTGGCCTTGAAAATAATTAGATTATATTTAAACAAGATGCGGTATGAAATTGGGAGCCAGTGTAGTTTTGAAGAATAATTGCAATAAAAATTTAATAAGAACTCAAACATCCCAAAATGTTCATGAAAGTATGCAACCTATTACTTTTTCAGTCTCTCATTGCTGAAAACTTTATGGGATTATCAAAGTACTAGAAATGATGACATAGTGCACTTTGAACCATTTACTTGGTGGCTGATGACATATTCCAATATAACTTTATTGTTTGTGTGTGGTTCATAATGATTAAACACATATAAGCATGAAATGATTCTTTAGATGTGTTGTGTGTAAGATTAAAAAAAGAGGGTTTATGATGTTATAAATCTGGTAAAAGATCGGGAGAGGTTTGAAATTATTTTAATCAGCTTAAAATTGTGTAAACTCTTCCGATGAACTCCAAGTGATGTAATAGGCTTATGATGGTTTTAAGATGTGTAAGATTCAGTTCCCGATTGCCAAAGTTTCACAATTGGGAGCAGGGTTTACGATATTTCACTGAAATGGAACATAAACAGGAGGAAATGAACCTGAACAGGTAAAAAACCATGACCATTCAAAGGACAGATTGATAAATGTGTCACCTTTATTTATTATCTCTTTCCAACATATTTTGGAATGATTTCCTCTTCCACATTAGGTATGGCTGGAGTTGTTTGGAAGTCTTTGGCCCAGGGATTGTGATCTGTATTCTGGTGAAAAGATTAGATTTCTGTATCTGAGTCACTTTGTACGTCATTGAATTTAGTCCATCATACTTTCTGTACTTCCAATGGCTGTGAATCTCTTCCCTAATTATGGTGATAAAGAATTGTGGTTATTGCATAGATGAATTGTCATAATTTTAAATAATTAACATTTATAGGTGTACTCCCAACAACAACATTAACAAAGAAATGGAAAACATCTGTAATTGGCAATAATTTGAGAATTACAGTAATGTGATCTGATTATATTTCTTTCAGCCAAATATCAATAATAACCTGAAAGGTTGAGTGAAGGAAAGATATGCAAACTAGTTGGTCAAACATCTTTCTTTGTTCAAAAAGCTTACACACACAATCTATAAACCTACATTGATAACATTTGACAGTGGAAGGAATTCAATTCTGAAGGCAAAGTCTAAGATTTGAACCCACAACCACAAAGGTGAGAGTTGAATGAGGTGTTGGATTTTGGATTGACTAATTATGGAGTCATATTCATGCTGACCTTTAAAAACTCAATATAAGTCTTAGCTAAAAATGGCCTTAAGTAGACATTGAGAAAGCAGGGCTTAGCCAGGAAAAATTAAGGTAAGTTTATATCTTGTTAACGCTGATGTTTGTATAACCTCAGTGGTTGTTCTGGCCCCCTTTAGCAATTCTCAGACTCATATATAAGCAAACATAATAAGCCATTTTTATGAACTGAACAAATGCTAGAAGTCATTTTTAAACTTTTTCAAAAACCATACATGTCCTGAGTTCTTTTCATATTATGTCGAATCGATCCTGCCCAAGTAGGAATCCCAACTTAACCTTATTGCTATTATCAAAACACACAATGCACTGAACCAGTAACGAGCTATGATGAGTCAGATATTTTGCCATCGTATGTACCTCATGAGGTGTAACAACTTATTCAGATGGAATAATTATTATAAAACAAACTAGTAGTGCCTGAGAACGTGTATTCCTCACACCTTGTGTGTGGTGCTGAATTTCTTTTATTCAGATGAAGATTACCAATCATGATCTGGATCAACTTTGAGGAAGACCAGGGGCCGATTTCACTAAAGGACTTAAACTAAGTCCCTTTATTAGCTAAGTCAGGGACTTAAATCTAAGACTTTGGTCTTAACTAGGTCTGGGACTTAAAATGGATTTCAGAAAGGTGACTTAGCCAAGTCCAGGCTTATCAAATAACCACAGTGGTTTTCTGTGTCATGTGACCTTTTGTATCTATCCAAAATATAACATTGGTGCCATATATCCTTCATTTGATGTATTTTATCTGAGGAAAAGGGCTGTTTTGAAATGGAAAACCTTGTTGCCACATATAAACTTCCAAAAGACCACTTTAGTGAGGTGTTCTGTGTAATTATACTTTATTTACAGCCATTTCAAATTTTGAAGTGGAGAAAAGTTTATGGCGGCCATATTTAAGTCCACTTTACAAAATTTAAGCCCACTACTAACCAGACTTAAATCTAAGTCCACTGACTTAGCAAATCCATGGACTTAGCCCCTTTGTGAAATCCACTAAGTCTAAGCCCGCTGACTTAGCACATTTTTGACAGAATTTAAGACCAAAGTCTTAAACTTAAGCCCAAAACCAGGCTTAAGTCCGTTCGTGAAATTGGCCCCTGTCAACAGGAAAATTCCACCATGTGTAAACAAATCCTACCACTGTAACATAGACAGGTACAGGTAGGCCTTACTTTTCGTAAAAAGCTACAATAGTTTAAAATATATAACACCAAATCTGTGCCAGGAATACATACATACCCTCTATTTACTCTTGGAAAATTCTTTGTGTGGAACTTTTCATGCTTTAAATGTAGATAATTTCCAACTGTTGGATCATATCTGTGTAAAAGGATTTTTTCCATCTTAATCCTGAAATCATATATCAGATATATGTATCAATTGTACTGAAAGCCCAGTCGGAAGTGGGCACATTCCTCAAACCTGCCTAATTTTGAAATAAGAAATGAATTAAAACCCTAGCCAATCATGATAACTGATTATAAAATTATGATTTCTAAGCCGTACACTGATTTGTTAAAAGGTACTGATCTTGTTTATCTGTAGCTTCCTTTATATCAGTTCTCACTTTACTCTAAATTCCCCCATATTTCCAATAGCAATGGTCAGTTTTGTGATCAAGCTATGCATGTTAGGTGAGTTTTGCGTGACACTACCTAATTACTGCAATCAGAAATGAATATTTAGCAGTTGAGTGGAGTTGGTGGAGGAAATCAGTGCATTTTACTGCATAAAAATATCTACACTGAAAATATTGGGTGGTAGAAAGAAACTACTAAGTTTACCAGGTTTCCTATATTTATTGTGTGTACAAAATGCAAAGTTGACTGAACTTGGTTTAAAGAGGCCATTTGCTCAGTATATATATTCCTGACTCATGAAGATAGGTAATATGAATCAGTTGGAAGATTTTCACAGTATTTCTGAGATTCAGCCAGCTCTTATAACTAATCTTCTGGTTGAAAAAGATCACTCTGTTCTATTTGCACAATAGATTGTAAAGAGTTTGCCGTAACACTATAAACATCAGTCATAGCACCATTAAGATAAGGGACATATGACCAAAAAGGTCAGTTATTGCCACACAGCACAGACTTACAAAGCCATTATCTGGAAAACTCATCAAGGTTCCTGTAGTCACTGGTCAAAATTTAGTTCAAGAAAGTTATTATATATAATATAACTTCTAATTTTAATTTAATGTTGCCTCTTTAGTTGGACAGTTCGTTGACCCTGAGGTAAATTTGCATATTTATAATCATGGACAACTTTCAGCTGTATGGTTTTGGTGTTCTTGCAAAATTTGCATCCTTCAGTTAAGATGCCTTTCAACTGTAAGTGTTATAAATGTGATTAGATGTTGTTTTCCTAAAAAGTATTTTGTAGAATTAAAATTATTTTAACCGATCTCCTACATTTAATTTGACATCTGAATGGATAACTACATTCTTTAAAACTGGAAAGAATGTTCACAATTGCCCCATGTGTACTCCCGACATTCATATGTGTAAAGATTTCAAGTCACATAATTTCCATGAGTTTTCTCCGGAGTGCAAACTAGAGAAAACTTAGAGGTAAACTTGTGGCAATTGAACCCCCTATAACTAGATATATTTAGTGACCAGGGAGACAGAGAAAGCCGGCAGATGTCTTGATGTCATAGAATACAGCAGAAGTAGCAGCAGCAGCAGCAGCAACAACAACAAGGCCTCTGCCACAGCGATTATCTCCCGCCTTAGAATCAGTAATAATGGAGAACTAAAGGAGATATAAGGCATTTGTAGTAAAATAACCCCACTTGACATTGAATAAGGGGTCAAAGGTAAAAGTCAGCAGTTGGAAAAGAGTCTCAGGCCTTGACTTCCTTTAAGTTGTTTCCACATTTGGAACCCCTAGTAGCAACGATAAGGGAGATATAAGGCCTTTTTAATAGGATAATCCCATTTAACATGTGATATGACAGCCATGTTGTTTTCGAAACTAGGCCAAATTGCTATCAGGCTAACTTTCCTAGCCATATATATTTTGTGCATATTTGATGAACCTAGCTGCAATATTTCAAGTTTTAGAGCATCTTAATGATTTTTAAATAATTGGCTATGGCAGCCATTTTGTTTTTCAAAATAAGGCCAAAATTTTTCTGAAGCAAAACATTTGAAGGCCAGGAGTTTTGGTAGTCTGTTTTTATATTCTGAAGCCATAGCACCAATAATAAGGCTGAAATAAGGACACTCTAGTGTGACGACCCCATTGAACCTTAAAGCATGGGTCAAATGACAAATTCAACACCTGGAAAAGATTCCCAGGCCATGACTTCCTACAAGTAGTTTTCACATTCTGAACCTCTAGGAGCAGTATTAGGGGAGATATAAGGCCTTTTTAATATAATAATATATTTAATAATAAATAATAATTTGACATTAAACATGTGATGTGGTGGCCATTTTCCCTTTAGAACTATTTCAAAATTACTATCAGGCTAGCTTTTCTAGAACTATACCTTTGTGCAAACATGATGAAGCTAGCTGGAATATTTCGAGATTTAAAACAACTTTATGAAATTATGATTTTTAAACAGTTGGCTATGGCTGCCATTTTGTTTTTCAAAATGAGGCCAAAATTTTGCAGAGACAGGTTTTTGTAGCAATAAACATTCCCTGCAAATTTGATGAAGATATCTTTATAAATGAATGAGATGTTAAGGTTTATGTTAAAACCTGATAAACGGATGCACAGACCGATGCACAAACAGACACACTTATGGCAAGCGCTCACAATCTGTCGACCACAACCTATGCTTTTCATGGTCTGTCTTTACAATCTGAAGCCATGGCACCAATAATAAGGAAGAAATAAGGACGTTTTAATGTGACAACCTCATTCAACCTTGAAGCAGGGGTCAAAGGTCAAATTCAACACCTGGAAATGATTTTCAGGCCTTGACTTCCTGGAAGTTGTTTTCACATTCCGAACCTCTAGGAGCAATATTTGAGGAGATATAAGGCCTTTTTAATAGGATAACCCCGTTTGACATTAAACATGTGATATGGCGGCCATTTTGTTTTTTGAACTGGGCCAAAATTACTATCAGGCTAGCTTTTCTAGCCATATAGCTCTTGTGCAAATTTGATGAAGCTAGCTGGAATATTTCAAGATTTAGAGCACCTTTACGATTTTCAAACAATTAGCTATGGCGGCCATTTTGTTTTGTAAAATGAGGCTAAAATCGATTTTCAAACAATTAGCTATGGCGACCATTTTTTATTAAAATGAGGCTAAAATTTTACAGAGACAGGTTTTCATAGCCATAAACAATCCCTGCAAATTTGGTGAAGATATCTTCATAAATGAATGAGATATTAAGGTTTATGCAAAAATGTGATGAACGAAAGGACGGACGCACGGATGGATGAACACACGGGCGAAAAGCATTTTATAATCTCCCGACTACGGCCACAGGCGGAACATAACAAGCACAACTGCAGAAGGTCTTGACAAAGAACAGAAGACAGCACAAGGAAAGTTACAAGGTTCTGCCCCCCCCCCCTCCCGCCCCCAAACACACACAATCAATTCCTAGATACTTTGGTGCACATTGTCTGGACACCAGATCTAGAGGCTTCTGCCAGTCTATAAATATACCTGACTCACAGGGACAAGTACACTGCTTTGACAACAAAAGCTTCAGTACATATTCTAGCATGTATTGTCTTCAGTGGTCCCAAAACAAAGACTGAGATAAAATAACTACACATTTTATTCACAGCTTTAATTTCCGAATGGTTTATTACTGTAGGCGTAAATTTGGTTATTTGTTTTACAATACTCTATGGGGTAACTAATATATACTTGTTCTACTGACAATATGTTTAATGTTATTATATTATTCTGTACTGATTATACTGAAGTGTGAAAGAAACCTGTTCTAGTAATACCATTTTGCTCCTCATTCGCCTAAGCTTAAGGTTACCAGACAAGCAAGTGTACTGGTCAATGTGTACTGGTGTAAGTCAAATCAGTAACTTGTATGAATGTTCTAGCTGCATATATTGTAATTTTTGTATGTTCATAGCGTTTAATCTCCATCTTAAAGACAGACTTCGGGTACATAATACAGGAAAAACAATGATCCATAATCAGATAACCAGTGACGTAGCAGGGGTCAGTAACACTGAGAAAGACAAAAATAATAATAATAATAAAAATAAAAACTAGGGTGTGTATGCCTTTACAAAGACTCCTTTTCTGAACATGCAGGAAGAAGTGACTGAACACACATCGCAGATGAAAACCAAAACTTTGGAGCATCATTTGCAAAGCTGAGCAAATGTTTTGTAGACTTATGCAAAGTAAAGTGTTGGCCCTCAAGCAACACCATCGGCATGATTTCTACAAGTATTATACACACAATGTCAAGGCTTAAGGAAAGGTTACTTGTACACTAGTGAGGCAGTCTTATGGAGGTTGTCCACTGGAACCGACTGGCCGATAACTAGGTAATTTTCGAGGGTTGGGAGCACTGTTTACAGAGTCAGTTTGGATCTGTTACACTTTCCCGGCTTGTTTGATATTTCATCAACCCACCCCGACTCTCTGTTCGGACTTTGACTCTGCCCACCTGGAAACCGTCCTGTTGTGGATATATATGGCTTGTCGATTACATTTCCCATCTTGTCCTATACTGTTACCATCCTGTCTGGAAGAACTTGCCCTCCTGTCCTGCCAAAGAACCAGGACACGACCTCCAGACAGGCCTGCAACACAAACCAACTGTACTTGAAAGCAAACAAGCCTGTCGTAAACATAACCGACCTGACCTGGACACTTTTCATCAAGACGGGAAGACTCCCAGTCTTTAACCATATGTTGGTAACATCTCAGCAGGACAAACTGGGAACAGAAACAGACAAGCCGTAAACAGAAGCCGACAAGGTAGTTCACAACAGACAAGCTGGGAACAGTGTAGGACAAATGGGCTTCAAGTTTACAACCCACGTCTTGTCTTCTGATGAAATGTCTGTCGATATAAGGAGAGTCGGTTTACACAGTGCATCATTTGTAATCTGGCATCTCACTGATTTTTTGTTTTTTACAAAAACGCTGGTTAATATTTGAAAATGGGTCCTAAGAAGGGCAGAAGAGTGAGGAGGATTGAAGTTTCCACTGACAGCCTTCCTGGATTTGAGTCTGGGGACACTGTGGCAGATATTTAATAGAGGAAGGAAGAGAGGTAGGCAACAAAAAGGACGGAACAGGCCCAGAAAAAGAGGGAGGAGGAGACCAGAAGGGAGGAGGAGGCAAGAATGGAGGACTCATGTTTTCAAGAGGAGAGAGTTGCAGAAAAAAGGCCAAGGACTGAGAAAAGTGACACACAAAAAGAGGCTGGAGGAGAGGTGGGAGCTTCACAGTCATGCTACAAGAAGGGCAACATGACCAACATATATCTTACGGACTCTGACAAGGAGCTATAGTTGATTTTGCGAAAGACCACAAGGAGTTGTACAACAAAACTAATGAACATTTCAAAGAGAAAGCAAGGAAAGAGTGTCTCCAAGCAAGGAAGGAGTGTCTCTGGGAGAGGTTTGTCAACAGTGGCAAGCTGTCTGTCAAAGTGTGCAAGACCTGGTTTGAGTGGCAGATGACACATTATGGCAAGCTATCACAGTCAAAGTCTGGACAAGTCCTGGAAAATATGATGGAACATCAGAACTGGATACAGGACAAGTGTGGATTCCTGAGATCGCACTTTCTATGCAAGGGGCTGTGCCTGTCGTCAGGATTCAAGTTCCAGGCCCAAGGAGCCAGTGCTTCAGCATATGACATATCATAAGCCTCCACCGACAGAGACAGCATGGAGATCAGCATGCGGTCAACAGACACCACATTATAGCTTCAACAAGTCACCATCCCCACTGCGGCTTCAGGGTTTTCTTCGGTTGACCAGCAGATCATGGACCAGTTCACACAGATGAGATCCATGCTCACATCACTTCTCAGGCAGAAGCAGGAGACAACAACATGTACAGCCTTCTGCAATTATCTGGCATCGGAAGTGGAGGGATTGGAAGAGAAAGACTTTCAGACATTTAGAAACAAGGCTGTCATGCTTCTTAGCAACATTCAAAGCCGGGTAGAAGAACATGGTCATCAAGTCCAGCAACCTCAGCAAACAGACACTTTCCCTCAGCTCAAGTTCGACTTCAACATTTGTGCCACAGACATTTCAACGGCCACAGCAGCCAGCACCAGCTGCAAGGGGATACATCTTAACCATCCCAGAGACTCAGATGCCCACAAGCCAGGTCATTCAACACAATTGGTAACTTACCTGTTTGAAAAAGCCTATCCGCCATAGCCTCCTCTGTCACCTGTGTGCCTCCTTGGTATGACCTGGCCATGTCCTCCGATTAATGTTAACTGCCTTGCTTTATGTTCAGTTGTGTCTTAGAATCCATCAGTTATTGAGATGAAGTGTTATAAAAGGTCACATTAGATTAGGTTAGAACATATCAGGACTCTCAAGCTTCTTCAGAAATCTTCAATCTGTGATAAGCTACCAGCATATATTCACACCACAGCCGTTTTCACCCACTGACACACCAGAACCAGCTGCCTCTCCTCTAACCACCACCACTGCACAACAAGAACATCAGCAGCCACCAGCCTCAACCTCCTCTGCAGTCAGCCGATGCCAAACAGCAGCAGCAGTGGAACAACTGCCATTGCCTCCAATTGGTCGTTTTCAGGACCACTGCTGTAAAACATTTGAAGGTCCTTTTCAGGACCACCTGAATCTTCAAAAAACAATGAATAGCTGTGTCCTAAAAAATCCCCAAACAAGAAGCATTACACCTCCCCACACAAAACACTTTGGCCCCAAACGGAAAAACAAATTGAATGAATGACTGAATGATTGAGTGTGTGATTGAATAAAAAATTGAAGTTAAAGAAAAAAAACAGTTTAAAGAAATCTTAAAATATTTTGAGCTTAGAAAAAAAGAATTATTTAATAACTTTAAAAAATGATAAAAAATGATAAAAAACTTCTGGGGGCAAAGGGAATGAAATAAAAAAAATACTTAGACTTTAAAGATGGTCTGACATTTGGGGAAGTTTTTTGACTTTTAGATTTGACCTTGTGACCTTTAGCTCTTTGTGAAACTTTTTAGTTTCCCCTAAGACTTGGCTCATTTTTAATTTACAACATCTGACAAATTTGCAAAAAAATAATTTAGAAAACATAATAGTTGAGGGTTTACAATGTTTACAGATAAGGGGGGGAGGGGCTCATTTTTACATAACTTTGGTTTAATGTTTTCAGCAGGGGACTTGCGATTTGGTTGGGAAAAATTTTAAGAATGTTGAAAATGGATTGGATTTGGAAATTTGTGATATATTCCAGTTTCTGCCCACAGGCTTGTTGGTTGACACATCTCAGATCCTGTCCTCCTTCCCAGTCAATGCCCCACATGATTGAAGTGGTCTTTCAGTAGTTCTCGTTGATGTTTGGCCTCCCTCGAAGGATTCCTGTAGTTTTCATTGGGCACACACACCGTCTTTTCATTTTGAAGGGCTGCTGCATCATTTCCCGGCGTTGGTGCCCTGTCTGCTCCTCCCTGGTGAATCTTTATCATGTTGTGCATCACTGCACATGTCTCTGACAACCCTGGCCTTTAATCCATGGTGCCCAGTAGTACCTGAAACATGCTCACTAAGATTCTAAAGGTATTTTCCTTCACCCTCCTGTAGTTGGCTATACTTTCTTCCCTTCCATGGCATCAAGACAAAGGCGTTTTACCCAGCAGGAAATAGTGCAAGTCTGGCCTTTCCTCACCTAGGGGTTCAGGTGCCAGAAGCCCCAAGGTGCCATCCTCCATCATCTCCCTCAACTCACTTCTGTTGAAAATCTGTGCATCTGAGCAAGAACCACTTGACCCTCAGTCTATCTACAGGAATTTGTATTCTGTGTCCACCAGGGCCAGGAGAACCAGGGAAAAGAAGCCCTTGTAGTTGTTGTAATCACTGCCTGATTTCTTTGCCCTCTTCATGGCAATGTGCTTCCCATATATTGCCCCTACAGCATGGGGGGTATTCCATCTGGTTCTAAACTTCTCCTACACCCTTATTCTACCACTCAGGGCTAGTTGGGCAGCACAAATATTCACCCTGGAATTCAGCAAGGATGGCTCGGCAGATTTGGGGGATGAATTTGCAGATGGTGATTTTGCCAAATAGACAGTGATACTGCAAAGAGGTGGTGATCTCTCCAGTGGCCATATGTCTCAGCGTTATTGCCAGTTTCAGTCCCACCTCTGATGGTTTCTTGAAATTGGTGACTGACTTCTTGATGCGGTGGAGTATGCATTCTTCAATGAGATCAAAAAGGCAGATGGCATCCTGACAAAATTCTGGTATCCTGGGATGCCTGTGTGTATGAGGTCGGCCATGAGGTTGTTGTAGCATCCCTTTTCTTGTCTTTAAGGATCCAGGGCATGACCCATAGGTATTGTGGCTTTCTTCTTCTCTTGGGGGTTGGCTAGGGCTGAGGCTGTCGTGGTGGCTGTAGGGAAGATGATGAGGCTGGGTTCAAATGTGTCCTTCTCTGTCTTTCCATTAAGATGCAAATCAAAATAGTAAATTCAATAAAAGACAAAACTACCCTAAGCTGATGTAGAAACTCTCTGATGTGTAGCTGTCATCTTTGCAGTGACAAATGATGTTTTGTCAGTCCTACACTTCTTTTGAAGAGTGACTTTGTGTTTATTAATTCTAACTTTAACCAAATTTAATAGCACTTAATCCCCATTAAAAGCAGGTTCTCAGATATTCTCAAGAATATCGAATTTTGAAAATCTTGAAGCATAAAATGTCAATACCATAGAGATGCAATACTAATGTTGAGGCCATGGTGGATGTACTTTGAGAAAGAGGCAAGCCTTAAGTTTCTTTCTGAAGTATGCAATAATCTTGCGATTTAGAATCTTCTACCACAGTCACTATGTAAGGATTTGAAAAAAGACAAACCACCAAACCTGATATAAGCATCATCATCCTCTCCACCCCAACCAAAAAACACAGAGGTGAAACCATTGATGCTCTCAAACTGTTCTTTTGTGAAAGCCACTGCACCTCCAATACATAGTTTCCATACAATGTGTGGCCTATAAAAAAGAAGATACAATTACTGCTTCACTTGATACATCAAAGGACATCTTAACCACTTTACAGCCACTGTAATGTTTTAACCTGAAGTTATTTTTATGTATTCAGTCCTAGTATAGAAAAGAGTATGTGTGGAAAAAATTTATCTTTGCAAGCATTTATCAATGGGTTACAGTTAAATAAATATCTTTAAATTTTCTTTATAGCTAAGCAGCAGTTCTTGAGGGATTAGTGGTTAGCTAGTTTGGCATCCCTGTATTAAACCTTAATAGCACCCAGGCCGATAACTACTATTACTATAAGATAGCTGTCATATAATTTTTGTTATATTATTATATTTATTAGTATTAATAATAATAATAATAATATAAGTCTGTCATATCATAAAAGCCTTGCCATTTTGCCAGCTTTTTGTTTATCGGCTTTTTCACTTATAGTTTTTTTTACCAAATAAAAATTGTTTAAAAAGACTGTAAATGTCAAAGCATCTTTTTAATTGTAAAAGTAAAAGTAGAGGCTCCAAGATATCCAAGATAAAAGTCAGTATTCAAATTTACAAGATTCTCAAATCAAGGAGACTTGGTTGTTTATTTATAATTAAATTGTTTTGAAAGTGTTATTTTTTCTCAGTTTTCAACATCGAATTTCACATTTCTACAAAAAATAGAACCCTTTTATTTTTATTAATGAGGCAGTTCAATCAGTTGTATAAATATTTGGACATCACATGGGCAAAGAGCCCTCAGATCTTGTGGATGTTATCATGATATTTTTATGACATAGTACAAAGGGTTGTATGTGTCTGCTGATTTTCTTTAAAATAATTTGCAATTGTTCGTATACATTTTCAAAACTATTTAATCTACACATGCATTCTGCATATCATTAGATTTTTTGGACTGCTTTTTCTCCGTTTTGCTTGATCAAAAGCCATGCAGAAATAAGGGAGATATATCATAAGTTGAAAATTTCAAGTGAGAGTAAAATATTTGTAAACAAACATTTGGTGAGAGCTGGTAATAATTCGACATTCTTATTAATGACTCAATGAAGCATAAACTATACTGTTTTAAAGTACACCTGAGAGATATTCTTTTGTTAAACGTCTCCAATATCTTTCACCAAAATTACAAATAAAGGAATGGGTGTAATTGAAATAGGTTGGTAGCCTCGTAATTGTCCGATATTAGAAAATAATGAAAATAATGGAACTTTACTGTTCATTCATAGTCCATGATAAGATAAGGTTATGGTGGCCTTAAGGAAAGAATAAAGTGGAGGTTGGCATCTACCTCAAATATGCTATTTTTTATTAGTTTTATGATGTAATATACTAATGTCACCTTTCATTGGCTCAAAGTAAGTTTAACTTTATTCTTTCCTTAAGGCCACCATAACCTTATCTTATCATGGACTATGAATGGACAGTAAAGTTGTAATATAAAGTAACCTTAAATTGATAACCTTGAAGTAATTTGAGGTGGCCTTAAAGTCAGCTTCTTCGAAAATTTTTAAGGTGACCTTAAATATAGATGCTTTTTAGTATTGTACATAAAATAGTTGCATAATAATAATAATAATAATAAAAAGATTAATCCCATCTGTTGTGTTATACATTGTGTCATACAACTCTGTAACTGTAGGGGCACTGTGGGGAGTAGAGCGATAGGCCCCACCTTATTCAGTGCACCCCCAAGAAAGATTGTTCTTGTTAACCAATACCTGTCGATAGGGTAGGGGGTATTGATTATTGATTCTGGCGCCAATTATCACAAAAACCTTCATTCAACATTGGGAAGTCAAAGGGGCAAGACGCCATTTTACTGGAAAATTTTCCCACCTTCCCCCCTGGTTCATCTCATTTCATATAGGAGCAAGTGTCAGGAGGCTGGCCTTCTGCGAACCTAACTTAACACCTCCTGTGGCGCAGGGGAGGGGGTGAGTTCCATGTATGTGCTCCTGGCTTGTTAACAATGGGGCTCACAGCATTGGCGCTTGTTAGCTAGTATGGGGGCCTTCCTCCTTGTCTCCTTGAGTTTGACCCCCAAAGGGGTCCTTTTTTCTTTAAGTCATCCTTCATTATTCTGGGTGCTAATCCAAGTTATACATAATATCAAATTTTACATATGAACAAGAGCATTCTGTCAAATGTATCACGGTTGTAAGTATGTGGCTGCTAGCTTCCTTATCTATCAGCTAGATAAATGGTCATAACATGTCAATTTTTGTCGCTTTGTATAGTATTTATGGATTGTATGTTACAGTTTGTTAACATAGTTTTTGTAGTTGTAGACGCTGGATGACCTGAGAAAGCAACTACACTACAAGATGGCTGCCATACAAACTACTCAGGCCTATAAAGAAGTCTATATATATATATGCTTAAAAATTCGATTTCTCGATTTATGGCTCATGTAACCTAAGGGCTAGGCGAAAACAAGGCACGTTCACACTGTGTGATGTTAGAATTAAGGGGCCGTATTATTCAGTCATTTAGGCATGAGTTAGGCTGCTTGGAACTGTTAACGGGACTGTAATTCATGAGTTTAGGGTTTTTAGTTAGGAACGTGTCTTATTTTTGGTTTTTAACTGTGGAGGTTGGCATCTACCTCAAATATGCTATTTTCTTTATTAGTTTTATGATGTAATATACTAAGGTCACCTTACATTGGCTCAAAGTAAGTTTAACTTTATTCTTTCCTTAAGGCCACCATAACCTTATCTTATCATGGACTATGAATGGACAGTAAAGTTGTAATATAAAGTAAACTTAAATTGATAACCTTGAAGTAATTTGAGGTGGCCTTAAAGTCAGCTTCCTCAAAATTTTTTAAGGTGACCTTAAATATAGATGCTTTTTAGTACTGTACATAAAAATAGTTGCATAATAATAATAATAATAAAAATATTAATCCCATCTGTTGTGTTATACATTGTGTCATACAACTAGCTGTAACTGTAGGGGCACTGCATTATTTTCTAATATTAGACACTTACTTGGTCATTAACTTATACTTACCATACATATAAAGTATTTTAAAATGCTTGTATTGCACGATTATCTAATAATAATAAATAGTAATGCTGAAGGCCTGTCCCAATGTAATCCTTGATGTTTAATGGGATGTAAAATCATAACTTTGACTTTGTTATGGCTCAGCATGCAGGCTTTCAAGGGGTTAAGCTTTATTTCAAGTCTATGTTTGAAAAGCTACAGATGCATACCTCTGCAAATCCCGAGATATACCAAGATGACGGACTCCATCTTTTTCACACCTGTAGATATTACACCAGTTGATCGGCAACATATCAATGTCATGGAAAATGAAGCAATCAAACTCTCCCAATTTCTGAGCCTCTATAAAACCCGCATCTATTGACTGACCTCTGTTGAAGATTTCGTCTCCAAGCTATATTGTAACATAAAGCATTTTACTCATTTATTTCTACTTTGTCATGATTGGGCAAGTAGAAAGGCAAACAGGAAACACACATGGTAGTCTCGTACCTCAGAGATCATAAATCAGGCTCTTAAATATCACCAAATACTACCACATTTATAAAACAATAACTTTGTTAAGTTTTGAACTGAAAGTGCTAGTTTAAATATGTTCCAGAGTCTAACATTGCTAAAGGCTCATGTTTCTTTGTAGTTAGTGGAAAATTATAGTTGACATAGTAAGGTTTATGTTTTACTCTTCAATATACTGGCTTTTTACATTAGTATCCTGCTAAGACAGAGATGAGCCAATACTTTGTTAAGCACGGCCTGTAAGGGGCCTGCTATGGCAGTTGCAGCCCTGTATATTTGTTGAACCTTAACTATGAATTCGGTTCATTAAACCACAGTATTAGAAATTTCCAATGACATTGAGGCTGGCCAATCAGCCATGGGTCCTCCCTGCTTGATTGATTTTCACCCCTAATGCTTGACCATTTGAACTTGGGCTCACATTGAATCAACACCTAAAAATAATATAAAGTGTATTTCCGTATATGACTTTACAACATTTTAAGTGGTTTTAGTTCAATGGTTTAATTCATTTTATGGTTCACAACAGTTCTGTTAACGGATAAGTGGATCAGTACACTATGAAGAACAAGGAAACTCCAGCTACTACCACGAAAAAGAAGACCTTGGCTGCTGCTACTTCCAGATCACGGAGGAAGGCTGCTAGAGAAACAGCCAAGTCAAAGCAAGCAAATGACGGTTCGTATCTCTTTTCTGACACTCATCTGTCTTCTGACGCCCTCAACATACCGTCAACATCTGCATATGCAACTACAACAGATATCAGTAGCAACACATTATTGGCTCTCCTTCAGAAGCTTGATGATTCCAACAAACAGATAGTGCGTCGTATAGATGACCTTGAAAAACGTAATACACCCAACTCAACGCCTGTTCACTCACCCTCTCATCATGCCCAAGCGATTACCATTGATGACCATCCTATTATTCATGGGCATGGGCGTTCGCACATGACACGTTCCTTGGATCCATTGCGTTCCAAGGACCTCTTTCCATCACAGCCAGTGCAAACAAGTAGCAAACCTGCCACGCATCAGAAAGATGACGGCCATACTACCTCAAACCCATCACTCGATGAGCAGTTGGGTAGGTCTAGTCGTACATGGCCTGTGCATTCGGATCCAGTTATAGCCGCTAACTTGCATTTTAATGATACTGCTTTTAGATCTGAGGTGACGGCTACCCAGTCAAATATGCCAACATTGGACAGCCTCAGAAGAATGCCAACTGTCAACGACGCTGTTTCACAGCTGCTATCTCATTATGAACAAGGACACACACAGGAATTGTTGCAAGGTAAGGCAGTATCCAAGAAATCAGGTCGTTATAATAATACTGACACTAGTACTCTCCAACCACACTTGAGATGGCCAAATGAAGGCTTCACAGGGGGTGGTGCTAAGAAGAGGATTAGTTATGACGATCTGACTCTCCCTCAATGGGTAGCTGGTCAACTAACGAATGCTATTCAGATCCAGGACAATGATGTTTTAAGGTCAGTTTTGAATCAGATCATATTCGCAATGAGAGACGCCTCATCTCTCCCATGGCCTGCCGTTAGGGAGGCATATGCTTCTTCTATGCATGAGGTGGAGGAAGGCAGGTTGGCATGGTCGGACTCCACTCAATGGGCCTTGAATAGGCTCAGTGCATCCCAGGTGGCCCTCCCGAATTCACGAACATTATCTCAACAGAATAAAGAAAGAACATGTAAGTTTTATAATGAAGGTGTATGTAGTCATGAAGGACACCACGGAATTTACAAGCATAACTGTGCTCATTGCTGGAAACAGCCATCCAGAGACAAAGTGTCATTGTAAGGGTGCTCACAAGCAGCAGGATAAGCAGAAGTAGGATAACCTAGGATCACTTGGACAGCCCGGAGCTATCAGCACTAAGGATAGTAGCCTTTTTGTTGACACTCATGCTGCTGATAGCAAATATCAACTTCTGATCAATGATTCAAAAGCATGTACTCAAAACTCTCTTTGTAATTGTTTAGATGAGCGTCATTTTAACAATTGTGAAGGTAAACTGATATTAAAATCTTATAGCTCATCCACTACTGTTAATCTAACATGGGTGCACTATTATTTGCAAAGTCATGATTATCAGTTTTATAATAGACCTAATGAGTATGGAAATGATGCTGAGATCCCTGATAATTGTCTTGTGCATCGACTGCAGACTATGGCTATATTTAACTGGCACATATATCATACCTTTTCTGCTGGAGCTAAATTGGTATACTTATATCCTCAAACGGATTGTATTCTAAAGGGATTTTATTGGGCTAGAAATGATAGTAGTAATAGATTGTGGGATCTCAGCATTTGTTCCAATCTTCCTTCAGGTTTCCTTGAAGTTCACCAATATTGCTATGTAATGGTAGACATTGATAATTCCATGTCACAAATCAATGCAGCAAATAACAATGCATATTGTAATTATATCCAGGATCTGCATTGCTTGAAAACCCTTGGGTGTAACTGTACAATATATATGGAAAGGGTCATTGATAAACTGTGTCAAACGCAAGCTGTAGATCTATCAAAGGAAACAGTCTCAAGTCACCTCAGTTCACAGTCTTTTGATATAATTGATTTTACTGCTTCTACCAAACACTGTACTAATACATTTACAGGTCCAGATCAGCGGTTCACTCCAGACGATGCTCTTATTCCAAATTTCCCTCTTTTGGGTGAGCAGCTCACTCGTTCGGTAGATATTAATGACCCTCATAAGACTACGGGGTATTTGGCACACGATTCTACAGCTTTTGAATTTATTGGTCCTGATAGACTTCCTGTGTGCATGGACACCGTTGACCCGTACGTGACAGTAGCAAAAATTATACAGTCCACTGGCTTGCCTAATTACAAGGCTGCTAGAATTCCTGTTTCTTCTGCTCTGAACATACCAGCATGGGAAGCTTATTTGCTTGATTACCCTGACAAGAGGATTATTCAATATTTAAAATTTGGTTTTCCTCTTTCACTAGACCAGAATAATAACTTGCATAATATTGATATTACGAATCATGTCTCTGCGTTGCAGAGGCTGTCCAAGATTATCTTAATAAGGAAATATCCTTGGGGGCCATCATAGGTCCTGTAAGTTATGTTCCTGATGAGGAATATCATTGTTCCTCTCTTCTTACTCGCCCTAAAGACATACACAAGCGTCGAGTAATACTAAATCTGTTATATCCACAGGGTAATTCAGTTAACCATTATGTTGATAAATCTCTTTTTGACAACTCACACTTTACTCTGAGATTCCCAACAGTTGATGACATTGTTCAGGAGGTCAGGAACTGTACTGAAGACCCATACCTCATAAAAATCGACGTTTCTCGGGCATTCAGAAACCTTAGGGTTGACCCTAAAGATGGGCTTAAATTTGGTATCAAATGGGGTGATAATTATTATATTGACGGGGCCCTAGCGTTCAGCTGGGTGCACGGCAGTGCGTCATTTCAATTAGCCGCCGACAGCGTCAGATTTATCTTAAAACAAAAAGGATTTGACGCCTTTGCCTACATTGATGATTTCATTATGGTTAGTCCTAAACATAAGGGCCAGGCAGCTTTCCAAACATTATATGACCTATTGCAAGAACTAGGTCTCCCAGTCAACCCTGATAAATGTTACCCCCCCTCAAAAATCCTCACATGCCTTGGCATTGAGGTCAATATAACGGCCAATACTATCAGTATTTCTGAAGAAAAAATTAGAGCCATACATGCTGAGTGCACAGCCATATATGGTAAATCTCGTATTTCTAAACATACATTTCAGTCTCTCTTGGGTAAATTATTATATGTCCATAAGTGTGTCGCTCCCGCTCGTATGTTTGTAAACAGAATATTGCAAGTATTCAGAAACAAGACGCACAAAAAATACATCACTATTGATGGGGAATTCAAGAAAGACCTGGCCTGGTTTATACGTTTTCTTCCTGAATACAATGGTATTGTATTTATTGACAAGCAAAAGCTAGGCGGCAATGAAACTTTATACATTGATGCTTGCCTTACTGGCATGGGGGGTGTCTGGAATGATAAAGTATATTCCACCCCCATATTTGGCATTCCTCAAAAATTTCTTAATATTACAAACTTGGAGATGTTGAATATCCTTATTGCACTTAGAGTATGGGCTCACCAGTGGGCACATAAGGAAGATCTTTTTCGTTGTGACAACTGGGCTGTGGTCCAAGTGATCCAAACCAATAGGACCAACCAAAGATGAATTCCTGGCATGTTGCCTGCGTAACATATGGCTGATTGTATCTAAGCACGATATACAGTTGAAAATAAAGCATGTTAAGGGAATTTACAACAAAGTAGCTGGTGCCCTTTCCAGGCTATACTCACACAAATTAGTTTCTGAGAGTATTAGATCTGACCTAAAAATTAAGTATCGAAATTATTATGTTCACCCTACTTATTTTAACCTGGATTTAACAATCTAATTTCAGGTGCAACCCCAGATTCTATGCAACTCATCTCATCAGCCAGTAATAGGATTCATACGGCTTTTCGTCCTTCCACCAGAAGTTCACACAGCACACATTTCAGGACTTTCCTAGCCTTCACTGTGTTCTTCAAACTGCCTGCTTCCTTTTCACTGCATAATATTTTATGTTTTTTGGAATTCTTGCGGGGAAATAGTATTTTACCTAAAGTCATTAGAAACTACCTCTCTTCTCTCAGGTCCATGGCTAAGTTATACAGAATCCCCTCTGAGAGTTTATATCACCACTCTGTCAACTTATTCATGCGCAGCATCACCATAAATTCAACATTCACACCCATTCCCAGGGGCTGCTTTGATATCTCAACTCTTTTGCAAATTTCTCAAGCATGTGATTCCTTATCTGACCCTCCATTGTTTAGAGCTATATTTCTGCTAGCATTTTTCTGCTTTCTGCGCATGTCAAACATAGCACCACATTCCATTGCAGCTTTTGATTATTCAAGGCACCTTAATCGCCAAGACATTATCTTTGCACCTCCTGGTGCTCATGTGCTCATAAAATGGGCAAAAACCCTTCAAGATAGAATGGGTCATCATATTATCCAAATTCACCATCCTTATTTGTGTCCAGTCCAGGCCCTATTGCAATTATTGCACTCCCGCCCTCTCCCTCCTAATTATCCTTTATTTGCCTCCAATGTTTTCCCATACCATCCCATTATTGATACAAAAATTAGAGATGCCCTCAAATCCATCCTTACATTCCTCAAGATTGACCTTAAGGGTCACGGATTCCACTCCTTCCGCAGGTCAGGGGCCACCCTTGCTTTTGATTGTCAGGTTCCACTTCAAAACATAATGGCACATGGACTATGGAAAAGTCCTTCTGTATGGACCTATCTTCAAAATGCCTCCACTTCGGCCTCCACAATTCCCTCAACTTTTGCCTCTCTTTTCCCTTCCTCTCCTTGATGGGGTTTGGGTCAGTTTTAAAATTTTACCAAATTTTTATCCTGTTTAACATGTGTATATATACAACTAACATGTAAAAAATAAATCTCCCAAATCTTTGTTTCACTGTATTTACAATAATGCTGACGAACCGGTATAATCACATGTTGACCTTTTGACCTCATTCCTGACCTTACTTTCACCTGGGTAGGTCATGACAATAACGCCTTGCTCTCTGATCTGTTGGAAACATATTTTGGACTGGGGCTATGGTCAGCTAGTTTATATTGTTGCTGATGAACTGGTATAATTACATATTGACCTTTAACCTCACTCCTGACCTTACTTTGACCTGGGTAGGTCATGACAATTACACCTTGTTCTCTGATCTGTTAATCATATTTTGGACTGGGGCTATGGTCGTTCACATTGTATCAGCTAGTTTATATTGTTAATATTTTTTCAGATCTGACCTTTGAGGCGAATTCCAGGTCACCTTCATGACCTTTTGTAACTTTAAACAGCTGAGACATATTGGGTCAAGATCAGGTCCAGTGTGGCAACTGCCTAAGATGAATGAGTGCTTCATGAATACTAGCTATTTGAGTTTTTATTTATTTGGTGTTTTACGTCACGCCTAGTACATTGGTTATATTGTGACAGGTAGTTGGAAGGGCAGAGGAAACCAGTACATACAGTTGGCCAAGGTTCTTTGTATGTAAACTGCTGATCACTGGCAAGCATTTACCAGCTTTCCCATCTCAGAGGTGAGAGGTGAGTGTGTTACCACTGCACCAACGTTTTTCCTTAAATCTTTAAGGTATTTACCACTGTCAAATAGCTTACATGATTGTTGAATTATGTCTGTATGTTTGTATATTAGCAAGATAGCAAAAAAAAAAAAAAATTAACAAATTTACATTAGATTTTTACAGAAGATGGGCCTTGTTCCAACATAGTGTAGCGTGCTAGTGGTCAGGTTGGCCTTATACGAGTCAGGAATTACTAATGAAAATGTGGGTTAACAAATAAACAATATTTATTTACAAATATACAAGTTTTACCAACAAAGTTGGGGCTGAATTGGCACACTTAAAGTTGATATGTTTAATAACAACTTAATATTCACACTAAATAGTTACTTGATATCAGATAAAACAATAATAATCAAAACAGGGAAGTCATATGCAGAAATATCAGTTATAGAAAAATATACTGGAGAACCACCTAAAGAAAATCACACCAGGAAACCTACTGCATGTGTATCACCCTTAGCATCTAGAACCTATACAATGTATCTGCCACATTAGTTCATGTATCACTAAGCACAAGTTCAGTACCTCATGTAACTTCAACAGGTTTTACCCCATTGGTTTCTCACATATCTGACACCTAGAACTGAAATGAAAAGAATGCACTGAACCAAAGATCTATAGTGGACATTCTATCAACAATGACAGCCCAACTAACAATAACAATACCTGCAGGTTTTACCCTGGCAGTATATCAACATACTACTGTAGTCATAGTTCATCCAACACTGTCCTGTAATAGAAACAAACTACTATTAATTATACACAGTTCCTAAAATCTGGCAAACTGCCTTCTTCCTGAAATATAAAGATTACATACTTAGATTAATTCAAAGTTCTGAAGAGCACTGAGACTATTAATTCATTATTGAAATACTCTCAGCTTTTACCCTAGAGAGTCCGACTTTATCTCAAATAAACACTAAACCTGCATTCTAAGCTCTACTAGAATACTAGTTATTCAGGTTTTACCCTGAAGTAAAATATAAGAGTCAGGTGTTACCCTGGCATCTTCAATGTTACCTCTGGCCAATTCAGCACAGACTGAAGGGTTACACCCCCTTATATACAGGAGGGTTTCCCACCAAAAGTTCTGTGTTTCCCTCCAAAACACTGATTTGTAACCTCAACCCTGATTGGATCAGAGCTTTAGTCTCTCCCCAGAAGTTGAGGAGACAACTTCCTGTTCACATAAACAATATCAACATGTGACAGTACAAGTACCCAAGTACACAATAAAATACAGGATAAATATTCACATAATTCAAGTAGGTAACCCATTTTATGATAATCCAACATAAATGATCTGAAATACAGGGTCATTTATACTTCATTATCGCCAACTACACAAATATAATATGTATAATAGTCGTCATCGGCCGTGGATACTACAATAGAACTGATTTAAATTTGGGAAAGATCTGCAATCAATTCTGGATTCCTAATTTTTATATGACTTTTTATCATTACTGTTAGAAGCAATAGTGAAGCTTTCAGGTTTTGGCAGAAGTATGTCTGAGTGCTATTGTTTCAAATGGTGCCAGCATGCAAAAGTGTAATAGTGTCTGACAGAGACAAAACAATTCTTTTGGACATATGTTTTAAATAACGGCTTACCTGTTCCACAACAAATAGGGAAAAATCCGCCTTTTGCTTCTTCAAGAAGGGAATAATGTTTCTTAGGAAAATCTTCAGTTGTTCTTCACGATCTCTTAGAACTACAATTAAGGCAATCTTCCATGTTGACACACATTCTGTGGATTTCCATGATCCCCCTGTTTCCACGTCAGGGTTTTCACTGTAAACTTTATCAAGGGTTGTTCTACCCAAAATTATAGGATAAGACAAATTGGTCTCTAAACATGGAAAAAGAAAAACATCATGTTTACAAATACTTGAATCTCACCAGGGAGATGGTAATAACAATTTTCTCCTCATACATTATATTGAAACTATTAATATTTAAATACTTAAATTATCAAGTGATTTTGTAGAAAACTTCAAGACACGCTACTCGGTAGAACTTATGCAGAGCAAGCCAGTAAAGTATAAAGATAACAAATTAAAAGATTACCCCACAATGTTGATAACATAACTTTTATCCACACAATGTATAGATCAAAGCTACTAACAGCGGGTAAGATATATATATATTTTTTATTCCCCAATGACCCTTAGTATGGACCAAAGTTGGAGTTGTAAGTATTGTGACAGGCCCTTAGCATTGCCACTTGTCGGAGATGAACTGACACAGAGGCGACAGTCAATGACTAGACCAGGTTAGCTAGGACGTCCGCTTACTATGGATAATAAGCATTACATATGTGTTAGCAAGTCATCCACAACCTTTCACTACATAAATAGAGGGGCATGGGTATTGTAACTGTGTCTGTTTCTTGGTGAATGTACATAACTCAATACCTAAACATCAGGACCATATATTCACAAAAGATGGGGAGTCTACCCATTGCTCAAAGATGATCTGAATCTGCTTTGGTTTCTAGAATCCTTTAATACTTTTTTGCCAATATCTGGTTGAGGCTTCGCAGGTGATGGTTTTCCCTTAGGTACTGCTTGTTGGAAACATATTTTCACATATTTTCTGCTGGTGCTTGTTGCATTAAAATCCATGCAGAATTGGAAATTTATTGTTAAGATTTAATGTTTTCTTGTTTATGTGTGCTTCTTACTATGGTTATTATCACAACTGATTTTTATCGCTTTGTCTTGGTAAATATGGTCTAATTACACTGCAGAAATAAAGTCTGAGCTGCTGATATGCTATAAAAAACAACACTTCTTTCGGAATAATTGTCAAGTATCAGTCTTGACCTACATGCGAGTCACATACAGATTTTATCAAATTTTAGCTTCCTTTGGGAATGTTATTTTTATATCTCACTTGTCAATTGTAAAGGCCACTGGGTGGACTCGACCAGACTCACTCTCGTACTATAGTGTGTGTCTACTTAAACAGGGACCAATTATATAGTTCCCCTGTCTTTTTCCAGGTGCTCGACATTTGCCTGTTTAAGGGTCATGAATTAGGATGACCTTTGACCTCCAAGTAAGTCAATTTCCTTTCCAGCCATCTTGGTTCCCAAACATAGTGGTTCAAATAAAATTGTAAGATATCAGTTGAAGTTTGAATCACCTTCCACTTGAGTTATTCTATAATCTAAATATTACAAATGCCGAATTTTTAATGGTCATTTACTACCTTTTACACACCTAAGAACAGGATTTTATGTGTGTTAGGGGGAATGTAATGGACAAGTGGAGTAGAGTAAGTCCATTATATCAGTGAAAGTTCCCTTCTTTATAGATCATCTGAAGTACAAACCTGAGGATTTTGTTTCTATTATAAAGACCAGTTTCATTTAGAGATGCATTTCATTTGCAATAAAATGTTACCTTTTTGCCACGCTGTGTTTTGTTTGCACACTATCGCTCTAGTTAATGTATAGCAAAAACATGCGTTCTGTGGAGTTTTTGGATTGTCTGCACACTTCCGGTCTTAATAATATAATTACTGCCGGACCATTATGGTGGACATAAAGGTAAAATAATCTAGTGATTTTCCTGTTTTATTAAGTTACAATATATGTTCAAATGACTGTGCCAAGGAATAAACTTTAAAGGAATTTTTGTTTAGCTTACCAGAATAACAGTTCCAATCCAGTATGCATTTTGTGTTAACATTTTCTTTGCTAATTTGGCTTGATGAGCAATTTCCTTCATTTGTACTTTCAGTTGTATTGGAAGAACCTAAAAATCTCAGATGCTTGTGAGATGTGAAGAATTTATTTCCAACAAAGAATTGTACCACCACAAAAAGTATGACAACAGTCTGCAAACACCATATATATTGGAATTTATGCATTTTTTATCAGAATATCCAGTGGTTGTTTTGTTGTGAATTCAACTTATCCCCAAGTAAGCCTTTTTTGACAATATTCTTGCATGTATAATGCTCCCTGTCATAGCTTGGATGATCTGAAAAATAAAATAAATTGTATTTCCTAAAAATGCCATCAGAATCCGCCCATAACTGTATGGGTTATTTTGGAAACAGACAAACAAACACACGTCCTCCAAAGCATATCCCCTTAGCAGAAATAATTCACAAATTTCATTCCAGTTGTGTTCAATTATGACAGGAAATAATATATTTATGAAAACCGCAATCAAAAACTGATTTAATTATAACATATATCATCGGAAACAAATATGAGAAAATATATGAAAGTATAGTACACTGCTTTGTGTCTTATGCATTGGATAATTCATATTTCTAAGTATATGTAGTATACCATATCTGATTTAACACCCATATGAAACTCACCCACTTGAACACAGTATTTTACTTTGTGGATCCTACCCTGAAAGATTGATTTTCAGTTATTGATATGGCCTTGGTTTAGGCTTCAGTTATCATGTTTGGAAAACAATCAAAAAGGAACATATTGAGTATAATGTAAATAAATATCATGAAAACCTTGAAGTTTGTTTAGACCATTAATTATATATATGCCCTACTATGCTAATTATTTTGTTTCATAATGTTAATTAGTAAATGTTTGGATAAGTATCAACAAACATGGAAGCAAAATGAAATATTTTCATTATCTCCTTGCAAGTGCAGTCATAAAGATTTTTACCTCCTCTAAGGAGATTATGTAAGTGATGGTATTTGTTTTCTTTTCTTATAAAAAATGGAAAAGTTGTGGATGGAACTTTCCTTTTTTTGTAAACAATTTCATTTATTTGTAAAAACTTTTCCGCCTGTTTCATTTCAGATAATTAAAAAAAAAGTGCCAACACTATATGTAGAAATAATCATATGTTTAATAAATATATATATCCCAAGACTTTTGAAAAGATCTCTAATTTTAAATTGAAAAAAATACCATACTTCTACAAATATAATTCTTAAAAATTAAAATAGATCTCTTGCATAGCAATAATTCTGTTGAAATTAATAATACTCATCTTGTGAACCAACTCACAGAAATACAGAGCCCAAATTCACAAATGCCCATATAAATAAGTGTATTGTTGAATTTAGGAAAAGAATGTGTTCATTCCCATATAACTGTACCTAAATTTTTAGTTTATTTTTTTCAGAGACATATTTCAAACATACTTTGGCCATTTTTAGGATGTATTATTAACAAGATCCAATGCAGACTCTAGTAGTAATAGATAGATCCATTATTGTGATCCGATTGTAAACCTACTTCCCGATTGGAAAAAAAATTTACGAATGGTAAAAGAGGTTTAAGATGGATTCCCAATCCCAAATTCTGATCAGGATCTCATAGTGATTAGAAGCACATTAGGATAATCTCAAACAGTTAAATGTTGTCATGAATTGTTTCTAATGGTCTCCGGAGCACTGCAAAGTACTAGAACTTCCAGACAAAGGGTAGTTTGCGATAGGTTTAAGATCCCATTTGAAAAGAGATCGAACTCTCAAAATGAGGGATTGTATTCCAACCAGGGAGACATCTCAATAATGGAACAGCCCTGTTATGGTATGTGCCATAATAGAGTTTAAAATTTTGACTATATCCAAGATAAATTTTTGTTATGGATCTAACGAAGAGACATAGTGGCTTTCACTGGGTCACTTTATCAGAGAAATGTATTAAATCAATGTAATGTATGTATAATTCAAGAAAAAACGTAGCTATTACGAGACCAACAAAACCACCTCAGGAAATACACACAAAGCCTTGTTATGCACGATGGGTTATATTTGATTTATATTGACACATTTTATGTGCAATAACTGGGGTTAAATATAGCCATTACACATGCTATGTAAAGGCCAGATCACACTGTTTGGAGGGGCCTACAAATTAACTGGCGAATATGAAGAATTCCTGCGAATTAGAAATCGTGGTACTTCGCCACAGAGAGGGCGGGAAAGTGTGGTCACGTGATGAAAATTCAAATATTAGAAGAATTACTGTGATCTGGCTACCATGGGCTACCATCATCTTTATCCTGGTGAAGATCATGGTGCGATATTCCCATTACCTGGCCGGGAATATCTTACTTGTCTACTTGAAGAACATTGAGGAACATGTAACAAATTTTGTACAGGCACCTACGAATTAATGTGAAGTCTTGCAAATCCTCTGAGATATTTTTGGTGTCAGCCAAGAACATGGTAGTGGGTCGGGGAATATGTGACAAGCCTATGACAAGGAGGAAGAACGTGCTGAGAAGACTGACGACCAATTCCTGGACAACGCCGATTCCTATATAAACCCCTTGGATCATCTGGATTCATTTCATTTTTTTATCAGACGTTGGACACTATGGATCTCCAGAGACTCAAACTATTGCAGCAAATGTATGAGGCTCATCGTTTAAATCAACAGAATCAAATTATGGCGGCCCAGATACTGGTTGACAGACAGAGAAGGTGCCGACCAAGGCCCAGGAGGTATTGGGTGAAGCCCTGGGTCTTCGGGAGGCTGGACTATGGTCACTATGATAGATTGATGAGGCAGCTTGAGGCTGAGGATGTGGTGTTATTCAGGAATTTTGACAGGATGGACCCAGCCATGTTCAGAGAGGTCTTGCAGAGGGTGGGGTCCAGAATTGAGAAATATGACATATGGTACAGGCAGTCCATCATCCCAGGATGCAGACTTGCCATCACACTTCATTTCTTGGCCACAGGAGAGAAGTACAGGAGTCTGATGTTTGGCTTCAGGGTAGCACACAACACCATTTCAGTCATTGTAAGACAGACTTGTGAGGCCATCCTTGCAGAATATGGTGACAAAATCCTGCAGTGTCCCCGTACCAGTGATGCCTGGAGGCAGGTAGCAGCCGAATTTTCTTCCAGATGGAATTTCCACCACACCCTGGGGCCATAGATGGCAAGCATGTGGCAATCAGGTGTCCCAAGAATGATGGCTCCCTCTATTACAACTACAAGGCCTTTCATTCAGTCATACTTCTGGCTCTAGTGGATGCCAAGTACAAGTTTCTGTGGGTGGATGTTGGCACCAATGGCTCTATCTTCTGATGCCCAGATATTCAATGATTTGAATGACTGTGATTTGCACTCGGGCATTGTTGATGGCACCTTGGATATACCTGTTGCAGAGCCACTGCCTGGTGATGATCGTGATATGCCATATTTTCTCCTTGGGGATGATGATTTTTCCCTGAGGACCTGGTTGATGAAGCCGTTTAGTGCCAGAGGACTGCCTGACGAGTAGAGGATCTTTAACTATAGTCTGTCTCGTGCCAGAAGGGTGGTGGAGAATGCCTTTGGCATCATGGCCAACAGATTTGGTTGTCTTCTCACCACCATGAGTCAGAATCCAGTAACCGTTACCTCTATTGTATTAGCATGTTGCATGTTGCACAACATCATGAGACTCAGGTATCCAGGTATCCACCAGGGGATAGCAGATGAGGAAGATGACAACCACAGAGTTATCCCAGGACAGTGGAGGCAAGGTGCTTGCTTGCAGGACATTGGGGAAGTGGCTGGTGGCAACAGGGATATACAGGTTGCCAAGAGACAGAGACTGTATTTGAAGCATTATTATAATGCTCCAGTAGGGGCCACGGCATGACAAAGGGACGTAATTTGAGACTTTCGCATAGGCCAAGGACATTTGTTACTTGTCTATACATATGTCATTGACTGTATTATCTGCAGTAATTTTATTATTCAGTGCTATATCATTATCTGTGCTACTTTGTGTATTGGGCATTATACACTGGCTATAGTTCTTGTGTATTACAATAAAGTTATTGTCATAATACCTTTTAGTTGGGAATTGTCTTGTTGTCAATGTCAAAGAGGTCAAATTGAACACATACCAAAAAACCAAAGCAAGTAAATGGTTCAACACTGAACAGTTCACACTGAACCATTTACATCTGAACTACCAAAGGCCAAACTAGGTCACAGAGATTGTCAAGGCATTGAAGGTCACTAATCTAAACAGATCAAAGGTCAAAACTCTATGCAACAAAAACCACCTGCCTTGAATTAAAAGCCAAATGAAATCCAAGAATGGCTATATGCAAATTTTAACATTGGCCAAGTGCTAAAATTTGTCTATATCCCATTTATGGATTTCATTCTACAATTGTGCAAGTTCAACAGCGACTAGGTCATATTGGGTCATGTTATATATGCCTTGCAAACCACTAGGCACTTTGGATCATCCCTGCCAAGATTTGACACCAAGTTTTAGACCATTATGTTAATTTAGTGTGTTTTGAACAAAAGAAAAACAAGCAATATAATGAAAACTTCTATTGTATCAACAATGTCAAAAAGTACATATCACAACAAGTAGTACATAGTAGTGCCAGTGTCACAAAGCTCTAATTGAGGTCCAGTAAAAGAAATCAAGACATATACCAATATGTGAGAAATATATTTAACAAAAAAAATAAGGCAGTAAATTTAACACATAAACATACACAATTCAGATGTCACACACATCACACTCAGTCATACCAACATGGAACGTGTATTACAAACATATACACTAAATATAAATACAATGATTAAAGATTATAATAACACAATTATCCAGTCTATAGTTATATATAATGGCTAGTCTATGATTTTTGTCAACACAAAGTTAAAGTTGTCAGCACAAACAACCAGCGCATCAATACCAGCAGAACACAGCTTCCTTCTTACTCATAATTTGTGTTACAGAAACAGCTTCCACACAAAACCACATAAAAGAACCAGCTGAAATAAAAATACAACAGCAAATGAAGGTATATTCAACTAGTTTGAATAACATGCAAAACATGAATATGGATTTTATTAATGTATATATGTGAAACATTTGAATTTATTGTGCAACATATATGTACATGACATATGTGTATTAAATGTGTTGTTTATATCTGTTTATTGAAATTATAGAGTTTATGTCTTATTGAACACTTTATACTAGTATTTAACTGTATTTAATCAATTGTTTTATAAAATATTCATGAAAGAATTACCACAGCTGCTGGTTCAAAAATAATGTATAGAGAACTTGATCAGCACCAAAAGTATTATAACACAGAGTTTTCCATGTTTCTTGGTCAGCACCAAAAGAAAAACTGAACTCACACATATTAAACTGGCCACAAACATCCAAGTGTGTGTTGAAATCAACAAGCACAGATCAAAGCATAAGTGTGTGTGCATTGAAGTGAACCCAAATGCCATTAACACATATTAACCAAAAGACCTGCAGAAAACACTATCACACTTCTATATGTACACACCAAACATGTTGTAAATATAATAAATTGTGCCCCTATAAACATAGGCCACAGTAACTTTGTGACAGCCAGAGACACCTAGAATTATATTATTACCAACTAAAAAGTACAGAAATTACATGTCACAGACATGTGCACGCACATAGCATAATAATACAGGCCACAGTTGGCAAAACTCACATCATGAGTTGAAACTGACAAAGTAAAACTTGGTTAATATACAGGCCACAGTTGGCACCACTCACATCATGAGTTGAAATTGGCAAAGTAAAATTGGTTTATTATACGCAGACCACTAATAAAATACTATAGTCCAGACTTGAAACAACTCACAACACGAGTTATGAAGTAAAACTTGGTTGACTACACGCAGACCACTAAAAAAATATTGTTATGCCTGTAATAACAAAGTTATGTTTAAAACCTTAGAAAATCATTTCAAGACTGTCACTGTGACATGTTAAGACTATAACATAAATATTTAAATACTATTATAAAATGATATTCACACAATGAAAAAGTTATATGAAAAGTATTACATAATTATTTAAAGGCTCTAACATAATTACTTTAATTACTTTACTATTATACACCTGTTTACTAATTACTTTTCACATGTCAGAAAATTATTTATAAAATGTCACATAAATATGTTTAAGCAATAAAGTTAAGAAAGTTGTTAAAGTTAAGAACCTTGAGAATCATCCTGGTTAATTAAAGTCATAGGTGTCATGGGTGTTGAAGGCACATTAGAAATACCAGCAAATGATGCATTTAAATCAGACAAATTCAGATCAGAGAGTCCTATTGTCCTACCCTCAGTGTCTGTGATGACAAACTTGGTGCCTGAGCCACCGGATGATGATCCTGCTGACTGTCCTGAGGTACTGGGCACTGATGGAGTCTGGAAAATGACAGTGGTCTAACCTGGGTGTCTGAAGCTTGAGGCACTGGAGTGGAGGAGGCCACAGCTGCGGGTGCTGGTACAGGTGGAGGAGGCATCTGTGTAATAGTAAACTGCTGTTGCTGCTGCTGTTGGAATATAAGTTTCTGCTGCTGTAGCTGCTGCAGCTTCATCTGCTACTGCATACTGTCCAACTGCTTCTGCCTGTCATTCAGCTGCTTCTGTCTGTTGTCCAGCTGCTTCTCCTTGTCTTGCTCCTGCCTCTGGACGTCCCTCTGTGCCAACAGCTTGGATTCTTTGAGAGTCTGGTTGAGGAGGTCCATACTCCTCATCTGGTAGGTTGGCCAGAGGTCCTCGTGTATCTTGCCCATGGCACTGGACATCAAGCCAGCCCAAGCAGTCCTGTCATTGGTCTGAGCCTCCATGGATGTCAAGAGTCTCTCCAGCATGTCAGACATCTGGGCACTGTTGTCGCACTGTTCACACATCCTGTCCAGGAACTCTGACTCAGTACTGGCACTTCTCCTAGTATTCTTCCTGGCTGTTGTAGTGGAGAGGCTGAGAGGTGGAGGAGGGGTGCAACAAACTCTCGGTTCACCCAGGGATCCTGACTCGACAGGTTCGTCCGCTGGACCGAAGTCTGTGGAAAGGTGTGAAGACATGGTGGCAGTGGCAGAAGACGCAGAGGCAGATGAGGTTGAGGCAGAGGCAGTGGTGGCAAATGCGGAGGTAGAGGAGGCGGAACTGGCAGGGGCAGCAGTTGCAGATGCAGATGCGGTAGAAGCTGGCTTAAGCTGAAAAATACAAACACAAATGGTAAGCATATGTCAAGAAACACTTCAGGTAGGTACTTACAGCTGTGAAGAAGCAACTTTTGTCTCGCTACATAAAAATATTTAACATATCTTGTCAACACCATTCAGTTACAGCTACGTTGGTAATAATTATTCAAAATATTCAAAACCAACATCTGTATACTAAGGTAGGTACACCATTCACAAAACCATTCTGTTACAGCTACATTAGTAATAGTTATTCAAAATATTCAAAACCAACATCTGCATACCAAGGTAAGTGAGACAGTCAGAATGTACTTACATTGCAGGACTGCCTGGAGGGGACTCTGGTCATCCAAGAAGCTGAAGGACCCAGGATCCAGGAGTCCCTGTCTGTATATTCTCTGGCCCCATCACCGGATTTATTGGAGGTAAGTTTTCCATACCTGGTCCGCATGCCCTTGAACCAGACCTTAAGGTCGATGGCTGCAAAAACAAGAGCAAACAAGAAAACACTAGGTATGTTGATATTATAACAATGAGTTATATTTAGCTGAAAGAAATTATCAAAGACTATGAAACAGCCAAGCATGTCTGGAAAAAGTAATTCTAAAACATAGGTTACATTTGATGTGTCATCTGCAAATGTGTGAAACCAGGTAGGTCACAATGTCGTTTGTTATAAATTACAAAATAACACATAATAAAAGTATTAAAATTCAAGACTCACAAAATTTACACGGTAATCTACACAAACTACCTCAAGCAAAATGAAAATTATTACATGATCAGCAAAAACATTCAAAGGGTAATAGCATAAGTGAACTCACCTTCCATGCCCATGGCCCTGGCCTGGATGGCCCAAGCAGCCTCCTTGCGGTTCATATCCCTGTACTCCTTCTTGCCTTTGTTGTACATTTCAGGATGGTTCTTGAGCCACTGGGCCATCTCATCCTCCTGGGCATCTGTCATCCTCACCAGCCTCTTCTTCTTGTACCTTCCATGGGTGGGCTCCTCTGACTCCTCTGTGTCCTCTGGCTGGGTTGGCTGGGTGGCTGGATCCCCAGGGTTTGATGCTTGTGTGTCAGGCAATTCATCCGGCTGTTCAGCCTGGTCTGAAGATTCCATCTGAGACAGAGTGACCCTCTTTCTCTTTCCTAGTCCCGGTCTCTTCACCATATTTCTAGTCTTAGAAATATTTCCAAAAATATATTCAAAGTTTTTCAATGTGAAGAAAGTTTTTCAAAAAAAGAAAAATTCGCAAGTGATGCAAATTGTTCACGAGGCCCTCCTTTTACAGTCTCTAGCCAGTTTGTCATAGACCACAAATATTGTAGCTGATTGGTAGCCAGTTCTTCGAATGTGAGGCCAGTTCGCGAATCAGCGACGATCTACTCCGATGTTCGCTGCTGATTGGCTGAGAATAGTGGCAAATATCTCCAGGGCCTCGTGGCATATTTTTCGGGGGCGATGATGGATGGCTTCCTTACTGCAAATGTCATCACATATTCTTCCTCTTTCACACGACAATCTTCAAAGCAAAATTGAAGAATAGTGACAAACAATGAAGAAGCCTGCCACGAAGCGATGAACCGGCCTACACATAGGCTACGCATTCTACGAGGCCACTACCATCTGTGAAGAATTGCTAAGAACTGGACGAAGGACGGTGATAGTTATGAACAGTTTGAAACTGTCGATCCATGCAGAATAATGGAGAACAGTGAAGATGGACCAAGAACCCAATACGAAAGGTGAAGATTTTCAGGATCGTGCATATTCGCCGGTAAACATCGCCACAGTGTGACTTGGCTATTAGGGAGGTGCCTGGATCTGGACTGGGTTGTATGTATAATTTACCTGACAGCTGACGTCTGGATGCTGCAGCTTTATTATTACCTTTCTGGATCCTCTTGAGAGGATTAGTAACTGAACTATGGTCTATATGGCAGACGTTCTTGTTGCTTCCTGGGGAATTCTGTCCTTTGTTAATTTCATTTGGATTGAGCCCCCTCTCCGATTTTTAACTTGGGCTGACGTCTAATCAGGATTTCTGGATCTTTGATGGACCTGGATCAAGTTTCCATAGGACTATCGGAACTAGCTCTCATGTATAGCAGATGTCACAGTTTTTTTTGTGTATCTTCATTTAAGTACACTTGTTTCATTACTTCTATTGTATTACTACTGACTTCAGTTGTATGCTTTCTTCACTTGTATGTGTACATTATGATCAAGTTACAGTTTTATGGCTTGGTGCTGTTGTTTGCCTCTCAAGCAATAAATCATTTTTACTATTACAAAAAGGATCATTGTTTTACTTTATGAAGATAAAATTGTATGTTGTATGATCTGACGTTTGATATATATTTCGTTGCTGTCAATGATACTTATTTACTAACTTGGTCAGTAATCTGCTTATTGTGTTTTTAATGTTGGTATATTATCCCTTATGTTACCTTATTCCATTATTTATCTATGCAGCTTTCTTTCAAGGTATTCAATTGAACCTGACTATTTTGGGTAGTTGCATTTGCACATTCATGAATTTTAGTAAATCCCTTTACTCCTTCTGTGAGTTACATATAACTGTCTGAGCTGCTTTTAGGCACCTGGACTTTTAATTACTGTTTACTGTGTGGGGCAATTAGCTTTGCTCACTTGTACTCCTCTTCGGAGTTTTCCTGATATTTTTTTACTACTTGATGTTTGACCTTGTTAAGTACTTGGGTCATTTTTCCTTTGATCAGGGGTTTATTGTTTCACTCTTTACCAATCACTAGGCAGTAATTTAGATTATGGCCCTCTCTGAACGGCTGCTGTCAATCAGTATCCTTCTGGTAAATAGCTTTGTTGGGCATATGGTATGCATATTTAATATTTTCATACTTTAAAAACATAATTTAGACATATTGTTGTTTTATTGTGTGAAGAATAATAATGTACCAATTACAAAATATTTTAATCCCTTTGTGTCTTTTCTATGGGACTGAGCAACAGCTATGTAAAATAACACAGATACAGTAAAATCCTTGAAATAAGAAGTTAATGGCTTGTTCACAAGTGCACGATAACCAAAAAAACCAACCTGTATGGCCATTCCACCATTCCCCCACCATACCCTTGGTGTGTTCACATCAGTTCAGTATGTGAGAGTTCATGGTAGGTTTTTCAAAAATTTAAAAATTTGCTTTGTGCTGGAAATGTGGTCTACACTGTGGCAAAAACACCCTACCCAAATATAAGTCTAGACTTATGTAAACTAATGAAACCAAATAAATACTACTAAAACACAAAACCCATTGAGTACGAAATGGGCCCAGATGAGTTAAATATTTTTGGCTTGTATGTAGTTCATAAAGCCACTACTGAACTGTGTGAACTAGGTGTCATGGATTCGCATTGATAGTGCTGATACTACTTTTGGCACAAATATTAGTAACTTGCATTAAGGTGGGGTTTTATATGCTTTAAACCAGCTAAGCTGGGCTTTTATTTGTGAAGAGATATAAATATTACAATAACGTATAGAGGAGTTATAATATTAAAGATTACAGATTTTAATAATAATACTTCAGAATACCATACTAATGTAAACGTACTTGCACCAACATTTTTTGTCAGAATATTGATCACTTTATAGTTGTATTTCTACCAATAATAGGGATACTGTATGATCATGCAGGTTGAATGGTGTCAAAAGATCCACAAAGCACTGTGAAAGTTTAACCCTATTCATACCGACATATTTTACAACCTATTCATACTGTGTATATTTTTCAGGATTTTCCAATAAAAGTTAAATTTTTGAGTAAAACATTTATTTTGTTAATGATATTAAAGTTAGTGGATGTAAAATAAGACTTTTTACATGGATTAACCTGGTATTACTAATCAAATATCAGAACAATAATGCATATGTAGAAGGAAAATTCATAGTTTGGGGCAGTAACCTTGGGAATTGTGTATACATATACCTATTGGGTAATTTATATGTTCTTGAGGTTACAGAAGTGAAAAAGGTTTCTTTACATTAATTACAAGTTTTTATATACCTACTGGTAAATAAAAATAACTGTGTTAGGAATAATTATTTATGTTACTGCAATACAGTAGACATGAAAATATAGCCATGCTAAAACCAGTTCTTATCTTAATAACACATAAACTGTGAATTTACTCCGATGTTCACTGCTGATTGGCTGAGAATAGTGGCAAATATCTCCAGGGCCTCGCGGCATATTTTTCGGGGGCGATGATGGATGGCTTGCTTACTGCGAATATCATCGAATATTCTTCCTCTTTCACACGACAATCTTCAAAGCAAAATTGAAGAATAGTGACAAACAATGAAGAAGCCTGCCACGAAGCGATGAACCGGCCTACACATAGGCTACGCATTTTACAAGGCCACTACCATCTGTGAAGAATTGCTAAGAACTGGATGAAGGACGGCGATAGTTTTGAACAGTTTGAAACTGTCGATCCATGCAGAATAATGGAGAACAGTGAAGATGGACCAAGAACCTAATATGAAAGGTGAAGATTTTCAGGATCGCGCATATTCGCTGGTAAACATCACCACAGTGTGACTTGGCTATTAGGAAGGTGCCTGGATCTGGACTGGGTTGTACGTATAATTTACCTGACAGCTGACGTCTGGATGCTGCATCTTCATTATTACCTTTCTGGATCCTCTTGAGAGGATTAGTAACTGAACTATGGTCTATATGGCAGATGTTCTTCTTGCTTCCTGGGGAATTTTGTCCTTTGTTAATTTCATTTGGATTGAGCCCCCTCTTCGTTTTTTAACTTGGGCTGACGTCTAATCAGGATTTCTGGATCTTTGATGGACCTGGATCAAGTTTCCATAGGACTATCAGAACTAGCTCTCATGTTTTGCAGATGTCACAGTTTTTTTTGTGTATCTTCATTTAAGTACACTTGTTTCATTACTTCTATTGTATTACTACTGACTTCAGTTGTATGCTTTCTTCACTTGTATGTGTACATTATGATCAAGTTACAGTTTTATGGCTTGGTGCTGTTGTTTGCCTCTCAAGCAATAAATCATTTTTACTATTACAAAAAGGATAATTGTTTTACTTTATGAAGATAAAATTGTATGTTGTATGATCTGACGTTTGATATATTTTTTGTTGCTGTCAATGATACTTATTTACTAACTTGGTCAGTAACTTTAATCTGCTTATTGTGTTTTTAATGTTGGTATATTATCCCTTATGTTACCTTATTCCATTATTTATCTATGCAGCTTTCTTTCATGGTATTCGATTGAACCTGACTATTTTGGGTAGTTGCATTTGCACATTCATGAATTTTTAGTAAATCACTTTACTCCTTCTGTGAGTTGCAAAGAACTGTCTGAGCTGCTTTTAGGCACCTGGACTTTTAATTACTGTTTACTGTGTGGGGCAATTAGCTTTGCCTACTTGTACTCCTCTTCGGAGTTTTCCTGATATTTTTTTACTACTTGATGTTTGACCTTGTTAAGTACTTGGGTCATTTTTCCTTTGATCAGGGGTTTATTTTTTCACTCTTTACCAATCGCTAGGAAGTAATTTAGATTATGGCCCTCTCTGAACGGCTGCTGTCAATCAGTATCCTTCTGGTAAATAGCTTTGTTGGGCATATGGTATGCATATTTAATATTTTCATACTTTAAAAACATAATTTAGACATATTGTTGTTTTTATTGTGTGAAGAATAATAATGTACCAATTACAAAATATTTTAATCCCTTTGTGTCTTTGTTAGGGGACTGAGCAACGTTATGTAAAATAACACAGATACAGTAAAATCCTTGAAATAAGAAGTTAATGGCTTGTTCACAAGTGCACGATAACCAAAAAAACCAACCTGTATGGCCATTCCACCATTCCCCCACCATACCCTTGGTGTGTTCATATCAGTTCAGTATGTGAGAGTTCATGGTAGGTTTTTCAAAAATTTAAAAATTTGCTTTGTGCTGGAAATGTGGTCTACACTGTGGCAAAAACACCCTACCCAAATATAAGTCTAGACTTATGTAAACTTATGAAACCAAATAAATACTACTAAAACACAAAACCTATTGAGTACAAAATGGGCCCAGATGAGTTAAATATTTTTGGATTGTATGTAGCTCATAAAGCCACTACTGAACTGTGTGAACTAGGTGTCATGGATTCGCATTGATAGTACTGATACTACTTTTGGCACAAATATTAGTAACTTGCATTAAGGTGGGATTTTATATGCTTTAAACCAGCTAAGCTGGGCTTTTATTTATGAAGAGATATAAATATTACAATAACGGATAGAGGAGTTATAATATTAAAGAGTACAGATTTTAATAATAATACTTCAGAATACCATACTAATGTAAACATACTTGCACCAACATTTTTTGTCAGAATATTGATCACTTTATAGCTGTATTTCTACCAATAATAGGGATACTGTATGATCATGCAGGTTGAATGGTGTCAAAAGATCCACAAAGCACTGTGAAAGTTTAACCCTATTCATACCGACATATTTTACAACCTATTCATACTGTGTATATTTTTCAGGATTTTCCAATAAAAGTTAAATTTTTGAGTAAAACATTTATTTTGTTAATGATATTAAAGTTAGTGGATGTAAAACAAGACTTTTTACATGGATTAACCTGGTATTACTAATCAAATATCAGAACAATAATGCATATGTAGAAGGAAAATTCATAGTTTGGGGCAGTAACCTTGGGAATTGTGTATACATATACCTATTGGGTAATTTATATGTTCTTGAGGTTACAGAAGTGAAAAAGGTTTCTTTACATTAATTACATGTTTTTATATACCTACTGGTAAATAAAAATAACTGTGTTAGGAATAATTATTTACATTACTGCCATACAGTAGACATGAAAATATAGCCATGCTAAAACCAGTTCTTATCTTAACACATAAACTGTGAATTTACTCCGATGTTCACTGCTGATTGGCTGAGAATAGTGGCAAATATCTCCAGGGCCTCGTGGCATATTTTTCGGGGGCAATGATGGATGGCTTCCTTACTGCGAATATCATAGCATATTCTTCCTCTTTCACATGACAATCTTCAAAGCCAAATTGAAGAATAGTGACAAACAATGAAGAAGCCTGCCATGAAGCGATGAACCGGCCTACACATAGGCTACGCATTGTACGAGGCCACTACCATCTGTGAAGAATTGCTAAGAACTGGACAAAGGACGGCGATAGTTTTGAACAGTTTGAAACTGTCGATCCATGCAGAATAATGGAGAACAGTGAAGATGGACCAAGAACCCAATACGAAAGGTGAAGATTTTCAGGATCGCGCATATTCGCTGGTAAACATCGCCACAGTGTGACTTGGCTATTAGGAATCTGGACTGGGTTGTACGTATAATTTACCTGACAGCTGACATCTGGATGCTGCAGTTTCATTATTACCTTTCTGGATCCTCTTGAGAGGATTAGTAACTGAACTATGGTCTATATGGCAGATGTTCTTCTTGCTTCCTGGGGAATTCTGTCCTTTGTTAATTTCATTTGGATTGAGCCCCCTCTTCGTTTTTTAACTTGGGCTGACGTCTAATCAGGATTTCTGGATCTTTGATGGACCTGGATCAAGTTTCCATAGGACTATCAGAACTAGCTCTCATGTATAGCAGATGTCACAGTTTTTTTGTGTATCTTCATTTAAGTACACTTGTTTCATTACTTCTATTGTATTACTACTGACTTCAGTTGTATGCTTTCTTCACTTGTATGTGTACATTATGATCAAGTTACAGTTTTATGGCTTGGTGCTGTTGTTTGCCTCTCAAGCAATAAATCATTTTTACTATTACAAAAAGGATAATTGTTTTACTTTATGAAGATAAAATTGTATGTTGTATGATCTGACGTTTGATATATTTTTTGTTGCTGTCAATGATACTTATTTACTAACTTGGTCAGTAACTTTAATCTGCTTATTGTGTTTTTAATGTTGGTATATTATCCCTTATGTTACCTTATTCCATTATTTATCTATGCAGCTTTCTTTCATGGTATTCGATTGAACCTGACTATTTTGGGTAGTTGCATTTGCACATTCATGAATTTTTAGTAAATCACTTTACTCCTTCTGTGAGTTGCATATAACTGTCTGAGCTGCTTTTAGGCACCTGGACTTTTAATTACTGTTTACTGTGTGGGGCAATTAGCTTTGCCTACTTGTACTCCTCTTCGGAGTTTTCCTGATATTTTTTTACTACTGGATGTTTGACCTTGTTAAATACTTGGGTCATTTTTCCTTTGATCAGGGGTTTATTGTTTCACTCTTTACCAATCACTAGGCAGTAATTTAGATTATGGCCCTCTCTGAATGGCTGCTGTCAATCAGTATCCTTCTGGTAAATAGCTTTGTTGGGCATATGGTATGCATATTTAATATTTTCATACTTTAAAAACATAATTTAGACATATTGTTGTTTTTATTGTGTGAAGAATAATAATGTACCAATTACAAAATATTTTAATCCCTTTGTGTCTTTGTTAGGGGGCTGAGCAACGGTTATGTAAAATAACACAGATACAGTAAAATCCTTGAAATAAGAAGTTAATGGCTTGTTCACAAGTGCACGATAACCAAAAAAACCAACCTGTATGGCCATTCCACCATTCCCCCACCATACCCTTGGTGTGTTCATATCAGTTCAGTATGTGAGAGTTCATGGTAGGTTTTTCAAAAATTTAAAAATTTGCTTTGTGCTGGAAATGTGGTCTACACTGTGGCAAAAACACCCTACCCAAATATAAGTCTAGACTTATGTAAACTTATGAAACCAAATAAATACTACTAAAACACAAAACCTATTGAGTACAAAATGGGCCCAGATGAGTTAAATATTTTTGGATTGTATGTAGCTCATAAAGCCACTACTGAACTGTGTGAACTAGGTGTCATGGATTTGCATTGATAGTGCTGATACTACTTTTGGCACAAATATTAGTAACTTGCATTAAGGTGGGGTTTTATATGCTTTAAACCAGCTAAGCTGGGCTTTTATTTATGAAGAGATATAAATATTACAATAACGGATAGAGGAGTTATAATATTAAAGATTACAGATTTTAATAATAATACTTCAGAATACCATACTAATGTAAACATACTTGCACCAACATTTTTTGTCAGAATATTGATCACTTTATAGCTGTATTTCTAACAATAACAGGGATACTGTATGATCATGCAGGTTGAATGGTGTCAAAAGATCCACAAAGCACTGTGAAAGTTTAACCCTATTCATACCAACATATTTTACAACCTATTCATACTGTGTATATTTTTCAGGATTTTCCAATAAAAGTTAAATTTTTGAGTAAAACATTTATTTTGTTAATGATATTAAAGTTAGTGGATGTAAAATAAGACTTTTTACATGGATTAACCTGGTATTACTAATCAAATATCAGAACAATAATGCATATGTAGAAGGAAAATTCATAGTTTGGGGCAGTAACCTTGGGAGTTGTGTATACATATACCTATTGGGTAAGTTATATGTTCTTGAGGTTACAGAAGTGAAAAAGGTTTCTTTACATTAATTACAAGTTTTTATATACCTACTGGTAAATAAAAATAACTGTGTTAGGAATAATTATTTACGTTACTGCAATACAGTAGACATGAAAATATAGCCATGCTAAAACCAGTTCTTATCTTAATAACAATAGTGGCAAATATCTCCAGGACCTCGCGGCATATTTTTTGGGGGCGATGATGGATGGCTTCCTTACTGCGAATATCATCGCATATTCTTCCTCTTTCACACGACAATCTTCAAAGCAAAATTGAAGAATAGTGACAAACAATGAAGAAGCCTGCCACGCAGCGATGAACCGGCCTACACATAGGCTACACATTCTACGAGGCCACTACCATCTGTGAAGAATTGCTAAGAACTGGACGAAGGACGGCGATAGTTTGAACAGTTCGAAACTGTCGATCCATGCAGAATAATGGAGAACAGTGAAGATGGACCAAGAACCCAATACGAAAGGTGAAGATTTTCAGGATCGCGCATATTCGCTGGTAAACATCGCCACAGTGTGACTTGGCTATTAGGAAGTTGCCTGGATCTGAACTGGGTTGTACGTATAATTTACCTGACAGCTGACGTCTGGATGCTGCAGCTTCATTATTACCTTTCTGGATCCTCTTGAGAGGATTAGTAACTGAACTATGGTCTATATGGCAGACGTTCTTGTTGCTTCCTGGGGAATTCTGTCCTTTGTTAATTTCATTTGGATTGAGCCCCCTCTTCATTTTTTAACTTGGGCTGACGTCTAATCAGGATTTCTGGATCTTTGATGAACCTGGATCAAGTTTCCATAGGACTATCGGAACTAGCTCTCATGTATAGCAGATGTCACAGTTTTTTTTTGTGTATCTTCATTTAAGTACACTTGTTTCATTACTTCTATTGTATTACTACTGACTTCAGTTGTATGCTTTCTTCACTTGTATGTGTACATTATGATCAAGTTACAGTTTTATGGCTTGGTGCTGTTGTTTGCCTCTCAAGTAATAATTCATTTTTACTATTACAAAAAGGATAATTGTTTTACTTTATGAAGATAAAATTGTATGTTATATGATCTGACGTTTGATATATTTTTCGTTGCTGTCAATGATACTTATTTACTAACTTGGCAGTAACTTTAATCTGCTTATTGTGTTTTTAATGTTGGTATATTATCCCTTATGTTACCTTATTCCATTATTTATCTATGCAGCTTTCTTTCATGGTATTCGATTGAACCTGACTATTTTGGGTAGTTGCATTTGCACATTCATGAATTTTTAGTAAATCACTTTTCTCCTTCTGTGAGTTGCATATAACTGTCTAAGCTGCTTTTAGGCACCTGGACTTTTAATTACTGTTTACTGTGTGGGGCAATTAGCTTTGCTCACTTGTACTCCTCTTCGGAGTTTTCCTGATATTTTTTTACTATTTGATGTTTGACCTTGTTAAGTACTTAGGTCATTTTTCCTTTGATCAGGGGTTTATTTTTTCACTCTTTACCAATCACTAGGCAGTAATTTAGATTATGGCCCTCTCTGAACGGCTGCTGTCAATCAGTATCCTTCTGGTAAATAGCTTTGTTGGGCATATGGTATGCATATTTAATATTTTCATACTTTAAAAACATAATTTAGACATATTGTTGTTTTTATTGTGTGAAGAATATTAATGTACCAATTATAAATTATTTTAATCCCTTTGTGTCTTTGTTATGGGACTGGGCAACGGTTATGTAAAATAACACAGATACAGTAAAATCCTTGAAATAAGAAGTTAATGGCTTGTTCACAAGTGCACGATAGCCAAAAAAACCAACCTGTATGGCCATTCCACCATTCCCCCACCATACCCTTGGTGTGTTCATATCAGTTCAGTATGTGAGAGTTCATGGTAGGTTTTTCAAAAATTTAAAAATTTGCTTTGTGCTGGAAATGTGGTCTACACTGTGGCAAAAACACCCTATCCAAATATAAGTCTAGATTTATGTAAACTTATGAAACCAAATAAATACTACTAAAACACAAAACCTATTGAGTACGAAATGGGCCCAGATGAGTTAAATATTTTTGGATTGTATGTAGCTCATAAAGCCACTACTGAACTGTGTGAACTAGGTGTCATGGATTTGCATTGATAGTGCTGATACTACTTTTGGCACAAATATAAGTAACTTGCATTGAGGTGGGGTTTTATATTCTTCAAACCAGCTAAGCTGGGCTTTTATTTATGAAGAGATATAAATATTACAATAACGGATAGAGGAGTTATAATATTAAAGAGTACAGATTTTAATAATAATACTTCAGAATACCATACTAATGTAAACATACTTGCACCAACATTTTTTGTCAGAATATTGATCACTTTATAGCTGTATTTCTACCAATAATAGGGATACTGTATGATCATGCAGGTTGAATGGTGTCAAAAGATCCACAAAGCACTGTGAAAGTTTAACCCTATTCATACCGACATATTTTACAACCTATTCATACTGTGTATATTTTTCAGGATTTTCCAATAAAAGTTAAATTTTTGAGTAAAACATTTATTTTGTTAATGATATTAAAGTTAGTGGATGTAAAATAAGACTTTTTACATGGATTAACCTGGTATTACTAATCAAATATCAGAACAATAATGCATATGTAGAAGGAAAATTCATAGTTTGGGGCAGTAACCTTGGGAATTGTGTATACATATACCTATTGGGTAAGTTGTATGTTCTTGAGGTTACAGAAGTGAAAAAGGTTTCTTTACATTAATTACATGTTTTTATATACCTACTGGTAAATAAAAATAAATGTGTTAGGAATAATTATTTACGTTACTGCAATACAGTAGACATGAAAATATAGCCATGCTAAAACCAGTTCTTATCTTAATAACATATAAACTGTGAATTTACTTTTGAAAACTCATTTGTTGAATGACAAAAGGCATAGATTTACTATCATGTATGATTTTGAACATTATGGAGAACTCATTTATTAATTTAGACATAATGAAGAACTACACTGAAGAATATTTTGTTCGGAGCATAGTGCATTGCTGCAGTTGAACATGGACAGCTGATTACCCTGTTCAATTCAAAGCAGCAAAATTCAGAATGTCTGCCCTGATATTTCTCTTGGTTGTGCAGACAGGCTGCATCCCTATTTTCACCGATAATATCTTCTCTGCACCATCTTTATAGTCTGTTTTACTTGCACCTTTAGCTCCGGATTTCTTTATCTGTGTATCACTTGAGGTATTTCCAAAGTAGTGGAGGATAATAGCAATATGACTGTGTTCACTTCCCTTACATTTTATAGGAGTAAATATGCAAATAATAAAGCTTACCCACATAGTAATACCCATTCTAACTGTTTTAATAGGGATCAGGAATGTTATGGTTAAATTTCTAAGGCATTGGCAAACAAGTTTTTTCCCTATCTACATCCATTTGCCCCCCCCCATACCCCCAGCCCACTTTTACTCTAAATCTTTTTTACCTCCTACACTGCTAGCTATTATTTGTATTTCAGCCACATTTCAATTCGGCAAGACAAAAATAAATTTCTCCTATGCTTTATAAGATAATAATTCGTACAAAATTCTATATTTCAGTGGGGTCATTTATGACCCAGGAGTAATTAACATTTTCTTTTGTGCACATCTCATACATGAATTTGTTTGTCTTGTTTTCTGAAATATGGGTAAAAGAGTAACATACTCATGAAATATAGTAAAGAAAATTTAAACATATTGAAATTTTATCAAGCAGTTTTAGTGTGCGGGGTCACAAAAGACCCCACACGATATGAATAGGGTTAAATGCATAACCTTGCTGGAAGATAACCACAAAACACAGTGAGGAGCCATACTGACGTACAGAAATAATAAAATCAGATCAAATTAAGCTCAGATCAAATGTCTGTGCTACTGTTTTAATCGAATTGTCATTCATAAAGAAAAGCTGTTTTCTTTGGATTAAGACCATAAATCTCTGTCATATTTGATTCATAATTTAAACCACCAGGCTTGGCGGATCTGGGTAAATCTGGAGACTGAGCTAAATAATGAGCTCAACTTTTGTGAGTATAAACCATTTTGTAGCTAAAATTGAGCTAAATTCATTTTGTGAATATAGGTCCAGGGCTGGATTCCACAAAAGGGATTGGCCAAAAATAGACAAAAGCTTGGGTCAAGCATAAAACATTTTATGCTGAATTTCAACTGAATTTTTACTTTTACTGATTCATTTTGAAAGAACGTGGTTTGATTCCTTTTGGTTTTTTATGTTGTTTTCAACACATTGTATAGGTCATATCACAATGAGTAATTTTAAGGGCAGAGGAAACAAGTAATACTAGTTGTTTTAAGATTCTGAATTGTAAACTGCCTCGCATTGTAAGCAACTACAAACCTACCCACATAGGGTCCAGTGTTTGAACTGCAGACCTCAGAGGTGGGAGGCGAGTGTGTTACCACTGCGCCAAGTGAGGTTTTACATACCATTCAACAGCCAGAGTCATAGTCTTTAACATTGCCACTTGTGGGAATGGAACCAACAGCGAGGTGACAGCCTGCAATTACATGCCAAACTCATTAGCCCACTGAGGAGCTTGAAGGCCTCATTGCAGAATTGACTGGCTGAATCCATGTAAATGAGAATTATAATAGAACAAATTCCATAAATGAAAAATACAAACAAGAGCACTCAGAGAGTGCAAACCTCCGCCAGGCACAGATCTAGATGATCCCGACAGTGATCCAGATCACTACCAAAATCTAACCACTTGTTCCTTGTCCTATTAAGGACATTTCCTGAAAATATCATCAAAATCCATCCATAACTTTTGAGTTATCTGTCTTTAAAAATTACATTGATCCAGAAAGTGATCTGGATCACTCCCAAAATAGAATCCTTTCTTCCTTTTACCTTTTCAGACATATCGTGAAAATTTCATCAAAATCCGTTTATAAGTTTTTAAGTTGTCTTGTTCACAAACAAACAAACAAACAAACAAACAGACGGACAGACAAATCCAGGCAAAAACATAACCTCCTTACCGGAGGTAAAAATATGTTTCTTATGAAAGAGGATGAGAATATAATTAAAGCATGTAACATGTATATGTCTCAAAAGGAATGATTTACTTTTATTATGTACTTTTTATTCAGTGCTTTGGTACAAGCTTACATTCCCAGTAAACATTTTGGGGTTTTTCAAACGTTTGTTAGGAAACGTTTGGCAAAGGTTAAAAAATGATGGGTATGAAAACCATTTTTAATAGAATGTTTTTAAAACGTTTTAAATATACCGTTTATTAAACGTCTAACGATAAATATTAGAAAAATGTTATAAATGAACATAATAATGTCTGAAAAATAATGGGGTCAGAGGTCAAATTCAATATCTTTGTATGGTTGCTCACTATTGAAAATGCTATTTTTATGTCTAAAATTGTAAGATAGTGGCTTAGAAATTGTGCCCCCATTCAATTCTTACTGTGGGATTGCATGTGGGGCAATTTTTGACAAAGTCCTCTAAAATCCCATATCATTGCTCACCACCATCTTTGTTTGGACATGTTTGAAGGTGAAGGTTTAAAAATATAGGTTTAAAAAACGTTTTTGATAGAATGTTTTTAAAACATTTGACAAGCAATGTTGTTTAAACATTTTATGTGTACTGTTTATCTAACATTTCATGATGAATGTTTAAAAAACCTTTCCAGCAAAACCTTCATTTCTTCAGTTATTTTATAAATGTTTAATAAACGTTTTCAGTAAAAACGTTTGTCTAGAGAATGTTTCTAAAACGTTTTTTAAACATTACAATGTAAATGTTTACTTGGAAACGTTTAGAAAACCATAAGATAGGGTTTAATAAGGTTTTAAAAACATTTTGTAAACATTTAAACCATTTAAAAACGTTTCTAATGTTTACTGGGTTGCTGAAACTCAGCACTATGGCACTCTTCCGGTCTGTATTTCCTCCTATTTTGAGAAAATACATCTCAGAGTGTACAATAGAATGAAACAGGAAATTCACTTTATATTTTACACAACATACCACTACCATAAATAGGTGTATTATACACATTAATAAGCAACAATAATCTGAAACAAGAGCACTCGGAGAGTGCAGACCTCCACCAAGCATGGATCCAGATGATCCAGATAGTGATCCTGATCACTCCCAAAATCTAAACACTTGTTCCTTGTCCGGTTTAGGACATTTCCTGAAAATTTCATCAAAATCTATCAATAACTTGTCGAGTTATCTGTCTTTTAAAATTACATTTCATGGATCCAGAAGATCCAGATAGTGATTCGGATCACTGCCAAAATTAAATCATTGAATCATCTCTTCCTTTTACCTTTTCAGACATATCGTGAAAATTTCATCAAAATCCGTCCATAAGTTTTTGAGTTATCTTGTTCACAAAAGCACAAACAAACAAATAAACCCAGGCAAAAATATAACCTCCTTGGTGGAGGTAATGAATCTACTCCTAAATTTAAAGCCATTATAACATGGAAGAAAAGATTGAAAAAGCTAATCAAAAACAAGATAAGTAATGCAATAAAACCAAATAAACTGGGAAAGTTTTATTTAGAACCAGTCCCCAAGAAGTTAAGGAATGAATGATATGGAAATAATATATTTATTATATTTTATATCTACCTGATCTTGACCAGGCACATTATTTAAAAACATTTAATAAAATATATCATGCTATGATTGTTGTATTCCCTTAGCTGGCCAAATGACCTACCCAGCCAAATAAATTATGCAATTGACATTTAACTGAGGTCAGCTCAAAGGTGAAAGCCTGATCTTCGACTTTATGAAGGGCAAGATCAGAACATGACAAGGCCACAGAGAGGCAAACAGCTTGGGCAGTAATCAATTAATCAAGGTTATACAAGGTCAAAGCAAAGACCTCCAAGGTCAAAGCGAGGTCAAAGTCCACGCTGACAAAGATGATCAGGTAAAGCCAGATGGCCAGTAAATAAGGTCAGTGTATTCAAAGGTCCTAATCTAAATGGGATCTGAATTAAAACATTTATGAATTACTATCTGTTAGAATTGTCTGGCAATGATGTATAAGCAAGATGTACAGGGTGAAGACAGGAAGCACCCAAACCCCAGTAGGATTAGGGACGTAGTGCATGTTGAAATGCAAGGGCCACAGGAGAGACAGCAGTAAAAACAGATGAAAGATAAGTCCAAATGGCATCCAATTTCCAGGTACCGTGTTTCATTATATGCTTCAGTTAAACTCCATGTTGGAAACCCCAAGCAGCCCCAGCCCTACGGAAGTCATGGAATGTGAGTGATGTTTTCAAACCCAAGGATTTGGAAATGTCCTTTAGGTGCTTGCACGCTACTGAATCAATTAGTGGGACTAGACCTTTTGATCTCGGAATTACAAATACTGGAGAATTTTCAGGGCCTGGAAATCTTTGGAACATCACTTTTAAGGCTAATGCCGGACATAACTGACACCCAGCTAGATCTGGGGGAGAAATAGTTGCAAAATCCTTCCTATTTTGCATGGTTTTGTAATATTTTATTAGTAATACTGCTCCAGTTTCCCCCCAAATGACATCTGCTCTTGCTAATTGCCTAGTGTAATCAAATTTTTCCACAGAATGTGGCAAAACAGTCGATAATCTCAGGAATGAGAAGAACATGGTCAAATACAATGGCTTAAAAATCACTCGAAATTGTAAATAATCACACTGTTGTATGATTCGTTCAAGCAATGGCACATCTAAGTGGGCCAGTAACCTAGGTTTGAAAGGTGCTTGAATTTTTATAGCTTTTAGGAGGAGAGGTAAACGCTTATCTTTAAATGCAACAGTTTCTAGTCCATAGACTATGTGGAGAGCCCTAATGGCAGTAAGATAGTTTTGCAAATGGCCAGAACTAATATGATTTTGGTGAAGATATTCTAGAAAAGATAACAATATCTGAACAGTTACCTGATAAGATAGCAGCCCAGCTGCAACTTGAAAGCCTATGAAATCCATCCAAATTCTGCAATATTGATGCAAGGTAGATGGACGAAAGCCAGACAGTAGCTTTGCAGCAGCAGAAGTGGCCAGCTGGGCTGCTCTTCCCATATCATCTACAACAAATATAATACAGAGTAATTCAACAATGTAAGATCCAGGTGTGTAGGTATCCATGTGGGATTTGGCAACAATTGACACAAAGCCTCATGGTTGGCAGATGAAAACTGCCATCTAGAAAGTAAGTAGGCGAGGACATTATTTCTACCTGGTATGAGAAGTACTATTATATGTATATTAAATATTGCACAAATAAGCCATATATTTCTTGCTAATAAAGCTAGGGTGTTATCTCTAGCCCTGTCAGTGCGTAGCACTTCAACTACAGCCATATTGTTGCAATTGACTTTAATACATTTATTAGCCCAGTACTTAGCCAAAACCTTGGGAGCCACAACTATGTTCAATATTTCCAAATGGGCAATGTTGTAGTTCATATAACCTTTGGGTAATAGAAGAGCATACACCATGGATTCAAAATTGCCACCAAGGCAGGTAAGGCAAGCATCTAAGTGGACTTCTGAGTGACAAATTTTTTGCTCATAATATGTCACTCCATTATAATGAGTCAAAAAAGAATTAAACCATGCCAAATCTTCCTGAACTCTGGTGTAATTAAAATCTTTTATTTTCATAATTATCTCTTAATAATTGCAACATTCTGTTAAAGAAAGAAGCTTGAATGTTTAACGCATTTGGAAATGTATAGTAGGGAGAGAAGCAGAGATTGGAGATCTCTTTTCCCACAATAAAAAGGAGGTGCTAATTTGTCAATACTTATTTCCAATCCTAGTTCTGCCAAAAGCTTCTTAAGAAAGGTAAAACAGGCATCTATTTGAGAAGGCAAACCAGTATAAATCAGATCATCTATATAGTTAAACAATAGTGGGAATCTATGCTCAGCCATAATATAACGACAATGTTGAGAAATTAACAAACCATGACGAAATCTGAACGCTAAAGATCGATCCAGGAAATACTTATTCTGGAATTGTATGTCTAATAAATCAATGTCACTGGATCTACTTTTATATGGCGAAAAGCCCTACTAATATCAATTTTAAAAACATTTGGACTGAAGGGCCAATATTTTGCAATGAATTCGTTATCAGATCAACAGACGGAAATTTCAACTCGTAAGGGGTACCTAGGTATATATCTTTGGCTACTCCATTATTGACTGAAGCCCCTTTGGGCCAGCTAAGATCCATGATGGTTCTTTTTGTGCTTGAGTTTTGCTTATCTCTTACAAGTAGTGGAGATATATGTAACTCAACAAGTTTATCATCAAAAGGCCCAAGTATGGCTTTGTGTTCAAGTTCCTCCTCCAAAAGCTTTGAAATATGGCTCATATTCTCATTTGCAGAAGTATGATTCTCTTCCACAGATCTTAATAAACAATTTCTATCAAAGTCGAGAGGAAAACCATACTCTAGAAGATCACATAATTGTTGGTCCCAATAGTTGGATAAGTAGTACCTTCACTTTTTAATATTTAAACCAGATTCAACTGGTATGCAACAACCGAAATAGTTGGCATTTTGCTAGCTTTTATCCATTGATGAACCTGCAATATATTGGAGTTACTTTCCCATTCGACTTGTGACCCTGTATATAGTTTAAGGAAAGATTTGGGGGTAAAACCAAAATTTTGTATATTTTGTTCAAGTTCTGATTGCTCAAACATATGGTCATATGGTGCAGCATACCCATAACTACCTGGTTCCTGGTTGGAATATGGTTTTGGGGGTAAAACCAAAATTTTGTATATTTTGTTCAAGTTCTCATTGCTCAAACATATGGTCATATGGTGCAGCATACCCATAACTACCTGGTTCCTGGTTGGAATATGGTCGATAACTGACTTGTGCATGCTGAGACAATCTGTGGTTGTGTCGTGGCATTCCATGACCAATGTAGAGTCCCCTTTCAAAGACCCATTTTTTCCACCAATGTTGGTTTTGTCTGCATGACCAACATGGGCCCATCAATGCAACCAACTTGCTGTGATGTGGTTGTTTTTGTCACATGGTTGCTAACAGGTATTCTGGGAGTATCCATGATGTTGCAAATATTTTTGGATCCCTTATCCAAAGACCCTGTTTCGTTTTTCCCACCAATTTATTTTTTGTCTGATTAGCCAACAGATGATCTATGCAACCATCATTTGTAATAATTTATTTTTCGTTTTGCAACCATTTTGTGGCAACCACATCAGCCATTTGGATTTGCTGTAGCAGTTGGAATATATTAGTTAATGGTACCTGCCTGTCATTGGAGTCAACCCCGGCCACACTGCCACCAGTCACAGTTTTTTTTATAATTTTTAGATTTTTTACAATTTTTCGCAGGATTCGACAAATCATGTCTCTTTTGGAATTTATCAAAAGTTGTAAACTGGTGTGTGCTACCACTTTTTTGCCAAACTTGTTTGCTGTAGACTGGAACCTCTTTTGATCCCATTGTTTACCATTTTTTGGACTTGCTACAGGACTACCTCTTTGAATAACATACCTTAGACAACTTGGACAACTTCCCAACATGAGAAATTATTTTCATTTAAGTTAGACAGCAATGCTTGTGCATAAGATTTTTTCTTATGGACTTGGTTGAAAGCTTTGGATTTTTATACCAAAAGAAAGCTTTGCCTTTGTTAGTATTAAACTCAATCTCACTGGCCGGGTGGTAAGAATTATGGAAACATCTTGATGAAAATTTGTGGGTGGGGGCAGGTTTCAACCCACCCCTTCCTACTCGCTTTTTGTCGACATTTTGTTTTTATTTCTACAATCCTGTTCAGAATGTGTGAATGTCTTACCTGTTTGTTGGAAGCAAAATAAGCAGATTTGTCTATATGTGACACCTTTTGTGTCATGTGTTTTCTGGTGCATGCAGGTGCCCTGGTTGTAATAGGAGCAGGTAAGGACTTTGGTTTTGGGTTTTTTCTTTGACTTTTTGACCTCGTTAGGTGAGGTAATTACATGTCTTTGAGCATTTGCTCGTCTGATCCTGTCTAATGTTTCAATTTCAGTGTAATTTTTTTACCTCTTCCTGTTCCATTCTACAAAGGAGCACTGTATGGCTGGCCCTTGCCGCCTCCCAAGAAAAATCGTGAGCATCCTCCATGAACGCAATTAAGTAATCAAGCATGTGCTCCTTCACTTGGAGGTTCTGCTCCTCTCTTAGGATGTGGCAATAGACAGCCACCCACTGCACTACTGACAACTGATCATATTATACTCTTTCCTTCTTAAATCCGGACAAAACAAATTCTTGGGGCCACTTAATCCGATTTTGGACCACTACTTCAACGGGACCCCCCTTAAAGATTTAATTTTTGTACCTGTGTTGTCAGATTGTGAAGTTCTTTCAGTCTCTGGTCCACCTGACTCTGTATGAAGGCATCCTTTCTGATGCTTTGCAAACTAGGCATTGCCACAGTAGGACACTGGTGTTGTGGCAGTGTGACCGGGGCAACATTACTACTAACTTTCTTTCTGACAGCTGAATTTTTTTCGGATCAGAATTTTTTTTAGCATCTTTCTTTTCCAGGATGTTTAATCTGTCACTAATTGATGACAATTGTGATAGAATCTGCACATTAATCGCCTGCTGAATGGCAACATCTGACAATGAACTACTCCTGACTGAACGTATTTGAAGTACTCGAGGTACTCTGTATGTTTTCAGTATTGGGGTTTTGTTCATCGTCCGAGCTCTCCACCATTGTACTGCAATTGAAATCAGAAGTGCCTGATTCATCCGCATCTGAATTTTGTTAGTTTTGCGACAATTTAGGAACAAAATCTGAATCACTAGCCATATGAATTAGTTCTGGCAAATGGACTGAATTTGTAGCAGAACGCAAATTGTTCTGTCGTTAGTTTATTTCTGATATTTGTGCCACCATGTACAATGTTTAAGTTATAAATAGCTTTGCCACAAAGTAAAAACATAAAACCACTTAAGTTGCATGGAAGTTGGCTGAAGTCTTCTACCAATTTTTAAATTTTCAATGTTACCTTGTGTGCTTCCAACTTCAAGTGGCAGAATGAAGGGGGTTCACAAACGAAGACCAATGAGTGACCAATCAGAAACAGCCGCATGGAATTAGTATAAAGTAAAATAATTTAAGGTTGACAGAACTTCTACAGAACTGACCTAGGCCACACCTTCATGTGGACCCGAATTGCCTATCAAGTTTCTAGAGTTTTCCTGATAATAAAGACCTTATAGATGCACAAACCAACGATCAATGAGTTCACACAAATTTATTATAATAAGTAATGTGTCTTCATTAATTTGTAGCATATAAAATGTACAATGAAACTTCTTTAGGCCTAATGACACATCAGCTGTCTCTGTTTAAAGGTCATATTTAATTATTTAATATATTGACAAAATGCTGATAAGGTTTCAAAATTTGCTTAGTTATCCGTTTTTATAATTTAAATGATAAGTTTAGTAAAATCATAAAATGCATTTGACTAATGTAATTTTGAATAAAATATTATGTAAGCTTATAACTAGTGTTCTCAATAAACCCTTTTTAGTAGGACCGGGTAAGTAGTGATTTCAATGGGCGGGTACCCGGTTACTCACGCCAATGGGCGATAATAGCTGAAAGTAGCATAATCTCCATATTTACAGACTTAAAACCTGCAGAAATAATAGGATTCAACCATTTGCTTTATTTCTTGTTGGCCACTTTTTTGCATTCAAAACAGTATTGCACGGAAGAAATGTTAAATAAAAAAGACTTCTGTATATTCAAAACACGGTTGTTTATATAAAAATGGAGTCACATGACCTATCACAAAAGCATTACACTATTGCTCGAATGTAGTTTCGGAATTGAAACTTCAATTTTGTTTCAGGTTGGTAACTGAATTTTATTACCATAAAATTATCAAGTGCATGTCACTTATAGCCAATATGCAGTGTTTTATGGACTCGGAATCAAGTAACTATGTTGATATACTGACGATTTTCAAAGGGTTCCGGCATTTGACAATGCATAAACAACCAAAATAATAGACAAATAAATTACTATAAAACATGTACAAGGGTGAGAAAACAGTATTTTTGTGCATTTTAATTGAATAGTTTCATTTTCAGGTGAATTAATGAAGTCGAGATATGTCTGTACTCGATCAGCTAACATGGGCGATATTGACAGAAATAAAGCTTAGATTCGGGTATGTGATTTTGGATTCGGGTAATTATTCAGGGTTCGGGTACCCAGATATCCGTTTAGATCACTACTTATGGCTATTGAAAATTTAGATAAGAATCCTTGCATATCACTATTCCACCCACTTGCATTAGAGTCGCATAACTATAATGTAGTAATAAATACTGAGTGTGAGGGCGTTTGTTACAGGATATACGCCCAGCAAAAATTACGGCGCGAGAGCATTATTAAAGAGGAGCATGAGGTATTTATTACTATTATAAAGTCTGACCTATCTGGTTTTAAGAAACATGCCTTTATTTTTATGAGGTGAAACGAACAAGGACGCCGCCATATTGTTTTGAATGCATTATCGCTCTCGTAAAAGCAGACAATTTTATTACCGACATACAATCGAGCAATCGAAACAGCACTTCCGTTTCTCAGCGGGCCGTTATTGGAGGTTTTACTCCGTCCTGATTCTATGCGCACAGACGGGTTTTCATTCACTGCGCACTTCCGGTCTTTATAATGTGAAATATAACTCCACTGAACGTTTTCATAATTCGTTTTCTACACAGAATGAGTAAAACCAACATTTTCCATATCACAATCTAAGTAACGCCATTCAGGGTTGATGTACCTAAGGATTTGCACTTGTTCAGTTTAAATTTTACATGGTCTTTTTGTGATGCTTACTCTTTCCTTTACTGCGCATACTCTAAGGCATAATGGTACAAATACAAATAACAAGGGTCAAGCAAAACAGGGAATGCCAAACAGATATTGAGGCTGACGCGGACAAGCCTTGGTATAAACGTGGGAATAAAGAGGTTGAGGAACTGTTGGTTGGTGTGTGCACTAAAACTTGTTTTAATCCTTCGAGTCAATGGTGGTGGATTCAACGTGAAAAGTTAAACATTTCAAATTCTGAACAGAAACTTACCATACACCTTACCTAGTGTTTTCGAAAGTAAGATGGACTACTATGTTCATAAAATTTAAACCCAATAAACATTATCAACGTTTTAAAATGGTTTAAATGTTTACAAAACGTTTTTAAAACCTACTTAAACCCCATGTTTTGGGTTACTGAACATTTCAAGCAAACGTTTACACTGTTATGTTTAAATAACATTTTATAAACATTCTCTACACAAATGTTTTTGCTGAAAGCATTTTTAAAATAGCTGAAGAAATGAAGGTTATGCTGGAAATGTTTTTTTAAAACATTCATCATGATATATTCGATAAACAGTATACATAAAACATGTAAACAACATTTGTTAACAATGTTTTGTAAATGTTTGCTATGAAAATGTTTTACAAATGTTCAATAGCAACTGGTTTTCATACCCATCATTTTAGGGGCCACGGTGGCAGAGTGGTAACACTCTCGCCTCCCACCTCTGCGGCCGGGGTTCGATCCCCGTCATGGCCGTAAGTGGGAAAGCTGGTAGTTGCTTGCCGTTGGTCGGCAGTTTACAGTACAGAACCCTAGCGAACTATATGTACTGGTTTCCTCTGCCCTTCCAACTACCCGTCGTGATATGACCTGTACAGTGTTGAAAGTGACGTAAAACCCCAAATAAACAAACATACCCATCATTTTAAAATGTTTTAAAAATGTTTTCTATCAAATATTTTGAAAACATTCTATTTTAATAATAGGGAATTTTAGAGGTCTTTGTTAAAAATTGCCCCACATGCAATCCTTAAAAGTAAGAATTGAATTAGGACACAATTTATAAGCCACTACCTAACAATTTTAGACATGAAAATAATATTTTCATTGGTGAGCAACCTCAAAGGATATTGAATTTGACCTCTGACCCCAATTAAGGTTAATATTGCTAGGCAATGCCAAGGTTCATTTCTAATATTTTTCTAATATTTGTAATTAAACGTTTGATAAATGGTATACATAAAAAGTTTTAAAAATCTTCTATAGTAAATAGTTTTTGTACATTTTGTACATCATTTTTTAACCTTTGCCAAATGTTTCCTTTCAAAAGTTTGCAAAACATAAAAATGTTTACTGGGAAAGTGTATGATGTAATAGTTCTAGCCGAATAATTTTTGTTTCTTTTCTCACAGTTATGTTCACTGGTTCCTTGGTATGTATATGTATTTGTTTTATTTCAATTCTATAATATTTGTAATTATAATTTTTATAATTTTGTATGAATAAATATTAAATAAATAAAAAAGTTTACAAAAAAATGGCTACTTTGGGGTATAAAACCTGGCAGGTGACATTTCATGCATACGCCTTCTTCTCTTCTCGTTATCCTCTGCAAATTGCTTTTTTGTTTGACTGATCATATCAGACATATTCTGTGCCCCACTTTCTGATGTTTTCCTTTTGCTGCTGCCCTCTTTTCCAGAGGTTCCTGCGGATGTTGATTCTATTTTAGCTGAAGGGATATCTTCTTCAGACATATTTTTCAGCTTACCATGCAATCCACCCTGGACCAACTCGTTGAGTAAACTCACATGTTGAGCCTTTTCAATGCTTGCAAGTGCAATATTTTGTAAATGGTTAATTTTGCTTTGATATTCTGTCAGCTGTTTCTTGCATTCATTAAATTTCTTTTTCTGAAATCAAAACACTTGAATCTTATATTTGTTTCCCTTTTAACAAGCAATAATTATTTTGCTAACTTAAAAGCTTGATATTATGACAATAAATGAACTTAAAAATTTAATTGTCAGTTTTAAATTACACAACTTGACAGTTTCATCACTGTTACAACCTACTCAGAGCGGTGTGGAGATGACTCTACAACCAACTCCATGACTCTAGGGTTGGTTGCAAAATTCATGAGTCATGGACGAAAAAAAAATTTGGTTTGGCTTCATCTCCCTGGCAGGACGTAATACATTCCGGCTTGTCTGGATCTACCTCCTGACCTGACTTGGGATCAGGGTGCTTTTCTCCATGACAAGATCGGAAACTACCAGGAAAAGCCAAAAACCCTTAACAGACAAGCCGTATCAAGCCCCGACAAACCATACTGACAAACTGACAGCACTGGAGCATTTTCCTGACTCACCCTGACTGGAATGATTAATTTTTGTAGTCAGGATCATGAGTCAAGATCAAACAAACACTATATAAACCCCTTCTGGTTGCTGTAACTCATCATTTATCACTGCAAATATGCCAGCTACATATTAGAGAGACTTTCTGCAGAAGCTAAGGGTACTTTTGTTTTTTATTGAGTTTAATATTTTGATTTTCATTATGATTTGCAGACAGACAAGGACTCATCTAAAACCAGGACCAACACCGGGCCTACAGCCAGCACCTTCACCACAGCCATAGCCGCCACCCAGGAGAAGAAAGCCACCAAACCCCTGGGTCATGCCCTGGACATTTCCACAAAAAGAAAGAGGATGCTATAGAACCCTTCTGGTCGACTTAGTACAGACCCAGGTTATCAGTGAAACCTACTGTAAGATTACTTCAATCATCTTGGTGCACTGGCTGGGTAGGATGACAGGATCTGAGATAGGAGCTACTCTGGGGACAGAAGAAGCAGGCATCTATCAGTCCTTTTTAGGACTACGCAATTATTACAAGAATTTTTATTTAAGCTGGTGTTGTTTCAATTTCCAACAAATTTACGACCCCCCCCCCAAAAAAAAATATATATATATATATATGACAATAACAAGTCCCATAATACTGTTGAATAATGTCAACACAAGTTATGTAAAAATGTCCAACATTAAAACTGAAATTTTGTAAACCTTCAAAGAGAAAATTTTTTTCATTTTTTTTTCTGGCAAATTTGAAAGCTACTTCTAAGTTGAAAACTTTCTTAAGTATCGAAATCTTTGGTGAACTTCAAAAGTTTCGCAAAGGTCAAAACTGACAAGGTTAGATCCAAAGGTCAGAATCATTCCCAAAAATGTAAAAGATTCTTAAAGGTCAAAGTGGTTGCGGTCATGTTTTTAAAATTCTTTTTTGGCGCCAAAGTTTAAATTTTAGCAAAACATTTGTGAGGCCAAAATCTCTTTTTTCTTCAATTTCTAGTTCCAAAATTATATAATTTTTTTCAAAATATTTTAAGTCCATGTGTGAATAATTTCAAGTTTTCAATCACTCACTCATTCACTCACTTTGATTTTTTTGGTGATTGGCATGGGATGGTGTAATGCTTCTTTTTGGGGGATTTTTAAGCATGCAGCTATTAATTGTTTTTGGAAGAATCGGGTAGTCCTTAGATGGCCCAATGAATTGAACAGCAGTGGGTCTACTGTTGCTGCTGCTTGGGCTTGGATGACTGTTGAGGAGGCTGGGGCTAGGCTGGCTGCTGCTGAGACTCTTGCTGTTGGGTGGTCAGAGGAAAGGCAACATTTTGATGTCACTTGGTGTAAACGGTTTAGGTGTACCAATCTGCTGGTAACTGATGACTGACTGTAGAGTCTCCAAAAAGATAAATAGTCCTGATAGGTAGTGTGAACTTTCTTCGCGTATGGCTGAGGCAACTGATGGTGGGTTGAAGTTCTTTGTCAGGGTCAGTATGAAAGTAATTGGTCTTGAAGGCTCAGAAAGTTGGTCATCAACATCTATGAAGGCGGCTGCCCTCTTGGCTGCTGTTGCCCCCTAGGTGCCACTTGCTGAGCTCTGCTGAGCTGGCTGAATGACCTGGCTTGCTGGCATCTGAGTCTCTGGAATAGTTAAGATGTATTCCCTACCAGCTGGTTTTGATTGCTGTGACTGTTAAAAGTCTGTGGCACATATGTGGAAGTGGCACTGGAGCTCCTTGAAAGCGCAGGTTGCTGGGGCTGATGGGTCCTCTGCCCTGCTCTGCATCCCACTTAAAAGTTTCATTTATGAAAGTTAGAAAATCTGTTTCTTCAGATGCCAGGTAGTTGCAGAAGGCTGTTCTAGTGGACTCCTGCCTTTTCCCGAGAAAAAATGACAGCATGGTTTTCATCTGTGCAAACTGGTCTATGACCTGCTGGTACACTACTGAATGCTGGGAAACTGGTTCTCGCAACTGTAGGCTGTTGTGTGGTATCTGATCGCATGCTGTTCTCCATACTATCCATGTCAGTAGAACCTCCAGAAAAGTTGTGTGCTGAGACAGCAGATGCACTGGCTCCTCAGGCAAGGGACTTGAAGCCTGAAGATTTGCTGAGCCTCTTGCATCTCATGTTTATTCAAGAAGTTAAATTTGTCTTACAGCCAATTCTGTCTTTCTATCATTACCTTGGGAGCCTGGCAAGACTTGGACTGGTTGAGTTTTCCATAGCGAGTCCTTTGGGATTCAAACCAAGTCTTGCACACTTTCACAGACAGCTTGGGACTGCTGGTGCGCCTCTCCCACAGGCAATCCTTCCTGGCCTTGTCCCTAAAGTGCTCATTGGTCTGTCATAGTGCTCCTCACGATCCTTGACAAAGTCTACAATAGCTTCCTCATCTGAGTCTGTTAAGTAAATGTTCGTCACATGTCCTTTCTTGTGTCTGGATTGCAATTGAGATGTGCCCGCATATCTTCCACCCTTTGTGTCCATTTAACTTTCTCTTCTCTCAGTTCTTGGTCTTTATTCTGCCACTCCCTCATCTTTGTGTCACTCTGGAGTTTCCATCCTCCTGGCTGCTTCCCTCTCTCTGTGTTCTCTCTCCTCCCTCCTACTCAGTATGTCAGCAGCTGTATCCCACAACTCAAACTCTGTAGGTGTGCCTGTGGGAACTTCTATCTTCCTCACATTCCCTCTGCCCTTTTTAGGACCCATCTTATAAATCCAATAAAAGTTACCAAATGATTGAGCAAACCAACTCGCCTTACATAGTCATAGATTTCATAACCAACCGTGTAAAACAACAAATAAATCTATATCTAAATAACCAACCGTGTGTTGGTAAAATGAAGCCGTCCTGTCCTACACACTTCCCAGCCTGTTTAATGCTGTAACTGCCTTGTTAGTTTCTCTTTACAGCTTGTCGTGTGTGTTCCCAACTTGTCCTGCTGAGATGTTATTGACTCTGTGGTCAAAGACTTGGAGACTTCCCGTCTTGACAGGAAGTGACCAAGTCAGGTCAGAGTTAGTTTCTTTTCAAGTAGGGTAAGTTTGTGTCCAGGTACTGAACCACGATAGGTACCACATATTTATGATTATTCACATTGGTCTTGTTCAGTGATGACAAACCATGAAGACACACAACAGGACAGGTTCCAGGTGGGCGGAGCCAAGCGCCGGATCCAAAGTTGGGTAGGGTCAATGAAACATGTTTAATATTTTGCTGATTCACCGTGACAAGCTGGAAACTACAACCGATCCTAAAAAACTCTTTAGACATTGTTCCCGACCCTAAAAAATCTAAGATGGCCCCAATGGAACACCCCCATTAGTAAACGGCAGAAACTAGTGATTTAACCAGATAAATGTTGATTTTACATACACTAAATATAACCACAACATACATTTGTTAATACCATGAAAAAGTAGGATTAAAATCTGTCAAAATGTGAAAGAGATTCCCTGATATTTTAAGGCTTCCTTTGACAAAGAAGGTTTGTGAAACAGAGAGCGTAAAATAACAAACATATAAGGAGTAAATAAACCTTTGATTATGTATCACTGTTGTTACCTACTACACAGAATTAACAGTGTTAGAATGTTCAAGATATTATTCTTGGTGATAGAATGAAATGAACCATACTGACTAACTAACGATCTACCTGTTCTTCTTCTGTCTTTACCAAAGCCTCCTTCTTTTCTGACTTATCTTTTAGAATTTCCTGAACCCTTTCATCTGCTTTTCGGTCCACATAGTTTCTTCTGCTCTCAAATTCCTTCTTCATGTCTTCTTCTTCCTTCTGTAATCTGGTCATAGCTCCTCCTGCCTCCTTATGTTTCGAAGAAAGCTTTTCAATGTAACCGTTTGCTTGTGGTAACATCACCTTCAGTGCATCTTCAATGGTCACAACATCATGGTTTTTATGGCTGACAGCATGACACATGATGCATATTATCTTTTGACATTGGTCACAATGAAACTTCAGAGGCTCCTCTGTATGTACGTCACAGAAAAGAAGCTTATCTATGGTCAACTTGGTGTCATCATTAAGTTCAAATACTCTGTGACCTGTAAAGTATGGGAAAATAAGTGACGCTGTCAGGAAATGTTATTGATTGAATAAACATAAAGATTTTTCAGTAAATGATGTGATTTGTGCTTCTTTGGGAAGTTACATTTGATTATCACAAACAGTATATTCAAACTTAAACCTATCAATGTATTTCACAACAAAATGCTTTTATTTTCAAAACTGGATGTAGATTAATGTCATCATCATGAATTAGGGTACCCACTTAATCCCAACAAATCGCCCCCCAAGAATTCGGCTATTGACAAATCAGCACCTAAAAACTCGCCAGCCAGGTAAAAAAATAAAATGTAGAGCAACATGAGTACATTTATATCACTTAATCGCTATCATTTGACAGAGTGTAAGGCTGGCAGATTTTGCAAAATGTAATTAAGACATATCAAAGATATTGGTATATTGTAATTAAGTCATTTTAATTTAAATCTTTTAGAAACTTGTTGGAATAATTAAAAAGTGCAATTATATCATCACATTATGTCAAGGTTGATAACTACTTTAGTGGCATAGAGATAAAGTGCAAATGACACATAAATATATTTAGATGTTGTAATCAGTATATTTTATCCTCTGTCCTTTAATCACTTGTTTGTCTTATTGTTAAAAGTGTAAATGCTTTAATGGTTATTATGTGCTATAAATGTTTTATTAGATTACTAGATTAGGTTTGATTTGGTAAAGGGTCGATTTACCCTTGTGTAAATTAATATTTTACTCCAAAGATATTCATGGTACATTACACTGTAACAAGTGAAAAAATGGGTTCAAACTGAATTAAAATGTCAATTTACTGTAATAATTTAAAGTGCTCAAAATGTATATCAGCACCAGTCAGTTGCAATTGCCTATTACCAATACATATTAATCAGTACAAAGAAAGACACCAGAAAAAAAAACAGATTTAAATTCAACTATTTTGCTGTCATGCTCGTTTGTATTTTTCTAGTGATTTACATTGCTATATTTTATGGCTGTTTATTACGTAATGTCTGTGTTTATTGTTATAGATGTTGTTATGGTTATTCTTAATGCTTTGCCTGTTTAGATTGCTATGGCTGTTCATTTTTGACTTACTGTTTGACATGTTGTTATGGTATGTCTGTTGATAGTTTAGTTATTTTTAGTCTATTAGTTTATTCTAGCGACATGTGTCATATTAACAAAAATTTGAAAAGTATGACATTATTGCCAGCCCTATATAGGCTTGTAAGTCATCATAAACAAATGACAAACAGAGCAAACATGTTTTCTGTTAAGACAAAAAACAATGAATAAATATAACAATAAGAATACATGAAGATTAACAATATACTTGAGCTTTTCTTTCGTGCCAGCTAACACAAATAAAATTAATAATCAAACTGACATTTACAGGAGACAAAAAGTTTGATAATTGTTTAATAATTGTTGATACTGATTTGAGACAGTCGTAAGCAGTAATAAATTTCATCAGTATAATTTTAAAGAGAATTGTATTTGAGGACATATCATGCATGTGTGTATTTAAGTAATGTTGTATTATAACCCTATTTAAAAGTTTATAGTTCAATTCAATTGGTTTTGTAGAAAAAAAGATTAGTTGTTGGCTTGACAAACAGCCCTACCATTTGTAAATTTGCTATGCATGAGTTTACAAGGTTGGCACATGTAACATTTGCAGTCAACACATCGACAATTTGCATCTTGTTTTGAATCGGTCTGATCACATTTTTCACATGTTACAACTGTTTTCTGGCTTTCACTCTTTGCAGACCTAGATCACAAAAACAAGCCTTATTTAATGTTAGGCAAAACATTCAAAGAAATATGTAAAGGAACTTTAATTATAATTTGTTTCCATTTTGTTCATATTTCAAAGACTAGATTCTGGTGTCAGCTTAATCTAAGTTGAGCATCTGTTCATATAAATAATGTTGACACATTTTCTAATAATTCAAAGAATAGCAAAACTTCTGAGAATATTTTTTTTTACATTATTTTTATTTCAACAAATACTACTTTTATGTTTATCAACAACTAAACACTAATGTTACTTGGTTTGTACACAGATAGCGCATCCAATTGGTTAATATTGTCTTTTGACATCTAAAAATATTCTTAATAATTTTCTTAGTTTAAGAGAATTTTCTAAAAACAAAATTAAAAAAAAAAAGAATAATTCTAAGAATAAGAATGTTAGTGAAAAAGGGTCCTTGTTCTCTTGTTCAAACAAATAATTTTGGTCTCAGAATTAAGAATTTTAAAAGAAATATAGGTACACACTAATCAAATACAACATAAAAGTTACAATTTACGTTCAAATACTGTTATTATGTTTTCATAATTACATACTTGTAATATGCCACCATTTCCTTGACAAAATGGTTATCTCTTATTTCACTTGGAGGTGTGACTTTTCTGCAGAGTGGACAAGAGATGCCATTGCTATGTCCCGGATTAGTCTGTGTCCGTTGCAGCTGTTGCACACAAGACTTACAGTAATTATGTAAACACTGTGTAAGGGTCTGTGGGTCCTGGAGTAATTCATGACACACTGAGCAAGTTAATGTCTCCTGAAAATACAACATACTTTTAAACTATAATGTATCGAAGAGTGTATCATTACTTCAGCATAATGTCAGCATAAGTTTCTTACTTTTAATATTTTTTACAGAAATCTTTGAATTTTACCTTCTGTGAAATTAAATGATCAAAATAGATAAAAAGGCATAAAATCATAAATTAACTATATTATATCCTTGCAGGATGGTAAAAACATGAACTTATTGAAAATTCAGTTTAATGTAAGCTCTGTGCTTTTTTTGTCTCTTGTCTACGGACTATCTGGTAGTCAGAAAAGCACAAATACAATACTGATAAAAATGTTGTGCCAGTTGCCCAGTTCTGTTAGATGATCAAAAATCTCTCCCTTGAGTGTTGCAACCCTATTCAGCTCAAGGGGAACTGATTTACATAAGTTTCAAGTTCATGAGGAGGGGTGGGGGGTGGGGGGTGCCAGGGTCGGCCTGGTCCTGTGTATCCCAATCCAAAACTGACTATATCAATTCCTATTGTTTGCAATGTCAATTCAGTAAGTAGGACTCTCGTATTTGATTTTAATCACTGAATATTACTTTAATGCTAAACACCTCCAAGCCATACCGTCAATGGTGCCAATTGCCCATAAAGGTACAGTTCAATAGCAGGGAGAAGGCCATCAGCAAAAGCAGCACCTCTCCGGAGAGATCAAGACGTGAGTTGGTGACATTGTTATTCTAAAGATGATGTTTAGTTTGTTTCAGAAAGAAGCCCTGTTGTTTTTTTACCTGACTACACGTGGTAGTCTATTTTCTGAATTTTAGGGTTTCACAAACTGGAAAAAAATAAATTTTTTCTTCTTTTGAACAGACAAGTTGTAGAGAATTTCTTTAAAGGTGTATATTCAGAATTTTTTGCCAAATCTTAAAGGTCACACGGCATGATCATACTATGCATAAGCAACATATTTACAATATTTTTACTTCTCCAAGACTTACCATATGTTCACATAAAGAGTTTTAACTACTCATATTACATGACATGTGCGACCTCCTACTTTAATATAAAACGTAAAACAATCACCAAAAAAGGTGATTACATACAAAGCATGTCAATGAACTACACCTGCCAATCAAAATGAAGTAATTACTTCTTGTGTGTTGTTTTGACACAAAACAGACAATACCATAAATGCCATCTACATTTTTCGGCCCGAATTTTGAGAAGAATCAAAACAAAATATTTGTTTTTTTATATTTTTACAGGCTATTTTCCCCAATCTGTTTACCTATGTGGACTTTGTATGCAGTTATCTACACAGGGAAAGTAAAATTAAAGCACTTTTGAAATATGAATATACACCTTTAAAGTGTGAGTTTAGCTTTTTTATTAACAGACAATTTAAAAAAAGAGAGATTTTAAGTGGTTTATCTGTTATTTTTGGTCTGGCCATAACCTATTGTATTACAAAGGTCAAAGTTGGGGTTTTACGTCCCATTCAACAGCCAGGGTCATATTGGGACAGGTCCTCAGAATTGCCACTTGTGGGACTCGAACCCACAGAGGTGACAGCCTATGATTAGGTGCCAAACTTGCTAACCACTAGGCCACTGAGGACCTTATTGTATTACAGTAATCCTGATAACTACTGATATGAGCATTTGTTATCATGATGGCACTCGTCACAATGAAAATTGATACATTCTAAACATCAATGACATATAAGTAAGATGTAAACCAAAATTTCTTTGAATGTGGTAAATGTAATGCTTATGAGAGAGACTAAACATACCTGCATGTCAGAGTGGTCAAACTTTGAAGAAGCCATGTGTCATTCTGAAAAAAAACAACATTTGTTTAATACTAATACAAATATGTTTATTTCAATATAGTGTAATGAACCTTTAACTATTATAAGATATTTTTGATTTAAGTATATTTTAGTAGTGAGTTTGCTGCTAATCGGTGACAACCCGAGATGAGACTTCACTTATATTCAATCTACATTTACCAGTCTAGCGTACAATTGTGTTATGCTTATGATCCTGTGTCTTTGTTATACCTAGTTCACACACTTCAGTTCTGACCTCATTAGCCAAAAATAGTTAGCTCTTTTAGGCTCATTGGTGGTTCAACCCTTTTTTTTGTCTTTTCGTAGTATTCATTAGGGTTCAAAAGTCAGGATTAGTATTTGTGCATGACACAGCACAAAAACATTTTTTTCGCATATAACAATGGTTTAAACAAAAATTTAAAAAACATCTACAACCACCCTTCCCATGCTCAACTAAAATGTACAAGATGGTAGGTTGAGGGGAGGAAGCAAATGGTTATACTGGACAGCACACTTTTAATCTTTTGAAAGTGCACCGCCAAAACATGAAGTCTCTTTTTGGAGTCATTAGGACAAGGTCAAGAGGCAATGTTAAACTACGATTTGTTAAGACAACACAAAATAATGTCTTTATTTCACCTGTTATTACTTATGCCTTTATGCTTATTTGGACTAAAGGATATGCACCAAACAAAACATGGCAATATTCATGCTCATTGTCTCAGATTCAAGTTATAAGAAAGAAGTGAGAGTCAGGAGTGGACGTAAAACATATTTTATTTATATTCACAACAATCTAGAATATATTTACATTTGCAATCTTTCTAGGTAATTCACATATTGAAGGCAAACAGCACAGTCGTCAATTACACTATAACCGATGTTCACATCCAGCAATTCTCTCTAACATATTTAAGATATATATAACAAAAATCAATTAAATTCCATAATTATAAAAGTAGAGAATATTTTAGAATCATAAGGCCTGAAATATACGACAAATTAATGAAGGGGTACTTGCTTGAATACGAATTATAGCATTTTCAAAAAGTGTGTATGAATACTTGTTCAATGTGTACACCAAATGGTTTGAATACCTATCCAATGTGTGATTTGCAGGTTGGTTTATTTGGGGTTTAAGTACATATTTTTCCAAAATACAGGACTTTTTCGAAGGCAAAACACTGGATTTAATAATAAAAATTGAAAATTACTGCTAACTAAACAAAAAGTAATTTTACTGATTTTTAATTTTTTTTTTCAAATGGACGAAATTACCACTTTCTGCAAGGTTAGCAATTATTATCAATTTGAAATTGAGAAATTAAGTGTTTTTTCCTTTAAAAATATTTGCTGTAACCCTAAAAAACAAGGCTACAAATCATGCATTGTACAGGTATTCATAACATTTTGAAATGCACGGCAATGTAGGTGCCTGCACTCTCAGTTGCTACCTACCTTAAAATCTGTGGTATCATATGTGGCCTGACCTTTGACCTCAGATTCAAAGTGAGGCTGACCCTCTATACTGTGGCCCCCTGTGTCACTTTGAACTTGGGGTCCAACGAATAGGCACCAAGTAGGAAAAAATTTTGAAATTTTAAAGTTTTAACAGAAACTAAAGACATTTTAAAGTTATTAGTATTTATCGTTCTATTGTTTTATTGTAGATGAATTGCTATAAGAATGCCTAAGGAGGGTAAAGATACACCTAGCAACAGAAGGAAGAAGGTAACTGCCTCGGCACGAGCCAGGATATCCACAAGGAAAATCAGGAAGGTGGCTAATGCAGAGTCTCAGGGATCTTTTCTTCAGTCGAATCCGCCAGGTATTGTGAGTACTGATCAAGGTTCCGTTCAAGCTGATCCTTTTAACCAATCAATCATGGCCATATTGACTGATATTGCCCAATCAACCAGATCATTGGCCGGGCGGGTCGAGAAATTAGAAGCTCAGGGGGCGTCAACCTCTTCCCCACTAAACCCCGGGTCCCACGGGCACGACAGGTGCCAACTACCTTTTCAATCTCAGCATTTGCATCAGGATCAGACATGCACTTTGCCACTACCGCCTCATACCGCAGAAGGGACTCAGACTCACCCCTACGTGCCCCATACACTGCTTCAATCAACAGATATCCCTACCCAGGGGACAAGCACTGCAACCACAGCTCAACATGTGGTCAACTCGAGCATTGACCACCATCGAGATCACATTATGCCCGATGTCAACACATTGAGAAGGATTCCTGCCATTTCAGAATCAGTTGCTGGCATCCTGGCAAGTTATGAAGCCCAGACCAGGAACATGGATTTATAAGTTAAGGCAACCACTTTGTGCAGATCAGGGCGGTATAACACGGTTGATGCCATTACCTCTGAACCATCGCGTTGGCCCAATGAGGGCTACCACGGGGGCCAAGGTAGGAAACATGTGATGTATGACGAATTATCACTGCCTCAGTGGGTTGCTGGGCAGTTGCTCAATATCTACCACATTAAGGACCATGATATTGCCCGACATGCCCTATTACAGACCATTTACTCCATGAAGGATGCTGCGTCACTGCCCTGGGCGACAGTACGCAATGCTTATGCAGTATCCATGCATGAAATCGAAGAAGGGATTCTCACCTGGAGCAATGCCACCCAATGGTCAATCAACCTCCTCAGTGCGTCACAGATAGCAATGAATGCTCAGTCTAGTGTTAACACACATCCTGTGTCGAATCAAACGAATCAGAAATGAATCTGTCGTTACTTCAATGACGGATCCTGTACACATGACTCCCACCATGGCCAGTATAGCCATCATTGTAGTTTTTGTGCTCGGAATGGAAGGACAAATCCTCATCCTGAGATCAAATGTAACTTTAAAGTTAAAAATAAGGACACTGCTAATCAAATCCCAGCATAGGGATGGCGTCAGTCACCTGACGGCTGCTTGACCAAAGATATTGTTAACAACTCACAGGGACAAAACTGGGATCTGAGTCAAGATTTAAATACAATTGTAAATAGAAATGGCTATAAAGTCGCTTTTGTTAATGAAATAAACCATACTAAGGGTGGGACACTACAAGAATGTAACTTCCAAGATAGTGGTCTAACTTATACTGTTGATAATAGATTAGATTGTGCCAAGGTTATAAATTATGATATGAATAACATTGTTAACATTCATAACATTAATAGCAGTAACTACCAATCTTTCTCCCTGGAATCCCAAGTTCCCACAGCTGACCATTGGGGAACTGGGAACTCAGGTGATTGTATAACAGTCACTCATGGGGTTGAGCACAACCCCACAGTCGACCCAAGGGGACAGGGGCTTAACCCCTCTATGACAGGTCATTATCACACCTTAAATCATCATAATGTGTCGAATGTAAAAGTTTATAAAGTGGATTTCACAAATTGGGCTTTCTATTGTCCTGATAAGAATAGTATTGACCATATTGTATTTATCCACAATGTGGGTGATTGTCAGTATGGGGGTTTTTATTATTTAGTTCAGTACTTGCAGGACATGTCAGTATTTGTGTATGATTGTTTGTTTATTCCTGCAGGTGAGTTACAGATTGTATATTCCTTGCAAATGTTATTGAATTTTGTAAAACTTGACGGCGTCAAACATGGTAATATAGTCACTGGAGATGAACAGCAACATGCTAAGATAACATATCAGGAATACATGAAAGAATCTGAGATTCTTACTCGCCAGGGCATGTCACTTCAAAAGTATTGGCTTCATATCATTGACGAGATTATTAGTCGTGAGTCCCATAGTGAGGATGGGCAGGTTTCGGATCCGATTTATGACATTAACTTGGTGTGTCACGATTATCATTCGCACAACGATAATACAGTTGTCATACATGACCGACATGGCCGTCAATCTATACCCGACATGATCGACTTGCCAGCAATGCTGGTATCTGTAACTGGGGTGTCATAAAACTGCCAACATTGCTGGCAAAAACAGAGGCTTTCTGGCCACAACTCTGAAACAATTCGAATTCATTGGCCCGGACAGGTGTCCTCAAAAACTCGATTCTATATGATAACATTACAGCTGCCAAAACAATTAGAAGCACCGGGGTGCCAAATTACAAACAAGCCTGAATCCCAGTAATTTCCACTCTAAATATTGCTGCTTGGGAAGAATGTCTGGCTGATTATCTGGATCCCCTGCTGCTGCAATATATTAAGTTCGGGTTTCCCCTCTCTCTGACCACCACTGATAGCTTATCTAACACTGAGGTTAAAAACCATTTCTCAGCCAACCAGTTTCCGGATGCAGTTCAAGACTACTCGGATAAAGAGATCCAGTTAGGTGCAATATTGGACCCTGTAGATAAAGTGGAATTTAATGAATTCCACTGTTCCCCCTTGCTTACACGTCCCAAAGATGGGAATAAAAGGCGGATAATCCTGGATTTGTCTTATCCAAAAGGTAACTCAGTTAATGATACAGTGAACAGATCATTTTTTGATGGTTATCCTTTCTTACTAAAACTTCCAACTATTGATGACATAGTCAACGAAATTACCAAAGATGACTGTGAAAAAGATCTTTTCAAGATTGATATAGCTCGTGCCTTTCGGAATTTAAGGGTGGACCCTGCTGACGCCTTCAAATTTGGAATCCAATGGAAGGGACAGTACTACTTGGATGTCTCGGTGGCATTCGGCTGGGTCCACGGAAGCGCGGCGTTTCACATGCTCAGCGACGTGATTACCTATGTTATGGCATGGCAGAGCTTCAGAATCTTTGCCTACATTGACGATTTTGTGGCGGTTTCGCCTACTCATCTGTCTTGTGAGGCATTTTGTGCCCTTTCTGACCTGATTCGCAGACTTGGTCTTCCCATGAATGAGGACAAGAGAAGTCCTCCATGTAAGGCCCTCACTTGTCTGGGAATTAATATTGATTTGGCATCTAATGTTCTCAGTATTGACCATGAGAAACTCCAGGCTATTTACTCTGAATGTCTGAAAACCAGATCTGCAAAATCCCTGAACCAAAAGGCCTACCAATCACTTCTTGGCAAGCTCCTCTACCTTCACAAATGTGTCCACCCTGCTCGTATCTTTGTCAATCGAATGCTCTTCCTGTTCAGACAAAATCATGATAAGAAAAAAATTAAACTCTCCCCTGACTTCTTCAAAGATTTAGACTGGTTTATTCAATTTCTTCCCCATTTTAATGGCAAAGTCTTATACAAAAAGCCATCCCCCAACCCATGGACACAGTCTTTGTGGACGCTTCACTCACAGGCATGGGGGGGTATGGAAAAATAGAGTTTACGCTTCCCCCTTATACCCAATTCACAACTTTCAGGCAACCATTGTGCACTGGGAGATGCTGAACGTGCTAGTGGCCCTCAGGGTATGGGGTAAACTTTGGACTAGTACCCGGGTCCTTGTATTTTGTGACAATGAAGCAGTCGTTCAGGTGATTGGTAGCAGTAAAACTAAAGATCCTTTCTTAGCTGCCTGTTTGAGGAACATTTGGCTAATTACAGCCTCCTATGATATTGACATTGACATCAGACACATCGCAGGTGTCCAGAGCAACCTTGCTGACGCCCTATCTAGGTGGTTTTCCCCCCATAGGATAAATGAGAAAATCTTGAATCACCTTTTAAATAACTGTAAATGGGACAAAGTCCCCCACAATTTCTTTGACTTGGCCCTTAACCTGTAAACATTTTTTTATATTTTAGGTGGTACCTCAGGTTCAGCGGTGTTGATGGACAATGCTTGGCACAGGATTGACCAAGCCTACAGGCCTTCCACCCTTGCTGCCCACACCACCCACTTCAAGACTTTTTTAGCATATTTGATATTTATGAAACTCCCAGTTCAGATTTCTGTACATAATGTTCTTACTTTTCTGGAATACTTGTATTGTAGGCAAATTTCTCCTGCTGTTCTCAAAAATTATGTTTCCTCCATTCGCAATATGGGCACTAAATTTCTACTGGATGTATCCCCTCTGAGCCATTTCGCCATTTATAGATACCTCAAAAGTGTATTCATAAATTCACAATTTGCCCCTTCCCCTAAGGGCATTTTTGATATTAAAACCATGTACCACATATCCATATCCTGTGACCTGCTCCCCGACCCTTGCTTATTTAGGGCCATTTTCCTGGTTGCCTTTTTTGGCTTCCTAAGGATGAGCAATATCGCCCCTCATAGTAGTAAAAAATTTGACCCAAGCACCCACATCCTAAGGCAGGATCTGTCTTTTAAACCTCCTGGAGTTCATGTTACTCTCAAATGGTCAAAGACCCTTCAGGACCATAAAGCATACCATGTGATCCTTCTTCCCCAGTTAGCTAATATCTATCTCTGCCCTGTCAGAGCTTTGCATCAGCTATTACACACCCGTCCCCTTCCTCCCTCTGGCCCTCTATTTGCAAATATTACCCCCCTCACAGTCAGGTCATTGACACTACCATTAGAGATGCTTTGAAATTTATTCTCACAACTAGAAATATTCCCCTTAAGCCACATGGATTCCACACTTTTTGGCGGTCAGGGGCCACTTTTGCCTTTGACAACAATGACCCCCTCCAAAATATAATGGCACATGGGTCCTGGAAAAGTTCCTCTGTCTGGACCTATTTACAACACTCTTCCTTGGCCCCGTCCATTATTCCCTCCACATTTGCCTCCTCCATTCCTCCTTCTTTCTAAATTGGGCTTGGTGTTTTTAAATTTTACTGGGGCCAGTAAATTTTACAAACTTTTCTCCTTTTTTACTACCATGTAAATAAATTATCCCAAACTTGTTTTTCTGCTGTTACAAACCTGTACTTGACCTCTGACCTCGCAGCATTGAGGTCACCTTAGTGGATACTCATGGTTAACTTGACCTGTGATCTGTCATCTTAACCACTCGGTTAACTGGGTTTGAATCCTCTGTAATGGGTGGCTGACAATGCAGCACTTGGATTACTGCTTGCATTGTCGACCACTCACTCTGGGTGGTGGCAACTGTGATCACATATTGAACTGGTATTCTTACTAACTTTTTGAAAATGCTATAATTAGAATACAACAAAATATTTTAAAATGTGGTTGCTCGTCAAGTATCCCTTCATTAATTTAATGTATATTTCAGGACTTGCTACCCTATAACATTTCCTTCCCTTAAAATTATGGAATTTAATTGAGTTTTTGTTATAAAACTCTTAAACATCTTCGTGAGAGTTGCCAGAAGTGTACATTTCTGCTGGTGTCGATTGACGACTGTGAAACAAGGGATGAGTAGAATTTACACAAGAAGGTGAACATAAGGTTGCCTTAAATATCAGCTCAAATATACATTTAAAGTTAATGTGGCCTTAAGCTGACATTATGAGAATCAGTTTAAGTTTAAATTGTTTAAAATAAAAATAATTTTATAGTGTCATTTAACAGATCAATGAAAATATTTAGTAAGAAATTTATAAATGAAAAAGGAAAAAAGTCCCCATTCCAATAGGAATGTGTACATTATGATCTATAGCTTCAGATGCATAGGAGTAGGAACTGGGGGGGCAGCGGGGGCAGCTGCCCCCCCCCAACCATAAAGTTGGGGGGGGGCGGGGATATCTTTTCGCCCCAACTTTTTGCAAAAGAACTAAACTCCAGTTTTGAAGTTTATGTAAATTTTAACAGGTAACTCAATAATATGTGGTCAAATTACACTTTTACCTTGTTCACTGCTCACATGTACCATTGTGTAAGCTACCATTTGAACTGTAAAATATTTATTTTTCTGATTTGTAAAAAGGAACATTTTCAGTTAACCTGTCATGGGATTTGTAAAATTCTGTGAAACGTTTCACTTATGCAGACAAAAATCATACATATAGTAATATTCTACATTTAATTTACCATGTTACTAATTTAAAATAGAACCTAGACATGTAGTTTCAAATTCACACAGAGCAATTGCTTAGCACAGCAATTTGTCAGCTGATAAGATTTTTCCCAGAAATCTCTTCTTTCTTTACTGTGTGTTTATTGGACCTGGCCAGTCCAACGATTATACATCCCCCTCAATTTGGGGATTAACCTTGCTAAAAATAGATCTTGTATCAGCTCAGCACTTGAAGGAAAGGTCACAGGTTCTGGAAACATGTAGTCAAGATATGTACTTCTATACCCATACAGGGTCAGGAAAACTTAGGATTGATGTCACAAAGATTTTCTTTGGTAAAGGAACTTTAAAATATTTTAATTGGACCATTTGAATATTACCTATATGCAATACATTCTGTAAAATTAACCAAAATTGTTGGTGTTGCCTCGCGTCGGTGCAATCTGGTTCCTCGCCCCCCCAACCAAAAATTGCTTCCTACGCCCCTGCAGATGAAATGTCCATACAAGAGTCCATATTTTGTTAAACATTTATCAAGAGAAAAATAAAGACAATTCAAAACAAGAAGGTACAAATCTTTACAAAGAATAGAATAAATCATAATACTTAAAAAGAAAGGGTACAACCCACAATGTTCGATAGTATAAGTACACCAATCATTGACATTTTTACCGAATTTACAATGTACTTAAAATACCTCTTTGTTATATCAAGAATAAGCCAGTCATTTTACATTTATCCCATTTTTTAATAAACTAATTTACCCAACTGTGCTTGTTTTACGTGCATCATATATGAAAATGGATTACGAGACATGTGGATGGAATTTTACAAAATGATTTACTATTAATGCAAGTAATGTAAAATAAGATAGGGTCAATCCTGACATAAAATTTTCAAAAGATTTTACTTTATAAAGTTATATTGGTCCACTACAACTGGATGAACATAATATCAGCGGGACCAAGACCTTAAGGGTCACCCAATATTACCATGATTACCATACTTTTGTGTCCACTCCAATCAACGTTATGTTATATTTTTTTTAAATAAAAAGCAAAAAGAATTCACATCAGTAATTTAACAAAGTATTCAACATGACGTAAATTCCATTAGTCCAACTTTTTACAAAGACATAGTGCTGTCTTAAAAATAAGCCTATACCCAGATAGCAAGACTCTGTAGGGCCACTGCTGGCCCACTGGTGGCATAGCTGTTGGACCGACGTTGGCTGCAGGCGGTGGCCAGCCGTTGGCGTGACCGGCTGATAGGCAATGGTCCACCGTTGGTAGCCGACAATAAGGTTTTCTGATGGTCCTTCAGTGTCCCACTGTCGGCAGCCAATGATATTTCTATTGGCCCACCAGTGGCCCACCTTCAGTAGCCGACAAGGTTGACTGGTGGTCCACCAGTGGCCCACTGTTGGGTGCCATCAAAGGTGGTTCTCTGGTGGTGTGACCAGCTGATAGACAGTGGCCCACTGTTGGCAGCCAACAATAAGGTTTACTGGTGGCCCATCAGTGGCCCACTGTTGAGTGCCATCAGTGGTGGTTCTCTGGTGGCATGACCAGCTGATAGACAGTGGTCCACTGTTGGCAGCCAACAATAAGGTTTACTAGTGGCCCATCAGTGGCCCACTGGCTTTTAGGCCGGTGGATGTGTCGGTCTGACATTGGCAAGCCACTGGTAAAATTTTACTACCACTGTAATATAGCATCAGCCAATCAGATTGCAGCATGAAGTTATGTGGCCATTGTTTAACAGAAAGCAAATAATTGACAGATTGTGGGTGGATTTTAGTTAAGGGAATCCCTAATAAGTCACATGACCAAACATAAACAATGGTGGAACAGTATCTTAGGATGACATGTTCCATAGTCAAACAATAAAATTATAATGTTCAGAAACAACTTTTCTTACTGTGAATTTCTAATGAGAATGTTATTTTTATGTCTAAAATTGTTAAATAGTTAGTTAAAAATTGTGGGCCCACTGAAATATGATTTTTAGACATACCATAATAAATAATTTTTTACTAAGTGTCTCAATATCCCCTATTATTGCTCGCCGCCATCTTGAATAAAAAGCCACCATTGGCCCACCGTTGGCCCAACCTTGGCAGCCTGAGTTTTGGTTGGCAAGCCTTCACTGGGCCAGCGTTGGCATGGGTAATTCGGCCACTGATTGGAATATATTTCATGGGTAATTATTCCTTTCAATTTAAGAAACTTTATATTTTATCGGACACATACATATTGCAGCTAGTGGACCAAGGGTTGTCCAGTGGTGGCTACACCTCAACCCCAATTAATAGGGTTTTGATTTAATATATTTTTCTCCTGTACATGTTTTATGGTTTGTTTACAGGGGAAACTTTCACTTCTGTTAACTTTTCTGTGTAATTATCAGATGATTTTATTGATTAGATCTAAAATCCGGGTGGAAATCAGAAAATTCCCATCAGTGGCCCATCAATCATAGCTTATATACCACTGATATAGTTGGTGGGCTGCCAGTGGTAAATCTTGGAAAAAATTTGTGGCCCAAGAATGGGAAGAAAAGAAATATATATTAAGGCAGAGATGTGACATCTGTTATTTAAAAATGTTGGTGTCTTGGTGATATACACACACATACATAAAGTATCCAATTACTTTGCCATCTGTGGGCCACCGGTGGGCCAACAGTATGTGTACCATGCAGGCAGAAGGTGGACCACTGATGGACCACCAGTGGCAAATCTTACAATTTTTTTATGTAATAAAATTCAGAACAGCTACTTTTGGAAAGTAATTCACTTGAAACTAATGAATTTAAGCCAAGACAGCCTCTCTTCAAGATCTGTCAAAACAAATGCCGTTCAGCAGAGCTTGAGGTGTAGTCACCAGAGGACCACCATTGGTCCACCAACTAAGTATAGCTCTTACAGATGATAGTTGCATGTGTCAGACAAAAACAAATTCTGCGATTTTTAGGTTGCATCAAAAAACAAATTTATATCAAAAGGAAAAAAATGAAAATATCTTTCTTTAACCTTCACTAAAAATATATATATATATGTGCCACCAGTGGCCCACTGGCTGCCCATCATGGGTCATGTACTACTTATGTAGTGGGTGGACCATTGATGGACCACCTGTGGCAAATATATAAGCAAGTAATATATAAAGTAATAAAGTGGAGAAAAGACTGACTGAGCAAAATGAAGGAATACAGAATAAGTTTGTTAAAAAATGACATTAACTTATGTTAAGTGAAAGAAAACACACATTTTATCTAATTTTTCCCAGGATTTTACACCAGTGGGTGTAGGCTGGTACCTGAGCTACAGCCACTGACTCTGGTAGTTGGTGGGCCAACAGTGGGCCACGCAATGTATTTATATTTTGAAATAATGTGTTTTTAACATTGAATATTGTTAAATAATATGTCAGAAAACAGTATTTGAGGTTGCTTTTGAAGTTGTTTATAATGCTTTAAAATTTTGAAAAAAAATGCAGTCAGTGGGCCACCAGTGGCTCAGTGGTGGCCCACAAGCTATATTTTGCCACCCATAGCCAACGGTGGCCCACTAGCGTCTTGCTATCTGGGTATTGACTATACCGACCGATTTTGGGATCTGTTTTCGGCATTGAGAATGGATGCCAATATTCATGCTATGTCTCAAAAGGAGCAATTATAGGGCCATAAACCATGAAATGAGACAAAAACTGAACATTGTGCTGTTGTGTAGTTCCTAACCCTGGTTTAACTAAGGGTGCAACTAGCTTCTAACGAAAATTTACATGCAGCTCAAGGATACATGTTTAGATGAGAAGAGTGTTTGTCCCGATAGGACTTAGGTTGTGGACAATGATGTCCCGTCTGAACTTTGGGTTTGATGTTAGGTCTGGATGTTAATCATCAGTTGAATTTGACGACAGTTTCTTTAATGATGGTCCTACACACTGGAACCACATTTCACCAAACATAAGACTTACCTTCTACATTTTCAGCTTTCAAAAACTAGCTTGCCCATAGTACAGACTGTTAAATGTTGCGAAATCATGTCTGTGCACAGACTAATGAATTTGATTTTTTGTCCTTGACATTTAGAATAGCAAGTTAAGCTTTTTGTAATAATAATATCTCAACTATACATTGGAGTGATGCTTTTGGTTGGAAAAATCATAATCTCAAAACAGTTGCAATTTAAAAGACAATTGCTGTGCTTCTCCTAAAGATAGAGGAAAAGCATATCTCTGGGCATTTTTGGGTGACCATCGATTAAGACTATGTATTTTCTACAATACAGATACCAAAATATCTGTATTCAGTTTGGGCTTACTGCTTCAGATGCGTAATCTCTCTTTTACATGGCTGGATGTCTACTTGGAGTCTCACTTTCCATATTTGTTTAAATAACGTAAATGGTGTGCTTACCTCAATATACATTTTAATAAGAAATTCACGTTAAGTTACATAAAACAAGCAAAACTGAACAATTTGTGTCCCGCTTTATGGTTGCAAGTAGTAAATGTCTCACCTTTTGTGCTACTAACAATACACAGTCTTCCTGTTTTCTTTTCAATATACAGCGAGTTAAAATTTAAATGACAGCTTCATTATTCTTATTTGATCAGAACAATTTCAAAGTCTTCCACTCTTCCAATTTCTTTTGGACAAGCACGTAACTCACAATATATATTCACTGTCTATCACATTACACAACCTATTTATTTATCGGGAGCAGTGTTTATAATTATTGTTCATATTCTGGCTATGTGCCCCTAATATCTTAACATGGAGATTATATAAAGACCGTCAAATGTAGCATTGATCTGCACTACTTGTGTTTTGCAAGCTTTAAGGCTAATATTGAATACTTCACAGATGCTAGGATTCCATGATCTGCCAACCAAGTGTCAACATGGAAGTCTCTAACACATATCTGTACCAGTTACATGTTAAGCCACCCATAAACCCAATGCACACATTCATGGACTCCTGCTAACATATATCAGATAGGTCGAAGAAAAACAAAATTCCTTATTGGTATGCCTAGTATTTTATAAGTTCTGAAAGATTCCATAAGTAAAGAAGAGCACTCAGAGAGCACATACCTCTACCAAAGTCCAAAATTCCTTTAAAAAAATCATGGATCTAGAATTGGCAGTGAAGCAGAGCTTTATTAAACCTACACCTATCTACAGTGAAAACTGACGTATATCCATATTGTAGTGTTTTTTTTTGTAATTTTGCTGATACCTAGGTCACACCTTTTTAATACTAGATCCGAAGATAAAATAAAACGGACTTGTCTACCTTTGGTTGTGGTTCAATCTGTCTTGCATTTTATTAAGACATTATTTATTATGATTTCCTGCAAGTAGTTTGGAAAAGGTTACCATTGTATCTGTCAATACCTCGCCAGATGGCCACTATCCACATACTATAGTGCAGTGCTGCTTAACTTAAGTGATCAGAATGAAAATGGTGTAGGTACTTCAAGTAAAGATTTGTTATTATACAGTGCATAGATCACGCTGTTTTGTGGTTTAGAAATATTCTAACATACACACACATCCACACGGATATACTTGATCTGAAAAATTTGGGTTCTGGTTTTAATTTGACATCTTATCATCATCTGTGTAGGGGAGTAGCCCATGACAGCTATGGGTGATGAATGGTCCATCATTAGTGGCAAGATAGAATCATCTTATATAATAATCTTTTCAGATGTTTGAACTGCTTGCACTGCCTCACCTTTTGATTGCAGATACTGGGGGTGGCTTGTAAGGTGTTTGAGCAAAAACTCACCAGTAAAAGAAGCAAATTGTCTTGAGAAGAACTGTGGTCCATTGACTGATACAATTTTATCTCTAGTTCCCCAATGCGCAAAGATACCTTCATCTGTGCCAGGACTGTGTATGTTGTATACATTAGCAGGTGTAACAATTTAAAATATATCCTAGAGTAATTCATCATGGCAATAGAAAGTTTAGTTTTTATTCCAGCAAATCAAATCCAATTGTTTAAGGTCTGTTTGGCAGTGGTGTTGGGACCAAAGATTCTTTAAGTTGGAAAAATTGTCTTGCTTGTCAAATTGGACAAATTTTGATAAATTGTTCAATTTCTGTTCAATTCCAGGCCACCATACATTGCTACCCTACTTGAAATAGATCGATGATGCCTTTATCTGGCAGTTTCATTCATATTGGCTCCGAGTGCATTCTGTAATAGGGTATCTTGTTCTATTACATCTTTTAAAAGGCCAAATCATGGGGTCTAGAAAGGCAACTTGTGAGAAGGTTTCTAGCCTGATTTAACATGCCTGAATCTATCTTGGAGAGTTTGACACGATGGGGTGTCTGCGACCACTTAGTCTTTGCCAGGTAAATGCTCAGCTTTCACATTGAACCTCATAAATTGTAGCAACAAATATTGACAACCGATTAAAATTTGGTTAATGCCCTTCAAGTTTATCAAAGAATCAGTGGTTTATGATCAGTTAATAACTTGATGTTCTCCTGGATAAGTAGATATCCACTAAGCTTTTCACAGGCCTACACGTAGTCAAGGCATTCTTTCTGAATGGTTGTGTATCCTTGTTCACTATTGGCAGGTGTTATAAAACAGTAAGGAACTGGATTTATGATCTTACCATGCTATTCCATAGTGCTTCTCCAAGTTGGTGTCTCCTGCACATAATATAAAATTAATAAAATGCAAGAATTGGGGTAGACGATATTGATTCCTTCAAATTAATGTATATGGACTTCATTACTACACAGAATCCTTGAACAATAAATCATTTAGTGATTTTGCATAAGAAATAACCTAGATAGTTAATTATACTGAGCATACATTTTAATTTTTCAACGTCAGGCAGAGATTCCAAAAAAGGTGATGGCATTAACCTGTGTGTGAATTTGTAATCCATATTTGTTTATACAATGACAAAGAAAATGGAGCCCAGCCTGTCACAGTAAACACTTTTTGGTTAAAGGTAACTGACTCTTCCAGAATTCCTTTGAGTAACTCATATTGAAAGACTTATATTGGCCGAAGGACATGGTAAAAGTTGCTTCTGTTGTTCAGTCTCAGTTGCCAGTGTCCTAATGAAGAATCTAATGCTCCTGTCTTATTTTGTTACATATCACCCACTGTTACCAAGACAAAATTCTCTCCCCTAATGACTGCATCAAAATGCTTCAAATCAACATATGGGGTAAGGACACAGTAGGTGTCCTTGAAGTTCAGTGGCAAGTGCGTAAGTTCGGGTGTTATTGTTTTAGTAAGCTTCCTCTTGTTTGTCATGACCTAAATTGTCATTGGTCACCTTTGACCCTTGCACTATCCTTCTCCCGCTTAAATCTACAATTTTTGTTCTAAATTTTAACTTTGAGCAAGCAATATCAATTTCATTCAATTTCATATTTTCGATTTTTAACTTTTGTAAACTTGAAAGCTTCAGTTGGATGAAATTTCCAAGTTTCGTTGTTTTCACAGGTCAGAAGCGCAGTGCACAGAAGTTGATGAAACCAGTGTGGACCTGTGTCTTGCTCAAAATATATTTTGAGACATGCTTTTATAGCTCTGGATCTTCTAAAGGTCTGTGTACTTCTCACACCTCTGTAAAACACACACCACAAGTGATTTACGTTGTCCATAACGTCCTCGTACATAATATTTTAAATAATGTATTTCAGTATACCGAGACATTTATTGATACAGTGCTGAAAGAAAGCCAGCATATCATATGGGGGTGTCGACTGCTAGCCGACAGACATGGTACTGTAGAATACACATTGCTTTCGACTGCTAGTCTAATCTAATCTAATCTACTGCTTTGCAAATGCAATATCTTCCCCACAGAGGGGAACTCAGTGCGCTAATTAATCAAAATCATTTTCCTAAGCAGAGTCAAGGGGCATTCAAGGTCAATGATCCAGGATTATGGGTGTGGCCGGGAGGGAAGAAAACTGAGTTGGGAAACTAGAGCTGAAGAGGTGGGTTTTGAGGTGCTTCCTAAAAGATGGAACAGAGGGGCTGTTTCTAATGCCCAGGTCACACTGTGGCGTGGCCACTACGATTTAACTGGCGAATATGAAGATTTGCTGCGAATTAGAAATCGTGGTAGTTCGCCACAGAAAGGGCGGGAAAGTGTGGTCACGTGGTTGGAATTTGAAAAATCCACGAATTACTTCGATCCGGCTACCATGGGCTACCATCATCTTCATCCTGTGGAAGATCTTGGTACGATGTTCTCATCACCCAGTCAAGAACATCTTGTTTCTGTGAAGAACGTCGACGATGATCAAATGAACTTCGTAGAAGTATGTACGAATTAATGCGAAGTGTAGCGATTTCCGTGAGATGTTCTTGCACCGAGCCACGACCATGGTGGAGGGTTGAGCGAGCTGTGACGAGCCCCCCGACGAGGAGGAAGAACATGCTGAGAAGAAGTGACGACCAATTCGTGTATAATGCCAGTTCCTATATAAACAGCCTGGATCATCTGGATTCACTTCATTTCTCATCAGACGTCGGACAGTGTACATCAAAGGCTATGGATCTACAGAGACTCAGATTATTGCAGCAACTGTATGAGGCTCATCATTTAAATGTACAGAATCAGATTGTGATTGCACAGATACTGGTTGATAGACAGAGAAGGCGTCGACCAAGGCCCAGGAGGTATTGGGTGAAGCCCTGGCTCTCCAGGAGGTTGGACTATGGACACTATGATCGTTTGATGAGGGAGCTGGAGGCTGAGGATGTGGTGTCTTTCAGAAATTTTGTCTGGATGGACCCGGCCATGTTCAGAGAGGTCTTGCAGAGGGTGGGGCCCAGAATTGAGAAATATGACACATGGTTCAGGAAGTCTATCAACCCTGGATGCAGACTTGCAATCACACTTCGTTTCTTGGCCACTGGAGAGAAGTACAGGAGTCTGATGTTTGGCTTCAGGGTAGCACACAACACCATCTCAGTCATAGTAAGACAGACTTGTGAGGCCATCGTGGCAGAATATGGTGAGGAAGTCATGCAGTGTCCCCGTACCAGTGATGCATGGAAGCAGGTTGCTGCAGAATTTTCTTCCAGATGGAATTTCCATCACACCCTGGGGGCTATAGATGGCAAGCATGTGGCAATCAGGTGTCCTAAGAATGGTGGCTCTATTTCAACTACAAGGGCTTCCATTCCATAATACTTCTGGCTCTGGTGGATGCCAAGTACAAGTTCCTTTGGGTGGCTCTATTTCAACTACAAGGGCTTCCATTCCATAATACTTCTGGCTCTGGTGGATGCCAAGTACAAGTTCCTTTGGGTGGATGTTGGCACCAAAGGATCCAGTTCTGATGCACAGATCTTCAATGACTGCGATTTGCGCTCAGGCATTATTGATGGCACCTTGGATGTACCTGATGCAGAGCCATTGCCTGGTGATGACCGTGATATGCCATATTTTCTCATTGCGGATGATGCCTTCTCTCTGAGGACCTGGTTGATGAAGCCATTTAGAGCCAGAGGACTTCCTGATGAGGAGAGGATCTATAACTACAGACTGTCTCGTGCCAGAAGGGTGGTGGAAAATGCGTTTGGCATCATGGCCAACAGATTTGGTTGTCTCCTCACCACCATGTGTCAGAATCCAGAGACTGTTACCTCTATTGTACTGGCCTGTTGCACGTTGCACAACATCATGAGACTGAGGTATCCAGGTATCCACCAGGGACTGGGTGATGAGGAGGATGACAACCACAGAGTTATCCCAGGACAGTGGAGGCAAGGTGCTTGTTTGCAGGACATTGAGGATGTGACTGGTGGCAACAGGGACACACAGGTTGCCAAGAGACAGAGACTGTATTTGAAGCATTATTATAATGCTCCAGTAGGGGCCATGGCGTGGCAAAGAAACATGATTTGAGACTTTCACATATGCCAAGGACATTTCTTAGTAGTGACTGTATTGTGCTAATTATTGTTATGATTCAGTGCTGCATCATTATCTGTGTTATATTTTGTATTGGGTGTTATATACTTGTTGAAATAAAGTTGCAATGTTCTTGTATTGCAATAAAGTTATTGTCCTATTGCACTTCATATATGTATTATGTGTATAGTAGGGTCAAAGAGGTCAAGTCTGAAACCAAATCAGGTCAAACATGTAACAGGTCACACAAACCAGTTCACAACTTTGCCACCACAGGGGCCAGAAGGTCACAAAGGTCAAAAATCAATCAAGGCCATAACTGAAGGAAAGTTAAGAAATCTAACCAGCTGCAAGGTGGAAACTCTGCAACCAAACGCCGATTGCTTTGGAATCAGAGCATAATGAAATCCAGAAATGGAAGATAAACAAATTTTAACATTGGCCACCTGTTAAAATTTGTTTATATTACATTTCTGCATTTCATTCGAAGCAGTGAAACTTCCACAGTGAACCACTCACATTGGGTCATAACAGGTCCTGGTAACCACTGGGCCACTTTTTTGGATCCTTCATGTTAAGATGTGACACCTTCCAAGTATTATGCCAATGTTTTTGAAACATGAGAAAAACAAGCAATCACATAAACAATTTATTATTCCAACAAGGTCAAAAAGGACAAATCACAATAACATAGTAAGTGTACTTTTTAATAAAGAAATGCAGACACATTATAGCTCACAGCTGACAAGAACAGCTGTCAAAGTGAAACTGGTTACATATACCATTAGCTCACAGCTAAGGTTAACATACAACTGACAAGAACAGCTGTCAAAGTAAAACTGGTTACATATACTATTAGTAACAGCTAAGGTTAACAAACTACCCACAAGAACAGCTGTCAAAGTGAAACCTGGTTTATAATAGTAATAATCATAGTAATACTTGAGCCAGACATAGCAAAAATACACAAATAAATTACTTTACACCTGTTTGATAATTACTTCTTACATCTCACCTAAACTACTTCTTAAGTGTCTATAGACAAAGGACAAAGTTATTTCTAAACCTAAGAACCTTGAGAATCATCCTGATTAAGTAATGCCATAGGTGTCATGGGTGTTGAAGGCACACTAGGAATACCTGCAAATGACGCATTTAAATCTGACAAATTCAGGTCTGACAGTCCTATTGTCCTTCCCTCGGTGTCTGTGATAACAAACTTGGTGGATGAAGTGCTGGATGATGAACCCACTGACTGTCCAGAGGTACTGGCCCCCGATGGGGTCTGGAAAATAACAGTTGTCTGGCTCTGGGTGTCTGACCCTTGAGGCAAAGGGGTAGAGGAGGCTAGAGCTGCGGGCCCAGGTGCGGGTGGCGGAGGCATTTGTGTGATGGTGTACTGTTGCTGTGGCTGCGGCTGATGGAAAATAAGTTGCTGCTGCAGCTGCTGTTGCTGCACCTTCATCTGCTGCTGCATACTGTCCAGCTGCTTCTGCCTGTCGTCCAGCTGCTTCTGCCTATCATCCAGCTGCTTCTGCCTATCAAGCTCCTGCCTCTGGATGTCCCTCTCCGAAAGCAGCTTGGACTCCTTGATGGTCTGGTTGAGGAGATCCATACTGCGCATCTGATATGTGGGCCAGAGATCCTCGTGGATCTTCAACATGGCACTTGACATCCAGCCAGCCCAAGCAGTCCTGTCATTGGTCTGTGCCTCCATAGATGTTAAGAGTCTGTCCAGCCTGTCAGAGATCTGGGCACTGTTGTCGCTCTGCTCGCACATCTTGTCCAGGAGCTCTGACTCAGTGCTGGCACTTCTCCTTGTGGCTCTCCTGCCACTAGTCCCAGAGAGGGTGATACCTGGAGGAGGAGTGCTGCACACTCTTGGTTCACCCAGTGATCCTGACTCCACGGGCTCATCTGCAGGATCCAAGTCATTGGATAGGTGTGAAGGCATGGTGGCAGTTGCAGAAGCAGCAGAGGCCGATGAGGTGATGACAGAGGCAGTGGTGGTAGCAGATGAGCAGGTAGCAGAGGCTGAGGTGGCTGCGGCAGAGGCAGAGGCAGTTGTGGTGGAAGCTGGTTTCAACTGAAAGTACAGTAGAACAAAGACACATGGTAAGCATATAGTATACATGTTCAACAAACAGTTTAGGTAGGTACTGTGAAGTAACAAGTATGAACTCCTGTGTCACTACAGAAAACTTTACAGATTTTTGCCAAACATTAGTGTTACAGCTACAAACTTGTATCCATAGGTAGTCACTGTTTACAAGTCAAGAATACACAACGCAGCAAAAACATCAGGATATCCAGGTGAGTCAGACTGTGAGAATGTACTTACATTGCAGGACTGCCTGGAGGGGACTCTGGAGATGTGGTCATCCAGGAAGCTGAAAGACCTCAGGATCCAGGTGTCCCTGTCTGTGTGTTCCTTTGCCCCGTCACCAGACTTCTTGCAGGTAAGCTTGCCATACCTTGTCCTCATCCCTTTGAACCAGATCTTCAGTTCGATGGCTGAAAAAGGAAGAGGAGACACGGACACATTAGGTAGGTTATCAAAGTAACAATGGGTTACATTAAGTTTTAAGCTGCTTCACATCTGTGGTGTCATCTGCAAATGGGTGAAGCCTAATACATCACACGATGACAGAGTACAATTCAAAATAACATAAATTAACAGAATAAGTAAACATTCGACATAAGTCCATTTACACATTACTGTACACGTAGTACCTCCATCACAATTTAAATTATTACCTGAAACTATGAAAAGGTTAAATCATAATGGTTAGTCTAACTCACCTTCCAGGCCCACGGCCCTGGCTTGGGTGCCTTGTTGTACATTTCCGGATGGTTCTTGAGCCACTCAGCCATCTCATCCTCTTGCCCATCTGTCATCCTCACCAGCCTCTTCTTCTTGAACCTCCCCTGGGACCGGCTGTCTTGGGTTGCCTCTTCCAAGTCATCTGTGTCTTCCGGCTGGGTGGCCAGAGTGGCTGTATCCCCTGGGTCTGATGATGAAGCTTGAGTGGCAGGCAGTTCATCCGGCTGTTCTGGCTGTTCAGGCTCCTCAGATGCTTCAACAGGAGGCAGAGTGACCCTCTTCCTCTTTCCAAGTCCAGGTCTCTTCACCATATTTCTTGTATGAAATATATCCAAAAATTTATCCAAAGTTCGTCGATGTGTACGCATTGAAGAAAAATTTGCAAGTGATGACAATTGTTCGCGGTGCCCTGCTTTTATAGTCTCCAGCCAGTTCGCCGCAACCTACGAAGGTCGTAGCTGATTGGTAGCCAGTTCTTCGCATGCGCAGTCAGTTCGCCAATCACCGACGAACTACTGCGACATTCGCTTCTCATTGGCTGAGAGGAGCGACGAATATCTCCGGGGCCTCGTAGCATATTCTTCAGGGGCGACGATGCATGGCTTCTCTGCTGCGAATATCGTTGTTTGTTCTTCGTCTTTCAGCCGACAATCTTCAAAGGAAAGTTGGTAACAATGAAGAACAATGAAGAAGCCTGCTACGAAGTGGCGAATTGGGGTACGAGGGTGCTACAAAGTCGACGAATCCACCACCATCTGTGAAGAATTGCAAAGAAATGGACGAAGCGTGGCGATAGTTTTGAACAGTTTGAAACTGTCGTAGCCAGATGACGATCCATGGAGAATGTTGGAGAACAGTGAAGATGGACCAAGAATATGCTACCAACAAGGACGAATTGCATGATCGCGCATATTCGCCACTAAACATCGCCACAGTGTGACCTGGGCATAACATGAAAGGGGAAAGAGTTCCAAAGGTTGTTGTGCTTTTACTTCATCAGACTTCACAGCTGTTCTGCTTCATGCTGGATTGTCGTTTTCAAGAGGCACCACCTTTGTCCAGGTACAGCGGCTGTGGAGGCACCCCCCCAGTATTAATACCAGCTTTGTTCTCACTCTTTCTTACCAGTCCCAAGTTCCTCTCATCATAGCCATCTTCAGCTGTATTGGGCCCAACACTTGATAGCAAGGGCAGTTCCTCGCAAGTAGGACACTATAGTTTATCAGTAATGTAATTGTAATGTAAACAACGTTTGTCTTCATTTTGTTTGAGTTGCTTTACTTGGGTTTCAGTAAATATGAAGTAATAATGCTCATTATAATTATCAGTAATTGTAAGGCTAATCATCCACAAGGTTTACTTGGACGTGGGGTGTCAGCAGTCCCCTTATGGACCCTATGATATGAAAGAAAAGAAAAAGAAATGGGAAAATATATGTAAATTTAGAGTTCTAGTCTACTAGTTTTTAGTTATTTTAATATGCGTCCTTGCCATAAAATCTTCATATTCATACACTTTTGCTTATATTTAATGGCAAGGTTCACAAATGTGTTATACACTCGGTAATACTTATGTAATGCTTATATTGTGCATAGGAAGGTCATACTGATTTTTATATAAAACCCAGATGGGTGACCCTTCCATTGTGTCAACTCTCCATTATTTTTTACATAATGGAGAGTTAACACTACATTATTTTCTAACAGTGGAATGTGGTTTAGTTCAATGGAGAGTCTGCCAAAAACAAAAGGGTATTTGCCAGTCATCCTCAGCACAATGCATTCAATATTGAAATGTTTTCACAACTTCTTTCATATTAATTAGTTCAGTGGGTACATTTACATTTTCTTTTTAAGTCTGAGTGACATTCAGAGCTCATAGGAAAATACCCGCTTGGCCTCAGGCCATTAAGTTTACATAATGGAGCGCCACTTGGCCATTATCTATATATGATACTTTGCTTATTGAAGAAAGAGTATAAACACTTAAAATCATTTGACCTTTATAACTTTTGCATGTTAGTTATTTTATGGTATAGTTTGTAACTCTTTCATAATCTTCTATATCATCATGTTATTTCATTTGAGTTGCATTTAGTCAATAAAAGGCTATATGCGTTATCTTGATGCTACTTGATGCAATTACTCCGTTACTTTTGCATAATCTTTTATTTGTTCTTCTATTTTATTTAACAGTGTAACTGTTGTCATAATGTCTTCATGTTATAAGTCGTTCATAGTAACTCTTACATTTAGGATATTTAGTTATGTATTCTTATTATTTTAACAGGTCATTAAACCGTCATTTATTACACTATACCAACCTAAATGTATTTTGATGTTATTTAATAATTCAAGTACTGGTGGGAGTCAAACCCGGGTCTGTACATCTGGTATGTAATGTCTCATTTCTACTGATTATCTTTGTTATGATAATACTGTGATGTTAGCTCAACAGGCTATTTTCAGTAGTTTCACTTTCCAAGGAGGTATAGCAGAATCAGCTTAATCTGCGAGAACCCAGAACTTCAGTGTAGAAGCTAATGTTACTCATCTTCTCAGAGACATTGCCCTGGGGAAGCAATTACCAAAGAAACCAGCAATGGGTTTATGTATTTATTATTCATTGTAATATTTTAACATCTGAAATCCTTTTACTGACTAGTTGAAAACACATAAACATATAAGATAACATTATTACTGTTACTTGTGACCATAATGTAACAAAGTATAATTTCTGCGTAGTAACCAGGGGCAGCCCTGGACCAAATAACTATGGGTCAAAAGGGGTCAAATTTTAAAAAATTTGAAGGGGTCAAAGACCTGGAAGCCAAAAAAGAAGAATCCAAGGGATAAAGAAGCCCATGGGTAAAGTATTACTAAAGATTGAGGTATCTACACCACATTTCATATCATGATAAATTAAGAATTTGGAAAGTATATGATCCCAAAGGCAAATAATTCCCCATTAGGGGGGCGGGGTGATGGGCTGTGAGGGCAAAAATTATTAGAATTTTGTAAAAGCCCAGATAAACAATATTTGGAATGGAAGAAATTTAGAAAATTTAACCAAAAAGAGTTCAGTTAAAGTAATGTTTAAATTAGTATATATATATCTCTTGGGGTGTTTGGGAACCCCGGATGTCAGTCCTGCCTCAAGACAGTTTTTGTTCTAACAGCAATGTACCAACCCATTGTGGGTACCAGTCTAAGTCTAATTTGGGGTACCAGTCTAATTTATCTAACACAACCTTGAAGTCACCCCTTATTACTGGGCAACCTAGTAAGCAACTTCCTCTCATTGGTTCCCTCTGCTTTACAGTTGTGAACCCCAAATTTCCTCCCTGGTTTACAGGTGATATCCCCAGTACACAAAGTCACTTTGTGATTTGACTTTGAGGGAAGGACATGATCATAAGAATTTTTATTTTATTTGAACTTTTTAGTTTGGTTGTCTTAGTTTTTTATTGACTATTTTATTTTCAAAGGTGTAAGATAGTGTATATATACATGAATGGGCATTTATTCTGTAACATATCTTAACATTGGACATGATTGTGCTGTGTACTGGAGAAACCGGACATATTGACACTGTGATATTCTATGAATACTGTGACACGTCAGATTTCTGACACCTTGAGATTTGAGTCATCTTGACAACAACAGGCTTTATGTGTCAGGGCACAAAGGGACGGTCTAACTAATTTGTCCCATTTATTAAGCCTGAGGTTGCCAAGAGAGAGTCTGAGTCTCTTTCTTGTGTATTTGCAGTAAATGTTAAACTGTGAAATATATTAAAAATGCCAGATAACAAACAAAAATGTAGAAATTGCAAGAACAGACACTTGCCGCCCACGGGGAAGAAGTGCTGTTATGTTGACATTATTGAATCTGATGCTGAGCCAATGGACTTAGAGATGCTGCCGCTGCAAGTGTGTCGCTTGCTACGGATCAGGCGGATCCGGGCGGACAGCGGATCCAGGAGGAGATACTGGTACAGTTACAGAAGATGTCTCACAGATTGGAGGCGGTGGAGCAGCAGATTTCTTCCACAGCGCAGGACCCAGGGCAAGCTTCTACCTCAAGTTCCGGATCAGGAAAGTTATGTAGAAATAGTGACTTTTTAGACCATAGCAAAAGTACTCCAAGTAAAAAGAGTAAGAAAAGTAAAAAGTTCGTACCCTCATCAGATTCTAGTGAATCATCATCTGATGAAAGTGTCAGTCCCTCTTTGTCATTCTTGAAATCTCAATCTATGCAAAGAAAAGTTGACAAGCGAATCAGGGAGTTAAATGGTTGTTCACACTTATCAGGTACAGAATGTTCAGGCAAATATAAATCAAAAAGGGGGGGAAACGTTGACATCCCAGTGAAAAATAAAGTATTATGGCCACATGAGGCAATTTTGGGTGGAGTTAACAGACAGAGGGTCACCTATGACCAACTGTCTCTCACCCAGTGGGTCCAAGGATTTTGTAAAAATATTTTGGAGGAAAAATCTAGTCAGAGAAGAAACACCATGGTTTCCTACCTTGGGGATCTGATGGAAGATGCCACAGACTTCACTTGGCAAGGGGCAAAGGCAGCACATGCTGTCTTGATGTGTGAAATGGAGCGGGGTTCCCTTCAGTGGGAAGACACGGATCGAATAGACAGGATCCAAAGGGCCCATGCCCAAAAACATGCTCCAGGGAAGGGGGGTTGGGCTAAGCCATCAGATCCGGGTAGGAAACCATGGTTCTGTAAAAACTTCCAGTCTGGTAACTGCACCCACACTCGGGATCATGAGTTTAATGGGAAACTACAAAAACACATATGTGCTTTCTGTTTAATGGGTGGGAAACAATTGGGTCATGCAGAAAAAGACTGCAATTTCAAGAAACAAAACCCAAAAAACGACCAAGCAGCTGCCCATCACTAGGAAGGGACAGCTGCAGTAGTGGTTCTCAGTATAAAGTGCAAGTAAATGCTTGTAAAAGTAGTGTCAAAGGTGATACTAGTGTCAAAGTAGTAATGTTAAACACTACAGAACTAGGTTCTTCTATAATTCTAGTGTCAAACCAAAGGTCATTGAAGCTTCTTTGGCTAGGAAAAGTAGTGATAGCATAACTCATGTCAAAAATGTGGTCAAAACCAGGAATTTGAAGTTAGGTTCTATTCCTAAGAGATGTAAAAATCAGAATTGCAGTAACATAGATGTGTTCAGTGTTGCAAGAAATGGTACTCAGTGCAATCTCAGTCCCCCTGTTGTCCATCCTATGGCGTCGAGTTTGAATGGTAATAATAACGTGAGAGATGAACAAATCTCGGGGGTGGAGGAAGCTCATGCTGATGTAAAACAAGGTACTGTTTCAGGTTTGAGTTTGAATCCCAACATGACCAAAAATAGTGATCATAATGATCCCTCAGGTCGTGGTTTGAATCCTTCAAAGCAATATACCAAAAACAATGTTGATCAGCAAATTGCTTCTGAGTCGGATCCGGAAAATCTAGTTCGTGTGAACACAGCATGTGTAAACGACCCACAATTGACAGATCAATGCATGCCAATATATGATGTCAATTATGCGGGTGTGGAAGAGAAGTTTGTCAATAGTATTATGCACTTTAATCAGTTTAGTGAACATATTGACATTGCTAACCCCCAATCCCACATTTTTCAATCATGGCGTGAACAATCTGACTTTGACTTTGGTTTTATACCATTAGGGGAGCAACAAATGCCCAACACTTTTCACACAAGTGTCATTGACACAAATAACTTGATTAAAATTCATGAAATTGTCAGAAAAACAAAAAAGCCCAACTTTATGCAGGCACGTATTCCTGTGACGTCACAGTTGAATGTTGAAGTTTGGCAGGAGTTGCTTAAAGATTATTGGGATCAGCAACTGTTGCAGTTGCTTAGATTTGGTTTTCCTTTAGACTTTAACAGAAATGGGCAGTTACAATGTGAAGGGGGTAATCACTCCTCAGCTACACAGTACCCAAAAGATGTTGATGCTTACATACAGGAAGAAAGTAGTTATGGTGCCATATTGGGCCCTTTCAAAGAAAATCCAATCAAGAACTCCCACACTTCACCGTTTATGACCAGAAATAAGCCCAACTCTGATAGGCGTAGGGTCATTATTGACTTGAGCGGGCCTTAGGGGCCCCAGTGAATGCAGGTATTGACAAAGATACATACTTGGGTAGTCCTTTTGCCTTGACATTTCCCACTGTTGACGCCATTACTGGGGAGTTAAAACGTCTAGGAAGGGGGGCCCTTCTATATAAGATAGATGTCAGTAGGGCCTTCAGGCATGTCCGCATAGACCCTGGCGACTATGACCTTCTTGGGTTACACTGGCGTGACGTGTGTGTGGACACCTGCTTGCCATTCGGGACACGGCACGGGAGCCAAATTTTTCAATGTTTAAGTGACGCTGTGTGTCATATCATGCGTCAGAGAGGTTTCTGCGTCATTGACTATATTGATGATTACGTTGGAGTGGGCGTTCCGGACGTTGCACGTGTGTCATTTGCATCACTGTTCAAACTCATGAATGACCTTGGCCTTACCATCAGTGATAGCAAGCTGGTACCCCCCAGTACCCAAGTTGTGTGCCTGGGGGTCCTGATTAATACAGAAAATGGCACTGTCTCCATCCCTTCAGATAAACTGAGTCAGATAAATGACACTGTGCGTCAATGGATGCAAAAAATTACATGCACAAAATGCCAGCTACAATCACTCCTGGGACTTTTACTGTATGTACACAAATGTGTGAAGCCAGCCAGGGCATTTTTGAACAGAATGCTGGCTCTTCTTAGATCTGGCCATGCTAGTCAAAAAATCCATCTGACCCCTGAGTTTAGGCGTGACCTTAGGCGGTTTGCGAAATTGTTACCACTTTATAATGGGGTGTCATTGTATGATCACAGAACCATTGACCACACACTGGAGCTTGATGCCTGTCTCACAGGCCTTGGGGGGCATTGGTGCAATTTTCTTTATCACCTCCCCATACCCATGGGATTTATGAATTGGTCCATAGTCCAGCTGGAAATGGTCAACATATTGCTAGCAGTGAGGTTGTTTCAGGCACATTGGGCTGGTAAGAAAGTGCTGGTCAAATGTGATAACGAGGCAGTGGTCTCAGTGCTGAGGTCCGGCAAGACCAAAGACCCCTACCTAGGGGCGTGTGCCAGAAATATCTGGTATGTCTGTGCATTGGCTGACATTGATATACAGTATGTGCATGTTAGGGGGTTGGACAACAGGGTGGCTGACCTGTTGTCCCGTTGGACAGGTAGTGGCAAAGATAGCCTTGAACTTGAAATGTATGTACAAGATCCAATATGGATCCCTATTGATATAAGTCTTCTGGACATAGATCCAGAGTTATAAAGTAATGTCGTGTTACTCTTGTCAGGGGTCATAGGTGTCATCCTTTCTGGAGCCCACTGCTTCTTTGTATTTCATACCCTTGCAGGGGTCTGAAAATTATATTTGATAACTAACAGTATACTATGCTTTGTTGTAGGAAATGTGCACTTTGAAACTCTGTGAGAAAAAGCAGCCCATAGAACTGAGGCAGCTTACAGACCCAAGACCAGGCAGGCCTACAAGAGAATGTTTGAGGTGTTCATGGCCTTTTGTATTCACATGCGTGTGTTGGTTCATAGTGTTGATGTCAGAATATTGTTGTCTTTTTTAGAATGTCTTGTTATTAATAACTGTACTTACAGTATGCTGTGTAATTATATGTCGGCCATAAAGGCCTCCTTTGTTTTATATGACCTTCCACATGACCTTTTGGATCACCCAAGATTGAAATTGTTTCTTAAATCTGTCAGAATTAACAGGCCTTTGACCTTGGTCCCTCACAACATCATTGACCTTGATATGCTGGAAAAGATTTGGGATTCTTTGGCTTCTTGAAGTTGTCCAATTTGACTCCTCACTCCCTGGCTACCTTTGACTACACACGTCACCTCACTGGGCAGGATTTGTTTTTCAATGATAAATTGGTAAAGTTAATGGTCAAGTGGACCAAAACCATCCAAAACAGAGATACTGTAAAGGTCATCTGCCTGCCAAAATTAACAAATTCAGTAATCTGTCCCTTTAGGGCCCTTAAGGCCCTGTGTAAATTGTACCCCATGTCTGCAAGTACTTCAGTCTTTCAAGTGCAGGCCAAAGCAAGTTGGCAACCTCTCACTGACACTAAGGTCAGAAAGTGCCTGAAGGCAATCAATGTGTCCTTGGGTTTGAATCCTCACTTCTTCACCTTCCACTCCTTCAGAAGGTCAGGTGCCACTTTTGCATACAACTCCCACGTGCCCATCCAACAAATAAAGCTTCATGGCACCTGGTCTTCTGATTGCGTGTGGCGCTACATTCAAGCTGACCACTCTGCAGGTGAAAAGTTAGCTCTCTCACTGGCGGCTATAAATGTGTAATGTCCCTACTGTTGGGGTTGAGGGCCTTCATATGTCACTACCTTATGTAAAATTTCATTGTACACCTTTAGGTCTCATCACCTCCAGCTGTTAGGGTGACCTTAAATTCATGTCAAATTACGTATCTTCAAACCACAACCTCACTTTCAGAGGTCATTTGCAATGTTAAAGTTTGACCTTTTACAGGTCAGGTTCGAATGTGACCTTCAACAAGGTCAAACCTTCTGCTGGGGTTCTTCAGACTTTCAGGATTTTATGTTAGTTGTTAAATCAAGTAATTTTAAATATAACACTTTATCATGATCTATATGGACAATGACTCTAGACTGATTGATCATGAATTTACTAAGTTATTTATGCAGTACTAACTTCTGATACTTTATTTACATATTTTAACGAGATTGTGTATATCAATTGACCTGTATATAACTTTTAGTAGTAACTATATATATATACATTTACTTTGTTAATTGTATTAAAATAAAGAGCCCTCAACTTCATGTTTTACTGTCTTGGGGTGGGGACTGTCTCTTGGGGTGTTTGGGCACCCCGGATGTCAGTCCTGCCTCAAGACAGTTTTTGTTCTAGCAGCAATGTACCAACCCATTGTGGGTACCAGTCTAAGTCTAATTTGGGGTACCAGTCTAATTTATCTAACACAACCTTGAAGTCACCCCTTATTACTGGGCAACCTAGTAAGCAGCTGCCTCTCATTGGTTCCCTCTGCTTTACAGTTGTGAACCCTAAATTTCCTCCCTGGTTTACAGGTGATATCCCCAGTACACAAAGTCACTTTGTGATTTGACTTTGAGGGAAGGACATGATCATAAGAATTTTTATTTCCCACCCTCCCTCCCTCTTTTTATTGTGACTGTAATTCAAGGCTAGGGCCTTCATATGTCACTACCTTATATAAAATTTCATTGTACACCTTTAGGTCTCATCACCTCCAGCTGTTAGGGTGACTTTAAATTCATGTCAAATTACGTATCTTCAAACCACAACCTCACTTTCAGAGGTCATTTGCAATGTTAAAGTTTGACCTTTTACAGGTCAGGTTCAAATGTGACCTTCAACAAGGTCAAACCTTCTGCTGGGGTTCTTCAGACTTTCAGGATTTTATGTTAGTTGTTAAATCAAGTAATTTTAAATATAACAATTTATCATGATCTATACGGACAATGACTCTAGATTGATTGATCATGAATTTACCAAGTTATTTATGCAGTACTAACTTCTGATACTTTATTTACATATTTTAACGAGATTGTGTATATCAATTGACCTGTATATAACTTTTAGTAGTAACTATATATATACATTTACTTTGTTAATTGTATTAAAATAAAGAGCCCTCAACTTCATGTTTTACTGTCTTGGGGTGGGGACTGAAGAACCCACAACGGGGAATCCAAAAAAATTTTGAATAAGCTAACGTAGGAATAAGTAAAAATGGATGTGGGTTATAAGGTTTAAAAGTTTTAACAATTAGACACTGATAAGGACAAAATGGTTGTGACCCAAGACCAATATCAAAAGGCCATAAATCCAAAGTTAAGGTGAAGATGAGAGGTGAAATCAAGGCAAGATGTAAAAGCACATTGAGTATTTTGAGAAATTTAACAATTTAAGACTAGTGAGGATAGAAAGAAAAAGATGTTTAGAATAAAAAGAATATGTGATTAAAACCCGAGATGGTAGTTATGGAAGACCAATGTCAAAAGGTCATAAATCCAAGATTAAGGTAAAGATTTGGCGGTCAAAACCCAATAAAAATTGGAACCAGAAATATTTTGGTCCCACAGCTGATCAAGTTAAACATATGAAATAATAACTGTATAAATAGTAGATACAATATGCAGGATGGTCCACAAGAATTAAATAAAACACAACATGTAAAATATATAGTTGTAAAATATATGCATAAAACACCCCACTACTGTTACATCCCACCTAGCTATGTTAAAATTCAGCTTACAGAGCTGAGCAATACAGCACACCGTATTCAAAAAACAACCAAAACCCCTAAGGGATGCCTTGACTTTAGCAGTGTAATGGTGCAGGTCATTAACAGTTCTTGTAAAATATGACTTAAGGTATACACAGCACCCAGCCACCAGAATACGATTGTGATACACTGATAATGTTCAATGCAAAAAGCACTCAGAGGAGTACAAGGAGAGCACAAATGAGATTAACTCCCCCACTGGCTAGGCAACATTCCTCGTAGCAATCTCCAGATGTGTAATAAGTTCCAGTTGAGTAACAAACACCACAAACAAACCACACAATGTAGTAATTTCCAACATGATATACCACCATTCCAGTCATATTACCTGAAATTATAAAGAAAACTACAGCAAACAGCCCTAATACAAGTAACAAACTTCCCCAAGCAATGCTCTTGCTGAAACCAGCAATGGCTTTATATATTTATCATTAATAATAGTACTATTTTAACATCTAAAATCGTTTTACTAACTAGTTGAAAACCTATAACATATAAGAAAACATTATTACTGTTACTTGTGACCATAATGTAGTAATGTATAATTTCTGTATAGTAACCAGTGGCAGCCATGGACCAAACACCCATGCAGCCAAAGGGGTCAAATTTTGAAAATTTTGAATGGGTCAAAGACCCGGAAGCCATGAAGAAGAATCCAAGGGATAAAGAAGCCGATGGATAAAGTATTATTAAAGATTGAGGTATCTACACCATATTTCATATCATGATAAATTACAAGAATTTAGAATTTGGAAAGTATATGATGCCAAAAGCAAATAATTCCACATTAAGGGAGAGTGCTGAGCTCTGAGGCCAAAATTTATTAGAATTTTTGCAAAAGTAAAAGCCCCAAACAGCCAGACAAACTATATGTGTAGGTCTTGTTTGAATGTAGCAGCCACTGGTGAAAAAACAGATACATAGCGCCAGATGCAGTTAGAAATCCAGGTCCCGTGCAAATTGATTTTCTGGAGTGGCACACCATGCTGAAAAGCCCAAGTGGTACCAGATTTACAAAATAAATGAAAGGTTAAAGAAGAAGGTAATTGTAGTAGTAAAGGAACTTCTTTAAAGTGCTTTCTGGCTACTGAATCCATCAAAGGAACAAAATACTGCCCCTGGGGATCTGAAAAAGGGGATCATTAGGGGATCCAGGTGTATTATCCAACATGTCGTGTAAGGCCCTAAATGGACAAAGTGGGGACTGACCCAAAGCAGAGATATAAATAGTATCTTGTCTATTTTGAAGGGTTTTTGACCATTTAATAACTACAGCAATGGTATCAGAGGAACAACTAAGATCACCTCGACACAATTGCCTTGTTGGGTCGCAAGAAGCCATAGTATGAGGCAAAACATTTAACAATCTAAGGAAAGAACAGAAACAAAAAGAATACAATGCTTTAAATACCATGGGATAATGGAGGCTCTTGGAAACAGTTCTGATCTGGGATAGCATTTCAACAGTAATAATCTGTGTAACTTTTGGACAGATAATTCTAGTGTACTTGAGTGACTTTTTTAAAAGATGAATTCTTTCATCTCTGAATCCAGATGTATCTAAACCATACAAAATAAACTGGGATTGAATAGCTGTCGTATGATTGACAATATTAAAAGGGGAAAACCCTGGTCAAGCAAAAATTCCATAAAAATCAACAAAGTAACAATATATCTGATGGAGTCCGAACATTTCTGAAAGAAAAAAGATCCATGCCTAAATTTGAACGCCAAAGAACATTCCAGATAACAGGATCCATGCTTCAAACCAAACAAATCTAAATCTCCAGGGTCATTCCGGTTTTGGTGGAAAGTCCTGCTTATATCCACCTTATAGATAAGGGCAAGTGGGCCCAAACGTTTAAGGTAATCCACTCTGTGGCTGACAGACGGATAAGAAAGATAATAATATGCACCAAGATATTTATTTTTCGATACCCCATCGTTAACTGAAAAACTATGTGGCCAACTTAAGTCAACAATAGTTCTTCTGTTATCCGAACCTTGCTTTTTACGAGTCATAAGAAGAGAAATGTGCATATTAATGGGTTTCTCCATAAAGCGACCATACATAGTATTATATGCAATATCTTGAGGAAACTGGTGAGCAGAACTATGGTCATCCTCAGAAAATGATAAATGTCACTTCCTATCGAAATCTATGGGAAACCCATACTCAATTAAGTCAGGTAACTGTTTGTCCCAATAGTGAGCCAAATGTTCCCTCCACACTGCAGGATTAAGTTGCCCTAGTAATGGAACTCTGCAGCCTAGAAAATTTGGAATTTTTGAATGTCGAACCTGGTGATAGAGGTCAATAATGTCTGTAACAGGAGCATTACCAGTAACTGGGCCTTGATAAGTTGCCTGAGCAGTAATAGGCAAAACATCAAAATCCGACCCATTTTGGGCAACACACTGAATAAAATCTGCACATTGGAACCGACTATTCCAAATTGACATAGGGATAGGAGTATTAGCATACCTAGGTTCAAACCCAGAGCCAACAGTTTATCATTCCTGTTGCTGACCAGAATCAGTTTCTTTATATTCATGACCAAGCAAAGCCTCACTCTTATTATCAACCATCTTTTTTTATCTTTTTTATGACCAACATTTTTTAAAGAGTTAACTCTTGCTGGAGACTTGGCAGTCGATATACACAAAGAAACATGGTGTTTGTTCATATTATTGTCAACCTAACTTGAAAAAGAGGTACTTTTACAAGAAGCCACTACTTGTGCATATGACCTGCTATCTACTTTTGTAGTATAGGCCCTACCCTGATGAAACCAATGCAACCAAGAGGCAGGGGTAGCTTGCATCTCTCTACAGACTTTATGTTAATCAATATATGTGCTAAAAATTTATGACATTTCTGGACATGAGCAGCAGAATGGCTCATTCCCTGACTTCGTTGTTTTTAAAGTGGCTTTTTTCTTTTTCCTACACTCCATTTTACTATGTGGGAAAGTTTTGTTTGATGATGTCAAACAAAAAGCACCGAAATGTTTATATAAAACACCTCTAGTTTTGTGGTAACTGGGTGTGAACCTTGATTGAAAAATTGACAGAGCATAGATTTTCCAGTTTTTGAACCAATTTTTCTACCATGATCAGTCACATTTGAATTCTGAGGACCTTTACTGCATGTTTCTGTGCATTTGCTCTTCAAATGCGATCAATACAACCAACCTGGTAATAACCTGTGACCTCCCCCTGTTCATTGGGACAGCATGGCTGGCTTTGGCTGCACTACATGAGAAATCATTCACATAATCCATTAAATTAATGAAATAGTTTAACATGTGATCTCTGAAATTTTGATTAGTTTCCTCTCTCATGGTGCAGCAAAACCAGCCATCCACTGGGCACTGTAAGCTGATCATAAGAAATACGTTCCTTTGTGGAACCTGGCAACAAAAAATTCATGGGGTCATTTTAATGTATACAAACAAACACATCAACTTGAATGTTACCCATCTTCTCAGAGATAACTTCATGAATGTCCTTTTCCTTTGGGCTCGTCACATTTATTGCTGTGCATGCTGATTTTGTGTGCTGATTTCACAAAATCACAATTATCTTTAATCAGGTTATTCTGTCGTTTCTGTGCCTGCTTTGGGGTGACTTTATTGTCAATTGAGTTTGCTTGTCCTTGGATTGGAACCAATCTATTTTAACAATAAAGAGACTGATATCGCCTATGATGACCTTCTCTCATTAATGCTGCATTCTTTTGCACGTCGTGAGGTGGTGCTAAATACCCGCGAAACAGTTCTTTGCATTGTTTACCGCATTTTTACGGGATGTGAACTAGTAAGTACCAGTGCTGCATAGTCCAAAGAATGCATCACTTATGTTTGTCATGTATCGCGAAATTTCGATCATTTTTAAATTATTTATATGAATTTTGAATGCAATCAAATTATTTTTCACAATATATTATGGAACTTAAACATCCAATATTGCTAATTAAACCTTTAAATATTCTGGGATGACAAAAATCTTTAGAAGCAAAAAGGTGGTTTTGGGTGATAATAGAAGATCGACAACACTTAAACTGATGCACATTTTTTATTTATCATAAATGTTGTTTAATTATTATGGGATACCATTACATAGGGGGATATTAAAAGGGGGATATTGTGTCAAAATGTGCACCAAATGTGTTAACTAGAACTATATTTTATTTAATTTCTCACTCATCATTGCTTGGTGTAACTAGGAAAGCCTAGTAGCCAAAATGGTGGGCGATATCTGACCCTTTATTGCAGAAGCTGTCAGGAACCACACTACTTTATTGACAGCACCACAATAACTAAAAAGGGATCTTCGATACTTCAGTAGCTTTCAAAATCACAAGTATGTGGTCTAATGTAAGTTTACATGCAACAGCAATTGCCTCAGGCCATTATTATGAATCCCAATGATTATCCAGTCCCTGATCAAGGAGTCCTTTAAAGTTATCGTACTCATGTAATCATAGACAGAAGGTTAAATTGGGTAATAGCTTCTCGGATGCCTTCTCATTTCCTTATGGGGTCCATCAGGTTCTGTCCTGGGTCCACTGCTTTTCACTCTTTACACTACCCCCCTCAGCCATATAACTTCCAGTTTCAATGTTACACATCATCTTTATGCCGATGACACCCAAATATACTTGGCACTTGACTCCAGTATTGCTGAGCTCACTGAGTGTTTTGCTTGCGTTCAAAAATGGATGGATGGTGTCAGATTGAAACTTAATCCAGAGAAGACAGAATTTACCGTCATTGCCGACAGACAGGGAGTCAATCATGCAAAATTTTCCCACACAGTTTCTTGGAAACTCAATCTCCCCCACTAATGAAATTAAGAATTTAGGTGTTACTTTTGATTCTGGGAACATCTTTGCCAGCCATATAACCAAAGTTTGTCGTGCCTGCTACTGCCATCTCAAAGATCTCAGACGCATTCGTAAATTCCTCAGTGTGGAGACTGCAGCCCTGCTGGCCAACTCAATGATCAGTAGTCAAATTGACTACTGCAATTCCCCACTTTATGGTGTGAATAAATACAATGTGGCTAAACTCCAAAAGATTCAAAATGCCCTCTTGTTTCAGACTTGATAAAACAAGCCATGTTACTCCCTATCTGCAAAAACTACACTGGCTCCCCATTTCATACCGTATCCTGTTCAAATATAATCTTATTACATTCAAGGCTATCAAATTCACCCATACCTCATATTTATCATCCTTAATTAAACCCAGTAGCCTTACTCGTGGAAATCGGCTTTCACAAGAAGGCCATTGGTAGGCGAGGTTTTGCAATGGCTTCTCCCACTGAATGGAACAGACTCCCACAATCGGTCCGATCTCAGAATACAATTATAGAGTTTCGAAGTCAGCTAAAAACCTACTTGTTTAGACTTGCATATCCCCCACCATAGTATTTCTCCCCTTGTGGCATTAAATCAGGATTTTGACCCAGCATGTCCCTCAAATTTCCCTTTTTGCCTTAAGCACATTAGAGGATGTTGCATCAATTTTGCGCTATATAAATGATTCTATTCTATGTACACGCTTGATTCTATACTTTTACCTCTGGAGTTGAATTTGTATCACTCAAAGGTAAAATCGGTGTGAAGATATTAAGCTTATTACTTGCCCTGTTACCACATCTTAGAGGATTCAATAACACTTTCAGAAAAGTTCGTGCAATCAGATGAGTCCAAAGCATCCATAAATGGTGCTACTCACTGTTGCGGTGTCTCAGATTTGTAAACAATGAAGATGAGCCATCAGCTTTTGTCTAATGACCTTAATCGCCTTTACTCTGCAATAAAGGGTCAGGCACCAGCCCCCATTTTTGGACAACTGGCGTTCATTGTTACACCTAGTAATAACAGAGAGAAAATATAATGCACTTCTAGTCGACTAATTTGGTGCACACTTTGACAGTACCTTTTTCCTATGTAAAAATATTGCCTAATAATTAAATAACACTTTTGTTGGATATAAATTTGCATCAGTTTAAATGTTGTAGATCTTCTATTATCGCTTAAAATGCAATTTTTAAATTTTGATTATATGTGGTCAATTTTTTTTCATTGGCAATATACCATGTTGAAATTTTGCATCCCCCAACCAATTTAAATATCACATAGGAGTAACCATGAACACAGGAATTCTCACCAGAGAGGATACCCCAGGTACTGAAGTACAAGCAAGCTTAAGTTAGGGGCCAAAGGAACTGACCCCCACGAGTGCCTAGAAGCTCAGAAAGATAAATCTACTGCTTTGCAAGCAAAATACTCGCTCAACGAGGAATTCAGTGTGCTAAACCAACAAAAGAATGGGCATAAAAGCAATAGCCAAGGGACGTTCTAGGTCAGTAAACCTGGTTTGAAGAGGTGTAGGTTAAGACGTTTCCTGAAAGATAATACTAAGGGGCTGGTTCTTATGTGAGGATGAAGAGATTTCCAATAATTTGCTTCATGATGATGGGGGATTTGAGAACTTTAGAGTCTCTTTATATAAATTAACAAAATGTTTTACAACTGTATCTGGTATTTCTAGGGATCTTTCACTAATGTGCACTGGTTGGCCATGTTTTAGATTTATTTTTGCATTCAGATAAAGACAGTCAGTTGAAAGTTGTACCAACCATCATCCAATCAACCACTGTTTCAGTTTTACAGCAATCAACAATGGATTGTCCTCACTGATACCAGGATACGTAAATTTTTGGCCAGAATCAACATTAAACTAGGTCTTCCCAGAAATTACTATACCTTTCATGCCTTCAGGAGGTCTGGTGCTACATTAGCTTACAACTCAAAAGTACCCATTCCTCAGATCAAGCACCACGGGTCCTGGTCTTCTGATTGCGTTTGGACCTACATCCAAAAGGACCACACCAATGGTGAACATATTGCCTCTATATTTGCTCACTTAATACGATAATGTTGCCTACTTGTTGGGCTTTGAGGGTTTTCTTTTATATAAGTATAAATATGGTAAGTTTGGCATTAAAACTTAAGCTTACTGCTTAATATTCAGTTACATAAAACATTTGGGTAAAAGGGGGGGGGGACCCTTACATTCCCTTATCTTAATCTCGGTTTAAGGGTGAGGTCTTCCTCACCTCAAACTTAAACTGATTTTCTGATGGGTCAATCTCACTTTACGTTGAAACTTAAAGTGTTGTTCATAAATTTATGTTCAGTAATCCATCTCTTTGTAGAGTCATTGATGTTTGTGTATCTTGTATTTAGTATAACTTTAAGCATCACTGCCTATTTTACATTAGTTGTGTATTGTAAAGCTAGCATAACATTCTTAGAGTAATTTACTGAAGCCTGTCTGTAAAGTTAGTGACTGTTTGTCACTTAGTGCATGGACTGGACACTTACATCTATTGGCTTCAATTTCTTAATTAGTAGTCTTATTTACTCCTTTTTACATTTATTTATGTATTGTAAACATATAAATTACTTGTTATGTATAAATAAACCATATGCTCCGCCTTGTGTTTCTCACTGGGGTAGGGGGACTGGATTTATTTTTGCATTCAGATAAAGACAGTCAGTTGAGGATTGAGTAATTGTGAGGTAATGTGGGAAGAGGCAGAGGCCCTTATTCGTATTCATTGGTTCACAATGAAACATGTTGCCTCTTGATGATTTAGAATTGTGGGTATCATGTATATTATTCACATCGGGTACCCCATGTGGCCTAGATGGCACAGTAGACATTTATAGACATGTGAGCCACAATGTTACAGTGTGAAAACTTTTACTTATCTATTTTTTTGCAAAGTTTAAACTATAACTCTCATTTTACAAAGGAACCCCTGTCATTCTATTTATATAAAACCCAGGGCAACCCTTCCATTGTCAAAACACTACATTATTTTTTAACAGTGGATTGTGGTTCAGTTCAATGACCAGTATGCCAAGAACAAAAGGTGGTGTACTTAGTATTTGCCAGTCATCCTCAGCACAATGCATTCAATATTGAAATGTTTTCACAACTTAGTTCATATTAATTAGTCCAGTGGGTACATTTACAAAATCTTTTAAATTCTGAATGACATTCAGAGTTCATAAAAAGATACCTCATGGAAAAATGCTACCTTGAAAAACACCTGACAAATGCAAAACAAGCAATTTAATATGTAAAGTTGGATACTTTTTAATTCTTTGCATTTCTTTACAATCTGACTTTACAATAATCTTCTGTGAAATTTATCAAAGGAGCAGCTAACTTTCAAACAAACTCACTGTGAAAATCTAACCCAGCATACTATATTAAAAGGAATGTTTTTAGTGGCTCAAAATTTACTCAAGTAAAATGAGAAAAAAACCGTAGTGCAAAAATGTAGTACTGAAATGCATTACTGCTGGGTTTAAATTTGAGTTAAATTTATTTTGATTTTTTAATGTTTTTAAGTTCAAAACAAAGATTTTAATTTATCTTATTACAATTTGTTATATACTTCTAAAATGATACACTGAAATGAATTTTGTTCTTGATGTTGTGGATTAATTTTCATAGAAAATTACTGAAATACAAAATGTGGAGTAGGCATTCTTTCTATGAGGCTTTTCATGGAGACAATCTTTCCAGGAGTCATTTTTCCTTGATTCCAAATTAAGAGACAAAGAAGCACAAAATAAAAATCTTGAGAAACCCCAAAACTTTACAAAATAAAACCAAGTAAGTAATTCTCCAGATTCTAGTACTTTCAATGCCTGAAACACAAAAATAATAGCTTACTGCATCGCTAACAACTATCGCCATGCAGCAATTATCGCCACCTTTGTAAACAAAGTTATCGGAAGTATTGGGATTGGCGATGTTTACTTCCGACCACTGTGTTTTGCATAGGAAAGTTACAACAAAGGGCAGATATTTACGTGAATATATTTCAAATATGGATAAAAAATCAGGTATACACATATAAATATTACAAATAATGCCATTCCATTAACTGCATTATAATTCTTGTAACTGACACATTTTCCACGTATTTCTGCGCCTTTATTATGCAGTAAAATCCTTTTTCCCTGTAACATCAAAACAATGCTGCATTCTCCATTTTTACTTTACAGTAAATAAACGACTACTCAACATGAGTTTATCTGTAACTGTAATGAAGGTAACATACCACTATTACTTCTTTGCATATTTCTTCTTTAAACTTACTTAACACAACACACTACTTTGCAAATATAATGCCTACATAAATTAATATTTAAATTACTGACACTGCCACTAAAGAGAACAAAACAATATGACCTACAAAATTTGTTAGAAACTGTGACAGAGTTAAAAATGGCAAGATAAGTATGAATGGTGCAGGTAAAAATGTTGCCATTCCAAGAAAGAGAATAAGTGATCATGTCCATGGAAAGAGCTGTGTTCTTCATGACAACTGTGGAAAAACAACACAAAATTGAAATATACTTACATAAATACTGGAAATATGGACAAAGAACTAGGTATATACATTTAAACATAACAATTACTTATTCCTTCACTGCATATCCTTGTAATCATTAATAAATCAACACTTAACAGGTGTTTTTTACGAAGCAATTTATAATAAAGCCACCACACAATAAAAAGACAGCAATGTGGTTCCTCCATTTGTAATTCACAATAATGAAACCACTACTCAACATGACATTCTATAGGACTGTAATGAAGGAGTCACACAACATAAATGAATGAATGAAGTTTGATTACCTATGACAAATGCATGCCCTGATTATTAATACTGATAGCAAAACTCTCAACATTAACATATTAATGATTTATCATCCCCTATTGTTTCAGTGAAAGTGTTAATGTGGCAGAAGAAGATTCTTTCATTTGTGACTTCTGTAAATAAAATGTCTTTGTTCATGTGTAGTACAATTTAGCCATTCATATTGTGTTTTTATTGTAATTTACATTAAAGTACATATTTTTGAAGCATATTTGTGTTTTACATTTATTCCAATTTTTCTTTTCTACTTTGGTTGCAATTATTGTATTAAGCAGTTCATCATGCAAGCTGTACATTGTCAATGTATATGCTTGATGAATGAAGTAAGCAGCAAACATGGGCATCTTGAAAACTTTGGAACTTGCAATGCAACTGCGATATTGTGTCTGGCCAACAGCTTTGCACCTCAGGGCAATCAATCCTCACCGAAGTCAGTTACAGCAATTACATTATGTATTTGTATACAGTGTATGGAATTTGCAACAGTGTCCTCACATCTGCTTATTATCTGAGGTTATGACCCATCTGCATTTTCACTCTTAAGATTTTATTAATTTATTTGTGGTTTTACATCACTTTCAACACTGTACAGGTCATATCACAACGGGTAGTTGGAAGGACAGAGGAAACCAGTACAAACAGTTGGTTGAGGGTCTGTACTATAAACTGTCGACCTACAGCAAGGAACTACCACCTTTCCTGCTTGAGGGCATGCCAGAAACCGAACTGTGGCCTCATAGGCGGGACGCGAGTGTTACCATTCTGCCACCATGGCCCTGCTCTCACTCTTAAGAATGACAAAACTATTTCATGAAGAAAATATGATGACCTAAGTAAGTTGATGTTTTTACACAAATGAGAAATCACGATGAATGCAAAGTAGTTGTTCAGGTAACTTGCCAAAAAAGAGTAATTTCGCCTAATGCCATGGTTCCAACTTATACAGATAGGTAAAATTATGTACACATCCAGTTCATGGGGATGAATATTAACTGTGTGCAGCAGTTTTATGCATTATTTTTAATCACTATTTATATATAATATTAATGTAAAATACTTAAATGCATAAATATTAGGTTAGGCTAATAAATAAATAAAACACAGTTAGGCTTTCATTTGATATTATACAATTCATTGCTATAATTTTATAATTGTGGATGTAATGCTTTCTACAATTGTAAGTAATTTTACAAGTTAAGGAAAATATGTCATTTTGTTTTAATAGTTGAATTAAGTAGGCTACTCTAAATTAACAACGTCTTGAAATTATTTTGATTTTTAAAATGAACACAACTCACTAGCCTAAGGTAAAAGTTATGGTAAAACCAAAGAATTGAAAAGAAATTTATGTTACAACTGTGTCATTTATTATTCACCAAACAAATCAATTATACATTAATGACAAAGTGATGGAGAAGCACAAAGTTAAGGGCATACATAAGTAATGTGTGGTTAATATGTACATCAAATGGGTATGCCTTAGCTCATGGATGTCACTGTTAGGTTTCATGCACACTTAAATTTTACACATTTCATCACATTCAAGTGAATTATTTATTTCATCTCTACATCAAAGTGGCTGTGCTGAAGTCCAAGCATGATGCAAATTGAGTTGCTCTCTGGTGGAAGTGCACACTTTTCATGACATTACAGTATTTTGGTGTTTCATATCTACATTAAAGGGTGTTCTGCTCATCCACATACTTCTCATCTTTTCACCATTTTGGTAACTGAAAAAGAGTGAAAGAAAAAGGGAATGACATCAATTTTTACACTCGCCACATACATAAAATGGGATAAATGTTTCATAACTTAAATGTTACATATGAAAATATAAATTATATATATACATTGCATGGCTCTGCTTGGGGGTGCATTAATTTCAATTCTTTTTAGAACTGTGTTGTTGCACAGTCAGAATTGGAAAGATACCAAAATGTAATGTGAAGTTGTACTTCTCCCATTGTGAAATATTTAATGGCAATACATTACATAAGATAAGACATTACAATAACAACTCAACTTTAACATAGTTATTTTTTTCACTATTTTGAAGGCATAATGTGAAACCATTATTATCACCTCACACAATGTGGGATATGTACATGTTTAATTTTGTATAGCTTTGCCTGATCAACAGAAATGAAATGCATTTAGCAGTTTATAATGTTGTCTATTAGATAAACCAGCAAAAATTTACATTAATTTATTGCACAATGTGACAGGTGTGGAAAAATTATTTTGGTCATTCATCGCTTACATTTGACATTGCTTTTTCATGCTATGGTCATTGTAAAATAAAAGTACAACATTTGAAGGGACACAATTGTGTTAACACTTGACACAGTTAAATTACATAAGGTGGATAATTGGGACTGTGAAAAGAAAATCACTCATTGCATATATTACAAATAATAGTAAAAACATTTTTAAAAGGGAATTTGTTCATATATATGTGTGATATACTTATACCAATTATATATTCATATTGTCTGTTGAATATGTTTACCTCTTTTCAACATAGTAGGAATAATTCTAAATACTGTAAGGAGATTTTCAATCCATAAAGGAGACATGTAATTTTGTGTTTAATTTAGTTGTGATTAAAGTTTTAATTGGGACTGCAAGTGTTATATTCTCATTAATATATAACATATGAAACTGTATTCCTTACTATATATTCTTATGTGTAGCTGCTTCAGAGATACAGTATGTGTTAAATTATTTCAAGTTCACAAACATTTTTTGTGAAACGGTTTATTTCTGCATACCTTAAAAGTATTGTAGATTATGAGTAGGCTGTTATTTATTACAATGCAACTACGGACATTTTGTGTTTCTGAGATTGTGAGGTTGATTGCATGCTTCCACATGAAAATTTACACCCAAACTGGACATTATTCAGTACATGTTAATGGTAAGTTATCGATATTTTAATGTGGTTGCATAATATAATGTGCTGGTGATAATTGCTTGTGACTTTTTTCCGCAGTCCCCATCCCAACCCAAAGACACAAGCAGCTGAGGGTAAATGTTTTTATTATACAATAACAAGGTATTACTAAAACATTGTAAAATACAGTATAAGTAATGAGTAAATACATATACATAATCTACCAACTAGTATTTTATACACAACTGACTGACAGGTAAATACATCATAACAAGCTGCTCATAACTACTTAGAGTTCCTTAGAGTCCATTACTGAGCAGCATAAAAGGTATTACTAAAAGTTACTATATTAAAACACGAGTATGGCTACTAAAAGATTACATATTACATATTGCCCATAAGTACCTGGCCCTGACTGCCCAGTATTTACAAGTTACATAATTACACATAAGGGCCTGAGCCTGACCACAGGCCCGTGTATCCTAGATACACTACATCCACCTCAATACATAAGCAATTCTGCCCAAGCTTTCCTGATCCACTATGTACTCACTATATAATGAAGTGAAACTGTTATTGCTACAACATTCTTACTGCCATATACTAATGCAAACAAAACCTGCACATAGCATAATGAAAAGCCCTCATAAGCCCACAGTGGGCCACACCCAGCTGGTACACATGCATTGTCCATAATTCCTCTCCAATTTATATACAACACAGTAGCTTCCTAGCCACCTGCAAGCACCTACTACATGCTTGAGGCCACCAGCTCACCAGATTGCTACACTGACTTGCAACGCCCAGGTATGTAACTTACAATTGCAATCACATTTAACAATAAGGGAGGGAGGGTGGGGGTTTTCAAAGCCACGTCTTAAGTCCCTGAATTTCAAATTTACAATGGCTACAGGTAACCACTTTCTTAACCTTAGCCCAGCCAATGAGATAATTATGTCAGGTCATTGCTATGGAGTTTACATAACATTGCCACACCTGTGTATTCAGACTGGTACCCTCAGAAACTTCAGGTTGTGCAGGACTGACTGGGGCAGTGCCCTGACACTGCCCCCGACAGTCCCCATCCCAACCCAAAGACACAAGCAGCTGAGGGTAAATGTTTTTATTATACAATAACAAGGTATTACTAAAACATTGTAAAATACAGTATAAGTAATGAGTAAATACATATACATAATCTACCAACTAGTATTTTATACACAACTGACTGACAGGTAAATACATCATAACAAGCTGCTCATAACTACTTAGAGTTCCTTAGAGTCCATTACTGAGCAGCATAAAAGGTATTACTAAAAGTTACTATATTAAAACACGAGTATGGCTACTAAAAGATTACATATTACATATTGCCCATAAGTACCTGGCCCTGACTGCCCAGTATTTACAAGTTACATAATTACACATAAGGGCCTGAGCCTGACCACAGGCCCGTGTATCCTAGATACACTACATCCACCTCAATACATAAGCAATTCTGCCCAAGCTTTCCTGATCCACTATGTACTCACTATATAATGAAGTGAAACTGTTATTGCTACAACATTCTTACTGCCATATACTAATGCAAACAAAACCTGCACATAGCATAATGAAAAGCCCTCAAACCCCAATAACACGTAGGGGTAGGCTGCATTTATGAAGCAAGCATTCTTTTGAAAGCACATGACACCTCCATAGCTTTGTGTTCATTGGCTTGAATATACGTCCAAACGCAGTCCGACGTCCAGGTGCCATGCTGCTTAATACTCGTCACAGGGACATTGGCATTAAATGCAGCAGAGGCACCCGAACGTCGAAAAGAATGGAAGGTAAAGTACCCCTTTGGAAGGTGCATTCTTTTTAGGATATTAGTAAGTGACTTTCTGACTCTAGCATCTGTCATTACTTGGAAACCTTTGTTAGTTGTACATTGAAACAATGGATCATTATGGCCAGGATTATATAGCTTGAAAACTGCCTTTAATGCTTTGTATGGACATAATACAGACGCACCCAGCTTTGGTAGTGTGATTAACCTTACCTGGTCCCTGTTTTGTATGGTTTTAGACCATTTGAGCAGCATACTTACTGAGGATCTGGTGAAGAATACATCACCTCCAGTGAAGTGTCTTGAGGGGTCAAAACCTCCAAGGTCATGAGGAACTAGATTGGACAGTCTAAAGAAGCCAAAAAAAGCTGACAAAAAGATGGCTTTCAATGTTACGGAATCTCTGTAGTGAAGGCAATTACTTACCACTTTTCTGAGGGTTTTAAAACCCATGATGTTACGGACTGGAATGGTCAAAGGTCTATTAATCTTAAGGGCCTTGATGAAATATTTGATCCTTGGGTGCTCCATGACCATATAATTTATATTAAATAACACGGCCATTGCTTTGATGGCTGAGACATGGTTACAAATCATATTCACTGACACGTTATTTTTCACCAAAAATTCAAGATATGATAACACCACAATGAGAGGCACACTTGTGACCTCTATTTTGCAAGCTATACAGAAGGCTACAAATAGCCTGAACAAACTCATGTAACATTTCTGTGTCTTGGGGCAAAAGGCCAGATGCGTTCTTTGCACAGCTTCTTCTGCCAGTGGTTTCATTGCATGTGTATCTGCAATGACAAAGCATAGTATCTCAGATTCTACAAATTATTATGCAGTTCTAAATATTTATGATTGACTTTAGCCCATATTGGGCTTGCAACAAATTGTTTTAGACTGGCAAAATCACTCTGTGTATTATTCCACCTAGACAAAAGGTCTGCTACTTTATTGTCTTTGCCCATAACATGGACATATTGTAACTCAACGTCCAACAATGCTGCCTCAAACCACACATTTCTGGCGCATGCGCCCAAGAAGGGGTCTCGTGTTTTTCCGGAAGTTAGCACCTGTACCACTGCATGATTGTCACACTTCACTAAAATTCTTTTGCCTCTCCACAACTGGCCATAAATACGCAAAGCTACCAAAATGTTCACCATTTCTAGGTGTACAATACCCAAGTTGGCATGACCTTTTTGTATGGGAAGATGGTAAACTACGTTCGACCAACACCCCCCCAAGCCTGTAAGACATGCATCTAATTCTAATGTATCAGTTGTGGGTTTGTGGCCATACAATGACACTCCATTATAAAATGGCAAAAACGTGTCAAACCAAAGCAAATCTCTGTGGAAGTCGTCTGTCAATTTGATTCTGTCATTACACTCAGCACTACGTAAGACGTCCAGCATACGGTTCAAAAAGGAACGCGCCGGCTTGACGCATTTATGAATATACAGTAACGTGCCAAGTAGAGATTGTAACTGCCTTTTGGTACAATGACGTTTTGTTTTCCATTGGGTGACAGTTTGCTTTATAAGGTTCAATTTTTCAGCTGGGATGGAGACTGTACCTTGCAACGTATCTACTAGGATGCCTAGACATACAGCTTGTGTTGAAGGTTTCAATAGTTTTTTCTCACTAATGTCCAACCCTAACTGATGCAACAGACGCAATAACGTATCAAAGGACGCCTTGGCAACGCTGGGCGTTCCGTAACCAAGGAAATCGTCGATATAATTGATGATGCTGAAGCCGTCGCGACGCATGACGTAACGTAACGCATCGCTGACGCGTTGGAAGAATTGGCTCCCGTGCCTGCTCCCGAAGGGCAGGCACGTATCGACGTACGTCACGTCCCACTGTAAGCCTAACAAGTCATAGTCCATGGGATCGATTTTCAGGTGACGGAAGGCGCGTTTGACATCAATCTTATAGATATGTGCCCCCTTTCCCAATTTCACCAATTCCTCAGTTAAATGATCAATGGTAGGAAACGTCAACTTAAATTCACTTCCCAGGTAGCTGTTTTTATCAACGCCATCATTGACGCTATGGCCATGAGGCCAGCTTAAATCTATGATAACTCGCCTATTCTTGGAGTCGGGTTTGTCACGGGTCATGAAAGGTGAAAAATGCGCATGCGCGATGGGATGACTTTGGAAAGGACCTATTATCGCCCCATGCTTTATTTCCTCATCAATGTACGCCTGCACGTGTTCAGGATGGTCAACTGCGGACTTATGATTAGTAACGTCATTTTTCAACATGCAACTTCTATTAAAACCTAGTGGGAAACCATACTGTAATAAGTCCAGCAGTTGACCATCCCAATATCCTTGCAATTGCTTTTTCCAACTTGGAATATGCAATTGTGATGGTACGGGTATTCTTGCCCCCATGTAATTTGGCAGTCCTGTTTTTGCCACTTCATAGTGCAGGGCTATAGGGCATTCTATCCGCCCACTATATACTACTTTTCCTTTGTAACACAATGGCTCTGTTAAAGGAATGAACCCAAAGTCAAAGTCAGACTGCTGTCTATACTTCAAATAAGTAGGGCATTCTTGGCCTTCTTCTGGCATTTTAAGGTTACTGTTTGTGAACAAAATGGAGTGACTAAATTTGTCAGTTTTGAAACCATTGACATCATATATTAATTTGTTATGCTTGCGTCCTTCATGCCCAACAGAAAATTCCCCCTCTTCAGGGGGAATATCCGCATGTTCGACCTTGCCCTTTCTATCTGTACGATTTACGCTCACCAAAGCAATTGTTTTATCACTATTGACTGTGGTTTCATTTTGTAAAGGTTTGTCAACTACGGGAGCCATAGTACTTTTTAGGACGTCTGCATACGACCTAGTGACATTTCTTGCTGCATGAAATACTGCTATTGCTTGATCAGGGGGTCGTACTAACAAACCTTTGACATTTTTTCTATTTACACATTTGTTGTACACTACCCTTGTATGGACAACTGCATCTGATTTAACTGCAGTTTTCATACCAGTAACATTACAGTTTGCACCTTTCTCACTTTTCATGTCACTTGTAGATGATACTACTTTATTTGTTTTACTATCCTTAAGTCTAACTTTGCACCAGCTGCCCCTGCTCATCTGCAGGCGGCAGCTGCTTACTCGTTTTTTGCCTGTCTCTTAGCTGTGCAGTCTTTCTCAGGATGACCTAATGTTTTGCCTTGGGACAAACAAAATGCACAAATGTGCTTTTGTAATTTACCATTATACTCATGGTCTTTTTGGTACTGGCAGGTGCCATTCTGGTAAAAGCGACAGAACCAAGGTTTTTTAGCAAATTCCGCTTTTTGACCGTATTTCGTACTGGTGTTGTGGTGCTTCTGAGCATGCGCTCTGCGTATACGTTCGATTCTGTTAGTGTCTCTCCACGAAACCGTACCTCTTTCAAACTCACACAAAAGCACTGCATGGGCAGCTTTGGCCCCTTGCCACGTGAAATCCGTTGCGTCTTCCATTAGCTCGGACATGTATCGTACCATTTGAAAACGCGTTCTCTCATCCCTCTCGTCCATGATATTCCTACAGAAGCCTTGTACCCATTGGGTAATATTCAACTGATCATAAGTTACTCGCGTTCGGTTGGCACCACTCAATATTGATTCGTGTGGCCAAGCCACCTTATTTTTTACCAGAATCTCAAGGCCACCCCCACGCTTGGATTTAAATTTTTCAGAATCATGTTTACCTGTCTTTTGACTTGCTTTTTTCAGTTGCCTAAGTCTACTGTCAACCTGTTTTTGCAATTGCTCAGATTTACGCAATGTTTCTATATCAGGGACTGAACTATCACTGTCAGATTCATCTGACTCATCACTAGCTTCACTACTGACATGTGACACTTTACTACTGAAATACTTTTTACTTAACTTTGTATTGTCCTTTGGGTGAGACTGTGCCACCTCCTCCACTTTGTCCTCCATCGCATCTAATCTGTCGTTGACCTTTTGAAGTTGCTCCAGTATTCTGGTCTGTATCTCCGCTTGCTGCCCTTCTTGCGTCGTCTTGACCGCCTTCTTTTTGTTCTTCACCATTCCCTTCTTCTGACTTGTTGGTGGTGTTTGGACATCCTGGTCCGAGGTTGAAGAGAACACATCCGTGTCATGTACACTCTGATTAAAACTGATTTCTTCACTGGTTCTGTTACATTTTTTCCCCGTGGGTGGGAAATGCCTATCTGAGCATTTGTTGCACCACTTTTTCTGTGGCATATTTATTAAATGTCAATGTTTATCTCTGAAAATATAGAAAGGAACACGCCTGGCAACGCTTTGGACAGACCTTTCAATGCTTGATCAATAATGAGAATAATATCACACCTCAGCCAAATGCGAATAAATGCACAAAGTATAATAGGTTAGACCGTCCCTTCGTGGGAATTTAATCAAGCATTGGGTTGTCTCCCCAGAGAGTTGCAGCCGTAATCAATACATCCACACCACGACCATTTCACAATGTCTATCTCAGGTCGTACTTAAAATCGTAACTAAAACTTGGTTGTGGTAAAACTCAGTTCCTAACTAAAAGTCCAGCAAACTTCATTATATCATGTCGGCAATATTCAATAATCACAGAATTATAACAGGGTTTTCAAAGCCACGTCTTAAGTCCCTGAATTTCAAATTTACAATGGCTACAGGTAACCACTTTCTTAACCTTAGCCCAGCCAATGAGATAATTATGTCAGGTCATTGCTATGGAGTTTACATAACATTGCCACACCTGTGTATTCAGACTGGTACCCTCAGAAACTTCAGGTTGTGCAGGACTGACTGGGGCAGTGCCCTGACACTGCCCCCGATTATTTGAGCAATATTTATTTTTATTTATGTGGGGTTTTACATTACTTTCAACACTGTACAGGTCATATCACAACGGGTAGTTGGAAGGGCAGAGGAAACCAGTACATACAGTTTGTTAGGGTTCTGTACTGTAAACTGCCGACCAACGGCAAGCAACTACCACCTTTCCCACTTGAGGCCGTGCTGGGGATCGAACCCCGGCCTCAGAGGTGGGAGGCGAGAGTGTTACCACTCTGCCACCGTGGTCCCCTTATTTGAGCAATAATTGGGTGTACCAGTCTTATATAAATACCAATGAATGGCTGTCAGTGGGAACAATTTCCGGCTATAAATACTACATGGGTGGAGCAATAATTTCATCCAAACAGTCCATTCATTTGCTTCTTATAAACTCTGTTATGTGCCCTTTCATCGTCGTGCGTGGCGATAGTTGTTAGTGAGGCAGTACTGTCTTAAAATAAGCACAGATGAATAAAGTAACATGAAACACTCACCACAACAAATTATCCACAGTATTGTTACATAAGCAGTCTATTTTTTTCTGGAAAGTGCTTTCTGTAAGTCACAGGCCCATATTTTATTGATTATCATTATCCATGGTCAATTTTGTGGCAGTCAGATTATATTAAAACTTTTCAAGCTTTATCCAAAATTACATTTTTCCACAAAGGAAAACCAGTGGTACACATGGTGAAACAATGTTGATTGTGTATTGAATAAAAAAAACAATATAGAACTAATTTAGTGACAGCCCCATATGGTATGCACACCAAAGGAAACATTGCAAAGATTGTCTAGGTTGATCATTTGGTACAAGGTGTTAAATTATTGAATAAATTGGTTTTAATTTACAGGGTTTTATAATAGATAATTGCCTCGTGGCACTTCCATTATGTAAACTTAATGACCCTTCGGTCCTTTCAGGGCCTCAGGTCATTAAGTTTACATAACGGAGAGACACTTGGCCATTAAATAATAACATGAAATATTTATTATTCACAGCAAATCACTCTAATATAGTAACTGTTTGCAGCATAATTTAACATTATTAGTGTTGATGTTGGTATGACTGTTTAATATAATATATGCCACAATTTAATTATTCTCGAACAGGTCATTTTTATTTATGCATCAAACTTTTGTAGGTAGCAGTATCAGTTATGGTGGACAGACCTAACTTAAATAATGAAATATTTCAGTCTGAAAGGATAAAGGAAAGGCATTGGACGATTGAAACATTTTATTATTGAGCACTCACAAATTAATGAGAAAGTAAGCTGTATTATCTGCAAAACATTGCATTGAAGCAAGACGTCAAATTTTACTGGGCTGTTGAATTCCTCCATCTAGGCACATGCCATCCAAGCCATGTTGGCATAAGTCATCCTAGAATCTTGGTAAGTCTTCATGGTGAATGTAAATTGTGATGAACTGGCAGAGTTGACCCAGTAGTCAGATCTGATAGCTGAGTTTCCATAGTCATCTGCGAAATAATGGACAACAAATAACTCTATTCTAATGTGAGTTTAGGAATCTTAATCACAGCAAAATACGGATTCTAAAGAGTAACGAATCCACAAGCACAAGTAAAAATCACATACATGGTGACATGAAAGAGTTAGTAACCACGGAGACATGATAAGGAAGAGAAACTAAGGAAGTAAGAGAGGTTGCACATCGCCGGTCATCAGGTAACTAATTACATCATAAATTTTGAAATCTATTTTGAAATGATTCCTTGATTGGTGAATAGATGGACAAAGTGAACCCGAAAAAACATTCTGTCTTGCCTACCTTGCCTGGTGATATGGGAACACGTGAACAAAGAGAAATATGAACCATGATTTTTAGGATAACCTATGTGGAGGCATTTGTACACCAACATAGCTGTTTAAAAATGGAATGGTATTCAATAGGCAGCCAATGTAGACTTCTATGGATAGGGGTAACATACCATTCCTGTTTCTGTCAGTGTCACACTTAGTAAGACTATTTTGAATACACTACAACATACACAAAGTAAGCCTCCAAAGGTCTCTGAAAAGAGCATGGTAATGGTCAAGGCAGCTACTAATGAAAGCATTCGCTGCCATGATCAGCAATTTCATGAGGTATTTTCTAACCCTCCTTAGGTCCATATAATATTATAGTATATATAACATAACATATTGCATTTGTTATTGCACACTTTTACAATTCTGTTTCAAATACGCAGTAACATGGAAATCTATTGACAATACTTGTGAAAAGAGATATTTCTTGACTTTTTTCCTGTAGAGTTTCAGATTGTTACAGTTCTTGATGTTGTAGGGTAACTCATTCTATAATGATGGGCCGCTTATGCTAAATGATCTTGACACAAAGGTGTGCAGGCTTGTTTTAGGTACATGAAAATCGTTTGACAAAGTTGAGATCTCAGTCCTTCACTGAACACTGCTTTTGGAGTCAGCAGGTTTTGTAGATATTCTGGAGCAGTTCCTTGAAGACATTTGTATTCAGACACAAAAATTTTGAATTCAATCCTGACAGCTATAACAAGACAGTGAAGCAACTTTCTCCATTCAGTTGAGCTTTCATATTTTGTTCTATTTAGGACTAATTAGGAAGCTATATTTTCCATTCTTGTGGTAAACCAAAAAGTACACTATTGATATTCATCAAGTGTAATACTATTCAAGTGAGTTTAGTGGTAGCAAGTATGTACACTTGGTATTAATATAAAAGCTTTGATCTGAAACTAATAATATACAATTATTGGGGCGTTTTGGCTATATTTTGGACAATATTGACAATTCTTTACCAACAGTTGCCAGCTCTTCAATGACTAATGATAATGTTTTTTTACACCACCAAGTTTTGAAATTTAGTACATATGACCCATTTTATATCTAAAAATTTTATAACAATTATAACGAGACCTTTATTCCAAAAATATCTCATGCATTCAATTAAAAATGTCCAAAAAGCTAGTTTAAGGACTGCAAATAGATAAGACTGTGCATCTTATTTGAATGCCTGCCAATCGACAGAAAAGCAGCTTCAATAGTGATGAATTGCAAGATTTTTCTAAGTTATAAACAACAAACACAAACAGGAACATTCCAAATGAGCATCCTTTAAAAAGAAATATTTCCCTGTTTGAATGTTGCTCGATCAAAAATGAAATTGTTTACATGAAATATCAATGTTTATGTAATGTCTGTCTCTCCACAAAGGTCCTGTAGCAAAGGTAACAGCGTTCAACATTGCTAATTCTCAGATTTTATATCATCTCGTCAAGTGCTAAAACAATGATTAAGTTGTTTATATTAAATTCTACAAAAAGTAGCAATGAGGACAATCGTAACCAAGAAACTATGGTATTTAGCACATTTATTTATTTGGATTAACATTTCTTTCAACACATTGTGTAGGTTATATCACGACTGTAGCTTTAAAGCCAGAGGAAGCCAATACATACTGATTGGTCTAGATTCTGTACTGTAAACTGCCGGGTATTGGTAAGCAATTTTCCTACATAGGGTTGGGTCAGGGGTTTGAACCATTGACCTCAGAGATGCAAGGCGAGTGTGTTAACCACTGCACCCCCAAGAGACAGAATATAGTATAAATTACTTAACAAATCATAAACAGAGACCACAGTAGGACAGAGTAAAAAATAAACATCATTAATAAATGTGGTAAAGAAAAAACGATAAGGAATAAAGTACCGAATAGCTCACTAAAGTGAAACAAAAGTACCACACACGGTAAGTTATTAAAATTTTTAAACAATCGTCTGCTAAACAGGTGGATATGAAAAGCTGACAATTAGTTTTAATACCTAATGTCTTCATAATAAATTAATCTAATTCAAAATAATTCAAATACAATAACAGCCTTTTAAAAAATACCAGTAGATATTCAACTTTTCTGGATTTTCAGCTGGTTACTACAAATACACCTGGGAATTCCCAAACTGGCCTTGCCTACAAAATTATGTTATGCCTGTAATAAAACATAACTTCAAGCCTGCCTGATCATTTAACTTACCAAAACGCTGCAGTGAGATGATGACAGATGGGGTTTTATGGAAAGGACTGGAAAATGTCACCGTGGTGGCCACTCCATTAGGCCAGTCTTGCCCTTTCTTAGCACAGTGGGGGTCACACACCTGATATTTATATCCAGTCAAACCTGAAACAATTCATAGCAAGATGTGTTATTCATTATTACAGGCTCAAAGTAACCTGGGCGAATGACTCTGATCTGTATAGTATCCTCATGAATAACAGATCGGCTTATGCCTGGATTTCAGAAATCCCTCTTTAGCTCAGATGGTCAGATATCTTTATTTTTGTGTGTAACCCTAATACACGGGAGTAAACTCCCAGCAGAGACAAGACAATTTATTAGACAACTTACACAGTGGAAATTGCCAAGATCCCCCTCTCACAGTCAAGTGGGTTGAAGAAAAATGAAATAAGGGAAAATACTAGGAGTCATTTTGAACTCTCCAGATGTGTCTAAAGATGCCTAATCAATGAAAATTGCAGAGGGACTGTTTTTTATATGATAAGAAAGATAGTTTCAGGTAGTACGTTTGTAATGGTAGAAATGGTAGTAGATGGAGGAAGTGTCCTTATTGTTAAAAATGTTTAGGTTGCGATATCACAGTGAATATGTCTTATAGTGATAACATGACAAAATATGCTACTTATGTAACTCAAATATAAATAATGAAGTAAATACCTACCAAACAGAATCCAAACAATCCAATACGATTCGATCAGATGCCATCTATTTTGTCAAAATAATCAAAAGCACAACAAGTGCTTAAACTGGAGCAACAAATCAGGTAGTTATGTTCATTGTAACCGGAGGTCTATACTACATGTTGAAGATACATATCCATCAGCTAAAAGTTGGGAGTAATCTGTGATTTAAACCCATATCAGTAATACTTAGACTAGTAAAGACAGACAAAGCACAGTTTGTGAGGTATTTTTGTTTACATCTTAGTTATATATTAGTAAAAACATTTTAAAGTTGTTAGAATTCCTTTAAAATGAACATAGCTTCCTTATTTCTAGACTTATTTTAGAATTTGGTTTCACCTATTGTCTTCAGTATAAAGAGTGCTCCATATCTGAAAATTTGGTATCAGATTGTTTCATATGGGATTAGCTTGCTACAGCCCTTTTAAATGTGTTAATGTCATAAATTCATATCATAAATTTATACTGTGAAGTACTCACATTTTCTGACGGTGTGGCTGTTGTAGTTGTTTGTGAGGGTAGTAATTCCACCTTTAAGCTCTGAAATAAAACAAAAACATGAAGAAATATGACACTTTACATGCTGTATTGTATATTTATACTCTGAGCAATATCTGCTTTATTACATGACTTAAAGCACTATGTGATTTCTTGTGCTAGGGTCAGATTCCTCTCAAAAAAGGCAACTGTCGCAGTTGTTATTTCCCGCCTTAGGATCAGTAATAATGGTAAACTAAGCAAGATATAGGCCTTTATAGTAAGATGATTCCATTTAATATTGAAGAAGGGGTCAAAGGCTAAAGTCACCAGCTGGAGAAGTGTCTCAAGTCATGACATCTTGCAAAATTGTTTTTACATTGGAACCCCATGGAGAAATGAAAAGAGATATAGATAAGGCCCTTTTAAAAAGATAACCCCATTTGATATGAAACATGTGATATGAAAGTAATTTTTTATGAAGCTTTTTAGCCATATATCTTTTGTCAAAATTTGATGATGCTAGCTGCATCAAAACTTGTTAATGATTTTCAAACAATCGACTATGTCAGCCGTTTTGTTTTTTCAAAATGGGGGTCAAAATTTCAGAACCTTGACCAACTCTATGTACTGGTTCCTTCTGCCCATAAAACTACACGTCGTTATATGACCTATACTATGTTGAAAGCAAAGTTAAAACCCAAATAAGTAAAAAATAAATGAAAGATTAAAATTTCATCATACCTGAATACTGACTGTCAACTTTTGAAGTTAGACTATTGACATTGTTCTCAAGTTTGTTATGATTACTGCTAAGTAGGTCAATCTTTGCTGTCAGGGTAGAAATGTCATCATGATATTCATCCTCGCACACATCTGTATTGAAAGAAAAGACAACAGTTTAAAGGTCATACATTCTCATACAAAAAGTTAAACCAAGCTGAAATATTAAAGGGAACTAACTCCAAAATAAGGAAAAATGTGGCTGATATTTACTATCATCTGAAGTGTAACAGGACAAATAGTGTGAGCAAAAAGGGTGTCACCAAAGAGGGTAATGCCTAGTTCTCACAGTTCCATGCTGACCTCAGGAGCTACAAACGAGTAAAAAATATCTAACTTGCCTGAGCTCATTTTTAACACATTTCATGTTTTGGTAATATCCATAAGGCTTCATTGGTGTTAATATGTCAGGATTTGTATATATGGGTATGTGTTTACCAGAACACAGACAGCACATTGTGAATTTTTAAAAATGTTTGAAGATCGCTTGGGTTGTTAGGGCGACCCAGGTGTCAGTCCTCCTCCCAAGGCAGTAACTTATGTTTATTTTAGGCACCAGTCTACTTGTTGTGTAACTATTTCTAGGTGGGGACTAGGGTTGTTAATGGTAACCTGGTAAAATTTAAATTTCATTGGTCCAGGACTGGAGAAACATGACATTTTTATTTTATTTTGATGGATTGATTTTACGCTTTTTAACTTTGTTGTTTTTTAATGTTTTAAATTGTATGATAGTGTAATATAATATGGACGGTCATTTATCAGTAACAAGTGTTTTATGTATTATATGAACTGAATGTGATCTGGGACACTGAATTGCAACTTCTCTCTCCAGTCCGTGATTAAATTCTGTAGTCATCATGTCAGCAACAGGCTTTATGTGCTCAAACCACTGAGGGACGGTCTACCCTATTTTTATTTTACATGGAATCCCATGTTGAATTTTTAGGTCAGATAAAGTCTGTGTTACACGATTAAGCCAGAATCTCAGTGCTTGTGCGTCTTATATTTTCAAAAATATTGACTAGTATATTATAATCTGGTAAATAAAACAAAAAACCTGACAATAAACAGTTATGCAAATCATGCAAGAAGAGACATTCACCTCCCACAGGGAAAAAGTATAAACAGAACGCAGTCAATGATGAACTATTACGAGATGCTGCCGTCACAGGCAAGTCACCTGCTGTGAAAGGGGGGCAAGATTCCTCTCCAGATGGACAGTCGGTACAACTAGCAATCTTGGAGCAGTTACAGAAGATGGCAGAACGCTTGGACCAGGTGGAAGGTCAGATGGTTGCGTCCTCAACAGGATCAACACCAGTTCCACGACACGAGTTAAGTACAGACAGTTTTGTTAAAAGTTTCAAATCTAAAAAATCAAAAAGAATTCAGCCAATTATTACTGATTCGTCCTCTGAGGACAGTAAAGGTCCAACTATTGAAGTGTTGAAATCAAAATGTCTGCAACAAAAAGTTGATTCAAGAATTAGGGAACTTGATCTAAGTTCACACTCCCCAAGTAATAGTAGATCAAAATTAAAATCTCAGAGAGGAGGCCCGGTTGAGGTTGTAGTAAAGCAAAAGGTACATTGGCCTCATGAGGCTATTCTGGGGGGTGTCAAAGGGTCATGTACGACAATCTGTCCTTGACCCAGTGGGTACAAGGCTTCTGTCGGAATATTTTGGAGGAAGACTCAACAGAAAGCAAAGATCAAATCATTTCATATTTAAGCTACCTCATGGAGGATGCCACAGTCTTCTTGTGGCAGGGAGCAAAGGCGGCTCATGCCGTCTTGCTCTGCGAGATGGAGCGAGGTTCCTTACAATGGGAAAACGGTGACAGAATAGATCGCATTTGCAGAGCTCATGCTCAGAAGCACGTACCAGCTAATAGGTCAAATTGGGGTCGCAATAAGAAACTAACAACTGCCCACAAACTAAAGATCATGAAGTCAATGGGCACGTTTACAAGCACATATGTGCCTTTTTTTCTTGTCCCTTGGGAAGCAGTTAGGACATTCTGAAAAAAACTGTCTCACAAAAAATCACCAAGCAAAAAACGACCAGTCAATGACCAAACTTACAGAACTAGATTCTTCTACAATTCCAGTGTTAGACCAAATGATGTAGAGGTGTCTTTGGCAAAAAAAATTTAAAAAACCCCCAAAATATCAAACTGATAAGGTTCATACTAGATTGGTCTGGAAGTCGAGTGGGGCTGCCAGGGGTGGAAACAGGTGTCCAGCAAAAAGTTGACAATGACAATAATGCTATGGTTTCTGACCTCAGTGCTGGTGATACTGGGGTTTGTGATAATGACTGCGTTCATCGTGTAGGTGAACAGGGGATTCAGGTTTCTGGTGAAGCTCAGTCACATGAAGAAAACAAACACGGTATCACCAAACTGCATGAGTACAGTAGAGTTAAAGTAGATGATACTGGTTTGTCACACTTGCAATGTTCTGGTAGTTTGAACAGTGTGAACGTTCTGTGTGAGCTTTCCATATCTGGTACGTTGAGTCTTGAACCACTTCTTGACAGTGTTGACAGATAAATTCCTGGTAGCTGCTACTGTTTCCCAGAGTCCCTTTTTCCTCTGCTTGTCTTTGAACTTAGTGTGTGTCTTTACATAGAGTTCCTTGTGATGCTTACAAATTCCACGATGGCTTCCCCATCAGAATCACTCAGAAAGATAGACTTCATTTGCCCCTTCTTCTGCCTGGATTGAGTGCATACTGGATCTGTATCTGTGTCCGTTTGAGGTTGCTTTGGTCCTCTTCCCTCAGTTTCTCCTGTCTGCTCAGTCCCTTCTGTCCTCTTTCTTTTCAACCTCTCTCTCCCTCTCCTCCTGCTCTTGTCTCTCCCTCTCCTCTCTCTCCACTCTCTCCCTCCTTCTTCTCTCTATATCCTCAGCTATATCTCCCAACGCAAACTTTGATGTGAAACCTCATAGAACAGATTTCACTCCCAGCCAGTCCAGCCTAGCTCAAACTTAAGCTAATTTGCAAAAAAAAAATGAAAAACTTAAAATCTAAAGCTGCACACCAGTTGTCTCTCAACAAGTCAAAGCACAAATGAATGAAGTGCCGACTGGCCTTTTTATAGCCACGGACTTGGAATCCGACAAGAAGCAAAAATATTGCCAGCCTGTGGGTAACTGTTCCCGGCTTGTCTGTTAGTGTTACAGGCCTGTCAGCTTTTGTTTACAGCTGTCTGAGTTTAGGGCCTGTTGGTTAAAAAAATTCCTGACTCTAGGACCCAGTCATGAAAAGTTACCAACTGACCTTGAAGATTACCGACTGTATTGCTACATTTCCTCACACAGACCTACAAATGCTAATGGTGGAAATAATGTGGCCAGTCAGCCGTGTGTAATGCAAGGAAACAATTATCCTGGATTGGAAGAAAAGTTTGTAAATTGGATTATGCATGTCAATCAGTTAACAGATCAAACTGACAGTTTGTATACAGCAATTAATTAATTAATTACCGATACAGCAATTAATCATGCTTGGAGTGGTCAGTCTGAGTTCATGTTTGGATACGTTCCTTTGTCTGAGCAAAACTATGCCCACCCGTGCGCATGAAAACAATTCAAATGACATGTCTCTCTTTGAATGCACACAGTGGTTAAAGCCACTGCTAGGCCTAATTTCTTGCAAGCTCATTTGCCAGTTGAATCTCAGTTGAATGTTAAAGCCTGGGAGGCTGAACTTGGGGACTATTGGGACAAACAGCTAATCCAATTAATCAAGTTTAGCTTTCCCCTAGATTTTAATAGGGCTTGTGAATTGAAACAAAATGGTGGTAACCATAAATCTGCAGTTGATTGCCACAGGGATATTAAAGGGTACCTTACTGAAGAATTGCAATACAAAGCCATATTGGGACCTTACACACAAAATCCCATACCAAACTTACACTGTTCACCTTTTATGACCAGGGCAAAGCCGAATTGAAACAGAAGATGCGTTATCATTGATCTCGGTTGGCCAATAGGCGCTTCAGTCAACGCAGGGATAGACAAAACCACATACATAGAGAGTGCGTTTTCTTTGAACTTTCCAACGGTTGACCACATAACGTCACAGCTTAAACGTCTAGGTCGTGGTGCCCACTTGTACAAGATAGATGTTTCTAGGGCATTTCGCCACATCAAGGTCGATCCGGGTGACTACGACTTGATGGAGTTGGAGTGGAACGGCTTTTACGTTGAAAAGTCAGTTGCATTGGGGATGCGCCACGGGAGCCAGATTTTGAAGCGGCTCAGTGACACAGTGCGTTTCATCATGCGTAGTTCTGGTTTCACCATTGTTGACTATATAGACGATTACATCCATGTGGGCGTATCTAGTGTCACGTCTGCGTCATATGCATTTCTCCTTCAACTAATGCAATGTCTGGGCCTAACTGTAAGTGAGAAAAAGCTTGTTCCCCTGGGACTCGAGTCAAATGTCTGGCATTCTGATTGACACAATTCGTGGCACAGTTGAGATACCAGCAGAGAAACTGCAACAAATCAATGTCACTGTTCATCAGTGGATGGGTAAAGATGTAGTCACAAAGGGTGAACTCCAGTCCATTCTTGGACTGCTTTTGTATGTCCATAAGTGCGTTCGTCTAGCAAAATTTTTTCTCAACAGGATGCTTGAAGTTCTCAGAAATAGTCACAGCACACAAAAAATCACACTGACGAGTGAATTGAAACGCGACTTACGTTGGTTCGCCAGATTTCTGCAAGAGTACAATGGTGTGACCGCAAACTCGTTGACGTCACCCTTGAGCTGGCCACCTGCCTTACTGGCTTTGGAGGTTGTTCTGGCATTTACGTGTACCATCTGCCTATAGAAAGGGGTTATAGGAACTGGTCAATTGTGCATCGCGAGATGATAAACATTCTCTTGGCTCTCAGGTTGTTCAAACACCAGTGGTCACGACGTAAGGTCCTGATACGTTGTGATAACGAGGCGGTTGTTACTGTGTTGAAAACTGGAAAGACGCGTGACCCTTATCTCGCAGCATGTGCACGCAACATGTGGTTTGAATCAGCCATGCTGGACATAGATCTTAGATATGCGCATGTACGAGGTTGTGACAACCAGATGGCGGATGTGCTGTCCAGGTGGCAGAATACGCCTGTACAGATTCAATTTTTTGCAAAAAAGGGTTCCAGGGGCCGTATGACTTCAAGTTTCACATGAATTATTGGAAACTGATTCACAGCTATAAAATGGTGTTGTTAATATGTCATTCTTAAGGTTGTATATAGTGATAGTTATCCTAGTGTAGGGGCCATTGCCTGCATACCCTGAGGCAGGGGCCAGTGCATGTTATGATAAATACTGAATAGTTTGTTTTGTAGAATATGGGGTGTTGTCCACATTGTCGACCAAGGCAGCCTATTCTAGAATATGGGGTGTTGTCCACATTGTCGACCAAGGCAGCCTCAAGACTACACCATGCATTTAGACCATAGACCCGCACAGCTTATGAAAATATGTTCAAAGTGTTTGTGGCATTCCGTGTGTACATCAAGGTGTCATAGCTCAATGTCAAAGTCATTTTGTCGTTTCTGGAGTGCTTGGTTACAAATAAATGCTCATATGTCATGAGGCTAACTATGTGTCAGCCATAAAGGCTCAGTTTATACTTTATGATTTGCCTTTTACTGGGTTACAGCATCCAAAGATCAAGTATTTTCTCAAAGCTCTCAGAATAGAAAGGCCACTGTCTGTCAAACCACACAATATCATATATCTTCCCATTCTGGCAGCTATGTCTGAATCATGTGCAAATTTACCTCATGGTGAGAGCTACCTTACTTTGTTTTTTTTTGTTTTCTAAGATTATCAAACCTAGCTCCTCATTCTCTGGCATCATTTGATCATACAAGGCACCTTACAGGTAAAGATGTATTTTTCACAAAGAAATTTCTAAAAGTTATCATAAAGTGGTCCAAAACTATGCCAACAAGGGATAGAATTCAATGTCTTACCCTTCCAAAGCTATCTCAAAAATCAATTTGTTTGGTTTGGTTTGGTCACTTGGTTTGACCCTAGGTCAAATTCACTATTGTGATATTTACTGACTCCCATGTTTGACCTCTGTTTACTTTCCAAGTCACCTCTTCTGTCCAAGTTTAAGGTCACCCCCAAGGTCACAGAACTGGGTCTTCCTGACCTTGAATGTAATTTATCATATGTCATATTTAGTGTACACTTGGACTTTAAATGGACTTTAATCTTAACATTTATTTTACTCAGCTGTGAAGACTCTTTTTAGTTTGTATCCTATGTCCGCAATGTCTTCTTTGCTTCAAACCCCTGTGGCTAGTGCTTACATTCCTCTCACTGACTCTCGAGTTTGGAAACTGTAAAAGAGGGTTAACGTACGCATGGGTTTGATTCCTAGTTTTTATACCTTTTATGACCTGGGACGTTCTGGGGTCACTTTTGCATACAAGTGCCACATTCCTATTCAAGATATCAAGCGCCATGGAACATGGTCGTCTGACTGCATGTGGCAGTATATCCAGTCCAACCACGAGTCGGGTGAATATTTAGCCAAGTCACTTGCTACTAATATAAATGCTAGGTGATACATTCCTACCTGCTTTGGGCTTGAGGGTGTTTTATACATGTTTTTAGATGTTAATTTTCATACTATATTGTAAACCTCCGGGGCTTCCTTCTTCTTGGCAGTTTAGGGGGGCTTGGTTTGACCCTAGGTCAAATTCACTATTGTGATATTTACTGACTCCCATGTTTGACCTCTGTTTACTTTCCAAGTCACCTCTTCTGTCCAAGTTTAAGGTCACCCCCAAGGTCACAGAACTTGGTCTTCCTGACCTTGAATGTAATTTATCATATATCATATCTAGTGTACACTTGGACTTTAAATGGACTTTAACTGTGATTTGTACACTTGTTATTAAGCTGATGTATACTTGGACTCTAAGTGTGATTTGTACATGGATCAATCTTAACATTTATTTTACAACTTGAAGAATTTTTTATAATCTTTTATGACATGTATATATATTATAGTATTAGTTGTATCCTTCATTATTGTGTATTATAATAAAGAGTACCCACATCTGGTGTTTCTCTGTCTTGGGGGTAGGGACTGACCTGCCATGGGCTCTCACATGCTAAACTAAAATGTAATTCCTGGATGTGTGAATGGGGTTGAATGGCTCTGTGTGGCGGCTCATTTTGAGCATGCTGTACCAAGATAAGGTCGCCTTTTTCTGGAGTAATAAGGCCAGAGTTTGTGAGGCAATACTAGTATTCAAAAATGAGTTGTTGCAACAATGTGTAATTGTGTCAACAGTCCTTTAAGCACATTCTGCATAATTAAATAAAGATTATACGCACAGTTGAATATATATCCGTAGTCACCTTTGTTTGTCTTTCAATGAATCTTTCTAAAACATTTATTTGGATAGAGCCTGATCAAAGAGAGAAGTGATAACATTTTGTTAATGATCCAGGTCATATTCTGCGCATGAAAAATCCTGAATTTTTGGAAATGTTCCCTGGTAGAAGTTTGCACCTACCCTATCCAGTTATATTCTTTTATGTATCTGCTAACTGTATAAAATATTTTTGTGCAAACATACTCTTTTTCTTCACCCTACCCTATCTAGTTATATTCATTTATGCATCTGCTAACTGTATAAATTATTTTTGTGCAAACATAACTGGCTTGCCATTTTGTACACTAGTTTATAACATTTTTATGGGGGGAGTTTTTTCATTCAATAACTTTTAAATAACTCGCATACAATAGGCCTCCCTGGTGTCTCTGGCTCTGCTGCGTTAGAGTCTGTCATACAATTGAGATTCAGCACTGGCAAGGTTAGCAGGGTTTTGACGTACATGGTTTAAATGTTTAAACCGTCACGTCAAACACAGGTTTTTGATGGCTTAATGTAAAAAATGTCAAAACCCCTGAGGAATATTGTCAAAAACTGGATAATAGGTCTAAAACTTTGTTTTCTAAATATTTTTACTTATGGAAACATTATTTTCAGTTTCTAGGACAATTATGTATCTTCAGATGTTATAAACAATCTTGAAATGTTTCATCTTATGTTATTTTTTTATCTAATTCCATTGAGAAAAAAGGCTACACATATGCATTGACATATACTACCAGTGAAAAATATAACCATAAACTTTGTTTTCTAAGTATATTAACATAACTAAACATAATATAAAAGAAAATTAAATATAGAAGTTTGTAACAATGTTTATATGGAATCGTCTTTCACTGACAAACATTACTAAGGCTTGATTTTGGTTTCTACACTTTTAGATTGGTGACAGTAAACTAACTATTGAAAGACAATGAGATAGTCTCACTCTAATCACAAATAGCTTTACTCAGGCCTTTTAAAGGGATTACTTTGACATCTGTTGAGGCAGTGTTTCAAACCAGTGCTGAGACATGGATAATCTTACTCTAATCACTGGCAGTATAACGCAGGCCGTTTAAAGAGATTATTGTGATATCTTGCCACACTTTTTTGATGGTGCGCGGACAAAATGTCTTTTTACAACACTTTGTTGCCTTTTTAAATTCATTATGCTACATCAATTTTTGTACTTTGACTTAATTTTTACAAATTATATTATAATTTTTAGATTTTTTTTTACATGAAATAAATGGTAGGGAAAACTTCAACAATAAATATAGAAGCCACCTCACCAGTACAATTAAAATTATTCTTAATTAGGGAAGGAGTTAATATGAAAAATGTTATTTGTTTTATAATCCACTTTGATGCCCATTAAGGGCAGCAGCATCACTTACATCAATTGACAATTAATGCCGAAGTCAATTAAGTGCAATTGACATCATACTTTTTTAGGGAAAAGAACAAAATCATTTAGCACCTTTTTATAATTTTTGATCATCAAAGAATAATTAAGCTCAGTGTCACTAGCCATGACTCAAGATGCAAAAGGAACCAAAATGTTTATGCTAATCTACAGAAAAGACTTAGTGAAGGATTTCATTGAAAACAAAAAAGATACCCCTGCTTTCTTACATGGAGTAGGAAAAAGTTACAGTCCAATTGTTGAGGCTATATAGGACTCATTAATTGTAAAAAATAGTTGTTTTTATGAACTCTATTTGAATTATTTCTGTTGCCATAGCACTATAGTATTATTAACTCATTATTGAATCTGATGTTAACCTTATATGTGATTTTTGCTTCATGTTTTTAAATACCTGGTGCTACCATATAGAAGGCAAATTGTTGTTATTAACTGAATAATCATCTTTATCAACATGGGCCTGGTGGCTGCCTCATATAATAAACTTGAACCTGAAGTACTTTTTGGTTTATCTGGTTGAACCGGCGGGTTGAGCTAGTTGTGCTGGTTCAAACCAGTTCATGGACTGGTTCATGATTATTTGGTGCTTTAAGGACCCAATATGTATCCTTTTTGCATATGAATAAATCTGAAGGGTTGTCCTTGTATTAGAATATTATTATATTTCTGAATTATTCATTAAAGGTTCAAATATATTATTTTGTTTACAACTCATATTTGTTTAGTTGCTAAGCACAAGTGGTCTTAGCTCATGAGGGTCAGACAGTTTGGTCATTTCTATAATCAATAATATATTTTTAACAAAAGCCAAAGTAGCAAAACACTGACAGTTTGTGCTGGCTGTAAAATGATTGTGATGCCATTTTGTTAATGATGTCACAATAAAATAGTTTGATGTAACGTTTTGCCTATATAAAAATAATTGGGAGTTTTCACTCAGTAGCATAGGAAGCATATGAAAAGTGGGGGCGGCAAAAGTTTTTTTTTTAAACTCCGCGGTTGTGTAACTTATGACACTGGTAGAAGTGATACCAATCTCAAGGAGTCAAGGAGATGTCAAGTGAAAATGGAAATATTTTTGTAATTTTGGGGGAATTTTTTGAGTCCTCAACATTGTAATTTTGGGGGAATTTTTTGAGTCCTCAACATTCTTTCAAACGTTTAGTATCATTTTTGCAGAACAAAGGTAAAGTGGGCATACACTACACATAATTTGAAGGATTTGTCTTTAATCGTAAATGAATCTTCCATGAATATATAACAAACTTTTACACTAACAGAAGTTACTGCATCATTAAGAAAATACAAAACAATTCAATGGTTAATTTTGCTTAAGAACACTAGCATGATTAAACACTAAATGATCAAATTCCAATTTGGAAGTTAACATTAGCAAAATTGGGGAAGCAGTTGAAGGGTAGGGCATTCAGAAACTAGCAAATCACTCAAAGAGGACCTTCATTAAGCCATAGGATCCCTAAACTGATATCCATTCTGGATCCACACTAATCTACAAATAGTCAAACCTAAACTGTATAAAAGTTTATTATAGTTGTATCCGGCATCTAATCATAGGCAGCTAGCTCTGGGGTGGTGAATTTGAATCACACATGTGGCAATGCTGAGGGCCTATCCCTGTATCATTCTATCTGTTGATTGGGACATAAAACCCTACACTTTAACCTTTGTTGTAGTTATAAAAACTGACTATATATTTATGGGAACAAATTGCTTTAATTATAAGTTGTCAACCTGGGTTTTAAGTCGAGCATTAATAATGTCTATGGCTTATTAGGTTAAAACATATTAGGGGGCTTGGACAATGAAATGCAATCAATGTGATTGGGCCACAGAATGACAGGATTTGGTATCCCATGAAAAGAACCACTCAGGCCAGCAACAACATACCCAAACTCACAGCATCAATGACCATTTCCCCCTTGCAAAAAATAGATGCACTATGGATGTAGAACTGAATAACAAGCAATATGGTTTTTGCCTAAAGTTTTAGAAAGAAACAAGAATAAATTTGTATATAAATGAATTAATATTCTGATGACCTACATTTTGATCTTTCAATGTTACTTATGTTACGCACATGCCAAATTTAATAGTTCTAAGTAAAATATTTTCTAAGTCATTGCATGTCGAAACAAATCTTTGTGGTGGCGATGGCAACATGATTCAGCTTTATGAATCATATTTGTGTTTCCATCATTATAATACTCAAAGATCCAATTACAATCACCTCCCAGAAATTGACACTACATGTAACCATGGAATGCACACCTCAGTTTGGTTATAAATAATCCCCTCACCCATCTATAGCATCCCATCAAAAAATCTTTCATGTAATTAAAAAAGCATTAACAGTTTTCATTTAATGTATCTATCCCTGTTTGCAAAAGAAAATGTAAATAGGGACCTGCTCAGGAGACAAACCACAATCACCCTAGTTGAATTATAATGCTGTCTGACAAGCCTTTCTGTCAAAACCCAAGTTGTATAAAATATTATATATACTACATTTTGGACACTAACACTTTTAAAACCACGTGCTCTTATGGCTCAGTTACCTACTACACATTTCAATGACATCATAGAGTCCCTAGCAACAGTCAAGGGTTGTGACATCGCTCATAAATATTTAAAACATACAGTGGCTACCACATCAGTATCTAATTGTACTTTGAATATCATGGGCATGTTTCTTAACATTATATGTGTAAGGTTATATTTTTCATAAATTTTTTGAAGTTGTGCGATTGATCTGAATAGTTTGAATAGTTAATCTCAAAATATATTTACCCCTGATAGAGTGTAAATTTCTTGAAAGAAAATACAAAATTAATCAAATATCATGAGTTTACAATATCAAAAAGTGGGGGGCCAAAATATATAATGGCCCCCCACTTTTAAAAGTGGGTAGCCATGGCCCCCCTGGCCCCCCGATTCCTATGCTACTGTCACTTTGTGTTGACTGTAAAATTTCCATACCCAATTCGATAGATATTGCTTCTGATGTCACTATTGATGATGTCACAAGACAATAGAGTGATGTCATATGAGTATTATGTTATATTTCCCTCATTAGAAATTACGAAATTTAGGTACAGGTTTAGCCTACACAAAGATAATTGGAAGTTATCACTGGAGTCAATCAAAATATTGAAAAAAAACATTATTGCTATTATACAGATTTTTATTATGTATGTCTATATTTGTATTACTGGCAATGTTAAAAATGCAACTTATTATGGCAAAAATACATATAGCAAATAAAAAAGTCTACATTGATTTCGCCACACTTGATTTTGCTACATTTGATTTTGCCACAGTTTTTTCAGATGCATTGATTTCGCCACAGGGGACATAGATTTTGCCACACTTTTTACCACACTTTGTTGCTTTTTTACCACACTTTGTTGCTTTTTTACCACACTTTGTTGAATTATTTGCTCCACTTGCCCCACTACACTTGCTGTTGTTACTTAATTATAGCAATCTTTTCTTGACTTCATAAATTTTATATTGAGTTTTATTAATGAGTAACATAGTTTTGAATTTAATGGTATTAAAAACTAAACTTTCATTTCAAACACCGGCACCTCCTTACTATGGATAATTAGTGTCAATGAGTACCAATTTGTCATTAAATATCTCCAAAATTATGTAACCTACAAATATTGTTGCAAAAAAATCCATCCTGAAATGGCTGGGAAATCACAAGTTAAAGATTGAGGTTTTGCATTCGCTGATAACACGTTCGCTCTGAAAATATGGATATACTTAACTCACAAATCATACAATATGGTGGATATATATGGATAATAAAAATAAAACATCCCTCATAAAACATATACAGAATTTTTTATTCATGATATATATTTTTCTGTCTGTAAATGTCATTCAGGAACTTTTCTTTTTATAATATATTATTATATAACAAACATAATCCAGTGATCATATAGCCTCCTTGATGGAGGTGATAAAGAAGCGAGTAAGCAAATGATGTGGCAGTTGTCTGATGCTAATGTCACAAAAAAAAAATCGCAAAGTAAAATTGAAAGTAAATTGCATCATTAAAGACAGAATATATAATCAAATGCTTCAGATCTAAGCTTAGAGCAACCTACAGAAGTTTCTGTCGGAATCAACTGAAGTAATACAGTATATTTTCATTTGCATTTGACATAAATAGCAAGACACACAGACTGGAACAGTTTTTCATATTTCCCTATGCCATTTATTGTGGATAATCAGTGGTAAAAATTCCTCGATAGGTGTCAATTTTCTGTAAATATTTCAATAACAATGTAAGCTCCAAATATGTTATGTGCATCAGTAATGGTGAAATCTTACATACACTTGACCAAATATGGTACAAAATCAAAATGACTTACATTCACAGTTCTGTCTTTTCACTGACATCTGAAAAAAGATATATTTTAGTGCCATAAAGTGCAGAAACGAAAGTAAAACGTACTCCATACTTTATTTTCTCATTGGCTTTATTTGTTAAACACCAGTGGTTAAAACATTTGTTAAAACATTCATGATTAGCATATTTACTAGTGCTGTTATTTCTGTATATGTTATTTCTGTATATGATTTCTTTCAATTTAAGTTTACATACCATTACTGTTAGAAACCACAATGTTTAAGATCATAATTCTGTATTACTGTAGTGTTGTAACTAATTCCTAGGTATTACATAACTTAATTAGGCATTATATCTACCAATGCAAGACTAAGATTGGCATTATAACTATTCCTATTCTAGTTATACAAATATTTTCTTCAGGTTAAGCATTTCAAACAATATGTTGCCATTAGGCTCTAGGCAGTTACAAACACCTAGTCATATTGAAACTATTTAGCTTCGTAATCTACACACTGAAGAAAAATATATAAAATAAATTTAACCTGGCATTCAATGTCAAATTCAAAGACTTGCCATATCAACAGTATCTAAGTTAATATCCCTTTCACATTACAGGCGGAATGGCCTGTGGTTATAGGCATTGGTCAAAACACCCTAGTCCTTCAACTACCATCTGACATCCATATGTGAGCTTATGACACAGTGGCGGCTACAAAAGCACAAGCTTCTGCCACTGAATTCGGTACTGTGAGCATTCACAGATGAATTTTTTGATACGGCAACTGAAGGTGTGGTCCACAGTGTTTTTATAAGGTTGTGATTTGGGCTTGTTTCAGTGGCATGTGTTCATTCAACAGCTACCGAAGGTGAGTTGAGGTTAATGGAGGTTGCCTCTTGGTGACCAACATTTGTGGTACTGTCCTACTGTTATTAATGGATTAATGGTTAAAAAACAGTTTCCAATCAGTGGCCATGCATGTAATACCTTATGGATACACCAAATCTCAGGAGATATAAGCATTCTGGGAATCAGTTTGAGTAAAACTTATAACCATGGTGTATACCGCCTGTAGTGTGAACGGGGTATAAAGAAAAAGACTGAAATGCATGAAAATAAGAGATAGCTCATTCAGCCTGGGAGGGAGGGAGGGAAATGGCTGAATCTGAGCTTTGTAAGTCAATGTGCAGTGTCAACACCAGTTTTTATTCTACTGCAATTTTGTCAAATGTATAATTATTATTTTTTGTAAAATAAATAAAATGCTTTAGCCTACACAGCTACGGAAGCCTATAAGGGTCATGTAAGAGAAATATTTTTTTTAAATTTCGACTTTTATAACTCGAAATTCCGACTTATAAACTCAAAATTTCGACTTTCAAACTCGAAATTTTGACTTACAAACTCGAAATTTTGACTTTTAAACTCGAAATTTTGAGTTTAAAAAGTCGAAATTTTGACTTTCAAACTCGAAATTTTGACTTTTAAACTCGAAATTTTGAGTTTAAAAAGTCAAAATTTTGAATTTTAAACTCAAAATTTTGACTTACAAACTCGAAATTTTGACTTATAAACTCGAAATTTTGACTTTAAAAGGGCGAAATTTCGACTTTCAAACTCAAAATTTTGACTTTTAAACTCGAAATTTTGACTTACAAACTCGAAATTTTGACTTTCAAACTCGAAATTTCGACTTTCAAACTCAAAATTTTGACTTTTAAACTCGAAATTTTGAGTTTAAAAAGTCGAAATTTTGACTTTCAAACTCGAAATTTTGACTTACAAACTCGAAATTTTGAGTTTAAAAAGTCGAAATTTTGACTTTTAAACTCGAAATTTTGAGTTTAAAAAGTCGAAATTTTGACTTTTAGACTCGAAATTTTGACTTACAAACTCGAAATTTTGAGATTAAAAACTCGAAATTTTGACTTACAAACTCGAAATTTTGAGTTTAAAAAGTCGAAATTTCGACTTTCAAACTCAAAATTTTGACTTTTAAACTCGAAATTTCGACTTTCAAACTTGAAATTTTAACTTTTAAACTCGAAATTTCGACTTTCAAACTTTCAAGCCTTTTTCGAGTTCCATTCGTGGAAAATGTATGGGGATAAACAAATCTACGTAGATCTAAACTAGGAAGTGATTTAAACATGATAAAAATTCAAAAATATACATATTTTCGTGCATAACACACATCATACTTAATTTTTATTAAAAAAATACATATGGATGTACAAAATCGTGATTTTCCAACGTGAAAATATATTCTAAACTATTGTTTTCAGTCGTCTAAGGTGGGTGAAAATGGGAATTTTTGGAACTGCATGAATCTATATTGAGTCTATACTTTTTTATTTATTTAAAAAATTATTTATATTTTTAAACGGCAATAATTTTAATTTGTGGTGCTTTTTATTTAAATAAAGCCGTACTATGTTAGCAAATATTTTTTTAGAGTATTGAAACACAAGAAATTAAATTTTGAGAAACAATTTTTTTCAAGGAAATAACATATATTAAACATTCAGAATTACTGAAGTAAAAATATGGTATATGTACCATTTTAAAGACATTTTATTGTAGTTTTAGATTTTTCCTTGGTTGTGGATATGATAAATATTACATAAAGTAGTGTGTACCAGAGGAAAGTAAGCTGTTATAAAACCACAAAAAAGTTAATACAGTCCTACATATTCTTGATCAGACTTGACCCAAAGTGAGAGATAAAGTTAAACTCAATGTAGAGAGACAACAGGTAATTTCATGTTGGATTAGAACCCAAGCCCAGTGGCCCCAAACTTCACACCAAAACCAAGTGCCTCCAGATCAACATAAGGTCATGTAATGCACCTACACATACATGCACATATAGAATAACATGGTATAAAGATCCCAGCACTGTTCTTCAGTCAAAAATCTTGAAACAAAACTCGCCTCTTACAAGGACCACCCCATGAAAGGTCAAACACAGGTCAAGGTGAAATTATTAGCTGAGATATATATACACGAAGACGGTACAGTAACAGACTCATGACAATAAGTATCAGCCAAGCCATAATCCACCAATGCTGGACAAAAAACTACATTTCAAAATGTGATATTTTTTATCATTTTTAATTATTACTTCTAGTAGTTTTTAATTGAAGCAGTTTTATTGTATATTTGCAAATTTTTGGATTAAATGGTGCAGAAAACTTTTGGTATATTATTAAAACAACCAGAAGTTAAGGACATTAGCTGTTGTTCGCTGCAGTGTCTAGCCATTTAGAGGACAATTATTACTGGGGACTATCCGCCCCCACACTTTTCCAGCCATGTCTGATTTTGAAAGTGATCTCTAAAAATATCTAATCTAATATACTGCTTTGCAAGCGCAATATCTTCCCCACAATGAGGAACTCAGTGCGCTAATTAAACAAAATCATTATCATATGGAAGTCGAGGGGCATTCAAAGTCAGTAATCCAGGATTGTGGGTGTGACCGGGAGGGAAGGAAGACTAAGTTGGGAAGCTAGACCTGAATAGGTGAGTTTTGAGGTGCTTCCTAAAAGATGCAACAGAGGGACTTTTCCTTACATGGAGAGGGAAAGAGTTCCAGAGGGCAGGGGCATAGTGACTGAAAGAATTAGAAAAGTGTTTAATTGATTTGTGAACTGTACGATCAAAAGTGGGGGTTTGAAGGAACTTGAGTTTGGGAAGGAACTTCCACTTGTGTTTCTAAAAGAGGTGTAGGGGTGGATTAATCCTCTTAGGTAAACTGGTTGACCCTGGGTGAGGATTTTGTATGGAATAAGTGGGGGTTTGAAGGAACTTGAGTTTGAGAAGGAACTTCCACTTGTGTTTCTAAAAGAGGTGTAGGGGTGGATTAATCCTCTTAGGTAAACTGGTTGACCCTGGGTGAGGATTTTGTATGTAATAAGACCAATTGTAAATTGTACCCTGTATCTAACAGGTAGCCAGTGGAGTTTTTTTAGTTGAGGGGTAATGTGAGAGAATTTAGAGGAACGGGTGACAACCCTGCAGAGTGAGTCTTGGACTAGCTGCAATCTCCTTAACTCAAAATCAGTGAGCGATAAGAAGAGTGAATTGCAGTAGTCCAGCCTGCTGCTCGCCAAAGCATTCGCTAACAGCACTGATGTATTCAGGTCTAGAAGGGGACGAATTCTGTAGAGGTCTCTCGCTTGTACTTGAGAAATATATAACCTTTTAAGATGGTGTGGGGAAGGATAGCCCCCAGTGAAAACAATAACTGTGATCCATTGGGTGTTAAATAGAAGTAACAATGCCATATCAGCTAAATAAAATATGTTCATAATTCTCTTGTTAAATAGATTGTCTTACTCGAGCATTATCATATTCAGTGCCATTAATTTTATTTTAAAGTAAATGTTAGATAAAAATCATTCTACACTATTCTTTTTGTACTAAACTGTGAATTCATCTACATTCTTAAAGAATGCCAATGAGAGGAAACCATTTGTCACATGTACCCATTTTTAAACAGTTGTGTCTCTATGTTTCCTGGGAAATAATACTGTCAACATGTTGCAGATCATAAACTTATTAGTATAATTCTATAAAAGTAGGGTGGATATATTTTTGGGTTTTCCCTTGACTGTGACCTTTGCACATCTGTTGACCTTTTAAAATTTATATTTATATATCTAGAATTATAATTTATACATGTAGGCTTAACTTGTCCAAACTTGTAAAACAAAAGTTAAGCCTAAGCTGGTATATAAACATATGAACATGACAACTCTACAATGATCATTTTATCTTTTTTAATTTTTAAAACAGTTTCCTTGCTAATATAGATTAAAATATATAAAAATATATAAAATATGGTCTAATTATTTCACTCTTTATATTCAAAATATAGGCATGTGTCTGGGCTTTAAATATAATTTAAAGGCATTTACAAGAATTCATATTTTGTTGTGAGACTTAAAAGTAAGGATCAAAATCACCATAATTCACACTAAAACAATAAAAACACAAGAGGAATTTAAATTCTGTGTACTTTATGCTTCAAAACGATGTACAATATGTAAAATTAAGGAAAAATTTTAAAATTTATTTTAACAGGGTAATTAGTGAATATTCTTGTTCGCACATGGCCATTGTTTTTCCACTTTCTCGATTGTAAACAGGTTTGCCGCACATGCGCACTCTCTACTCCAATAAGGCTTAAAAGTCTAAATTTTGAGTTTGTAAGTTGAAATTTCGAGTTTTAAAGTCGAAATTCCGAGTTGCAAAGTCGAAATTTCGAGTTGCAAAGTCAAACTTTTGAGTTATAAAAGTCGAAATTTTGAGTTTGTAAGTCAAAATTTTGAGTTTAAAAGTCGAAATTTCGAGTTATAAGTCAAAATTTCGAGTTTGAAAGTCAAAATTTTGAGTTGCAAAGTCAAAATTTTTGAGTTTGTAAGTTGAAATTTCGAGTTTGGAAGTCGAAATTTCGAGTCATAAAAGTCAAAATTTCGAGTTTGAAAGTCGAAATTTCGAGTTTAAAAGTCGAAATTAAACAAAAAAATTTCCCCTACATGACCCTTATAGGCTTCTGTACACAGCTGATGTTAATCATACATTTTGGCTATCAAAACATAAACGCAAACTTATTTACGTCAGCAGTAGATGTGTATCAGGTGACTTTTAGTGTTTTTGGAGTTTATAAGGTTACGTTTTATACGTAAAGGGTGACTTCCTTACGTTCACTCACCTCTATCTAATTTATTAAAAAACTACATGATACAAATAAATATGTTACAGCCACACAGGCAGATAAATATGTACATCTTATTTTAGTAAAGGTTCAGTTCACAATATTTTGCCATATTCATTCAAGAGGCCTTTTTTCAAAGCAGGCTTGTTTTGTAGTACATCAAAGAAACTACGTTGACCTTCATTCCTTTATATTGACGTATTGCTAAACCCTAATATGATAAACACATCCAGTTGAAACGCAACTTATCTCTTACAGAAATTATTTAACGTTACGTGCCTTTTCAAACGTAGTACTAAACCTCTCTAATACTTGACAAACGCAAGTTACTAGAAACATATGAACCTTTTTGGCAGGGGTAAATAGAGAACAAAAATTTCTAAAACAAGCAACTTACCTGATGCACCAAATCATTTACACTACTCTTGGGAATATTTGCTGTCAGCACATGATTGATTCCAATCACATAAGCTATCAATACAAATGTACACTTCATCCTTTAGAATAATAGCTTTTTGTCACAATATGTCGGTGCCACAGAGTGTTCAAGATTGAATACTGCTACTACTTCAAATGTGGATATTAGTGGTTTGGTCTGAGATCTTTAGTTATATATCTTTGAAGTCCTTATAATGTGATCACAAACTATGCCACAAGTGTTGTTGATAAAATATCTGGTTTTGTAGGTGTTTAACTTACTTTACTGTTGCCATCTGTTTAAAAAAATCATCCCTTTTGTGAATTAGATTTGGGATTTTCACGTGAACAACAAAGTCTTTAAAATATGTGTTTGTTTTCTGTCTGAGCACTGATTTGCATTTTAGCTATGTTTTATCAAACAAAACGTTTACCAAAATATGGAAAATTATTACTAGCTGAGCGTGCGTTACCAGTAGATTATCAATGCAGAATCGAGTCTTTGAAAACACAGTATTTTATTGATTGCCGGTCCATGGTCCAATAATGAGTATTATTGACTGGGTTCTGACGTCACCGAGTATTTGTTTACAAATATTGTACTCTCACTTCAAATTTTTAACTTGCAATATCTCACTTATTACTGTACGGATTTTAACCAAAGAAAAACGAGTAAAAGCAGTGTAAAGATATTTTTCCATTGCTGTATAGAATGTGTTTGTAGGTTAACTGCTTATTTTGAAAATAACGGTAATTGTGTTTACAGGAAAAATAACCCAGCCAAGAACCATTCCAAAACAAAAATGTCAAATGACGTATTTTTATTAGTCTCTACTTATATGATGTCATAACAATATATTTTTTGACTAGCACAACGTCCCATTATGGTGATCCATGGGGTTTTCATGCTATTAAAACATTAACTATGAATTCTGATAATGTTGCAGATCAATTTTCCCTTAAACTGTTTAAATACATAATATATATATAATATATACTAAAAATACAATGTTGGTTCACATTGAAAAACTTTCTTTGCTTGGTAAAGAAAAATAAATATCTGTTATTTATAAAAAACAAGTCTTGTTTGAAATTATCCTTTATATATTAATTCTAAATTACTTATAAATGTATTTTCCACCAAAACGATAATATATGAGTAATTTAGAGCCTTAACCCTAAGTACAGTTGAAGGGGCCACGGTGGCAGAGTGGTAACACTCTCGCCTCCCACCTCTGAGACCGGGGTTCGGTTCCCGGCATGGCCTCAAGTGGGAAAGCTGGTAGTTGCTGCCGTTGGTCGGCAGTTTACAGTACAGATCCCTGACGAACTGTATGTACTGGTTTCCTCTGCCCTTCCAACTACCCGTCGTGATATGACCTGTACAGTGTTGAAAGCAACGTAAAACCCCAAATAAATAAATAAACTAAGTACAGTTGATGTAATCACTATAGCATGAAAACTCTAATGTCGCAAAAATATCACAGACAACTATGTATAAAATTCAGCTAATAATAATAGTAATAATGTAATTTTTACGGGCAATATGCTGTAGGAATGGACCTTCATCAATGATTATCGGCCTTTCACATCCATTAGGGCCCGAGGCTAATGGATGTGTCCATTTCTACAGCATATTGCCCTATAAAATTACATTATTGTACTATTAAGTCAATCTTGAAAAAAAGTACATTTCCATTACATCACAGACTCATCATGAATAATGTATTTGATTTGTTCAGGTTTAACATTGCTTTCAATACATTGTGTAGGCTATATTATGGCGAATAATTGTATGGGCAGAGGAGATTATTACATACCTTATAGTGGATCAAGATTCTGCATTATAGACTGCCAGGCATTGGTATTTTTCCACATAAGTATGGGTCTGGTTTTAAACAATTAACCTCAGAGGTGGAAGGCGAGTGTGTTAAAGAGCACAGTGCATTATTTTTTTCTGCATCCCCTTTTAGAGTGCTTGTGTAACAACACACCTGCCAAATCCCATCTTCAGACTCCCCCTAGAAAACTCATTAAAAGCCAGTCAAACTCTGACACTTGCAAAAACAACAGATCCCTCCCATAATCTGTGCTACGTCACTAAAGGTGATAAACCATTCAATCTTGTTAGTGCCCAGTACATAAAAGTGTAAAATGGAGTGAAATTACTGTTTTATAAGCAGGGTAAGTTACAGGGTCAGCTGCAGTCAAAACAATATATATTTATTTTCTATACATATTTTAAAGATTCTTCTATCAAATGAATATACTCTGATCACACACAATTAATGCCCTTATTAATTTGCAAAAATTGTCTGTTTTGTACTTGTTATTCCACTCCGCTAGTTTATTAATGGTGGAGAAAACCCTGTAAAATTTCTCCGTTATTTCTTTCCAAGCCAGCCCTAACACAATCTCACAAAGTGATGGTGTGCAGTGTACCTTTTTTCTCATGAACTGCAACAAACTTGACTTTATTTCATGGACATAATTCACAACCATTAATATTATAAAAAATATGCATATATATTTCTCTCTCTTCTTACCATCAAATTTTATCACACTCTTGATTATTCAAACTCCCTGTTACAAGAACTGAAAACTTACCTCAACAAGGTTAAACAATCAATACTACAAGGTATCAGATAGATATTTCAGCAAATTTTTAATGAACTGATTTTATTGATTACTAGCTTTTGTGGACAATCGACATTGACAATTTACAACAATGTTGGTCAAAATCACTTACTCTAAAGGTGTGTTAGCCTCTTGCATATGTCCATACCGCTGCCTATATTGCATATAAGCAGTCTAAAGTGACCAAATATTTAGGCACACTGGTTCAATACCAGTATGTAGGGTTAAACACTGGAGATCTGGATCACATTCTGATATTTTATCTATAACAGTGTGTTTTTCCTGACAACACCCACTTTCAATAAATGTAGGCATCAGCTCGCAATGTTTACATTTACACCTGAATTTTTTAAAATTTTTAGTATGAATTTGTAGCCATGCATCTGATCAGTGTATTATATAAAGATAGAAATATTTTTGATTTATTGTGGTGGAATTGTCTGCAGGAATTAAATAAAGATTATACTTGAAGGTTTTAAATAAAATGTGTCATAACAAAATGCAAAATAGACTTTTTTGCTATCATAAAGTTTTATAACCCAAATCGAAAAAAAAGAAAAAAAACCCGTTAGTGTTTTAATTTATAAACAATGATCGATATTCACTTATCTCAACAGAATCTCCATCATTTGAAAGTTTCAGATAGAGTCTCATTGAGAGCTTTCCATATTAAAGAGTATATGCTTATTATCCCATTAAATATAAAAACTTTCTAAACAAAATAATCCTTATTCAGTTAAAGTAAAAATTCAAAAGAAATATCACTTCAAAATGCAATTAAATCAACTGCATATTCAATTACATTCAATTCTGTGCATACAGTCCTTAACAAAAACCATGTCAAATATACTGTTGTGCACCTTTTATTTCGTCACAACTCCTCAACACATGTTTTCAGGGATGTTATTCTATATGCCACTCTGAGAGGCTGTATCTCAGTGGGGGATGCTCTGATTGATGTCTGGTTTTCATTAATGGGATTCAGTGCCCTGGTTTGAGTTTGACCGGATTGTCTTACACCACTGAGCCCGCCTTTGAATCAAATTGTAATTGTAAACCACTATCTCATGTTAAAAGTGATCTTTATGTATTATAGCAGTTGGCTGATCGTTATGGTTGTACAAGCAATCACTATGACTGAAAATCAGCTCAAATTACCATTATTTGAGCACACAACATGCATCTCTGAAAAAGGAAAGTGTTCCTTCATCTTGTGTAATTTATAAGGCTTGTAATCAGTGGCCCCTTTCAATGTTTATCAATCTGCTGATCTGAATGACTGACTGTCTCATACTTTTACCTTGTAGACTGCTCATTCTACAGGATTTTAATATCCACATGAATGACATTTCTTGTGTTGGCTATCAATCTATGTAAGACATTTTGAAAGCCTATGGCTTCTATCAACATGTAACTTTCCTTACCAATACCTATAAATATGAAATCCAGAGTTCATCAAACTTGAGGAGAAACCTTAAACCCTAGGATCTGAATTGTTAGACACTATCAGGTCTTCCGCATTGTTTGTAACTCTCAAAAATAGCTGACTTTGGTGTATGAGTTAACCATAAAAATGAAATTTTTAAATTATAAGAGTTAACAAAAATGAGAAAAAATGCTGACTTGAATATATAACTTTCTTTGTAATTGTCAACTTCTTATCTTGATATATCGATATAGTTATCTTGCTTTACTGAGACATATCATAGATAAATAAATATGATTACCTTGATTTATTGAGATAATAATTTGATATATCAAGATAATTAACTTGACATGTCAACAGTAAAGTACAAATACAGTATTGATCATTTCTGAAACAAATTAAACTATCACTTGGTTTATCTGCAAATGGACATATGGCAAGATTTGCCTACTTATTAGACTATCAATTCTGCCCCTTATCCCCACTTCTAAAAAGTAAAACAGATACTATGATACTATGTAAACTATTTTATTTCTAAAAGGTGAACACCCACTAGTGAACCATAATCTAGTAGTATTGAAGTAAGAGTGACTTGAATAAACACAATATGTGTACAAAATAGGCAAGAACAAGAGCTATTGTCGAACATGTGATTCTAAGCATTACCAACCGTCAGGCAAAAACTGTAAAAATGAAGCCCAAATTAATGGCAAAGCAAGTGATGCATCGAGAAGGACAGGTGTGGTCAGCAATACATTTGTTAGAAGTTTGGGCTCTAAATTAAGTAGTTAAAATTAAATACCAGGTGTGCATCTCTATGTGGCCACACCGTCACTAGGGAGAATGTTTCTAATGTTAAGAGGAGCTTTGTCCAAGGCTCCAATAGCCACAGTGACTCTGATTCATCTGATGGATCCAGTAGTGACGATGTTCAGCAGCAGACCGCGAAGAAGTTGTAGCACGCTAGACAACGTTAAAGAGCAGATAGCTGGAACCAGCACAAATTGCAGGAAACAAAACAGAGGAAAGCTAAGTACTATTTCTACGAGTGATGATACCAAGAGTAAGCAGTCAAAATCAAGTAATGTAAGTGAACATTTTAGTGAGATCTCTGGAGATGAATCTGAAATCCTAGTTTTGTCAAATCTAAAGTAATTGAAATTCATGTAAAAGAACGTTAATGACACTTTGGCAGGATAAGATGCTGTCACAAATGTCAAGGGAAAGGACATATATATACTCAGCCATGCAAGTTATAACTTGTACAAGATTTTATACAAGTTAGAGCTTGTACAAAATCCCAAATTGTACATTACATACAATTCTGCTTCTCTTCCTCACATACATAAAATCAATATTTTGCTTTCAGATATCATTACTGCAATTGTCATTGTGAGGTCACAAACCTATTGTGTGACATTTGCTATATTTAGTTAAACATATTTTATGTCCTGAAATTGATATAAAGATAATCAAGAGAGTGGTGGTCTATTTATGATTTTTTTTCGTCCGCCATGTGGGTGCCGGGCAGATCAGTCCTAGGGGAGTCCTATTATCGATCAGAAAAATTTTAGTTCACACCAACATGGGTTTTGTGTCCTGTAATTTCATTGGTCAAGCTTCTTTCACGTGGAAGCCTGCCCTTTCCTTCTGCCATTTCAAATCTGGAGGGCAAGAAGGTGACATTGAAAAACAGTCAAAAGCTGTTTCCTCGGTCACATTGTCACCTCGTGCTGAAGTTAACAAAATTCCAGATTTGAATGTACTTAGGCAAGACATGTCAGTGCAAGCATTGGTAGATCAGCGCCTTAAGCAGCTGGCGGATGCCAAGAAAACAGGTACAAAGATCAAATCTTTGCGTGGGGGTTCCGTAGAGGTTCTGGTTCCCAACTGTGTCAAGTGGCCACATGAGTATGTGTTATCTGGCTTAAGTAAAGAACGTGTATCCTATGATCACTTGTCAACCACACAGTGGCTGGCTGGCTTTTGTCGCATCATGAAAGAGGAACAAAATTTAAAAATTAGGGACAATATGTTAGACTACATGATTTCGCTGTTTGATGATGCTAATGACTTATCTTGGGATGCGGCAAAGGCCAGCCACACGGTCCTCCTCCGTAGAATGGAACAGGGGGAAGTCAAGGATTACAGTCAAATTGAGAAAATTGATAGGATACGTCATGCCAATGCACAGAGGCATAACATCACAACTTTTGGCTCTTGCTCCCACACCAAAACACACAAAACTAGGGGTGTCCTATACAAACATGTGTGTGCAGCCTGCCATGCGACAGGCAAGTCTTTTGGCCACCCTGCAGTTGAATGTAGATACAAGAACAAAAAACTTCCAAAAAACGAATGAACTCGGGTGGCCACAGTTGTAGGACCACCCAAAAACAAAAAACCAAAGTATACTACTCGTCTGTGGTAGCAAAGGCCCGGGAATAGTCAAATATTGACAAAAATTCTGCCCTCACATATTTTTACAAAAAAAGCATACCAAACCACAAGTCCCAATAGATCTTATGCAGATGCATTGAAGTATGGCAAAACCACCCGTCTCAGGGCTGATCACACTTTTGTAACAGTTGGTCCCATCAGAAGCCCGGATCCGGTCAAACAAAACTCATTTACAGCAATTCCCAGAACTGCAGGTAATCGGCCTAATGTGACCACATGCTTTAACATGTACGGTTGATACCACAGACGAGTCGCATATGCCTTTGAATTGTTACAAAAATGCATCTGTTGTCAAAAATATGGACAATGCAAGTGTAGAAGCCGTACGAACTCAGCTTGGCCAGGATCGCTCTCCAGTATTGGAACGTAAGTCAAAAATTTCTTTGGTGGGAAAAAAAACTGAAACTGGGTGTCCTGATGGGGTGAAGAAAAATGCCAAGCTGGTCCGGATGGTAAAAAATATTTACACTCCTGTTAACTGTACAGTACGGGACGTTTCATCTGACGGACATGTCCGTACCCGTAATGCTGATTTGGAAAAAGTATTTCACAGAAACTGTGTCCTCAATACTTGTGATAATGTTACTGACATTTCATGTACTAGGGGTGCTGACGATGATAACAAACAATCAAATTCGGTAGTTTACAAGCCACAGTTTGGTTTCCAGCCCTCAGGTACATTAAAACAACACACTTAATGGTGAAACAAAGTGGCTCACCTAATTTCCTTCAATGTAGGGTACCAGTTGCATCTAATCTGAATGTTGACAGGTGGCATTTCCACTTGCTCGATTACTGGGATAAGCAACTCCCAGATTTATTGCAGTATGGTTTCCCCATTGATTTTGATCGAAATTGTGCACTCACTTCTACATATGTCAATCATACATCGGCACTTCAAAATGTCGATCATGTGGCGAAATATCTTAAGGGGGAACTTCAACATGAAGCAATTATGGGGCCTTTTACCCAACCTCCTTTTCCCATCCACGTTTCTCCCTTAATGGACCTTAGCTGGCCAAAAGGCTTATCAGTGAATAGTGGGGTCGACAAAGAGAAGTATTTGAACACTCCTTATACCCTTACTTATCCATCAGTTGATGATATAACTGCCTCACTCTGCAAACTTGGTCCAGCAGCTCAAATTTTCAAAATAGATATAAGTAGAGCCTTCAGACAGATCAAGGTTGATCCTGGGGATGTAGATCTTCTAGGTATCAGATTTCAGGATCAGTATTTCATCGATTTATTAGTTCCGTTCGGATACAGACATGGTTCAAAAATTTTTCAGCATTGCACCGACTCAATTTGCCATATTATGGCCAAACATGGCTTCCCAGGTCTCCACAATTATATTGCTGACCTTATCTTCACTGGATTGCTCTCAAAAATCCATCTGGCGTATGAATTTCTTAAAAATCTCCTGTCAGAATTAGGTCTAGATATCAGTGACAAAAAATTGGTACCTCCCAGTACGTCCGCAGTTTGTTTGGGCATATTAATTGATACCGTTGACAGAACCATAGCTATTCCCCAGGAAAAACTGCAGGAAATAGTACACATGTGTAAAAATTGGGAAACCAAGACATATTGTAGTAAAAACCAACTTCAGTCACTTCTAGGCCGTCTTCTTTACATAACAAAGTGTGTCAAACCGGCCAGGGTCTTCCTTAATAGAATACTTCAATTACTGAGAGATAACTTTGACAACACAAAAATTCTTCTGACTATGAAAATTTTTAAAGATCTGGCTTGGTTTAATGCTCTCCTATCCCAATTCAACGGGATTACCTACTATGATCACAAATTTTCAAGGATTCCCGTTCATCTCGATGCATCCCTCACAGGGCTGGGAGGCCACTTTGACTCAATGGTCTACTCACTTCCTATACCTCTAGGTGTCATGGGTTACACAATAGTACATCTAGAGATATTGAACATTATAGCAGCTGCCAAAATATGGGCAACCCACTGGTCAAACCAAAGAGTCCAAATTTTCTGCGACAACATGGCAGTGGTAGAAGTTTTAGCCAGTGGCAAAACCAGGGATACAACCCTAGCCACATGTGCAAGAAATCTCTGACTCATTGCAGCCATATTCAACATTGATTTCATTTTTTCTCACATCCCTAGTGTAAAAAATACCTTAGCTGACCTATTATCTCGTTGGCAAGATGATTCACATCATACACAAAAATTGCACAACCTGGTAGATAAACCCATCTGGGTAGATACACATATTGACTTAACTTACCTCAATTATACCATATAATTCTCCATCAGTCATATATTTTCAGATTTGCCTTCCTGGGCAGCCCAGCTGGCCACCTCAGCAGCAGCCAGAATGGTCCATGGCTTCAGGCCCAACACTTTAAGGCAATATACCAGGATGTGGTCTGACTTTCAGGCTTTTAAGGTGGCAGCTGTGCTGCTCACCTCTCAGGTAAATACACATATTCTCCTTGCTTTTATGGAATATTTACATTCCAATGCTCAGTCAAAATCCAATATTTCCAATTATATGGCCGCCATTAGGGCCTGCCACATCATATATGGCCTTCCTACTCAATGCTTCAGGGATGAACGGCTCTCATTTTTCCTTAAATCTGTCCAGAATTCAGCTCCCCTGGCTCCCAAGAGGCGTACACTCATTGATATTCAAACCCTTGAGGATATTATTCAGCAATGTGCACACCTGGAAAATCCCACTGTCTTTCAGCCCCTTTATTTGTTATGCTTCTTCTCCTTTCTCAGGTTGTCGAATATTTTACCTCATACCACTTCTTCCTTCGATGTAACCAGACATCTAGCTCGGGGAGATTTCATAACACAGGACCAGGGACGTTTGCTTCTGGTCAAATGGTCTAAGACTATGCAGAATCGTAGAGATACCGTGACACTACCTCTACCCTACTTGGCTTCCTCCCCCTTGTGCCCAATCGTTGCCTTGAAATCAATGATTCAGATTTTCCATGCTGAAAAAAAATGACCCATTGTTTTTACTTCCCCGTAAACGTGGTCTAGTACCACTCACAGATTCGGTTGCCAGGAAACACCTCAAGGCTGTTTCCCTGGCCCTGGGCATAGCCCCTCCCTTGACATTTCATGCTTTTTGCAGGGCGGGTGCTTCCTGGGCTTTTCACAATGGGGTTCCCCTTGAACATATTAAAAAACATGGCACTTGGAGGTCTGACGCCGTGCATACTTACTTCCTCTCTGCCCCCTCCTTGTCATCCCCTGTTTCCCAAGCTTTCGCTTCCTCCCTTTCCTCCTAGTTCACTACTTCCTACTTGGCACTTGGGTGCTTTTCCCATCTTCAAAAGTTTCACCACTTGCCAGCCATTTTTTCATATTTGGTTTACTTATATGTGGCTTGGCTTCACTCCACCCACTATAAACTAAACTATCTAACCGGTAGCTCAAATTTTAAATTATTCACATATAACATGACCATACTATTTTCATGTTTTGGTCTATATCTACTTAGTATGGTCTTCCTCCACCTTGGAGTAAAATTTACTTAGCCTATTATACTTATAGCCATATTCAAATATTTCCTCCCAGGGGGTTTATCCGTAATCATGTAATGTATGCTCAGATGCACTGTTTCCCTGGTTGCAGGTTCTCACTCTTTACTTGGGCTTGAACCCATGGCCTATGGCCTTGCCATACTAGGGGTCACCTATTACTTATTTCAAGGCCAAGCAAATTGCTTGACCTTGTAACAAATTTCACCTTTCTGAATTTGGGTTCTGGTGACCTCCAAATTTTCCCAAGGTCAAGTCGAATTGACTTGCCTTGACAAAAATTCTTCATTCACTTTATACTTTTTTGTGAGTTCCTCCAACCAGTGTCATTATAAAAGCAAGATCAGTATATAAAGTTATGAAATAATAAAGTTGTAATGTCAATTGTATGTGCATATTAAAATATTGGTAGATTGAATAGATATTTAAACCCATGATTGTGTTTTCATGTCTTGGGGGGGAAGTACTGGGGACTGACATTTTTATCAATTAATTTTTGTTCCATTTTTTTCAATTTCCTGACAGGCTATCACAAAAATTTTACCCAGAGTGTTTTTTCTCCAAGACGTGGTTTTATTCAATATGTTTACTTCCACCAAGAGTTTATGCTTTTGTGCGTTTGTTTGTCTATCTGACTGTCTGTCCTTTTGGTGTTTCGATTATTCCAGAACTAATGAACAGATCTTTACAAAAAGTTTTATGTGGGAAGAACCTGTTACTAATTTTTGGGAACGATCTGGATCATATTTTCGATACAAAAAATCATGAATTTTCAGAGGTCCGATTTTCAATGTCTACTCGCTTGGGGCGTGCATGCGACCCAGGTGTCAGTCTAGCCTCAAGGCAGTTGTTAGTTGGTGCGTACTTTAATTTGGGTCGTGGATACCAGACCAGAATTCTTTGGTTTATACTATTAAAACCCAATCTGGGGTTTTCTGGGTTTGTGCTCAGTTTGGCTAGAAACTTTACCCCTGTCCTGCAATTCAACTGAGGGTCACTTTATATTTGACACTTGAAGGGCAAACATGGAAAAAGTTTTGGAAAGAGATACATTTTATTTGTTTTTAGATTTATTTTAGGCTTTTAATTTTATACATATGTGAATACTGAATGGTCATTTATCCTGCAACAACTTTTTTATTTTCAAGTTTTACGTTATGCATTCAACACAGTGAATGGACCATATTATGACATTGATTGAACTATTGAACTAAGTGGACTGATTGATTGCCAGTAGAGTTATATAGATTTTGTGTCATCTTGTCAACCTCAGGCTCTATAAGGTTGCATCAAAGGAACGGTCTAACCTATATTATTTCCTATTTGCATGGCATGCTCCGTTCTGAAATGGTTCACATCCTACCTAATGGACCGTTACGAATCAGTAAAAATTGGTTCTACTTTGTCAGATGTTTGTAAACTCCTATTTGGTGTTCCCCAAGGTTCTGTCCTGGGTCCTTTGTTGTTCTCATTGTACACTACCCCCCTCAGTTCCATTATCAGTAAACATAATGGAATAAAGTTTCATTTCTATGCAGATGATAGCCAACTTTATATACATTTATCCCAGAAGAATGCATCTGCTGCCTTTGAAAAGCTAAATAAGTGCCTAAATGATGTTAAAGAGTGGATGACAACTAGTAAGCTCAAACTGAATCCTGATAAGACTGAGTTTTTCATCTTTGGTTCGAAGAGACAAAGGGATAAGTTGAAAGCATGTTTTCCAATTGATATCCTGGGCAACTCACTCTGCCCTGCAGATTCAGTAAAAAATCTGGGTTTGTGGCTTGATTCAGATTTCTCTTTGTCCAAGCATGTTCAGAATGTCTGCAAAAGTTGTTTTGTTAAACTCCATGACTTCAGACATGTCAGGCGGTTTCTTACTCATGATGTTTCTGTGCTTGTAGCCAACGCTCTTGTTAGTAGTCAGTTGGATTACTGCAACTCACTTTTCAGGAGCCTGTCCAAGTTCAAATTACAGATTACAGTGCATCCAAAATAGTGCAGCTAGAATTGTATCAAACACCAGTCGATACACCAGCATAACTCCTGTGCTAAAGAAACTGCATTGGCTTCCTGTTGAACAGCGCATTGTGTTCAAGACAGTCACACTTGTTTATAAGTATCTTCACACAGGTTTTCCCAGGTATTTTTCACCACATCTTTCTTCCTACAGCAGTTCTTATAGTACCAGGCGCAGTCAAAGTGGTGGTAATTTCCTAGTTATTCCAAAGTTCTGCCCCTCTGTTCATAAATCTGTCAAACAGTTTGGTAATAGTTTTGCGTTTGATGCTCCTACTGTGTGGAATACTCTCCCTGATGTGATTCGTGCCTCTCCATCCCTGGCCTCCTTCAGAAAACAGCTTAAAACCTACCTGTACACCAAAGCATATCCACCCTAGCCTGAATCATCCTCCTGGCGTTCTCCGTGGTGTTCGACCCCTGTTATGTCCCTGGACACAGAATTTTGTTGACTGCTTTTTGTTTTGTTGCGCCTTAGAGTCCTCTTGTTTGGGGAGATTAAGCGCTATAAAAGTCCAATTAGAATTAGAATTAGAATTTTCATCATTTGGTCGAATATCTGTAGCCTGACTCTAACATTTGTACACTGGATCTTAGCGCCAGGGGCGCCTGTATTGTGTGTTTCAGTAACATTGACAATATATTGATTGAATACATGAAAATATATAAAATTCTCCATGCCAGACAATAAACAAATGTGCAAGAGGTGCAAGACGAGGCATCTACCACCTACTGGGAAAAAGTGCCAAAGGAAGAAGCAAGAAGGAACTGTGAATGAACATTTACGAGATGCTGCCATTGCAGGAAGTACACCTGCTTCCCAGTCCACATCAGGGGCTCACGGAGACGGACAGCTGTTGCAGCTGGAAATTCTACAGCAACTCCAGAAAGTTGGATCAAGTAGAGGAGCGGATTTCAACAACAGACAGGCACTCCACACCAGAGAAACGAGAGTTAAGTACAGACAATTTTCTTCAAAATATTAAGGCTTGTAAAAGTAAGAAAACAGTACCTGTATTAAGTAGTTTGTCCTCGGACGACAGTGATGAACCTTCCTTTGAGTTATTAAAGTCTAGGCATCTACAGCATAAAGTTGACAAGAGATTGAGTGACCTTAGTCATTTCTCCTGGCAGGGGGGCGAAGCCCACTCACGCGGTCCTGTTAGGTGAGATGGAGAGGGGGTCTCTTAGGTGGGAGGATACTGGAAGGATTGACCGGGTACGCAGAGCTCATGCTCAAAAACATGTCCCTTCAAGTAAGCAAAATTGGGCAAGGGCAGAAAAAGCTTTCAGTCGAATTCTTGCTGTCATCAGAGAGACCACAAGGTCAATGGCCGTTTGAATAGGCACATTTGTGCCTTCTGCCTGACACTAGGTAAACAACTCAGTCACTCTAACAAAAATTGTCTCACTAAGAGTAACCAGTCAAAAATTGAGCAGGCAGCTGCTCATCGTTAGGATGGGGCAGCTGTACAGAGAGTGGCAGTAGTACAACTGTCACCAGTATGTCAAATGTTGCAAATGTGTCAAACAATGCTGCTTGTAAGATCAGTGTCACCTGTGGTTCAAGTCCAAATTTATTGGTTGGTAAGATTGTAAATGCACAAGATTCATATATAACTCTAGTGTGAATGCAGCCCACATTGAAAATGAAAATGTAAAGAAAATGTAAAGGGTATTACACACAAGCAAATGTGAAGCCAGTGATTTATACTAGTACCTGGGGGGCCACGGTGGCAGAGTGGTAACACCTCTGAGGCCAGAGTTTGTTTCCCGGCACGGCCTCAAGTGGGAAAGCTGGTAGTTGCTTGCCATTGGTCGGCAGTTTACAGTACAGAACCCTAGCGAACTGTATGTACTGGTTTCTTCTGCCCTTTTAACTACCTGTCGTGATATGACCTGTACAGTGTTGAAAGCGACGTAGAACCCCAAATAAATAAATATAGTAGTACCTATCGGGCTAATGTGAATCCTACATATGACACTGATTGCAATGTGAAGCCTCCAGTTACTGCTCCAGTCAATATGAAGCAAAGTGTTAGACATGAAGTTTGTCACGTAAATGCTGGTTGTAATACACAATATAATGTGAAGCACACTTCGGTATGTGAATCAGGTAATGGGAAGCATACATGTGAAGCACTCCCTAATGTGAAGCCTGTATCCTCTAACGATGGTGCTGATCATGGTTTAAATCAAAGCGTGTATGATTCATTGGATGCTTAAAAAGGGGCCCAGGGTGACTCGGATCCGACAGCTAAGGCCATATCTTCCCAGACGGTAAGTGCGGACATGAGTATATCAGATATCAGGTTTGAACACCAGCCCATTAGTTCAGCTAAGGTGGTATCTACCCCTGGGAGGGAAGGTAAGTGTCCTGTTGCTGTAGTTGGAAATTCTGCAGTTTGCACCAATGGAAACCTGGGCAAAGGTAATACAAGTAATGAAAATGACACAAAGGGTGAATTTCACGCAATTTATGATATCAACTATGCAGGGGTTGCAGATTAGCTTGTCAATGCCATTATGCATGCAAATCAATTCAACTTGTCTGAAAACACTAACAAAATCGACACAGAGATATAAAATGCATGGCGTTGTCAGTCTGACTTCAAGTTTGGCTTTATCCCAGTTGATGAGCAATTCTTGCCAGATACAGAATATACAAGTAATGTCATGGGTAGGTCCCCTTTTACAATACATGAAATTGTAAGATCCACCAATAAACCAAATTTCATGCAAGCCAGATTCCCAGTTAATTCACAGCTCAATGTTGAGGCATGAGAAAAGCATTTACAAGGTTACTGGGACCGTCAGTTGATTCACCTTATCCTATTTGGCTTCCCCTTGGACTACAATAGATCTTGTGAATTGATTCATGAACAAGGCAATCATAAATCTGCCACAGAATTCCCCAATGATGTAAATGCCTACATTGAGGAGGAGAAGAAATACAATGCCCTCCTAGGTCCCTTTGACAAACATCCTATACCTTCAGGTCATTGTTCACCTTTTATGACTAGGGCCAAGCCCAATTCTGGTCAATGTTGCGTCATTAGTGATCTCAGTTGGCCCATTGGGGCATCAGTTAACGCTGGAATAGACAAAACACCTTACCTTGGTAGTATGTTTTCCCTCACCTTTCCCACGGTTGATGATATTATCAGACAGTTGAAAAACATAGGTTGTGGGGCGCTTCTATACAAGGTGGACGTCAGCCGTGCGTTCAGGGACGTCAAGATTGACGCTGGCGACTATGATTTGTTGGGTTTTAGAGTGGCAGGACGTGTACGTGGACACGTGCATTCCATTCGGCATACACCACGGCAGCCAAATTTTTCCACGTTTCAGTGACGCCGTCAGGTACGTGATGCGTCAGAAAGGCTACGTCATGGTCAACTATATTGACAATCACATCAGAATGGGCATCCAAAGCGTCGCGTGGGCGTCATACAATGCTCTCACTAAACTCATGGGTGAGCTGGGACTCACCATCAGTGAGAAGAAACTAGTACCTCCCTTGACACAAGTGACGTGTTTAGGTCATTAGGTTATTCTCATAGATACCGTCAAAGGCACGCTTTCAATCCCCTTGCGTTAAAGTTCTCTCCAACTTATAATGGAATCTCGTTGTATGACCACAGGCAAGTAGATGTAACTCTTGAACTGGATGCATGTCTTACAGGTTTTGTCTATCACCTGCCCATCGAAAGAGGTTTTGAAACTGGACCATAGTACACTTAGAGATGGTAAGCATTCTCATAGCCATAAGACTGCTTAAATTCCAGTGGGCATCACATAAAGTACTCATACGTTGTGACAACGAAGCTGTGGTCACTGTGCTAAAAAGTGGCAAGACTAGAGATTCATATTTGGCAGCCTGCACACACAACATATGGCTTGAATCTGCATTGGCTGATATAGACTTGCAATATGCCCATATCAGGGGGATTGATAACAAAGTGGCTGATGTGTTATCTAGATGGCAAGGTTGAATAGAACAGACACAATGGTTACATTCACAAGTTGGCATATCTATATGGTTGGGTGTGGCTTATCAGCTCCTGGAGCTAGATCCAGAATTGTAAATTGTTAATCATTATTATGTTTCCTGGAATTAGATCCAGACTTTGTAAATGTTAATTTATCACTATGTGATGGTGATGTATGTGTTAAACTTAAGTGTGTTATCCCTTGTATGACAGGGGCTGTGTTATGTGTCATTGTCAATTAATAATATTATACATTTAGCCCTTCTGTTGGCAGGGGCCTATGCTATTATTATAATGTTCTAAGGTACTGCACTTTGTGTTGTAGGAAATGTGGTGTTGAATTCATTATCAGCAAAATCTGCTTAGAGATTGCATTTGGCCTTTCTACCCAAGACATGTTCGGCATATGCCTCAATGTTCAGGACTATTGTGGCCTTCTGCATCTACACAAAAGCTTGTATTGTCAATGTAAATGTCAAAGTGGTTTTATCATTTCTTGAATGTTTAGTTGTCAATTCTTGTTCATATTGTATGGTGGCAAATTATGTGTCGGCCATAAAGGCCAATTGTGTGCTGTATGACTTACCTTTTTGGGTCTTAGATCAACAGACCTTTGAAGGTCAAGTCAAACAATGTCATTACCATTCCATGGTTAATAGAGCTGTCCACGGCGTGTGAGGGTTTTATCTCTGGACTGATCTATAGAGCTGCTTTGCTCCTAGGCTTCTTTGCCTTCTTACGACTTTTAAATTTGGCACCTTATGCCTTGCTGGCTTTGATCCCACCTTACTGGTCAGGATGTTTTCTTCACCAAAAATATGCTAAGGTCTTAATAAAGTGGTCTAAGACAGTCCAGACCAGGGACAATGCCCAATGTCTTATACTCCCTAAGCTCAAGAACAAGATTATTTGGCCTTACAGGGCCCTTAAAGCCATTTTTAAATTATATCCCATGTCTGCTGACTCATCCTTATTGCAACTACCCTCACAACAGGGTTTGAATCCTATGACTGATTCTCATGTCAAAAAAATTTTTAAACGAATCAACATAGCACTGGGTCTTCCATCCAACTATTTTACTTTCCATGACCTTAGGAGGTCTGGGGCAACTCTGGCCTTTCACTCACATGTCCCCATTCAGGACATCAAGAGACACAGTACATGGTCTTCGGACTGTATGTGGTGCTATATACAGTTAGATCACTCATCACTGGAAACTCTAGCTAATGCTCTAGCCTTGTCAATAAATGCTTTATGATGCTAGCTTTCTAAGTTGGGCTTGAGGGTATCATGTCTTCTTGATATTGTTTTATCTTCAGTAAATTTTAAAAAGTTTTAGGTTAATTTCTGTAAACTCTGGGGGTCCCTTCCTCCTTGGGCAGTTTAGGGGGCTTGATTCACCTTTGCTCTAAATGTTTGACAATTTGAAAAAACATGTCTCCCTGCTGTTTAGTAAGTCCCAGCCCCCCCTTCTGCTGGGGTTCAAGGTCACCCCAGGGGTTAATAGGTCGTAACTTTTGTATAACCCTTTTCGAACTTGAAGTGTGATCTTGATCGTAATATGTACGAAGTATGAACTCTGAACTTTACCTTAAATGATGCTAGTCACAGTTCGTAAATCACTATTTTAATTATCCAGTGGCTGCCATCCATAGTAATGATCACTGTGCAGCCTTGTTAAAAGATAAATTTTATATATCTTAACTTTACTTTTATGTGTAACTTTAACTGATTTGTACATAATACTTAGATATACTGTATTTACTTATGTTATGTATAATAATAAAGAGTACCCGCAGTTGTGTCTTTACTGTCTTGGGGTGGGGACTGTTGATATCTCTTCAAATGAATGGGGTGGTAGAGGGGTGGCTACACTGGTCCAGTTTTCTTTGACTAACAGTAATAACGTTCAGGCGAATACACAGCAATGCAAAAGGCCATGTTCATATGAAGCAGATCACAGTAATTACAGGCACATTTGTTCATTGTACAACAGGATGACCTACATTTGTGAAATTTGTATGTGATATGGCCTATTTTAAATTTTACCCTGTACTTAACTAGAAGCCAAGCAGGATATTTTTAATTGGCGAGGTCATATGGGAATGTTTGGAAGAACGAGTGACGTCACCATAGGATATGCCATAAGTTTTGTGAATTGTGATGATTTTCTTGTAATTTTGTTTTGAGGAACTTCAATTTGGCTTTCAAATATTTTCCATTATACTGATTGGATTTTGGTATTGCATTGTGACCCGTTTCATGGAGATTGATTTATTTTTGTGCCAAATGCATACAGATGTTTGATCTGTTTTGCCGTTTTTACACTGTCATTTATCCCATCCTTGAATAATATCTCTCGTTTTACTTATTTAACGTGTGTCCTCAGTGGTCGTGTGGGTTAGCCGGTTTGGCATCTAATCACAGGCTGTCTCCTCTGTATGGGTTCCACTCAAACAAGTGACAAAGTTGAGGACCTGCCCTAATGTGACCCTGAATTTTGTGGTATTTAAAAATGACAGTAGCATTAGTTTGGGACCTGAGGATATGAGATTAAGAGTGAAACAAATAGAAATATGGTCCTAGAAAGCATCATTGGTATGGATGTGAGAATTGTTGTCATTATTGGATTCAGTTAAAACCAAGTCAATAGTGTGTCTGTGTATGTGAGTTGGGAAATTTACTTCTTGGATGAGATCAAAGGACTCACTCAGTAATTAAAAGTTTTTTTTGAATTTTAACAGGTTGTTTCGAGATGAACACTGAAATCACTGACGATAACCAGGTTATCAGTTAAGAGATGAAATTCTTACAAAGTGACTGAAATTGTTAAAAAATTTACAGTGCTAGTTGAGGGTGGTCTGTGTATGTTTTGAAAGTAAAAGGATTCATTATTGAGAGATACTTTTCTGAGGAAATTTTCAAAGAAAGTGAAAGTATTGGTGAGAACTGTAGAAACGTTAAGATTATTTTTGACACAAAATTCCAGGCCTCTACCATATTAGGCCTCACGTGGCAGGGTGGTGTGATCTCACACAAATAAACACGTGTAGTGTTGAGTCTGATTCAAGTCTTGGGTGTCATAAGCAGATCCATGTCATTGTCGGAGATAAATTTTGAGATGGCAGTGTATTTGGATTTCCTATGTAAATATTAGAAATTATCCCATATTTCTCATCCAAAAGTCACATTTAAAATGAAGTTCTTGCCAGGATAAAGCTTGAGGTCAGTGGTACAACCAATGAATTTGAATTGTGTAAAGGTTGCCAAGGTAAACTGAAGCCAGGATAAGGCCACATGAAACATTAGACTGGTATCCGAACCATTCAATGTCTGAACACAAACTTTTAACCAAAGCTGCCTTGGGAAGAAGACTGGCACATGAGTCGCCTTAACAAACCAAGCCACAACGATTTAATATTTACACAGGAAACATTTAAGGACTTAGAGGGACCTGGGTTTGGGCCGATATCACTTGCAAGCAGGAGAAGGATGAGGAGGCAAAAAGGTAGTAGTGATGATGGAATTGATATTTTGGATTTGATCAGAAACTGTAAACAGATTGTTATGGTCGTGGGTTTGAAACGAGAGAAACTCGCAACATCAGGGCAATAAATGTTTGAATTGACATGATGTTGGGTAAACAGCAATTAATGGTTGAAGTGCAAGGAGGAAATGAAGACAAATTACTTTGTAAGTATTGGGAGAGGTGTCTAAGTTTGAAAGTAGACTATGTGGTGTTAGTATGGTGGTCCCTGGTAACAGGGAATGGTGAGCCATAATTAGGGGTTCAACAAGGAATGTGGGTTATTAAAAGAGAAAAGTGGCTAGATATGTGAAGAAATGGGGAATAGGTTGAATATTTAATGCATGTCCTAATGGACATTGAAATGCCTTTATTGGTTGAACAGCTATAATCTTGTTTCCTTAACTGACGTCATAGTGAAATACTAGTAACTTACTTTTCTGTCACAACTTATGACTGATTCAAAACTAAATAGGAACCATATGTCCATATGTTCCACATTCTGGGTGAAATATTTTTTTCTACTGCTCAAGTGCCTGAGAAGCAATTGTTTGTTTGTTTAAAACATTAGGTCAATAAAAAACAAACTTATGGCTTAATTCAGCAATTAGGTAGGTAACGGAGAAAGAAGTGAGACATAAACAACTACAAAACTAGATATTTCAATGGAAATACACTTGTTATGTCAAAACATTAAATGCAATTACCCAAATATGGCAGACATGATCAAAATTTTAAAATGTCTGTTAAAGATTAGTCATGAGATCACATGAGACCAGTACCCACTTTTCAAACTGAAGGGTTTCATCAAACTCCAGCACCCTTCCTGTGATTTCTCTAGACAGAAAGAAACTCAAAAGATGAAGTGTTACTTGTGGTGATAGCTTGTTTCTTAGGAATTAGTTATGGTTTGTAAAAGGCAACACATATGAGTTGGTGAAACAGGTTAGTCACTTAAGTTATCACCTAATATTGGGTTATCTAGTGTTATTAATCATGTGCAGTAAGCCTATAATTCATCCTTTATGCTAGTTATGTAGAGGACAATGACCACACACAATTTATATGAGGCTATACTCAATTTCATAGAGAAAAAAAACAAACTAAAAGTTGAAAAGTTAATTACATTTTTCTACTCAGGAAAATATATGTTTTACATGACTGGTGGCAATGACCACATGTTCGTGCAAGGGGTATAAAACATTTACCAGCTTTGTACATGTTACTGTATTTGTGCTCTTAAAAATATTTGCCTAAGAATGTTTGTTTACAGCATGAAAAGTTTTTTGTCAGTGGATGCTTTCACCACTGTTACTGTCTGTAGTTGCAATGGTTCTGGGTTGAAATCTTTGAGTTTTTGAGTGGATTTTTTCAACGTTTTACTCTGTTTTTGAACCAGAATTGCAGTTGTGATATTTTTGTAGTGTGTACGTTATGCCTAGTATCCTATATTGTGATGAGTAGTTACAAAGGCAAAGGAAACCAGTAAATACAGTTAAAGTTACAGTTGGTTCTTTACTGTAAACTGCCAAACACCGGCAAGCAAGTGCCAGCTTTCCCTCTTGAGGTAAGGCCGGGAGTCGGGAGGTGAGTGTCTTGCCACTGCACCGCGGTGGCCAACATGAGGAGGGTGTTGGATCTACCCTGTGAAAATACAATTTTGTTGAATACAGTGTAGATACCCTGGCGTCAACCCTGTCTTTGAAACGTGAAACTTTCAAAGAGAATTAAGGGACAGGTTAAGTATAAAATCTTTAAAAAGACGTGTTGCCAACTTGCTTTAAAATTTACAACTCAATAAGACTGCTAGTGGCAGAAATACAGAGGTTAAAGGCCAAAAGTAGCTGATTAATATGTAGGTCATTTAACAAGAATATTCTTTAAGACATAGAACGGAATGGGGTAGCACCCAACTTAATGCTACCCGGACATATTGTGATATCAATCCAAAGAATTCCCTGATATGGTAATGCAATTTGCGTCAGGGTGACGTTCTCCAACCATAGTTCATCTTTTAAAATTCTGAGTGTAACAATATTATGGTGCCTAGTGTAAATAACATAGAGTTTCTTGTAAATACTGAGACTGATCAGTGGTCAATCTGAAGAGCTAGAATAAAATGCTTGTTAGCTGTGACCAGTGCTTCTCTGATACAGTTATAACAGAAATGTTACACTGAGCTAAATATGTTTATTTTCCAGAAATCGGACAGAAACAGACACTATAATGACCGAGTCATTTTAGATTCATTTGTCCCTCTTTGAGACAATTTAAACGAAAAGCTTTGAACCCTTCTCTACCAAGTGATGAATCTATTGCTCTTCCTCTGACAATATAGTGAGAGAAGGTCCATCGGGGGATTCAGTCCATCATTGAGCCATATTGTTTTTAATTTTCACTGTTCAATTACCACTGATATCAATTAAGTTACGATGTAGAGCAGCAAGTCAGTAAGCCATACATTCAGATATCACCTTTTGCACTTACTAGTCACAAGACTACACTCAATTAGTCAGAACAGTGACACCCATCTTCAAAGCTATTAAACAAGCTTAAAAATAAGACGGAGGATCAAACCTTACAACTTGATAAGTCACATGACCTACAGTAATACTAATCAGATTGCATTATCGGTGTGGTGAGTAAATATTCGAGTGAGTAGAACAGTATGTGATTGGCATGTTTACCTATGCTAAGAAGATGCTTTCATAACCATTTGTTTTTCCATTTGTTTGTTAGCAGTATTACACAAATACTACTGGTTGGAATGTCATGAAAAAACAGAAGATGGGTCAACTTAGATCACTGCTGGGATACAAAAAATCCAGATTTTACTGGATTACACAATTGCTACTGTTGGAAACTTTATGAAAAAGTTAGATATTAGATCCCATTCAATTTTGACAGTGATTTGGATCACTGTCTGGATACAAAATAAAAAAATGTACTTATTATTACTACCTTGGAGGCGGTCTTCACTCTCTCAAGTCCTCTTTTTATATGATGAAATGTTGACCTTTGTGCTTTCTTCCCATAAAGAATTATGCAAGGATCAATTTGATGCTGACATTGCAATCATATCTTCAAAGGTTGCTTTATTCAGGAGCACTGTGATTGGTCTTTGAGGCATGCTCAGTTCAAGGTAAGGTATAGCCATCATAGGGCAAGTGAAGTTACTTTAGGGACTTTATATATGTATGTTTATGTAAATGTGAGTATGTTATGTGAGTTTAGACTTTTTTGGCCTTTATACACCTAAATTTTTATCATCTGGGGCCGGTTTCACGAAGCCTCCTTAAGATAAAGGTCACCTTAAATTCTAGGATTTCCTTGATTTTCTCCCTCCTTTAAAAAATTTCAGTTTCACAAAACCTCCTTCCTTAAAGGAGACCTTGAAAACTCCCTTGAATTTCAAGGAAGCTAAGGACCTACCTTAGATTTAAGGAAGTGTCCTTTAAGGAATGTTTATTAACTTAATGAACATTTTAATGTAAATCCACCTAAATATATAGAACTTGAAACATTATTGTCAAACCTACATCCACAAACAATGTTTTGCTGTTTATTTCATACAATTTGGTTGTTTAATTCTTGAAAAATTGATGTTCAAACTTTTGAAGTGAGAAACACATTCATGGAGTTTCCTTAAACATAAAGGGCCCCTCCCTTACTTTGGGTAAAAAATTGTCATGTGACCTACTGTATCAATTTGCAAAATATACTCACAACCAATCGGCATTTCACAAAATTTATTAAAATATAGTAAAATATAGATTTACTGACTTTACTGATCTTTAACAGTGTTACAATTCGGACCTTGCCTCCATAAGGTAATTTAGGTACAAAATAAGTGCACAAGTACACATATACTTACAGTGAAAGAAAAACATTGGTGTGGTTATAGGTTTTGGAAAGAACTCCCAAAAGAAATAAAAATGCAAATAATGTATCTGAAAATTAAAATGTATCTAATGCAACAAGTTTAAAATGGTTAAAATGCTAAAGCACAATTTACTCTCTTAATATTTAAAATAAATTGTCTGAAGGTTATATAAGTAATGGAGGGGAAATTCCAAGCAGTCTGGTTATACAGGGAATTGCCCTTCCTTTGTTTTAAGGAAAATCTTTGGTAAGGTGGAATAAAGGAGGCTTTGTGAAACAGGATTTAAGGGAAGCCTTGCCAAAGGTTAGAAACCCCCCTTCCTTTACTTTAAGGAAGGAAAAAAGAAAGGAGGCTTCGTGAAACCGGCCCCTGCTTTATGAAAGTTATGCCAATAGGAAACAAGTATAATAATTATATCCTTTTGTAAAACTTTGGACAAATTGCTTATTATTTTAATATCGGAAACTGTACATAGCTATGCTAACAGAGTGTAAACAACTCACCACAAAGTTAGGCAAAAAAATGTGACCATGAAGCAGACCTTCATCAGAGGGCTACTAACCACATACAAGTGAACTGTGCTCAGCAGGTGACCCACAAACTTCAAGGAGGGCTTTAATATTGCGACCGTTTTGCAGAGTAGTGAGACTGTCATTTAAAGAGGTCATTTAAAGATTAAATTAGAACTAGGTTAGAACATTTAACATGAGTAATGTGTCAATGAGTAAAGCAAACATATTTGCAGGTCTAACAGTGTGTCTATTCTGTGGTATGAAAGGACCATTATGTATGCGTTTGTAGCGCCAGCTTAAGTGGTACAAAACAAAAATCAGGTATTTCCAGAGAAACCTAGAGAACCAAAACAACTGCAAAAATCCAGAAAACTCCTCTCTGATCCATAGGGTGTACCCAAAGATCTACTCAAACTGGAGCCAAAAAACTTGGTTCAGGTAGTTTCACACCAAAATTTGGCCAAGAAAGCAAATATGAAATCAATTAAAAGAAGGAGCAGCTCTTTCAGCAAAAACTAGAATAGTAGAATGGGATAAAACTTTTTGTCATGTTCAATGAGCCATGTTGCCTGCTTAGTTTCTGATTTTGAATTGAATATGGAATCTTTGGTGGGAGACCAGGGGTTAAAGGTCAACAGATCTTAATTAAACTAGACTAGTTACAGACAAGAAAGCTTTTTCTAGCACTGAACTGTGCACTACCCTACTTGTTAACCATGCGTATAGTTTTAGCTGCAGAAGTGGAGGTTCTCCAAAACAAGTTTCCACTACTTCTGTATGTGGTGCCAAACTTGCAAAAATTTATATTGCGTATCTAATATTTCCAGCAGGCTGAAATGCAAATTGGTTAGGATAGAGAATTAATGTAAGTGCTTTGAGGCTAGGGCATCACTGAAAAATCAGAGTGCGAGTATATACGTGATTATACGGAAGCCTACAAGGGTCATGTTAAAAAAAAATTAAGTCGTAATTACGAGATACTAACTCGTAATTACGAGATACTAAATTACAACTTAGTAATTACGACTTAGGAGTTCTTGTTTTTGGTTTTAAAAAAATTTCATAAGTTGTAATTACGACTTAGTATGTCGTAATTACAACTTATGTAAGTGGTAATTACGAGATAGTAAGTCGTAATTATGACTTAGGAGTTCTTGTTTTTGGTTTAAAAAAAATTTATCAGTCATAATTACGACTTAGTATGTCGTAATTATGACTTGTGTAAGTCGTAATTATGACTTAATTTTTCTTTTAACATGACCCTTATAGGCTTCTGTATGATTATACTTGTCAGGATAAAAAGTTGTCAGTCTCCCAGATTCGTGTAATATTTGAGAGCCAGCAATCTTTAAAGATCACTTGACATCCATGTCACTGCATGATGTGTTGAAGGTGGGTTATAAAACCCGGACTTCCGGAGGTGCTATTGGAGTGGTGCGATGGGTGTGATAGGGTGTGACGAGGTGCAATGGGTGCTATGATATTGTCACATATTTCCCCTGGGGTTTTCTAGCAATATTTTATAAAAATGGAAGCCTCAAGGAAGATCAAATACTTTAAATCCAAGAACTCAAGGTCATATCACCCAACTGATCAATATTCATGAGAAGATATGGGGCAACAGATTTCCATTGGGGCAAATACTTTACACTTGAGAACTCACGGCCGTTTATGCAGTTATTATGCGCTCACTTAAGTGCCAGATCTCTTGTAGTGCGGTGGTGTTTTCTAGAAATATTTAATAAAATAGAAATCTTGGATGAAGATCAAATACTTTAAATTCGAGAACTCACAGCCATTGCACCCAACTGATTAATATTCATGAGAAGATATGAGGATTTTTGTGGGGTTTTCTAACAATATTTTACATACTGTACGGCTGCTTGAAGATCAAATACATGTACTTTAAATACACCATTATGTGATCTTTCAAGTCCCATATATCTTGTGGTACTACACAATCACTGGTACTACACGAGGTGAGGCTGATGTTCTATAAAAAAATATTATTATTTTATATATGTTATAGTTGTCCATGTGCAGTTGTCCATCTGACGACCGATTTGTGATGGTGAAAATTTTTTCCTAGCCTTCTCAATATTTGTAAACATTCATCTAAATTTACTTGTCATCCGATTTTTTCCCCTCCCAGACCTAAAAAATTGCTGTCGCAAATCAGACGTCTGATGTCGCAAATCTGACTCGCTTTGCCTCCAGTTAGGTCAACACATGAATAAAACCCCAGTGTGGGGAATACTATTTTTATTCATTAACAGTTACTACTCTATCATTTATTTACAATTAAACATATCTACTAAGATTACATTGACATTGACATCTAGCCATTGACCATATATTTACATTTTTTACACATATCATGTCAATGGCTGTTAAAGTCTAGCAGGTATGATTAATTATTATTACAGTAGCCTAGCTAGGCAGCAGTTTGAGGTGACCCTAAGCTGAGTTTGAGTTGCAATTCTTTGAATCCAAAAGTTATGAATAAGTTATGGTGGCCGTAGCTCCAGGCTTGGCAAGAGTTAAGGTCAACCTAAAGTTTAGGTATGAATACTATAATTTGAGGTACTAACAGAGGTACTGAAGTTTAGGGTGACCTCAAAGTTGAGAGTTTACATATAACCTGTGAGTTTAAGTTAAGATTTAGGTTTAAGCTTGATGTTTTGAATTTGGTTACTTATGTCTAGAATTTGGTTAGTAATTTGAATTTAATTTTTGAATATAAAGAAAAGGGGAGAAGTAGAGGATTGAGTTGAAAGCCCCAAGCCCCAACTAGTGAGTAGGGGAAAGGTAGAGATGCTTTTGAAAGTTTTTGGCCACCTCATGAGAGGAATTATGATCAAGGGTGATGTATCTCCAGACGCATTCCAACGTCCAGGTGCCATGGCTCTGGATATGTTGAAGTGGAACATTCAAATTAAAGGCAAAAGAGGCACCTGAACGACAGAATGCGTGGAATGTGAGATTGGAATTTTGGAGATTCTCTTTTGACAATAGATTTTTAAAATGTCGCCTGACCTGGTTGTCTGTGAGGGGAAGCCACTTAGTGGAAGTCTTATATTGAAACAGGGGTGTGTTGTTGGATCCAGGGGTGATTTTAAGTAAATTTTTTATGGCCCTAACTGGACAAATGGGGTTAGAACCCAGATCAGGAATTTTTAAAATTTTGACAGATTTCCTGTCTTGTATGGTTTTACTCTATTTAACTATTATCTGAAGGCCTGGGTTTGCAAATAAGATGTCACCTCTGGCTAGGTGATAGAGGGGGGATAAAGTTTTTATTGAATGAGGGACCAAGTTAGATAATCTTAGAAATGAGAAAAATGCCAGAGTATAAAGGGTATCAATATCAATCACACTTTTAAGTGAGGGTTTGAAAGATGAGCGAAGTGTGACAGCTCGTTGAAAATATTGATGATGTAAGTGAGTTTGTTGGATCTCCACCCATTGGTGTTGGGGAAGTAGCCTATTTAGGTTTACCTGGGGATCTCCCATGAGAGACCAACGTGAGAGCAAGTCAGCAATATGGTTATCCTTACCTGCTATGTGGTTAACCTGAAGGTTGATATCCCAGGTAGCCACCTGGAGTTGTATGTTTCTGGCAATTGCAGCTAAGGTCAAGTCCCTGGTTTTTCCTGAGTTTAGTACATGTACTACAGCCTCAGGGCACTTAGAGTATCAAATGAGGCGTCAACATGACTTGGAAGTTCAATTCCAAGGATGTCATCAATATAATTTATGACGTCAAAGTCACGTTGACGCATCATGTGACACACAGCGTCGCTTAAACGCTGAAACAGAGCGCTCCCGTGCCTGAATCCGAAAGGCAGGCAGGTGTCCAGAAACCAGGCATTATGACGCAAGCCCAACAGATCATACTCCAAAGGATCCAATTTTACATGCCTGAAGGCGTGTTTGATGTCTATCTTATAGATTTTGCAACCCTTACCCAACAGCCTGACACGTTTCACCACATGATCAATTGTGGGCAGTTTGAGCAGGAAGGGGGTGTTAAGATACACATTTTGGGCACTACCAGCATTTACAGACCTACCCTGGGGAAAACTGAGGTCCACTATGACCCTTCTGTTTTTTGAGTGGGGCTTTTCACGGGTCATAAAGGGGGAGGTATGTAAATTAGGCAATGGTGGGGTGTCAAAAGGTCCTAGTATGGCGTCATAAGTTCTTTCCTCCTCCAGATAGGCCCTTACATCCTGAGGGAAATCTTTGGCCGAGTTGTGATTTTCCAGGTGACTTTCCAGGGGTGTTTTTCTATCAAAATCCAGGGGGAAACCAAACCTGACTAAGAGAGGAAGTTGGGTATCCCAATAGCCCTTTAACAATTCATCCCAAGCATCTGGATTGAGTTGAGATTTCATTTGAATCTGACACTTTTTAAAGGATCTGCCTTGGATACTGATTGGACTACTGCAGTCGGCATCTGTAAGTCACCCATTGGTATAAATCCTACCTTGAGGGAGTTTTGTTTATCCCACAACTGGAGGGTAGGGCATGAGGCCATAACTTGGTTGTAATCGACTTTTTGATTTTTCAATCGAAGTGGGAGTTCATATTTAGTAGTACTACTGGTATCTGACTCACTGTGAAGAACATCCCCCTGTCTATTAGGGGATTGAACCGTCACACAGGATTTTTGGTTAAGTTCGTGATTAGCGTCATTTTCTGACGCATGTTTGGGAGTACTCTGGGAGTCAACCATATGGTTGCCTTTTTGTGTCACATTTTCAGGATCATTTTCAAAATTTGGAGGCAATTTTTCAGTCTCATACTTTTTCGACACGACGGCGTCGCTTTTGTGAAACACAGCATATCTGTTATAGCATGTCACTGGGTCTGTACTACAGTACTTACTTGGGTTTCTGCTGTTGCTACTGACTCCCTTGACGTCATTGTTACTTTTTGCCTGACTTTTTACCTTACCTTTGCCAGGATCCACCAGAAGAGTGTGAACCTTAGTAAGATTCATACCTTGGTTCGAACCCAGATGTTTTTTGGCAATAAAAGTTTCAGTGCCTCTTTGAAGCACTTGTGCATATGTGAAACCTTTATATCTTTGATAATCTGATTTCCAATTCACACTTTCCCCATTGCCCCATACATTACTACTCACTACACGTGTTCTGACATGGTTACCACTGGCAATGGTGATGTTCAGTCAATTTGAAACTTTGGATTTTTGCTCTGCAGTTATGCAGTGCCTGATTCGTTTTTTGAATCTGTATTGACACGTTTTGAATTTCTACATTCTTTGACAGGGTGGGGAAACCGTTTTCCCAGTGTATTGCAAAAGCTACATATATGCCGGTAAAATTGTCCCCCAGTGTGGTGGTCAGTCTTATGGGGACATTTCTGTGACTGAAAAAATTTACAGGGGACACCCTGGGATTCAGTATTGACCTTTACATTGATCACTTTTTTGGGCATGTGCCCTCCTAATCCTGTCAATTTTTTCTGTCATACTCCAGTTAACTTTGCCCTCCTCCATCCGACACAGGAGGACTGCATGGGCACCTTTGGCCGAAGGCCACCCAAAATCCTGGGCATCGTCCATCAACTCGGACATACAGTCCAACATTTGATTATTGGTGTTTACATTTTTCTCATCCTTAATAATTGCACAAAATCCCGAGACCCACTGGAAGGTACTTAAACTATCATAAGTAACTCTACTCTTGGAGGTACCTGCGAGAATATGATTTTGGGGCCAAGGTATTTTATTTTTTACTGTTACTTGTCCGTTACCTCCACGTTGGGATTTGAACATACCTCTTTCGTTAAGAGAAGCGAGTTCTTGGAGTCGCCTGTCCACAGCATCTTGGATGCCCCTGGAACTTTTGAGGAAAGCAGGGGTAGGGGTTACTGCTTCCTCATCCACGTCACTGTCAACCAGTGAGGGTCTGTGTGAACTCAGACTTCTGGGAGAGTTGACGCCGTCAAACGGTGACGCAGCCCCTTGTTGCAGTTGTTCCTCCCTTTTTTTTGTATACGCTGCTCAATTGCAGACAACCTGGAACTGACACTGGTTAACGCAGATATAATATCATGATTTACACTGTCAGTGGTGTTTGTATCAGTATTGCTGTTCGAATTCATACTATTCGAACTACTACTTTCAACATTTATATCATCTTTGAACTGGCATTTCACACCTACTGGTCTTTTGTGTTGGCCACCACAGCCAGAACAATGAAAGTTCTTGGGCATTGCTACGTTATTGACTTGATATCATGCACAGGATTTACAATAAAACTATTTACACTATGTACACATGAAGGTAGAGTTAGCAGGACAGATTAAAACGTTTAGTTAAAATGATAAAATTACTATACAAAGTAATAAAAGTAACCCACCAACTCACCTTAAGTTACAGGTCCTACCCGTGCATACAAGCAAACGTATTCCAGGCACCAACACAGACCAGCAAAGCGACCACAGACTGTAACCAGCAAAGTACCAGATAAAATTACTAAAGTTAAAATACAAGTTTAAAAATATTTTTTAACTTCAGTAAAATGGCGACTGCCTTGTTTGACTTTCACTGCAAAAGTGATGCCAAACTGGTTTTTAGCGGGAAAGAACTGACCCTAGGTCAGAGGTCACCCAATGAAATTGAATTACACAGAAACAAGAATCACTGTTTTAAAAATAACTGAGGCAATGAGTTGCGTATAACTAAAGTGATACCCTATCAGACACATGTGAACAGCCAAACATAAATGAGAAGGTTTGGAAAATTCGCTGTCGCACGTCATACATCTGATATCGTAAGCCGCATACATGTATACGTACACTTACACATACAATCAGTTATTTTTTTTTTGGAATTGACACTTGAGCTCTATGTGTTCATTTCCCCATCATTTATGAAGTCATTATGCACTCATCCAAGACTTGTGGTGCTACAGAATCACTGGTACTAAAGTTTAAACTTAAGTAATTAATTGGTTTAAATGTCAGTTTTTGTTCTCCAACCTCTATTAATGTATACCTTTTCCTAGTGTCTGCTATCATTTAAAACATTTGCAGCACAATTCTTCATTTATATTTATTAAAATGGTCATAAATCATGCATAGAACTATGCATAGTAATTTTGGTAGTATGAGTTTTGCAGATGATGTAGTACTCCTAAGTCCGACATTGATTTCTTTGAAACTAATGCTAGATATCTGTCATCAGTTTGGCACAGTGTATGATGTTAGGTTCAATCCAGATAAATATAACTTGCATTTTTCCATGTCCGACGATGCAATAGATGGTTTGTATTTTAATAATGTGTATATTGAGTGTGTGAAAGTGTTAACTCACTTAGGTGACTCTGTTGGACCCCAATCATAAGAGGTCATGTTTAATGAGATTACTAATAATTTTATCATCAATGTAAATAGTGTTATCTCACTATTTGGTAAAGCTCACAGTAAAGGTCAAATACTCACTTTTCAAAAGTTTTTGTACGGCACTGTATGGATCTTATTTATGGAATTTTGATAGTAAGAGGGGTGAGAAAGTTCTTGGCGCAAATGTATTTGATGTCTTTTGAATCTACCCAGCTTGACACATTGCAGATATCTCCCGTTGCTTTGTGAGGATATTCCTGTACATTTACAGATATTTAAGGGATTTAATAAATATAAGTTTAACCTCACTAGAAATAGTAATCCTCTGCTTAGGTTGTGTTTAGCCTTGATATTAAATGGCAGTATGTCTAATGTGAGCAAGAATTTAAACATAATTTCACAAGATTTAGGATGTACAAGGGAGTTGCTATGCTCTTCCCCAGGTTATTTCAAGCAGTTGTACTACATTTATTAATAATAATTGTACAAAGATCAGGATAGGTCAATAACTGGAAATATCAAAGATTTATTATATGTAAGAGATGCAAAGTGTACGAGATTTACTGAATTAGAAATTGGTTTTATGAATAAGCATTTATGTATAGAGTAATATTTCTCTTTTCATGTTATGACATTAAATATGTTTTTTTTTTTCATTTTGGTTTTGTTTGTTTGTAAAGTAAATTGGTAATTTTTTTCTAACCTTTTGTATGTGCCCTGAGCACGATATATATGAATAAATAAATAAATAATCATCAAGGCCTTTGAACTAAGTTAAAAGGATATTAACTTCTTTGATGGATAACATTAATCATATTTCAAAGTTTTAGACTGGGACTTTGAAGTTATTAGATTTCATGAATAAACCAATTAATGTAATTAATTTTTAAAAAGCATTTTCTTGACAGTGGTTGCATAAAAATTAATTGAATGACATTTAAAATCGAGTACCGGTATGTTGGTAAAAGTAACAATTTGTGAATACCCTTAACCTATATTTTAAACATTCAACTACTATGTTTTTGTGGATTTCTAGATTTATTGGGGGCTATGAAACTGTGATCATCAAGCAATGTGTCTCATACATACTCTCATAGCACCATGGCAAATCCGAGATCTGTATTTATGAGGAAATACGACTGCTATGGAGCTTTTTTGTACCAGTTATGGAATCATTATGCGCTCATCCAAGTCCCGGATCTCTTGTGGTGCTACAGAATCGCTGGTGCTACAGAGGCTTAGGTGATTGTTATATATTAATTATTACATGTATATTAATAACACTTTTAACTGATGATCAAAATACATTGTACTGGTAACATTATGGACTTCGTTTAGTCAGAGAAAGTGTCCTAATTTCTTCAAGCAGGCCCATGTCACCCCCATCCTCAAAAAATCATCCTTAGACAAAGAAATCTTCAAAAACTATAGGCCTGTCTCCAATCTGAACTTCATTTCAAAGATACTTGAAAGGGTAGTGGCAGTCCAGCTACAAACTCACCTCGACGAAGCTGGCCTTATGACTGCCTTCCAATCGGCATGTAGAAAACACCATTCAACCGAAAGTGCTCTCCTTAATATTCACAATGACATTCTCCTCAATATGGCCAAAGGGTCTGTTACAGCCCTTACCCTTTTGGATCTATCAGCCATGTTTGATACAATTGACCACACCATTCTCCTGGACAGACTTAATGTTTACTATGGTACCAGTGAACTAGCACTTGGCTGGTTCAGATCATACCTGTCAGGAAGGACACACTTGGTCAAGGTAGGTAACACACTGTCTCATCCTGCTGCACTTCAGTATGGGATCCCCCAGGGCTTCGTCCTTGGTCCAATTCTTTTTTCCCACTACACTAACCCAATTAGCTCAATTATTCACTCTCACAGTAGTATAAACCACCATTTCTACGCTGACGACACTCAGCTATACATAACACTAACACCAACAAATTTCTCTCGCTCTATACAAAAACTAAAAAAAATGCCTAAGTGACATTCAAAATTTCATGTCTGCAACAACTCCTTCCTCACTTTCCGATCAATATTCTTGGCAATCAGGTCTCACCAGCACAAAGTGTTAGGAACCTCGGAGTGGTGTTCAACTCCAACTTCTCATTCTCAGACCATGTGTCACAGGTCATAAAGTCCACCAGAGTTCACGCGAGAGACCTCTATAGAATTCATCCCCTTCTAGACCTTAACATATCAGTTCTTTTAGCAAATGCTTTGGTGAGCACCAGACTGGACTACTGCAATTCCTTATTGTTATCACTTACAGATTTTGAGTTAAGAAGATTGCAGTTAGTCCAAAACTCATTCTGTAGGGTTGTCACCCGGTCCTCGAAATACTCTCACATTACCCCTCAACTAAAAAAACTCTATTGGCTCCCTATCAAATATAGGATACAATTCAAAATCAGTCTCATTACATACAAAATTCTCAACCAGGGTCAACCAGTTTACCTAAGAGAATTAATTCATCCCTACACCTCTTCCAGGAATACAAGACGAAATACCCCAAAACTCAAGTTCCTTCACACCCCCACTTTCGACCGAAAGGTTCATAAATCAGTCAAACTTTTCTCCAATTCTTTCAGTCACTATGCCCCGGTTCTTTGGAACTCCTTCCCCTTCCAAATAAGAAATAGCCCCTCTGTCGCATCTTTCAGGAAACACCTCAAAACCCACCTCTTTAATTCCAGTTTTCCAACTTAGTTTCCTTCCCTCTTGGTCACACCCACAACACACCTTGACTTTCCCTATGATAATGATTTTGTTAAGTCAGCACAATGAGTTCCCCTCTGTGGGGAAGATATTGCGCCTGCAAAGCAGTAGATAAGATTAGATTAGAGAAAGTAGGTGCACCTTCTTTAAAAATAGTGAGATAAATGTCTTGATGGAGCTTTTCAGCACTCACTAACTGTTTTTCAAACTGTAACTATGCCTTATTGTAACATGGCACTTGTACATATGTTCATTTTTGTGTGTTGTTTTAGGGTAAAAATGGTCTCCTTTGGTGTAAATTGTAAAATGGTGTTAAAATGAACTGTACTTAGTGTACAAATTTAACAAATAAATTAAAAAATAAGAAGATTTTGTAATATCTTACCTGAAGTATTACGTTTATACATTACTGTGACAGTGAGGCAAAATACCTTATGTAAAGTCGAGACTACATAAGATTTGAGCTGCAACAACAAAAGTATATAAAGCACTACACCCACTTCAGGTTCAGGAGTTATATAAAGAGGAATCCTCGCTCACAAAAAGGACAGTATCTTTTAGAGAACTTCAGTCTGAATGCAGCAGAAGTCATCACAGTAAGGAGGTCAGTTATCTACTTGAACAGCAATTGTTTACCCCTCCCTTGATTCATGATACAGCCTCTTGATTTTCTAATCTTATGGACATTTGACAGTATGGAATGCCTGTAAAAATTGACAGGTGGAGTGCTGTAAGTATATTGTTATGCACTAATACAATTATCGGATTAATAGGCCAATTATCATTCCTACATTTGAGGGTAAAATAAAGGCTTCTGGAGATAACGTGATTATCAGTTAAAATATTAAACACTCATATTTTCAAAACAGCTAATGATTAGTTGATGTTTCTATTTTTATTGCATATTTAGATCTGAAGTAATGTATATATGGACATTGAGTTTGCAATAAAATCTACCTCCCCATATATATTTTATACACACACTCACAGTAACACTGCAAATCCTAGACTTGTATGAGTGCATAATGATAAAATTTTATAGCGCCACTGCAAATCCAAGAATTAAAACCCTTATCTAATCCTTTGAAGTATTTTTTTCATATAATATCGCCAGTACCGCCACCATTAACCCCACCCGCAAAGCAATTTGTAACCTCATATGTCTTCATGAATAATAAATAAGTTGGGTGCTATGGCCGTGTATTTAAAGTAATTGGTCTTCAAGCACCCTTCAAGCAACTATCAAAACGCATTATATCACGACCACATCCCCACCTATCACACAGACCATGTATGGGTAGCTTGACATGCATATAGTTAGCACTGCATTTATTACTGTGGGAATTACATACTAAGAACTTGTAAAATAAAATTACATGACCATGCGATTTCATTGATTACGTAATGTGGGTGTTCCACCACACGACTAAGGCTCCCGATTAAGGGTTTGGGGTGGTCGGTTTCGAATATTTGCTTAGTCCCAGACCTTCTGTAAGGGTCGGTTGTGGTCGGTTGAGGCCGTGGGAAAAATCAAACATGTTTGATATTTCACACGACTACAACCGATTCATATTTCCCACCCTCAACAAAATGTGCAGTCCCAGGCGTCCTCAGGTACTTTTTACTATACTATATCTATGATACTATAGATACTCTGTGTACAGATTGCAATGTTTATATACCAATAGCTTGTAAAATATATTCTTTCGGAGTATAGTTAAGACACACAACATATGTACAAGATAGATATTAGTAGAATTAAAACTAAAATAATTTCATTACAGATAATTGAACGCAGAAGTTATGATGGAAGCATAAGGTTGTAGGGGGTATCTACATAGGATGTATGGAAATTGGATCAAAGTTGTTATCATTCAGAACTACTTTAGGTTCCAAAGATAGGGTGATACTTTCACAAGCTATTGTCAAAGGGCAAAAACCCAGAGCATTTGTTTATAAATCTTGGCATTTATCAATGATATCGGGGACATTAATTTTCTCAATGTGATTTGTCCTAGTCTAGTCAGTGAGATGATATTTTCAGATTTTGCAAATCCATGTCTGAACAGAAGTTAATGACCCAATTTGTATAAGCAGTACTTCATTTTTATTAGGAAAACTCGTTATATTAGCATTGGTTTTTATGCTAGTCTTCCTACTGTTTTTGTCAAAATAAGCTTGGAAATCACAAGGGTCTAATGATTCAAGATTGTCTCCGAGTGATTGACTGTTCTGAACTACTGTGACCCCCTTTTCCTTACATCTAACATCTGTATGCTTGAAAAAAGTCTATGGAGGGACAACCATAATTTTTTTACACATTTGAGATACAGGCACAGATTCACTAATGGTGTCAGCTGGCACAGCACATTTATGTGCTAGATTCAACACTCCATCAGTTTCTCACGTTGAAGTTTGTACTAACCTGCTGTGCTGTGCATTACTGGTAGTACATTTACTCACTTGTTTTGAACCATCAGTCCCTTTGCTGTGTGATCCTGTTAAGCTTTCACCAAGAAGTCCAACATTTTCTTGTTCCTGCAAAGCCTCCAATACAGCATAATGATTGCTAGATTAGATTTCTGAGATTTACATGCAAATTCTTTAGTAAAAAATTCCAGTTCTTGGCTTCTCTGTATTGTTTGGGACTGATGGTACGCCTGTTTATTTTTCAAAATTATTGATGTTACTGTTATGTGAGTAGACATGTTTTTTACCTTGCCCTTGTCAGGATTGTTTGTCATAAGACCATCCAAACTTTTACAAAGTCCTTCAGTATTTAGTATATTTACATAGAGTTATAAACATTTTGTCTGAAACGGGAACATAGCAGCTTCTTTCAGTTTGATGAAGTTTTAATCAGTCTTATTACTGTGCTCTTCATGTTTGTTGTATGTGGAGAAACAATGTAGACTTGTTCCAAATCTTTGTATTTTTCATTTCACCCAGTCCGACCCACATGGAATCATTATGATTGCACCTGATGATTGGGGAAACCTTCTGTCTGATGAAATGCAAAGACTTGTCTCAGCCAGGGGCTTTTCCCTGAATTGGGCTTTACAACATTAAATTAATGCACACAACCCAGAGATTCCAAATACGCAAGAGCATACTTGTGTTTATACATGTCACAGGCGAAATTAAAATCCAGGTGGATTTTAATCCGCCTAGGCAAAATCAAAATTGTAATCTTGCCTAGGCGAAATCAAAATGTTTTTATTTTGACTCAGATCAGTAAAACTGAAACTTTGAATAAATCTGTTGTTTCTTAAAACACACAGTCAGTACATGCAAGTAATTTATTAATGTTTGTATATTTTCAAATCACGAATATGAACACTTAACATTATAAAAGGTAAAATTTAAGCAGAAACAGCTAATAATTAAGACTACTTTAATATATAACATTTTAACAGGTAAAGTTTAAGAAGAAACAACTAGTTTTTAAAGCTACACACTAAAGCAATAACTTGTGAATTAAATCGTATATTCAAACATTACATTTTCATTAGTTTATTAACACTGGTTAATTTACATCTTGAGGAGAGATTACTGGAACAGTAAATCAAAGTTCAAAACTTGTTTTGGCATAGTCCAACTACAGAAGTGTGACACTTTGTGGAGCACTTTAACTGAGCCTTCTTGCATCTGCACCTGTTGGTAATACAGCTTCCCTTACACGAGCAAACCGATCCACTTGGTGCTGCTGTCCACCTCCCATTCTCCCTGCTGGCTTGGATGACTGTGGTTTCACTGAGCGTTTCAGGATCAACTTCTTCCAGTGCGGGAAAACGAACTTGCTGCATGCTGACTAGGTCCACTGAGGTGTAACATGTCTTGAGGATCCCACTGGCACAGTATAGCTGGTATGGGGTTGACTTTGAGGAGTCTATGCTTAGTACCTTGCAAGGGAGAACCTTAGCATCTGTGTTGGTATGATCTGCCTGGTGAATCTGTGTTCTGGACTATTTCTTGGCCATGTAGTTGAAGCTTGTTTGATTGTTGGACACCTGTTGCAACAACCTGTTGGCCCTGTAAAAGTTAAAAGGTTCTCCCTCTTTTGCCTAGCCTCTGGGTAGTACACGCATGGGGTGCTGTGCCAATGTCTGGTTCTGGTTGGCCGTCTTCATCCTCCACTTGTGATGGTTCATCCTCATCATTGACCTGGTGCTCATGTGCTGCTTCATCTTCAAACATCTCTGGTCCTATTTCGTCTTCATGTAGTTGTCCCCGATTAGCCAGCTCCTGCAGCACGAAGAAATCTTTCCTTGGTCTTTGTCCAAAGACAACCTCATATGGGGTGGCTTTTGTTGTTGCTGAAGTGGAGGTGTTTATTGCATGTGTGACATACTGTAAAGCTGAGCTCCAGGTACCACCATGCTCATCCAGCCACTTCCCTAGTTTCACCTGCAGATCTCCAGATTAGTCATGTTAATATGTTTCAATATTTAAAATAACTAAAACTTAAATTATATGATTGACTGTAAACAAATTGATTAAAATGATGACATTGCTAAATCATTTTCACATTAACCTAGTAAAAAACCTATTTAACTGACCACAGGATATATACTTACCTTGAGACAAATCCAAGTTTTTAAACTCCACCAGTGTCTCATTAAATGTGTAAAATTCAGTCAGAGTATATTTTAAATACCCCATTTATAAACCATAATTGTTTAACCTCATTATATTAATTTACATTTCAACTAAATCAAATTTTGAAATCCACCATAAACAATACAAATAAAGTTTTAATTTTGCCTAGACCAAATTAAAATTTTGATCTTCCCTAGGCGAGATTAAAATTGGATAAAAATCAGCTTATATAATTTTAATCTCGCCTAGGCGAAATCAAAATTTTAATTGGGTCTAGACGGATTTTAAATCCGCTTAGGCGAGATCACAATTTTAATTTCGCCTATATGTGAGATTATGCGGCCCTCGTACATTCATATCTACGAATCTACTGTTCCTTGTGCTTTCTCCATGACTTAAAATACAGTAGTGACGTCACTCTATTGTTAAAACAGTAGATTCATACAACAGAATGTACTGTTTTCAATACATTCTGATGCACGAATCTACAGTTTTTGTGTTGATATTGCCAATGGTTTGCAAGCTCTGTGCTGCATGAAAAAAAATTTATCATTTTCAGATATCCCCAAATTATAATTGTCACATATAAAAGTATTTTTTCATTTTCTAAATCACTTGATGAATAATTTTTTCCACTTTTTATCCTTGCTTTCAGTAGTGAAGACACTTTATGAAGTATACTAGAGGACTGTCCATAAAATGCACAAATCAACTATTTTTGAAAAGGGAGCCAAAGTATAAAGCCTGACCATTTATAGTTTAGCCTTCAAATATTGCTACATTTTAAATTCCTGTGTTAGTATTTACATTCTTTAAAAAACATTCAAAATACACTGTTTTGTGTGTGATATTCATAATTTTAATGTAATACAAGTTGGTATTTAAGAACTATGTAAAAATGTTTTAACATTTACCTACATTAATTTTTCGTTGTGCAATACTTTAAATTGGGAAATATTAAATATACGAATATTTAAAGGTTTTACGTTTTGCAAGTGTACTATGTGTAATATGTATACTCAGTCAAAGACCAGATCAATTTGGCATTCTAATTTGTACAATTTAAGTATTTAAGATTTTGTTTATTTTATTTAGGTCCAAACGTTTATAATTATAATTTTGCATATTTACTAATAGTAAGGTGGTAATTTTGGAAAATTAACCAATAATATTTCCATGTTATGAAAAATGTCTTTTAAAATGTAGAAATAACTTGAAACCAATTTGTTTTATTTTTTTTAATCTTACAATACTTGGGAAAATATCATTGCCTGATATCAGAGTAAAAGGTCAAACAACAGTGACTTTAAATTACTGGCATGCATGCTTCTCAGTAGATTTTCAAAATTAAAAATTATATATTTAAAAAATTTAAAAAATCCAGGTTATTTTAAAAATACTTCAAGTACAATCTAATTGGATTAAGCTATAATATGAATATTTTAAAATTTTCTATATTTCGTCTGATATGCTTACAAAAAATGCCAAAACTGTTACTATCATACTATAACACAGTATTTTAATTGGCTGAGAATGTTGATAGATACAGCAGAATATTAAACTACAGTGTGAATGGTATTTTTTACAACAGGGATGTTCAAGTGATTTATGGTTCTCATTATTTGTATGTTTAAGTATATATGAATAGTGGAACTCTGAATTTATGCAATGTAGATAAACATATCAAGTGTAAATATCAACATCTTCTAAGAATTTTACTCTCTGCATAGGGCATGTCCAAGTGGATCTATCAAAAGAAAAATTCATTGAATGTTGCCTTTGAATCAAGGAAACATATGGCGTCTATATTGCTCTGCTCCAACTATATGGGGGAAACTAATTATATGTCATTTTTGTTCAAATTTTTTTTTCAATTTTTGAGGATAAGGTTCTAACCCATTTACAATTTCTAGACACCTTATATATACTAACTAGTTTAACCCATACATTTGAAAATCTGGTTTACACATTTTGTGTTGCAATTTGGATATAAAGCCAGATGTTTTAATTGGCTGTAATTTGTAGTGTGTATTTTTTTTGGGCATTTTTTTTGGGCATCCACTTCCTGTGTACACCTCTCTCGGAACTTCACAGTTTAAAACTCATAAATTCAAAAATTCTATTTGGCCTTTATCTCATACCTCTCCTTTTGCTATTGTCTTTTATCATTTCTTTAATATCATTTTTTTCATTTTCTAAATTCCATGACCTTCAAAATTACCTTTCACCTCACACGACCTTAACTCCATATTTCACAAGGTCAACTCAATTATTTTCTTCTATATCTTTACCCCACATATTGTGTTCTGTTAAGTTTAAAAACATCCCATTCTTGCCTATTTCTCGTACCCTCTTTTTATATTTTACCTTGTTTCAAGGTCATCTTCATTTTTATTGCCTATAGTGGTGGTCTTCTTGCCTCTCATACTTTACCTATTATCCCTTACAACCACACAAAAAATATATATTTAAAGTGTTTGCTGATTATTTGGTCATTGTCACTTCTGCCCAATCCCTGTCAAGGTCGGGTATGACCTGTTTCGACCTTTACCTTGCTTGACAAGGTTATTTTAAATTAATTGCTATGCTCATATATAGAGTTGTACCAGGCTGTGAGTGTATTTACAAACTGATTGCTATTATTATAAATATTGCATCTTTTGCATCTTATTCAGTGATGTATTAATTTAAAACAGCCATATTTTATTAGTAATTTGGTGTAGCTTTATAATCATGCTAAAATGTACTCTTAAAAGTTTAGTAGATAATAAATTGTTATATTTTCCCAACTTTTATATTTTGGTGGGCTTGGGTTCACGGGGAATGTCTCACTACGTGGGCAACCACTTCCTGTGATATATGAGAAAAGTCCTTCTGTTAGCCCCAAATTGTAGTACAAAGTCATTCAGTCCTCATATAATACCTTTATTGTTCTTAAAACAAGTAACAATCTTGGTTATTCTACTTTTTCCTCCACCTGCCCCTTTTTTGTGTAGATGAAATGTGGGCACAGCGTTTGGGAATCTTGTGAACTTCCTTTAAGTAATCGCAGGCTACCATCCCATCCTGCACTATATGCACCCTTAGCTGCGTCCCAACTGTAGTCACTTGAAGGAGCTCTGCCAAATACTCAACCATATTGGTGGATCCTTAAAAACCCTAGCATCCGATGACATGTGGCGAGATAATCATATGATGGGCATTTGTGGAGAGTCCCCTACAAAGGCGCGGTCCTGGGGCCATTTGATTTTTCTTCCTTGGTATTTTTATGGTTTTTGTTCCGAATTGTTTCTAATAAAATGCCCTCGTAGTTACATGTACATAGCCTCCAGTAATTTCTGGTACCTTTTATTCACCGTCTGATAAATGGCTAAAGAATTTTTGACTGCTTGTAGGGTTATGGTCACGGCCAAGCATAGTAGCAATTACTGGTTGCCTTTAAGTTGCAACAGGAAAAGAAAAAATGTTTCACTTAAAAAATTTATTTAACAAATAAAAATAATGATTACAGTCAACTGATATGCTCGAAATAGTACATACAATGATGCAACAATGAAACCAATCTGACCTGGCTACAATCCTTCAATGTAATTAACAGTAAGCTGTCCTGTGATCAGTCCGGTGCCCACTAATACAAGTATCTGTGTTCTGTGATCTGTTGTATGTCCGATGACACAAAATGTCCCTATCCTGTTATCCTTTCAGTGTCCGATAACACAAAATATCTGTATACAGATATGTAGGACTATGTTCAAAATGCAGTAAATCCACTCTCTAGTATAATCACACACTATATCCAGATGTAAACAATGTCCACAGTATAGGAAATTTATCTGGTATAATCACACAATATATTCAAATACAAATAATGTCCAGAGTACCACAAATCCACTCTCTGATAGATCCACACAATGTATCTAGTTCATTCCAACAATAATTCACAATTCACAGTATAGCACTTCTAAGACACAATTAACTTTCATTATAGCAAGCCAGATTCAATATCATCTGTGGTCATGCTTACAATGTTTATATACACCTTAAAATGGCTAGAACATTATAGAACTAACATGTAAATAAATACTGTCACCAGATTTACCAAGGAAGTTCTAGAAATTAGAAGGTTTCCCCAAATCTATTCATAGAAACACTGAGGTTATTGAAGCCTAGAGGGATTTCCCCCATTCTATAAATAGATCAATCCAACAGAGTGTAACATACACGAATGTTACCTACACAAGTTCCATAGAATATAAAAATCAATAGCTCAGTTGCCTTATTTGGCAACAGATACACATAAGGCTTAGATAAAAAAATGCACTGACACAGTGCTTATATATGTAACAGTAGTGATGGTATCAGTGTGTATTCTTCCACTAATGTCTGATTCATCTGCTGTCTGAGGCCTGTGGGAGTCTAATGAGGGCTGCTAATGATGTGATCGACCAAGTGACATCTGTGAAACTGTAGAAAACCAATGAGATGGGCCAGAAACCTGATCTTGGTTTATAGGTAAACAAGTATTTGAAAAAGTGTGGCAGTGGCTCATTGAATGTAGTGGAAGTCATCTGCAGCCTGGGTCCTCTTGGCGTCATTGAAGCAGTACCTTGAGGCTGTAACTGTTCCTGTGAAAGTGAATGTGATGCAATCATGTTATGTGCAGATGAAATAGTTAAGTTACTGTGAGAGGATGTCTGAAGATTTTTGTGATACCGTACTGCATCCAGTTTTACTTAGTTTGTGTATATCTGTTGTAGTTTTTGTGTTTGTGCACTTATGTAGAATGGAAAAATATAATAAAAAATAACCTATACATGAAGACATTGTAAAAGAATCTTGCAAAATTTATTTTACATGTTGGTAAACAATTATATAGAACCAGATTTGAAGCCTTGAATTGCGGTTGGATCAGCTTTATTATGCCGCATGCCACCCATGCCTATGAGGCATGCATCAAGATGGGGTGGAGTGGGGGGGGGGGGGCGCTCATGGAACATAGGACATTTGTAAGATATGGAGAAGAAATACTCTTAAACCATTTTAAATCTTTGAATAATTCAGCAGTAAGTTGGATCTCTTTCTGGGAACTATTCTCACTAAATAGGTCAAGCATCCGATTAACGAATATATGGGAAGGGACTACACGTTGGTGAAGGTATATCAGCTTGTGTAACAGGGGTTAAACATTTATTTTGGATAAGCATTTCTGTTATTTCACACTACAGGCAGTAAACCCTGCAGTTAGAAGTTCAACTCAGCAGTGGAACCGCCTCCCAGGATACCTCACATCTTCTGAAATTTGTGGTATTCCTAAGATTTGACTCGCACAACCACTGAAGGATTATGGTTTGCAGTTCCTCGATTACCAGTACATGGACGACTATAACCCCAAAGGTCAAGTTCAAGTTGGACAACCACAGTGACCCAACAAGGTTAAAGGTCAACAAGCATTGCGCATATAAAATGTTTTATTCTCTGATATATTTACTACTGCATATGTACAATCGATTACAATCATTACAAACCATTACAACTTGCATCAATAAGTTACAGGCATAGGGTCACGATAAACTAAAGACAGTTTGTGGTGACCTTAATCGAAGTAGGTTAAAAACAACCTAAAATATTTAAAGAAAATCTATGAGAGTACATTATGTAAGTGACCCTACGCCAGTAATGAATTAATTTAAGTAAATATTTGAAGTGAAGACATGGTGACTTTAGTTTAAAGAAAGAAATTACACCAGCCAAACCCCAATTTTAAAAATTTCGTGGTATGCTCAAGGGGTGGGCTGGTGGGCAACTGTATTGCAAGTTTGCCAATGGACGTCAGGCGATAGTTGAATTTATTTATTTATTTGGGGTTTTACATCGCTTTCAGCACTGTACAGGTCATATCACAACGGGTAGTTCGAAGGGCAGAGGAAACCAGTACATACAGTTTCTCAGGGTACTGTAAACTGCCGACCAAAGGCAAGCAAGCAACTACCAGCTTTCCCACTTCAGGCCGTGCCGGGAACCGAACCCCGACCTCAGAGGTGGGAGGCGAGAGTGTTACCACTCTGCCATGTGTTATATTGCCTATAGTGTGAAAGGGGAATAACTTATACACTGACATTCTTTATGGATGGCTTCCATTTCTGGAGCACCAATGCTGAGCGATGTTTGGGTAACATTTATATGAATGGCCAGGCATATTAATTCATTTCAAGAGGCCTAGCTTTTCCTTATTGATGGATAGACCTAGACACTGCAATAAGGTATGAAGCTGGTAAACTGAGGCGCAAATGTGGCAAATATGATGCATCCGGACTTCCTCTCGATGTATATTTGATAGTGTTGGAGACCATTTGGAATGCCAAGCTTCTGTATCAAGCCAAGTGCCACACTGTGGTTTAGCTAAAATTGTTCCAATAAATGCAAAATTTGGTAGCATCAACCATATCAATCCAGAAATTGCGAAATGCTCTTACGACATCTATTTTATATGAAACATAAACATTATTACCAATTGATAGGAATTTAAGGGTGAATTCCTGACCACCTTTAATGGTTTAAACACACAGTTACTGAACATAAGAGAATGAGAATAACTTGAAGCTTGTCTGTGTTTTTAATCTACCAAGAATGGAGGAACAATGGAAATGACCTACTTTTGCTAAATCAGAGCCTATCAGGATACCAAAGGCCACTTATTTGCTCAGATGATCCTGTATAGTCCTATGTAAGTGCTTGGTTGAGTGATGGTTTTTAACAGAAGTTATTGGATAACTGGCCAGCTTGTAAAGGGAAAGTGGGAACCAATTTTGAGATATTGTACTGACATCTGATCTGGGGGGTCTTGTAACTCAGGTTCCCATTCTGCCATTCAGTTAAAATATCATTTATATGTATAATATATATGACTCAAAAGAGCAACTATAATTATTCGAAATATTCTGGTCAGCCATAAAGTTCTCATACACTACTTTAGATGTATCTTTCATGTGTACGTTATCAGGATTCTAGTTAATGTTTATAGACTGACAGTGAAGTTATCAGGATTCTAGTTAATGTTTATAGACTGACAGTGAAGTTATCAGGATTCTAGTTAATGTTTATAGACTGACAGTGAAATTTAACTGCATACACTTTTGAAGAACTGGGGGGTAGTGGACATGACACAAAATTGATACATATTATTTTTAAACCTTAAATACTGAAAACAAGCCAAACAATCAAGGTTGAAGGGTTTAAAGTCCCGAGACTTCAAAGTGGTGCCAACATTATCTGGCAAATTTTAATATCTTCTTTAAATATTATATAAAATACACTAAAATAATTAGACTTGATTCCATAAAAATTAATCAATGTTAACTCTTTGCTTTCTAGATTCACAATGAAGCAGTCAAATGAGCGATTCAAAATTAACAAGCCCACAGTGATGATGTATGCCACGGCTGGCTCCTCTATAGCCATGCTATCCAAATTATCTACTTTCCCCAAGTCAATGATATTTATGGTGTATTTGTTTTTATGCTGGTTTAGGCATTTTACGACCTCCATGGTATTGGCACAAATGAACACGAAGCACTTTAAGTTTTAGAAATAATAATGAAAAAAATCGTAACTGTTGGAAAATATTGAAATAATAATTGAAAAGACATAATTAAGAACTGATAGCTCTCACAAGTTATATTTCAAACAAAAATATGTGCACTGTTATGGTGGAGTGTGGCACAATTTCATATTAATGAGTGACTCAAATGATTGAATAAACTGTCCATTTTACAATCATGGGTTATGTGATGACAGTGTGCTTCTTTTTTGTGTTGAGTTTACGAATGTGACAGATTGTGGTAGGCAGCAGTATCAGATGTGCGGTACAGACCCAACTTAACTAAAACTGCTCTCAGATTTAAAAGGGAAAAATCAGAGTGTCCCTTTTAGGCATAAAAATTCAGCATTTTGATACTTTTGCTGCAAAAGGCTATAAATATTTCCCACATTTACCCTAGTTTGGTGCATAAGAATGCACAGAAACGGCAAATCTTCACTTTTGTGAAAAGGATGCTTCCTTAAAACTGCAAATTTTCGCTTTCTAAAAAGGACGCGTCCTTTTCACAGAAACAGCAAATCTTCACTTCTCTGAAAAGGACGCGTCCTTTTCACAGAAACTACAAATCTTCACTTTTGTGAAAAGGACGCATCCTTTTCACAGAAACTACAAATCTTCACTTTTCTGAAAAGGACGCATCCTTTTCACAGAAACTGCAAATCCTCACTTTCCTGAAAAGGACGCGTCCTTTTCACAGAAACTACAGATCTTCACTTTTCTAAAAAGGACGCATCCTTTTCACAGAAATTGCAAATCCTCACTTTCCTGAAAAGGACGCGTCCTTTTCACAGAAACTACAAATCTTCACTTTTCTGAAAAGGACGCGTCCTTTTCACAGAAACTGCAAATCCTCACTTTCTTGAAAAGGACGCGTCCTTTTCACAGAAACTACAGATCTTCACTTTTCTAAAAAGGACGTGTCCTTTTCACAGAAATTGCAAATCCTCACTTTCCTGAAAAGGACGCGTCCTTTTCACAGAAACTACAAATCTTCACTTTTCTGAAAAGGACGCGTCCTTTTAACAGAAACTGCAAATCCTCACTTTTCTAAAAAGGTTCTTTTCACAGAAAGGGCAAATCATTACTTTTCTAAAAAGGACGCGTCCTTTTCACAGAAACAGCAAATCCTCACTTTTCTAAAAAGGACGCGTCCTTTTCACAGAAATTGCAAATCCTCACTTTCCTGAAAAGGACGCGTCCTTTTCACAGAAACTACAAATCCTCACTTTTCTAAAAAGGACGCGTCCTTTTCACAGAAACAGCAAATCCTCACTTTTCTGAAAAGGACGGGTCCTTTTCACAGAAACTGCAAATCCTCACTTTTCTAAAAAGGTTCTTTCCACAGAAAGGGTAAATCATTACTTTCTAAAAAGGACGCGTCCTTTTCACAGAAACAGCAAATCCTCACTTTTCTGAAAAGGACGCGTCCTTTTCACAGAAACTGCAAATCCTCACTTTTCTAAAAAGGTTCTTTTCACAGAAAGGGCAAATCATTACTTTTCTAAAAAGGACGCGTCCTTTTCACAGAAACTGCAAATCGTCACTTTGAAAAAAGGACGCATCCTTTTCACAGAAATGGCAAATCTTCATTTTTTTTAAAAGGACACATCCTTTTTACAGGGACTGCAAATCTTCACTTTTCTGAAAAGGACGCGTCACTTTCACAGAAACTGCAAATCCTTACTTTTCTAAAAATCCTTTTTTTCTAAAAGGTAAATATACTTTATTTAGATAATTTTGCCTCTGTTAAAAATTAACTAATATTGTTAATTTAGCTAGAGTTATGCTGCTCACTTTTATTGCAACCTGGCAGTGTATCCCCGAACATAGTAAACCTGTAGAAGCAATAATAAAAGACATAGAGGCTGAGACTCCTTAAGTTATAATCACTTTTTGGCTCTCATCATTTGACCTTGGAGGAGGGGCACAAGGTCAAATCTTACCACATCAGAAGATTATTAGCCCATGATTTCCTATAGGTTGGTTTCACATTTCAAACCTCTAGGACCAATAATAAGTGAGTTATAAGCACTTTTAAGTTTGGCTATGCTCTTTTAACCTGAAGGATAGGCCCAAGGTCAAATCTGACCACAACAGGAGATTCCCAGCCCATAATTTTCTATAGGTTGGTTCCACATTTCAAACCTCTAGGACTAATAATAAGCGAGTTATAAGCACTTTTAAATTTGGCTATCCTTGTTGTATCCACTGGAAGCATCCGGTGGATACTTTGGTTTAGCGTCCGCTACGCCGCTGCCGCCGCGCGTAGAGAAATTTTCGGCGTTAACGCTCTAAGAAGAAAACAACAGCAGCTAGGTTCACCAAATTTGCAGGATATCTTCATTGGGGGGTAAGCTTTTCTGGGAAGGAAAATAGCCTCATTCTGAAAAACAAGATGGCCGCCACGGGCATTTCTTTGAAAATAATCTACATTTTCCTTCAAGGTCAAACGAGGACAGCCAAAGGTAAAAGTGCCTATAACTCGCTTATTATTGGTCCTAGAGGTTTAGGATGGTAAACTGACATATAGAAAATCATGGGCTGGGAATCTTCTGGTGAAGTCGGATTTGACCTTGGGCCCCTTATTCAAGGTCAAACGAGGACACCCAAACTTAAAAGTGCTAATAACTCGCTTATTATTGGTCCTAGAGGTTTGGGATGGTACACTAGCATATAGGAAATCATGGGCTGGGAATCTTCTGGTGTGGTCGGATTTGACCTTGGGCCCCTCCTTCAAGGTCAAACGAGGATAGCCAAAGGTAAAAGTGCCTATAACTCGCTTATTATTGGTCCTAGAGGTTTGGGATGGTAAACCAACATATAGAAAATCATGGGCTGGGAATCTTCTGGTGAAGTCAGATTTGACCTTGGGCCCCTTATTCAAGGTCAAACGAGGACACCCAAACTTAAAAGTGCTTATAACTCGCTTATTATTGGTCCTAGAGGTTTGGGATGGTAAACCACCATATAGAAAATCATGGGCAGGGAATCTTCTGGCGTGGTCGGATTTGACCTTGGGGCCCCTCCAAGGTCAAACGAGGATAGCCAAAGGTAAAAGTGCCTATAACTCGCTTATTATTGGTCCTAGAGGTTTGGGATGGTAAACCAACATATAGAAAATCATGGGCTGGGAATCTTCTGGTGAGGTCGGATTTGACCTTGGGCCCCTCATTCAAGGTCAAACGAGGACAGCCAAACTTAAAAGTGCTTATAACTTGCTTATTATTGGTCCCAGAGGTTTGGGATGGTAAACCAGCATATAGGAAATCATGGGCTGGGAATCTTCTGGCGTGGTTGGATTTGACCTTGGGCCCCTCCTTCAAGGTCAAACGAGGACAGCCAAAGGTAAAAGTGTCTATAACTCGCTTATTATTGGTCCTAGAGGTTTAGGATGGTAAACCAACATATAGAAAATCATGGGCTGGGAATCTTCTGGTGAAGTCGGATTTGACCTTGGGCCCCTTATTCAAGGTCAAACGAGGACACCCAAACTTAAAAGTGCTTATAACTCGCTTATTATTGGTCCTAGAGGTTTGGAATAGTAAACCAGCATATAGAAAATCATGGGCTGGGAATATTCTGGCATGGTCGGATTTGCTACTGTTTTTGGTAAATCCAAACAAGCGAAATGGTGGGGAATCAAAAATAGGTTTGGAATTAATATCTGTCTATTTTATATGCAGTGGAAGCGTTTGAATGAAAAACAACCATTAACTAATTTAAATGTTTAATGGTGATGGAATATATACACATAGGTTTATTTAGATAAATATACCCTACAGATACTAATGTCATGGTTTGAAATGTCACACTTTAATCATGTACTGTTTTTAATTGCTATCAGTATGTTCAATTATACTGTCAATCTTATAATTCCAGATTACACTTTCCCAGTTTTAACAATGTCACTATTCTATATTCTGTATTTTAACCTATAAGTTGAGCTATTATGCAAACTATCACTGTATATTATTCAAAGTCACAATAACTATATTTTCCTGTCCTTTACTATTTATACTTTCTGTTTAAACAATAATCTGACTGTTCCTATCTATATGATATTTCTACTCAACTAAAAAACCAGTAGCATCTCTACATTTGCGATATTTGACAAAAACATAAATCCTTATATCTGGCACCCTTTCTTGTCAACACTTCATCTACATAACCACAGGCTATAGATAACAACTCCATTGGATTGATTATATGGCATACCTCATCATGCAAAGCATCTGGGAATAGGTTTTATTTCAAATTGAAAAGCAAATTGAAAAGCAAATTGAAAAGCACTCTCCTTTTCATTTGTAAAAATCACTTTTCATGCACTGTTGTAAAGACAAGAAAAAATATGCAAAAAATATTAATGCACAAATGAATTCAATACTTCCAACTAAGTCATTTTATTCCTCCTCTGTGTAACTATTTATTAATTTTGACATTTCTCCAATGTCAGTTGATACAATATACTTTGTCACAGTATTACTGCCTTGAAATATCAATGTAAAACTTATATAAAGAAATTTAATTTTTATCGGGGTTCCTAAACCCCTCCTCAAATTGAAGGGAGCTGAAAAGATCTGTTGCTAATAAATTCAGGTTTAATCATATTTTAAAGGGTGTGGTGTTTGATTACCATTACTGCAAGAGCACTCAGAGAGTGCACACCTCTACCAATGCCCAACACCTCCAATATTGCTTATGAATCAATTGATTAAACAAGAGGGTCAGAAATGCCCCCAGCAATTAGAGTGTGGAAACAGAAATGTTGATGGAGACAAAAACAGACAAACCAAGGGATGGAATTACAACAATTTCAACAGCAACTTAGCTATGATGGTGATATATTTCCCTGTGACTTTTTGTGTTCAATTGGACAAAGCATTTTTGAGTCACAATCTGGAAACAAAAATGTTGACAGACAGACAAGTGGACAAACAAACTGACAAAATTACACCAATTTCGAAAGCAAACTAGCTACGATGGTGATCTATCGCCCTGTCATGTTTGAATTCAATTGCACAAGGTGTAATCGAGTTAGAGTCCTTAAACGAAAATGTTGACAGACAGACAGACAAATGGGCGAACAAACTGACGAAATTACACCAATTTTGAAAGCAAACTAGCTATGATGATGATCGATCTCCCTGTCAAGTTTGAATTCAATTGCACAAGGTGTTTTTGAGTTAGAATCTGGAAACGAAAATGTTAGCGGACAGACAAAAATTACACCAATTTCGAAAGTAACCGAGCTATGATGGTGATCGATCTCCCTGTCAAGTTAGAATTCGATCGGAAAAAGCGTTTACGAGTTAGAGTCTGGAAACAAAAATGTTGACGGACAAACTTACAAAAAACGGACAAATGAACAGACGAAATTACACCTATTTCAAAAGCAACCTAGTTATGATGGTGATCTATCTCCCTGTCAAGTTTTAATTTGATTGGACAAACCTTTTTTGAGTTAGAGTCCGGAAACGAAAATGTTGACACAGACAAACTGACAAACGAACAGACGGAATAACACCAATTTCGAAAGCAACATAGCTATGATGGTGATCTATCTCCCTGTCAAGTTTTATATTTGATTGGTCAAAGTGTTTTTGAGTTAGCTTCCAGAAATGAAAATGTTGGCAGATAAAATAGACAAACGAACAGATTGAATTACACCGATTTCGAAAGCAACCTAGCTATGATTGTGATCTATCTCCCTGTGAAGTTTGAATTTGATTGGACAAAGCGTTTTTGAGTTAGAGCCCGGAAATGAAAATGTTGACAGATGAAAAACGGACAAATAAGCGGATAGAATTATGCCATGTTTATTGCGTTAATACATCCTATCCAATGGACAATTGCTTTACCAGTCGGCGCGACCGGTCCCGCCAAACGCCAGAAAAGACATCCTGTATATACTACCGGCAGGACCGGTCAGTAGTGTACATTCACTAGGTGGCGCATTGTACTTCCTTCCTGTCTAGACAGCATGACATAGCATTTTTTTCTTTTGGCGCATGGAGTGTACAGACGTGTTTTCTAGAGAGACCTTTTTGAAATTTATCAACAAATTGATCCATTTTATGAACTTTTAAGTTCATTTCCTTACTTCTACGAGTTCTATCATCATGTCTTCTCTTGGGCAGAAAAGAGGAGCTTGCGGGCACGTGATGGCTCTGTTCAGCAACCACAAGAAGTGTGCCAGATGTACGGATAAGGGGGTGGGAGAGGATCCCTGTGTCAAGAAACTTGAATGCCAGATTTGTAAGGCTTTTACGCCTGCTCAAGTTCAACAATTGGCCACCCTGACCTACAAATCCAGGAAAGAACGTGGAGAGCTGAAGAATATGACAGAAACTACCAGTAGTGCTACCCCCACTCTCGGGGACCCTTCAGATGTTACTCTGTTGGGACGAGTACACTCAGACGAGCCATCTTCTGTTGAATCAACACCTACCAAGAAGAATAAGCGTTCTGATGGCTCTCCTAGCACAGCAGTAAACCTACCTCTGAAGACCTGAGAAGTCTAGATAACAAGTGGAGTGAGAGGTTTTCACGACTTGAAGCTTTGCTTCTTAGTAAGTTGTTTTTTGTGCCGGTAGAACCTGTGAGATCTTCAACTGTGGTGACCAGAGAAAATCCCTTTTTTGATCCGGGTGCATCTTCAAGTGTTGTGTCTGCTGGTTTGGTCACTGAGGATACCGGACCCACTCTTGTACAGACCACCGGTAAAGCTGTCCAGTTGTCTGCTACCCAACCTCCGCTGGAGGTTCCCGGTATGAAAGCTGTGCAGGATGGCAGTAAGTGTGCTACCCGCCCTGTTCAGGGTCCTGGTACCTCTGATGTAGCCATCCACCCTTTACAGGCTCCCGGTGCAGACAGGAACTGAGCCTTTACAGGCTCCTGGTGCAGGGACAGCCACCCAGCCTCTACAGGCTCCCGGTACAGGTCCTGAAGTGCTGCCAACCGGTAATGATCCTGCTCAGCTAGACCAGTCACTTGCCGGTGGAAGAGCTGTGGAGATTGAAGGTGAATCTGAGAGTGAGCCAGAGCTGGATAGGAAACAGGCTGCACCAGCTAGGGTTAACGTCCAGGGTGAACTACCTGAAAATGCTACTGACCTGGACCTCTCTTAAGAAGCCAACTACAGAGAGACAATAAGATGGGTCAGATCATTCATGGGCTGCCATCAGATCCCTGATTTCGACAGCACTTCTTCTTCCCTGGATGATAACCCATTTGCTGGTTCCAGAGTCACACCAACCGGTAAAGTGTCTGTCAAACTACTGGTGGATGAGTGGCTGTGTCGAAAATTTGAGAGAGTGAACCAGACTGTTCCCTGTACCCTTCTAGAAACACTGAGACTGGTGGACTGCTATCTGACCAGTTTGTCAAGCCACCCAGATCATCAAAGTGGTATGACATGCACACAGACAAAAAAAATCTGCTTCAACTACAGTGTGTAACTGGTCTCCGGAACCGGCAAAGTTGAACAGCACCTTCTGCAGAGTGGCCAGACGTAGTTTGCCCTCTGCCCCAGCCTCCCATCCTTTCAGCCAGGACACTTTAAGGCAGTGGGAGAGAGCATTCCGGGAACAGTCTGTGATGTGTAACCAGACTGCTGGTCTGTCAAGATGTTTGACAAAATTGTTTATTTGGGGTTTAACGTCGCTTTCAACACTGTACAGGTCATATCACGATGGGTAGTTGGAAGGGCAGAGGAAACCAGTACATAGAGTTCGCTAGGGTTGTGTACTGTAAACTGCCGACCAGCAGCAAGCAACTACCAGCTTTCCCACTTGAGACCGTATGGGGATCGATCCCCGGCCTCAGAGGTAGGAGGCGAGTGTTACCACTCTGCTACCGTGGCCCCCGATAATTGGTAGTAAAGCAGGAAATGCCGAGGACCTGTCCCAATATGACCCTGGCTGTTGAACGGGATGTTTGACAAAAGTACAGGACCCTATGGTTACACACTTGAAGACACTACGTGTGGACAAGACTAAGGGCAAGGCAGCAGAAAGAATGCAGCAGGCAGTGAAGAACTAGAATATTTGGTGACCTTCAACCGGTCAATCTCTCAAGCCTTGCAGCATACTATGCAGGATCTCTCAGAGGGAATTTTTATCAGCATGGCTAATCTCACTCTGGCACGTAGACAGCTACCTGGAGTTCATACGTAGTGGAGTAAAGCCAGATACCTTTACTGTAGTGCTGGTATTGTTTATCGATATTGAAATATTTATCGAGCTGTGCTAAATATACTGATATCGATAATGTAGGGTACAATATCAGTATCAAAACATACTACTAAATAGACGCAATTAAGCTGTTTTCCTTTCAAAAAAATTTAAAATTTGAGAAATATATTGGTTTTCCTATCATTTTTTGTCAAATTACACTTACCACTAAACTGGAAATGCCATATTTGTTTATGTTTCGAGAAACTTCTAAAACTCGGGAAAGGGTTTGGAAGCTCTCTCCCGGAAAACACCCATGACCCGATATTTCAATATCAATCGATACAGAAGCAAAAATATGGTTTGATATCGATATAGATATTATTATTCGATACCAACACTACTTTACTGCCTTATGTACAGCACCGGTTCTTCATTCACTGTTTCCAGACAATTTACTGATCAAGGCTGAAGATGAAATCTCCCATACTGAGGAGAGACGTTCTTCTGGCAGTTCACACAGGAAGCCCGGTCGTTTCCACTCATACGCTTCCTCAAGTGGCAGATCAACACAGCTACCAGACAGGAAGTCCACTACACCGGTCTGGAAGCAAATTCGAGACCGGCAACTAGGACAGAAAGGTCATAGGAAAGCCTCAAACTTCACCCAGAAGCCGACCAAGGGTTCAAAGAAGAAGAAATGACAATTATTGTCTTTTAAATGTAGCCAGGGTGAAGGACTGGCAAGTACCTGTACTCTCTACATGTATCCATATACCAATCCACAGTCAGTCCAGGAAGTACATGCATTTTCACATCCAGGGTCGGTCCTACCAGTTCAAAGTCCTACCCTTTGGCCTGTCCACAGTACCTATGGAGTTCACAGTGGTGGCCAATGAGGTCAAACTGATGGCTTTACAGAGGGGTATAAGAATCCACCTGTACCTAGACGACTGGTTGGTGAGAACCACATCCCACCAAACTTGTCTCCAGCATACACAGACCTTGGTAAACATATGAAGACCCCTAGTAAGCTGATAGCGGGACTGGATGGGTGGGCCTTGCCTGTCCATTGGATAGGGTATTAACTTATAAAAATTTTGTTTACTTATTAAATTTGCAATTTCAAAAGCAACCTAGCTATGATGCTGATCTATCTCCCTGTCAAGTTTGAATTCGATCGGACAAAGCGTTTTCGAGTTAGAGTCTGGAAACAAAATTGTCGACGGGCAGACAGACTGACAGATGTCAGACACATCAATCTAATAGATGGCTTGGTTACACGCAACTCACCTAAAAATCATTTCCCAGGTTCAAATTATCTGTCTAATTTGAAAATTTTGATTACTTAAAGTTATAAGCACTTTTAAGTTTTCCTATGCTCGTTTGACCTTGAAGGGTGGGGTCCAAGGTCAAATCTGACCACACCAAAAGACTCCCAGCCCATGATTTCCTATAGGTTGGTTTACCATCCTAAACATCTATGACCAATAATAAGCGAGTTATAAGCACTTTTAAGTTGAGGTATCCTCATTTGACCTTGAAGGAGGGGTCCAAGGTCAAATCCGACCACACCAAAAGATTCCCAGCCCATGATTTCCTATAGGTTGCTTTACCATCCCAAACCTTTAGGACCAATAATAAGCGAGTTATGAGCACTTTTAAGTTTGCCTATCCTTGTTTGACCTTGAAGGAAAGGCCAAGGTCAAATGCGACCACACGAAAAGATTCCCAGCCCATGATTTCCTTTCTGTTGGTTTACCATCCCAAACCTGTAGGACCAATAATAAGCAAGTTATAAGCACTTTTAAGTTTGGCTATGCTTGTTTGACCTTGAAGGAGAGGCCCAAGGTCAAATCCGACCATACCAGAAGATTTCCAGCCCATGATTTCCTACATGTTGGTTTAACATCCCAAACCTCTAGGACCAATAATAAGCGAGTTATAAGCAATTTTATGTTTGGCTGTCCTCATTTGACCTTGAATGAGGGGCCCAAGGTCAAATCCAACCACACCAAAAGATTCCCAGCCCATGATTTCCTATGTTGGTTTACCATCCCAAACCTCTAGGACCAATAATAAGCGAGTTATAAGCACTTTTAAGTTTGGCTATGCTTGTTTGATCTTGAAGGAGAGGCCCAAGGTCAAATCCGACCACACCAGAAGATTTTCAGACCATGATTTCCTACATGTTGGTTTACCATTCAAAACCTCTAGGATCAATAATAAGCAAGTTATAAGCACTTTTAAGTTTGACTATACTCATTTGACCTTGAAGGAGAGGCCCAAGGTCAAATCCGACCACACCAAAAGATTCCCAGCCCATGGTTTCCTACATGTTGGTTTACAATCCCCAACCTCTAGGACCAATAATAAGCGAGCTATAAGCAGTTTTAAGTTTGGGTATGCTCGTTTGACCTTGAACAATGGGCCCAAGGTCAAATGTGACCACACCAAAAGATTCCCAGCCCATGGTTTCCTATATGTTGGTATACCATCCCAAACCTCTAGGACCAATAATAAGCGAGTTCAAGGCTTAATCTTAGCAAATTTTATATGAACTTATAATCAGTCACCCGTCAATCGGTCAGTTATGGCCCGATTGATCCGAATATCGACTGGCGCCCAGATTCTTTCCTCAGGAATGTGCATACCAAATTTGCTTGACCCACACCCAGTACTTTCTGAGGAAATCTAGTAAATAGGAAGTAAATTTTTTTTTGAATTTTTGATAATGTGACCTTGATAAAGGTCAAATTTATGCCTGTCAAACAATTTTCCCATGCCTATAGAAGATAACTGCTAAATATCATTTGGATAGGCCTAATAACAAGGGAGATATTCAAGGGAGACGATAATGTGGCGGCGGCGGCTGACTGAAAACCAGTGGTGAAACCAATAAGCATCCCCTTTTCAAGGGACGCTTAATTATTTAAAAAATAAAAAGAAAGATCCAAGTCTTATACAAATAAAAGGAAATCTACCTGTGGCCTAGTACATATATGCAAGATAAGAGAGAAATCCCTTCAATAGTCAATGAGAAAATTGTGATAAAATTTAACACTTTGGGTGGTGCTACCTCACTTCTAATGGCTCTGGGGAACAGACGAACAGACAGATCTGCCCACATTTTACAATTTATCATCCTTGATAGATAAGGAATCTTTTAAAATTAACAACATGTCTCTGGGCCTTATAGTTTCATCGGAGAAGATGTTCATGTGTACGTGGATGTACGGGCACCGGTGTACGGGCACTGCAGGGTGACAACATAATGTCAGCTGACTGACAAGTCAGCTGACATAAAAAGCACTCACAGTAAAAATGTCAATCAGGTGACATTTCAGAAAATTAAGGACTTTTTGTATCCAGAATATGACTGGTCTTTCCTAGACCATAAACACTTCTTTCCTTTGGACAAGCCCTACTCATGATGTAAAAATTTATTGAACTATGCTCATTGCTTTTGGAGTAATTTCAAATAAAGATACACATGAAACTATAATTCCCATAGTTATGGAAAAAAAACCTGGTAGAGGTTTGTGCTCTATGAGTGCTTTCCAGTTTTTCTCCAAGTGATTTTCTGCTCTTTAGAAGGACAATTCCAATTTGTTACATGTTAAATATATGCAACATGTACAAGTGAATGAATCTTCTAAAGCTTTTACTTTTCTGATAAATGTGCACACACACCTTGGTAACAGTAACCTCAGCAATACATGTATATACCCCTGCTACTTGGATAATCAACTTGATAGAAACCACAAGATATAAATTTCACTCTCTTGACAGTTGTAAAACATACAAAACAGTGGGGGGGTAATGCTGGGAGAGGTGGGGTGGGGACGCAGTTAAAGGAACCAGTTGGAGATTTTCCTTAGACTGAATACTTGCTTTCTTCCAGTACTGGCAAAATATCTTGTTTGAAAGAGTCAGTTACAACCACAAAACACAGATGCAGATGATGGGCTATTAAATAGATGGTTTTCAGATAACATAAACACTTTCAGTGGGGTAGTAGATACCAATGGATAAGCTTTCCTTGCAGATTTGGTGTGTTGTGATGTATATTTCCTAGGGCTGAGTTGAGAGTCTTGTAATTAAAGATGAGTATTTGATTAAACAGTGTATGTGTGCACATTTGGGTACTTTTTGTTGTTGGTAGTTGAGACACATATCAACATACTACTGCAGTGGAGTTTTGATGAGTTGATGGTTTTCTTTATTGCATGATATAATTATCAAGTATTATTGTTCACTCTTCAATGGAACAAAATTGAACATATAAAATATGGTTTTAATATCAGTTTAATGTGACTTATCAGAATTACTGAATCCTGTTGCTCTGAATATATTAATTGTTTTGGAATCAAACAAATCTCAGGTGAGTTTTAATTATTAACTTTCTAATATATAAATTTTTTATCAAAAAAACATTTTTGTCCCTTATTTTTGAATGCCACAAAAAACAAATAGTACTGTAAAAAAAAATTTAATAGTATATGTGTGTGGACATATTATACTTGTGGCTGATATATTCTTCTAGAAATCATTACATTCAGAGGATTGCACAAAAAACAAACTAGACAAAAGAAAATGGACCAAACGATACTGGACAAAAAGACACCAAAAAGTTTTAATACAAGGACAACTGTTTTGTTGAAACAATTTTAAAATATTTTAAAGTTATGTTAAACTGGTCCAACACCACTAGTAGCGTCAAATTAAACATACTAATATTTCAGGCTTATATAAAGCATTGAACTAAACATTGACTTTGCATAAATACCACTCTTTTGAAAAGCAATCCAGTATTTATGATTCTACAGCTGATTTTTATGTCAGCTGACTTGTCACTCCCCCAACTCCATTTAACCCTGTTATTTTAGCCCTTCTATTATCCGATCCTTCTATTATCCGAACCAATTGTCCCTCCCCCAAGAGGGTCAGATAATAGAGGTTATACTGTCTTTAGTTTCAATATGTTATTCACCTATTTCCACACCTGTGGCTCATTGCATAGCCAAGTAATAGCTACTTTGAGGTTCTTACTCAACACTAAATCATTTATAACTTGAAAAGTATTGCATTTAGAGCATTTTGTTAAAATATGTTAGTCAGCTACTTTTTCATTAACTACAACATGGTGAGTAACTATGTTGACTATCTCAATAGCTAAGTGAGTAATATCTACTTTTCAGTAACTTCCATCATGAGTAAAATCACTTGTAACTTGAAAACTATTGCATTTACAGAATTTTGTGTAAATATGTTATTGAGATACTTTTGGGTCAGCTATAACATAGTAAAATTTCAGACCTGTAGCTCATGGTATTGCTGAGTAATAGCTAATTTTAGGTGATCACTGTTGAGTAAATCACTTATAACTTGAAAACTATTGCATTTAGATTATTTAGTTTCAGTATGTTATTCACCTATTTTGGGGTCAGCTATAACATAGTAAAATTAAAACTACTGTATTTGCTTTAATATGTTTTTAACTTACTTTTTAAACCTTAACAGTTTTCTTCTTACTTTCCTTCTGAACACCATTTCCAGGGCACAACTTTTGTGTCCTTCTGTCACTTTTACTCTGAAACTCAAAACACACAGCCGACACAGAGCCCATGAACGGACACTGATTGCTTGTTTTTACATGAAATTACCTATTTCACTTGTCAAAACTGTTTGCTCTAAGTAAACTGAGAATGTTCTATGTGTGTAGAGAAACTTACATTCTCAGTGTGCAGAGTTATTTTCCTTTGCATATGCAGATAATTTAGATAATTCTGATGCTAATAAAAGTATAACAAGTAGCAAAAATGATGGGGATAACACAGAACTTACCACATAAGGAATGTACAGGAATAAAACTTTGGTCCCTGTGTATCTAATTATAAAAGTAGCAATAATTTGAAAAAGGATAAATTGGAGTAAAAATGATTCATCTAAAATTTCATTTATATTGCATTATCGTATTGGACAATAATAAAGTTTTTATATCTGGATCCAGAATCTTAAAAAATATCAGTGTCAATGCAAGTGGCTTGCTATGGCAGAGATCTGGCCACCCTATTGTTTTGGTAGCCCAGGAGTCAAAATTATGTTCTGGGGAGTCAAAACATCAAAAATTTTGACTGTTGTTTGTGTTCAAGCTGAAGGGCACAGTTTCTTTCAGATTTATTTTATATTTAGTGCATGAATTGGTGGGTATGAGCTAAGTCTCACCACCCTACCTTTTTTGTACGACTAGGGTCAAAATCAAGCGACTAATAGCTATTTTAAGCCCAGGAGTCAAAATTATGCTCTGGGGAGTCAAAAGCCCTAAAAATTTTTACTTGTAACTTGAAAACTGTTGCATTTAGAGAATTTTGTTTAAATATATTATTCAGCTAGTTTTGGGTCACCTATAACATAGTAAAATTGCGAGACCTGTAGCTCATTCCATAGCCCAGTAATAGCTACTTGGAGGCTCTCACTGTTTAGTAAATCAACTTGAAAACTAGACCTAGCACATCGGAGAACCGATGCAAATTGTATCCACCGTAAAGACAATGCACCAAAACCTCTAGGACCAATAATAAGCGAGTTATAAGCACTTTTAAGTTTGGCTGTCCTCATTTGACCTTGAAGGAGGGGCCCAAGGTCAAATCCGGCCACACCAGAAGATTCCCAGAGCATGATTTCCTATATGTTGGTTTACCATCCCAAACATCTAGGACTAATAATAAGCGAGTTATAAGCACTTTTTAGTTTGGCTGTCCTCATTCAACCTTGACCGTGGGGCCCAAGGTCAAATCCGACCACACCAGAAGATTCCCAGCCCATAGTTTCCTATATGTTGGTTTACCATCCCAAACCCCTAGGACCAATAATAACCCAGTTATAAGCACTTTTAAGTTTGGCTGTCCTCATTTGACCTTCAAGGAGGATCCCAAGGTCAAATCCGACCACACCAGAAGATTCCCATCCCATGATTTCCTATATGCTGGTTTACCATCCCAAACCTCTAGGACCAATAATAAGCGAGTTATAAGCACTTTTACCTTTGGCTATCCTCATTTGACCTTGAAGGAGGGGCCCAAGGTGAAATCCGACCACGCCAGAAGATTCCCAGCCCATGATTTTCTGTATGCTGGTTTACCATCCCAAACCTCTAGGACCAATAATAAGCGAGTTTTAAGCACTTTTAAGCTTGGCTGTCCTCGTTTGACCTTGAATGAGGGGCCCAAGGTCAAATCCGACCTCACCAGAAGATTCCCAGCCCATGATTTTCTGTATGCTGGTTTACCATCCCAAACCTCTAGGACCAATAATAAGCGAGTTATAAGCACTTTTAAGCTTGGCTGTCCTCATTTGACCTTGAATGAGGGGCCCAAGGTCAAATCCGACCTCACCAGAAGATTCCCAGCCCATGATTTTCTATATGTTGCTTTACCATCCCAAACCTCTAGGACCAATAATAAGCGAGTTATAGGCACTTTTACCTTTGGCTATCCTCGTTTGACCTTGAAGGAGGGGCCCAGCCCATAGTTTCCTATATGTTGGTTTACCATCCCAAACCCCTAGGACCAATAATAACCCAGTTATAAGCACTTTTAAGTTTGGCTGTCCTCATTTGACCTTCAAGGAGGATCCCAAGGTCAAATCCGACCACACCAGAAGATTCCCAGCCCATGATTTCCTATATGCTGGTTTACCATCCCAAACCTCTAGGACCAATAATAAGCGAGTTATAAGCACTTTTACCTTTGGCTATCCTCATTTGACCTTGAAGGAGGGGCCCAAGGTGAAATCCGAGCACGCCAGAAGATTCCCTGCCCATGATTTTCTATATGCTGGATTACCATCCCAAACCTCTAGGACCAATAATAAGCGAGTTATGAGCATTTTTAAGTTTGGCTGTCCTCGTTTGACCTTGAAGGAGGGGCCCAAGGTCAAATCCAACCACACCAGAAGATTCCCAGCCCATGATGTCGTATATGTTGGTTTACCATCCCAAACCTCTAAGATCGATAATAAGCGAGTTATAAGCACTTTTAAGTTCGACTATCCTCGTTTGACCTTGAAGGAGGGGTTCAAGGTCAAATCTGACCACATCAGAAGATTCGCAGCACATGATTTCCTATAGGTTGGCTTTACATTGCAAACCTCTAGGACCAATAATAAGGGAGATATAGGCACCTTTAAAGTCCACTATGTGGGTTACTTCGGCACTCCGTGGATGACCTTGAATTAGGAGCTTCAAGCTCAAATGTGTGCAAGGTTGTAGAGGACATGTATATGTGTCATACATATCACCTATGAAGAGATTCCACCTTCTACCTTCTGGAACAGCCAGTAGAAAAATGTAGATTATTTTCAAAGAAATACCCGTGGCGGCCATCTTGTTTTTCAGAATGAGGCGATTTTCCTTCCCAGAGAAGCTTACCCCCGAATGAAGATATCCTGCAAATTTGGTGAACCTAGCTGCTGTTGTTTTCCTGTTAGAGTGTTAACGCCGAAAATCTCTCTACGCGCGGTGGCGGCGGTGTAGCGGACGCTAAACCAAAGTATCCACCGGATGCTTCCGGTGGATACAACTAATGCAAAAGTGCTTATAATTCGCCTATTATTGGTCCTAGAAGTTTCCAATGTGAAACCAACCTATAGGAAATCATGGGCTAATAATCTTCTGATGTGGTAAGATTTGACTGTGGGCCCCTCCTTTCAGGTCAAACAAGTGCTTATAACTTGCTCATTATTGGTCCTAGAAGTTTGCAATGTGAAACCACCTTATTGGGAATCATGGGCTTGGAATCTTCTAATGTGGTCAAATTTGACCTTGTGGCCCTCCTTCAAGGTCAAATGAGGACAGCCAAAAAGTGCTTATAACTTCAGGAATCTTCAGCCTCTATGTCTTTTATTATTACTTCTACAGGTTTGCTATGTTCGGGGATACACTGCCGGCTCGCAATAAAGTGAACAGCATAAGTCTAGTTACATTAACAAAATTAGTTAATTGTTAACAGAGGGAACATTAAATAAAGTATATTTACTTTATAGAAAAAAAGGGATGCGTCCTTTTTAGAAAAGTAAGGATTTGCAGTTTCTGTGAAAGCGACAGGTCCTTTCCACAAAAGTGAAGATTTGCAGTCTCCGTAAAAAGGACACATCCTTTTCAAAAAAAATTAAGATTTGCAGTTTCTGTGAAAAGGACGCGTCCTGTTTTCAAAAGTGAGGAATTGCAGTTTCTGTGAAAAGGACGTCCTTTTCCAAAAAGTGAAGAATTGCAGGTTCTGTGAAAAGGACGCGTCCTTTTCAGAGAAGTGAGGATTTGCAGTTTCTGTGAAAAGGACGCGTCCTTTTCAGAAAAGTGAGAATTTGCAGTTTCTGTGAAAAGGACGCGTCCTTTTCAGAGAAGTGAGGATTTGCAGGTTCTGTGAAAAGGACGCGTCCTTTTCAGAAAAGTGAGAATTTGCAGTTTCTGTGAAAAGGACGCGTCCTTTTCAGAAAAGTGGGGATTTGCAGTTTCTGTGAAAAGGAGTGAAGATTTGCAGGTTCTGTGAAAAGGACGCGTCCTTTTCAGAGAAGTGAGGATTTGCAGTTTCTGTGAAAAGGACGCGTCCTTTTCAGAGAAGTGAGGATTTGCAGTTTCTGTGAAAAGGACGCGTCCTTTTCAGAGAAGTGAGGATTTGCAGGTTCTGTGAAAAGGACGCGTCCTTTTCAGAGAAGTGAGGATTTGCAGTTTCTGTGAAAAGGACTCGTCCTTTTCAGAGAAGTGAGGATTTGCAGTTTCTATGAAAAGGACGCGTCCTTTTTAGAAAAGTGAAGATTTGCAGTTTCTGTGAAAAGGACGCGTCCTTTTCAGAAAAGTGAGGATTTGCAGGTTCTGTGAAAAGGACGCGTCCTTTTTAGAAAAGTGAAGATTTGCAGTTTCTGTGAATAGGACGTGTCCTTTTTACAAAAGTGAGGATTTGCAGTTTCTGTGAAAAGGACGCGTCCTTTTCAGAAAAAGTGAAGATTTGCAGTTTCTGTGAAAAGGACGCGTCCTTTTCAGAGAAGTGAGGATTTGCAGTTTCTGTGAAAAGGACGCGTCCTTTTCAGAGAAGTGAGGATTTGCAGTTTCTGTGAAAAGGACGCGTCCTTTTCAGAGAAGTGAGGATTTGCAGTTTCTGTGAAAAGGAGGCGTCCTTTTCAGAAAAGTGAGGATTTGCAGGTTCTGTGAAAAGGACGCGTCCTTTTTAGAAAAGTGAAGATTTGCAGTTTCTGTGAAAAGGAAAATTTGCAGTTTTAAGGAATCGTCCTTTTCACAAAAGTGAATATTTGCACTTTCTGTGCATTCTTATGCACCAAACTAGGGTAAATGTAGGAAATATTTATAGTCTTTTGCAGCAAAAGTATCAAAATGCTGAATTTTTATGCCTAAAAGGGACACTCTGATTTTTCCCTTTTAAATCTGAGAGCAGTTCTAATTGAATAGGTCAATCCAAAGGCATACAAGAAAGACATCAGATCATGGGAAACATTTTATTTTTGAACACTTTGTGACGGTCTTCCCACAAACTAATGACAAAATAAGCCCTCAGGTTTTGAGAAACATGCAGTGGAAGTAAGACGTCAGATTTTTTTTTTGTGTTGTTGTTACATCTAGGCACATGCCATCCAAGCCATGTTGGCATAAGTCATCCTAGAATCTTGGTAAGTCTTCATGGTGAATGAAAACTCTGTTGAATCAGCATAGGTGACCCAGTAATCAGATCTGATAGGTGTATTTCTATAGTCATCTGTGAAAAAATGAAACAAATCATTTAAACTATAATATGAGTTTTATAAATTCTAAGGTGCAACAAATGCACAAACATAAGTAAAACAATCATATATCTGGGGACATGACAAGGGTCAGCAATCATGGAGACACCAAGCAGGACCAGAAAAGTGTTGTTGGAGAGGTTGCAGATCAAATGTCACCAGGCAACTCATTTCATCATAAGCAAAGCTTGAAATTTTCCTTAGTTCAGCAAACACAAAGAAAGAACCCAAAAAAACATTCTGTCAGGCCTGTCTCACTTGGTATTATGGCAAGAATTGTACAGAGATAAAAATAAACCATTTTATAAACCAAAAATAAGACATTTATAAAACATTATCTATAAATATATTAAATAAGAATAGCCTTAATAAAGACCCATAAAGGTGCAGAAGTATTTGGACTTACTCCCATGAAGTACTTGTTTTTTCATTAAAAACAGATATGACTCCTGAAAATATATGAAATGTGTCTTCTTTACAGATTCAGGGAAAGCCCTCCAGAGGAATCCTTCAAATTACTACTGTGGAGGAAAGTTGTAAGCCCTTTATATAGCCTGCAAAGTTCTTAACCAGTTTTACTGCTATATTTTATAATAAATTAATCTAATGCAAAATTGTTCATATAAAATGAAACAATTTAAAACACAAAAAAGCACTTTTTCTTCATTTTAACTGGTTACGCCGCCTTAAATTAAACTGGGTGTGGTTATAGAATTAAGTTATGGCTAAAGTAACGTATAATTTGTCTGACAATTTAACTTACCAAAACGCTGCAGTGAGATGATGACATGTGGAGTTGTATGGAAAGCACTGGAAAACGTCACCGTGGTGTCCACTCCATCAGGCCACTCTTCTCCTTTCTTAGCACAGTGCTGATGGCACACATCATATTCAAATCCAGTCAAACCTAAAACATTCATTGTAACATGTGTAATTTATCATGGTAGGTTAAAGGTAATACGGATGAATCTTTATGTTATCCTTGAATATATTAGCTGTATTAGTACCTGGATTCCTCTTTAGCTCAGGCGGTTAGAGTCAGGCATTTATTTATTTCTGTGTGTTGTCAAAAGACACTGGGATAAACTCCCAGCAAATGCAAGACAATTTATTTTATAATTTCCAGTTTATAAGATGGAGATCCTTAAAGGTGTACTCCCCATTTTTTTTCAATTTTCTTTTGTTCACTAAATATGGTCTTCATATCATTCTTTATCAAACCTATATATTTTAAGAACCCATACATTGTTTTAATTAAGAAATAAATTAAGATAAAGTACATGTGCATGTGTTTGTATATAAAGGTTTGTTTTAAGACCACCTGTCACATGATCACAGAAAAGTTTAAGCAGACCAATTAGAGTACAGCACCCCCTGACTTTCAAGCACAGTGGTTGTTCGCCACTTTGCTGTTTTATATTGCTGGAATAAGACTGTGTTTCCTATATGTTGATCACTGTAGACTGATGCTGACCCCTGTCAATCCATATACAAGATAAATTATCTGAATGTAACTAAACCATAGTCTTTCTGACTTATTAAGTTACTACTTCTACCAAAAAGAAGGTTATAATTTGGTGTGCACTTGATTGTGTTTGCAATTACTCTAAAAGTAATGAAAAAAATTTTGTTTGGGTATTGTCATATAAAACAAAAGAAGTGATTAAATTTTGGGAATTATCTGGGTTGGTATTCACAAAAGGGATCAAGCTCAGGTTTAGCCAAAAATCAGATCAAGTTTACAGCTGTGTATACTAAACTTGAGCTTGATCCCTTTGGTGAAAATGGCCCCAAGATCCCCCCCCCCCCCCAAAAAAAAAAATCCTGAATCTTTAGAATTGCCCCCCTGGAGCAAGTTATGCTCTCTGAGAGCTTTCTAGGGTTGTGTTTGTTTTTGATCCATATCTTCCTTATTTCTCTGAGATATTATAATAATTCTTTCACCAGTTTTCACAGTACTATACAGTGAAATACATACAGGTAGATATGACAACAATTGATGGGGTTTCCTGCCCAATTGTTGTTTGCCAAATTTCACTATGCAGAGAGAAAAGAGGAATACATGTGATGTTAGTTTTACAATTTCATGTATGTAATTTGAAGAACCACTTTGTAGCAACTTATTTGTTTGAACTTATAGGGAAAATGAATAAGAATATGTTCATACACTTGTTTTGGTTGAAAATCATTTTTATTGAAACATTTAAAACAAGGATAAGAGGTTTAAAAAGTTAAGAGTATCAAAATTTCAAAGGACATATTCAAGTATATCCTGATAGTTCACTGCAAGGTCATGTCCATCAGTGTCAGTCTTTTTCTTGCAAGGAAAACCATTACTGTACATTAATAGTAATTTAATTTTTGAATTATTAGCACTATTGCAATAAATTTTCTTTTTTTTTTTGTGGTACCAACCCACATCACAAGACAAAAAAGGGAAAGATATGGCCATACCTTAATTTTCAAAAAGTAACATATTACCTGCTTCTGTTAATTTTACTTGTATTTTGTTGTACATTTCCCCCATCATTTACTGTAGGCACAACTGTTTTACAACCAGTTTCGCCCTTTCTGATGTGTGACTTTGTCATTAAAGTTTTTCAGTGTTGACTAAGGAAGTTATGGTTACCCTATTTATTTTGGTTATTCATCTAGTTAATTAAAAAAATAACACAATATTACTATCAACAGATTAAATTCAGTTACCTAACTTCTATTTAAATCCATGAAATAATATCTTCCTAGATCACTGTCAAATTTAAATTAAGATTGTTCCGATGTCCTTTACATATTCATCTATATGGATTTAAGTTTGGGGAGTACACCTTTCCCTAGTCTTTTTATTCATCACTGACTTAACTCAATGTGTGAATGATCTCAGGTTTTCCAGAATCCAGAATTCCCCAGTGTATATTACCTTCATCTTTGTTATCATAGCAAACCAGGCGGGCCGCTCTGCTGAAGTTTAAAGTGCTGTTTATGTGTTAATTAGCTGAAGTTTTTCATTTGGATTGATTTTATGGGGGTTTTATGATTAATTTTTTGAAAAATTGAATAATAAAAATGATATATATATATCAGTCCTCTCAGTTCTTTGATTTCTGCAGGTTCTCCTTTAGGTAAGCCTTGCGTTTATTTATTTTATCCATTCAGAGTATAAGCCACTGGCAAATTGCCAGTTTATATCTTCGATTGTCTCAGAAAACCATAAGGAAGGGAAACATTCAACCTCCCAAAACGGGAGAACACCTATGTGCTAAAGTAAGAAAAGAACATACTGAAATGATAATCAGGGATGTTCTAAGGAAATAATACAAGTTTACACGTGTGAATACGAGGGAATACTGGGTTTGGATTTGAATCAAAGAGAGGATTATATAGATGTCTTAATGAAAATTACTGAGGGATTGGCAAAATAATCAAGAAACAAGTCCAAAAAAATCACAGTACAGGGACACAGGAGACAATTGCAAAATACGATAAAACGTAGTGTGGGAAGGCTTTATTGAAGAGATAAGCTTTTAGTTTCTTCCTAAAAGACAGAAGAGTTGTGGCAGACTGGATGTCGTCCAACAACTTATTCCATTCCTTGGGAGCATCAGGGGTAAAACTTAAGCCAAATTGCTTTGTTCACTTATGAACAGATGGAATAAACTGTTGCACCCTCACTGCTACCCCTTGTATTATAAAATTATTTTCCCATATTATCAAATACGATTCCCTCAGATGCAAGATTTTTGCAAAATTAAAAAAGACCAATATGAAAATGCTTAAAATCAAACAAGTACGGTAGTTTTGTTCATTTTAATTGGAGTTCTTTTCTACATACTGATGATACCTAACCATCCAATAAAATTTGAATTAATGTTTACTTCTGAGTAGATATTAGTTAAAATATTATAAAATTGTTATAACCCCACTTAAAATGAACATAACTGCCTTATTTATATATTATTGTACACTTGCTTTTCACCATAATCATCAGTTAAATTTATTTATTTGGGGTTTTACGTCCCTTTCAACACTGTACCGGTCATATCACGACGGGTAGTTAGAAGGGCAGAGGAAACCAGTACATACAGTTGGTCAAGGTTCTGTACTGTAAACTGCTGACCAACGGCAAGCAACTTTTCCCACTTGAGGTGGGACCGGGAACCGAACCCCAACCTCAGAGGTAGGAGGCGAGAGTGTTAATCATCAGTTTAAAGAGTGATCCATATATGAACATATGGCATCAGATGTTTTCATATTGGCTGGGTTTGCTAAAGCCATTTAAACCTGTTGATATCATAAGATTTTTTATTAATTTATATTTTAAAGTACTCACATTTTCTGATGGTGTTGTGGTTGTAGTTGTCTGTGAGGGTATCAATACCACCTTTAAGCTCTGAAATAAGAAGAAAAAAAAGAAATATATCACTATGTATTCTGCATTGTACATTTAAACTCTAAGCAATATCTCCCTCACTACAAGAAAGAAAGCATTATTTGACCCAACCTGATGACACAAGGACAATTCAAGCTCTTTTATAAATGCCATTCACCTAACTAAGAGATAAAATCTCAAGGATGACTCTTTTAAAACATTTCTGGAGTTCTTTATTGAGCTACTGGGGGTAGGACCTAATGACAGAGGACTGCCGTTTGAAGCTCCATTCAAACTGCTATGTATCCGCCTGCACTTAGGATCGAACCTAGCTCCTCTGTATTCCTAGTGTGGTATCTACTAGGCAACAGTGGCTGAACTACAGAAATTGATTATCAGATTACAAAAACCCTAGTTCCACTGGCACATTTTTACGCCTTGATCACCCTGATAACACGATAGATGGCCGGTTTCACAAGAGAACTTAGCCCAACTTAATACTTAAATTTAGCACTTATGACTTACACTCAGGCTAAGTCTGTGGTCTTAGATTTGGCAAATTTCATAAAGCAGATAATTCAGAACACCAATAACAACTACTCCCTGTTTATTCTCAGACTCGGTAAATAAAATGTATCTGCCTTATATAATAAACTGTGTGTTAATTGTATTTCGACTGCTGATTTCAGAGTACAGTCTCATCAACGGCTATGATTTATCTGCATCTGGAGTCCCTAAGGTACTTGTGAGGTTCTAGGGTTGAACCACCATTTGAACCAGTTCTAAACCGGGTGTGAACCAGTTCTGAACCAGTTTTGAACCTGTATATGAAGGTTCAGCTGTTTGTTACCTTATAGTCTAGATGTTTTGGGGGGTTCCAGGTAAGTATCACCCTTAATAACTATTTTATTAATTATCAGGCATGATTTTGACTAAATTTTACTAGTATGTATTCAGTAAAGTTAGTAAAGGCATTGAACTATTAATGTAATTAATCACCAGGTCAGCAGTGATGAGTATGGGTAACTCATTTCCTTGCTTTTAGTTAAGCATTATTTAAAGGTATTCCACTAGGTACCAACATAGTCCTGATATATTATGATTTGATTAAGATGTTTAAGTAGGGAATATAAATAATATTTTATAGGATTATTGATTTCCATAGTAATACACAGGACAGTAATGTGTCAACAATTTATTCATCATACTAAATTTTATTCATGTTGTAATCAAACTTGTACAACGTAATACAGTATCATGTGTAATGGTATGTTTTTACTAATGTTTGTTTAATAAAAATAAATTTTAGTTTAAACTACTATTGTGGTTTCATTAAAATATGCAGATACTATTATTATTATGTATAGAGTCCCAGTCCTAAAACTGTGTGGTTGTATAGCTCCATTTTCCTTTCCTTGGTGAGGGTAAGAGAATTTTCCTGTGGGAGGTTGCAAGGGCTGGGCATGTCGGTTTCCTACTGCATATGGCCTCATATACTTCATTGCCTATGGTCAATGCTCTTGGTTTCCTGATATTTGTGGTGCCCTTGGGTGCCTCCTTACTTGTGATCTTTATTTCTGGGTTATTAAAGATGACAAGGGATTTATTTTTGGTAAAGTCCCTGGGGCTTCTTGGTTGCATTTCCAGTTTAAATTTGTGTATCCACTTATTATAGGATGACCTATTTGATATGTCCATCTTGGTTCTGTCCTCCCTGGAAGTGATGGGTTCGTGGTAGGTCCCCATCGTGTTTCCATACGCATCAGCCCAAATGTAGGCTTGCCTTTGTAGTATTAAATGTTCCTTATTACTACAGCTGAAGCACTCTCTAGAAGCCTCATCAGTTTGGGTCTCACACTCCTTCATCCTAATGAGTGGGACACTCAATCAATCAATCAATCAGTTGTCCAGGTGCTTAATCTCCGTATCAACGGATTCTAAGGCACACCATCCAATCCGTAAGGCATAAATCATGAGACATTAGACATGTTCCGAGTCGTTGCCAGGGAGGCGGTCCGGTGTTCGGTAGTAAGAAGCTATGGTGGGAATGATTTCTGAAATAGGTAGGTTTTGAGTCGACTTTTGAAACTGGAGAGATTTGGAGCACTGCGTATATCATATGGAAGATCATTCCATAACTTAGGGGCATCATATGAGAAACTATTGTTAAAATGGACCTTTGATTTATGGATGGAAGGACAGTAAGAGGGAACCAGAAGGAACAAATTTTTGGGATTGGAACGTCTTGTATTCACGGCAGATTTGTACAAGGGGAGATATGGTGCAAAATACTTAGGCTGGCCAGTGGTGAGGTACTTATAGACCAAAACTAGGGTTTTGAAGATAATACGTTGTCTAACGGGTAGCCAATGGAGTGTCCTAAGGGTGGATGTAATGTGAGTGTACTTTGAAGCACCAGTGACAAACCGTGCAAGCGCATTTTGAACATATTGGAGCCTTGTAGCATTTCGGGATGACAAACTGCGAAAAAGAGAGTTGCAATAATCCAAACGACTACTGACCAGAGCATTTGCAATCACCACTGATGTATCCACAGAAAGAAACCTCCTGATACGATGAAGGTCCCTGAGGCTGATAAAGCAGGATTTGATAACAGAATTTACGTGATTGGTGAAACAAAACTTTGCATCAAACAGAACGCCCAGATCTGCGGGAGAGAGACAATTTCCCAGGATATTGACAGGTAATGAGTCACTAAGCCATTTGTGTCTGTCTTTGGTACCGAAGACTATGAATTCTGTTTTATCGGGATTTAGCTTGAGTTTGTTTTCAGACATCCAGACCTGAATATCATTCAAACATGTTTTAAGACGGTCAAAAGACTTGAGACTATCATCAGGGGATAAGTGAATGAACAACTGAGTGTCGTCCGCATAGAAGTGGTAACGGACTCCGGTATATTTTCTGATGACTTGACTCAGAGGTGTTGTGTAGAGGGAAAACAGAAGGGGACCTAAGACAGAACCTTGGGGGACTCCAAACTTCAATTTGAACAAATTCGAAAGACTAGAACCAATCTTGACTGACTGAAAACGATCCTGGAGATAGGATCTAAACCATTTTAATGCCGATCCAGCAAAACCAAATCTAGACGACAGACAGGATAGGAGTGTGTCATGATCGATAGTATCGAATGCCGCAGACAGGTCGAGTAGCACTAGTGCTGTAGGCATGCCCTTGGACAGAGATAAGTGAATCTCATTTTTGATGCACAACAAGGCAGTTTCTGTCGAGTGGCCTACCTTGTAGGCTGACTGGAAAGTATTACCAAGATCATGAGAATCCATGTGAGATCTAATTTGGGCAGCCACAATTCGCTCAACCAATTTTGACAAGAAGCTAAGACCGGACACTGGTCGGTAGCTCTTCAAATCCTCTTTTGAAAGGGTGGACTTTTTGAGGAGGGGAGTGACAATAGCCTGTTTGAAAGGATTAGGGAAAATGCCGTTTTTGAGGGACAAGTTAACTAGTTTAGTCAATGAAGGGAGAAGAATGTCAATACATTGTTTCACAATGTGAGTGGGGCATGGATCAAGGGAGCAAGTTTTAGAAGGGGATTCCTTGATAAACTTAAGGACTTCAGTCTCAGTGACAGCTTGAAAGGAACAGAAAGTCGGCGGCTCCTTGTCTGGATGAAGAACCTGAGATCGGGTGTATTTAAACGTGTCTCGAATCTTTTTAATTTTATCAATGAAAAACGAACCAAATCTGTTTGCTAAAGACTTTTCATCATCAAAGGATGGGAGGACAGTAGAATTTGACCGACTCAGTGTTCTGTTTAGTGCATGCCATAACCTCTTGCTATCGCCGCAATTTTCACTGACTAGATCACGATAGAAACACCCCTTGTTTCTATTTAGGATGTGGTTACATCTATTTATCAGTCGTCAAAGACGGGAACGATTTTCAGGGGATTTGTCTCTTCTCCAGGCACGCTCAAACTGCCTTCTCATGCACTTGGCAGTTCTATACTCATCAGTTATCCAGCTTGGGGCTGGTTTGATGAGCTGTTTAGTCTTCACTGGTGCATGAATATCTAGAAGGCTAGACAAACCAGACATGTACTGTTCATGCAATAAATCTATGTCATCAGATGGCGAGCTAACAAACGGAATGGTCAGGAGGTCACTTCTGAATTTATCAATGTTCAATTTATGGTAATGACGGAAGGTAACAACTTTGGCCAGGACACATCCTACCTGTGTTGTCAGTGTGGGGGCTATTAGGTATTCTTTAACCTGCTCAGGAGCACTGTGGGTGGCCATGAGGGTCTGGTTAGTTTGTCCCATGTCCACTATGCATACCGGTGATGTGTTGCACTGGCTCGTTGTAGAGGATATCCGTATTGGTGGCAGCTGTTGATAGTTTGGGGGAGTCCCCCTCACTGTCACTGACCTGCAAATCTTTGCGGAGGATTTTGTGCCAATCAGTCTCTTCCTTTGTGACTGAGGTGCTGGGTCTGGCATCATGATCAGCTGTCACACTAGATCCAATGGGACTCCTATAAGTTGATATTTGTTCATTCAGAAATCTGATGGTGGCCTCTATACTGAAACTAGGGTTGGTGGATGCACTGGGTGGTTGATGGGGTGGCCTCTGCATTTTAATGAAGCATCCATTCAATGTCTCAGTCATTGTATTATCAGTAGTAATATTCTCTACTGACTGATCCAATATGACAGGCTGATGGCACTTAATTGTGTGCCTGAGGAAGTCTATATATCTAACATATTATTTTCTGCAGTGTCCACACACAAATCTTGGTGAAAATGTACACTGTTAATATGTTTTTTAAGATTTGATTTACTTTATATGTGTTTTCACACTCTTCACATTGATACCTTGATTGCTCCATAATTCACTATACTACTATGACTAGACTCTATGGTTATGATTTTTTGTCATAATCGGGATAATACCTAGAAATCGCACCAATTGGTTGTTGCCTATGGGTGCTAAGCAGTGAAGTCTGAATATCCAAGAGAGCTCAAGTCTCCTGCGCCTGGCTGTATTGAATGTTTCAAACTTTGGTGTGCACCACTCAAGCACTGAGAACTTTATGTCCCTGTGGTTATGTCCATCACTTTTAAAATGATGGGACACTGGGGTGATTTCTCCATCTTTTTGTGCTGCGGGTCTGTGCTCATACATTCTTTTTGTTAATGCTCCACTAGTTTCACCAACATAGTGTTTGTGTTATTTTCTGCAAGATATCAAATAAATGACATTATTCAATTTACATGTGATGTGTTTGTCAAAGGTCAAAGTTGGGGTTTTACGTCCCGTTCAACAGCCAAGGTCATATTGGGACAGGTCCTCAGAATTGCCACTTGTGGGACTCGAACCCACAGAGGTGACAGCCTATGATTAGATGCCAAACTTGCTAACCACTAGGCCACTGAGGACCATGATGTGTTTGGGTAAGTCCTTTAAGTTGTGGGACTTGTGTGTGAAGTCACATTCTACCGAGCTGATTTTATTAATCAGGGGCAGTAAGTACATTTGCCGAGTCTAGTGCAAATGGGTGGTATAAGATTTTGGTGTGGTGTGTCAGAGGGAGGGGGGGGGGGGGGGGGTATCTGATAGAGGCATTGGTCTGAGGTTTGGGAGCCTTCTAAAACCAATTATTGGTTTTTCTTAAAATAATTCTCTGCAATCGGGGCTATTATTGATAATATTCCAATTTCTGTGGATAATTTGTTTGATCTTAGGATTTGATGGTAACCATCATGGAAGTAATCATCATGGAAGTAACCATCATGGAAGTATCGATACTTCTTTTTGGTTGCACTTCTAGTAATTGGTCTTGAGAATATTGGGCAGCTCTTTTATAATGTTTTCAGAATTTTCCTGAAAGTCATTATCATATGTGCAGATTCTTCTAAGCCTCAAGAATTGCCCATATGGCCCTTTAGTTTTGCTTGGGGAGTAGTGAGAGGAAGTGCAGTGCAGGTACAAATGTGTGTCCGTGGGTTTCTCATACAGTGTGGTGTATAGTTACCTCTTGCCATTAATCTTGACAGTTGTGTCAAGAAAACCGATGTGTGTATGGCTCTGTTCAGATGTAAATTTGATGGTGGGGTGAAGACCATTTAGGAATGTAAATTCTTGTAATTTGTCTTCACCGTGTGTCCATATCATAAAAATGTCATCAATGAACCTAAGCCAAAGTAATGGTCTTAATGGCCAATTCTTTAATGTTTTTCATTCGAATCTATCAATGGACAGATTCGTATGGTTGGGTGCTGTGGCAGTTCCCATTGCTGTTCCTCCCATTTGTAGTTAATGGTTTCCATTAAAATTGAAGCTCATTGAATGAAGAACTAATTCCAGTAGTTTTAGTAAGTGTGGGCCAATCTTTTGTTTCTCAGGATCTTTTCTGAGGTGCTCTGCATCATTCTGATAATTCAGAACTTTGGCTTAGTCTTAGGTTTGGAGTTAAGTCTACTTGGGCGTCAACTTAACTTTTGCAAACAAAGACCAAAATATGGCCACCGCAAATGTTTCTCAACTTCAAATTTAAAATGTCTTCCGATGTTATGGTGTTGTAACAATGTTTTCTATTGTAAAACAACATATTTCCCAAAGATAAAACTGGTCAACAAAGGAAATGTGTCTTTAGTAGAGTATTTCTGAGTAAAAACATAGGACCATATGATGCAGAAAACCACTTTGGTTATTTGGTGACCTTGGATTTAACAAAGTCACCCTTTGTAAAATCCATTTAAGTCCAAGACTTGGCTGAGAAAAAACGCACCAGACTTATATACCGCAGTTAGATTAAGTTCTGGCTAAATATGAGACCCTTTGTGGAACCAGCCCAAGCGTTATCCTGTTGGATGTATGACTTACCTTTTCATTTGTGAATATCTAGAGTAAAATCTCGGAGATTATAAATGCTCAGCAACAATATTAAACAGGTTTAAAAACCTTTCCAAGTGATCATTTTTGTCCTTATTATTCATAACTGACCTCTTTGATTCTAAGGAACTTTTTGTTTATCTTTGTGGTGCTATAAGTTACAACCATTTACCAAATTAGTCTAAGTCATTTTGGCCCATTCAACAGACAATGCCATATTGGGACAGATCTTCAGCACTGCCACTTGTGGGAGTTGAACCCACATAGGGGCGACTGCCTGTGATTAGATGTCAAACTTGCTAACCACTAGGCTACTGAAGACTTCTCTGTATCTTCAAAACTGGGGTTCTATGTCCCGTTCAACAGCCAGGGTCATATTGGGACAGGTCCTCATCATTGTCACCTGTGGGAGTCGAATCCACAAAAAGATGACTGTGATTAGATGCCAAATTTGCTAACCACTAGACCACTGAGGACCTGTCTGTATTTCAAAGAAAATATGTTAAACTAATGACAAAGATCAGAAAAGTTATGTATTAGAAAACAGAATGCATGGGTTTAACCCAATTTATAATCTTATCAAAAATTTCTTGGTTAATCTCCTTCAAATGAATTGCATGTTTAATTATTTGAACAGAAACAAGTGATTAAAGGACAGGGAATATAAGATATTGATCACAGAATCCAATTTTTTTTCTAAATATCCCTTTAAAAGTGATCGCTCTTGGCTCAATGTGATAAAAATATTATTTCAGAATTATTTCGCATTAGGGGGAACTGGATTACAATTAAGGGGTGCAGTTGCTCCCCAAAAGGCCTTATTTCTCCACTGATATACAGAGTAGGAGAAAATAAGATCTAAACAGGGGTTCAGTTTTGAGTGGGCCTTTTTCCCGAGGGCCAAGTTTTTAGAGAGCCGATTTGGCTCAAGGGCTGATTTGGGAGTGTTATGATTTGTTCAGGTCCTCTTATGGTGCTTTGACTTATTTTTTGTCACGTTAAGACTAATCTTTAACACGCTTCTGAAGCTATGTTATCTTGTTGGATGAGACGATTTACTTAATAAGGCTGCCAATTCATATTCTCTGATTTGCTAGAGTGATCAAGGTATGGTGCTATGGTTTATCTGTATAAATTGTAATTTTCAGAAGGTCAGCAAACCTATGTTTCTGGCCTTACAACTTATCTTTTTTACTCCAGATCAACCACACGTTTCTTTTCAGCTTATCCCACTGCTTTCAATGGAGGAAGTTATAGCAGCCACCAGCAATAGAAATCAGTAAGGCTTTAGAATAACTCTTAGAAGAAAAACAGGGGTATCAGTGAAGAAACTGAAGTGAGTATGAAACTATGTTATTATATTGTTCTGAATCTGAGCAAACTATACTGGCTTCCTGCAAGAAAGTATATTTTTAAAAGACAAATCTTATCACCTCCAACATATTGATGCTTAAATTGTCAAACACAGAGTTGAACAAAATCGAGCTATTGAAGATCACAAAGTTGATAATTTACAACTTGTGACAGTAATCATTACTTGTATACAACATATAACAGTAAGCATCAAAATATATATTTGAAGCTGAAAGATTAATTAAATTCATCATACCTGAATACTGACTGTCAACTGTTGAACTTAGATCATTGACAGTGCCCTCAAGTTTATTGTGGTCATTGCTAAGTATGTCAACCTTTGCTGTCAGGGTGGAAATGGCAGCATGATATTCATCCTCGCACACATCTGTATGGAAAGAAACGACAAAAGTATAAAGGTCACAGGGTTTCCCATCATATAAAAAGTTGAACCAACGTATAATATTAAAGGGATCCAACTTCAAAAATAAAGGAAAACATGGCCGATATATGCTATCTGATGAATTGTAACAGTACAGAGTGGACAGAAAGTGTCTTTCCAAAGAGGGTAATGCATAGTTTACACTGTTCTATGTTGGTGTCACAAGCTATATATGAGCTGAAAATATTTAACTCTGGGCTTGATTGTTGCTCAATGCATTTCTTGCAATATATATCCACAATGTTTCGTAAGTATTATTTAATCAGGAATCATATATATTGGTACATGTTTGCACAGAGAGCACATTGTGGATATGTAAATTATTTGAAAAACTTGTCATGAGTTCGCAAATGCTAAACTAACATGTAAAACTTGGATGGGGGAAGGGCTCACTTTAAAAATGCTTCACCAAAATATGCATTTAAAATACTTTACCAAGATATATGTCTTTTCTGGAGTTATGTAAGGACATGATTGAGAGGAACAATCCAAAAATGAGTTGTTACAACCACACAGAACTGTGTGAACAGGCTTTTAATCACGGTTTGCCTAATTATCAAAAGATTATACACACTGTTGAATATATGCCTGTAGGCAACCTTCATCAGAAGGTTCTATTTTGGGGTATATTGTTTTTGACTTCATTGTTGCAATGACACTCATTTAACCAAAGTAACATTAAGTATAAATTCTTTTCTTCATAAGATATTTAAAATTCACACAAATAGTCTGTCTTTTCAGTCCTTTATTAATATGATCCTGCCACTGACCATGTAAAATTATCAAATTAATTATACACACAAAACTAATCAGATAAAATTCCTAGTAAACACACAAAATTGATTGGAGTAACACAAAATTTAAAAAATCGTAAAGACTTACATTCACAGTTCTTGTTTTTCCTTGACATCTGAAATAAGTATATACTTTAGTTCATCATAATACTGTAAAGAATGAACAAGGTATGAATAATAAAACTGTTGTGCAATTATTTAATTACAGACCAAAACATATTTTGGCCTTGTTTTCATATATATACGAAAGTTCAGACAGGCGAACTGGAAAATTTTACTTAGCCAATTAGCTATCCTAAATTATCAACCTGTTATCTCAATAAATCAACATAGGCGTCTTGATTGATCGAATTACTAACTCAATAAATCGACTTCGGCAGCTGAATCAACTAACTTATAAACTCAGAATATTTACTTACATCTAGGACCAAATGTAAGTAAGGCCACATTATACTTTGAAGGTAGCATCCATAGTCAAAAGTGATCCCACCAAACATTCTTTCAATGTAGTTTTTTTCATAAGTTGTCTTCTCATCCCAAACCTCCAGGAACAATGTCACAAAGTGATTTCATAAGTTTTATAGATATTCTATTGGGGTCATTGTGATTTCATCATTTGAAAAAAATTGTTGCAAGTTTTGTGGTTCCACATGTGTACATTCTGGGTTTAATATGGTTTTGTCACTTTGTGTTGTTTTACACCTCTGGTATGAAAACATGTTTGGCTGGGGGTTGCTTTGAATCAAGGGGTTTTAGGTGATTTCAATATTGGCAGTGTTCACATTGTTCAAGTCTTTCTGTGGAGGAAAACATTTAGTTGTGTAGAAGAAGTTGAGTTGTCAACATCTGTCCTTTGGGAAAGAATTTCTGGAGGGAAATTCTTTGTTGCTTTATATGCCAGCATTGCAGCTGGTGTCAGTGTTTGGTTGAAGAGTTCCATGCTGGTGATAGAATGAGTGGCTATTGTTTTTGACATTGGATGTTGATGCTATGTCATGGTGTCATACTTGCTGGAGTATGTTGGATGTTTGACATTACTACTGGAGTTTTCAGTCATGTTTTGATGGTGGATGTTTGACAGTACTGGGCCTGGCTGTTGAACGGGACGTAAAACCCCAACTTTGACTTTGACAGTACTGGGTGTTATACTTGCTGGAGTTGGCATCTTGACAGTATTGGGATGACTTTGCTGATATTAGACTAAACTTTATCGGTTTATATATATAATGGTTGAATAAACATTGACATTTTGTATTGAATATTGATGTTGTGCTTGTATAACATAAATGTATGTATATTTATGTATGTGAATGTGTGAACTCGGTTGTGATTGTGGTGTGTAATTATATTGTGGTTTTGTATGCTTGCATTGTATAGTTGTATGTGAATGCAGGAGTTTTATTTTGTATAATTATATGTTGGTTATAGACAGATAAATATAATTTTATACAAGATAAGACATTGGTTTCATTTACCAAGTGAATCTCATTCTGACCCTGTGAAAACTGGAGAGCTTGCCAGGATGAGATTTAAATGAAACTTGGTAAATGTCATTAGAAATGTACTAGAAATCATACAAAGAATTTCTTGTTGCGCACATTTAGATGTTACATTTTTCTGCACTCAGAATTCGGCCTTTTCGGTGAATACATTTATATTTTTCCGGATTTTTTTTGCTTGGATTTTCATTTGCTTAAATGATTTTCTTTGGTTTCAATCCCATAAAAACTTGGTATTTTGTATTGATATTTTGTTGCAGCTGTTATCATACAAAAACTGAAATTAAAAAAAAAAATTGCACATTGTCATGAATTGACAGATCACCTACAACAGCTATAAAGGGGTAATATATTTTTGGCAATATTGAATATTTGCATGGTTTATTGTGCAGGTTCTTCTCTTGAGAGTTGATTCAGAAGATCATTTTCATTGAGTTCGCAGACCTCTTGTTTTTTATGTACTTCTACTTAGTGTCACAAATCCTTGGTTTTTCTTTTCTGTGAATCAGTTAAGGTGGAATTTAAGTGTGTACAAATAGGGTTATTTTGTTTAGGTGAGTTCATATTTTATTAGTGCATTAAAATAAATGTAGGTACATTGTGGGTAGTTTGATACTACAATTATAGACATATAGAATACCTTGATCTGCAAAGGTGAATTATTTTAAGGACTTGAATTTTCTAGATCTTTACATTATTTCTTAGATAGGTACTTGACTTTTTTTATGTCTTCCCCTCCTTAGAGTACTTGTTGGTATCTTCTTAAAGGTTAGCAGGGTGTATATCTTGCCTTCTTTTTGTTTTACTGTTTTAGTTAATAGGTTGTGTAGGAAAGTAATGCAAGTTGTGAGAATTTTAGTATTTCATTGTTGGGATTGTTTTTGCACTTGAAACATGGATGTTGATGATTTTCAGAAACTTCTTGTGTTAGGTAAGGAAATTGGATATGAAGGTAGAGATCTCCAAGATTTCATGCGTGATGAAAGAGCAGCTTATAGGGAAAAACAAAAAGCTTTAGAAATGGAAAAAGAATCAATTTTAAGGCAAAAGGAGAAAGAGCTTGATTTGCAACAGCGCCAACAGGAGTTAGATCAACTAGATAGGGAACAGCAACGTCAACATGAGATAGAGTTAGCTAAACTGAGGTTAGAATCTGAATCTGTTAGTGTTTTAGATCATAGTAGTTCTGCTAGAACACCTGTCCAATTCAAACAAGCCAAGCTTCCATATTTTGATGAAAGCAAAGACAAGATTGATGCATACTTGAATCGATTTGAAAAGTACCATATTGCATTGAGGACAAATAGAGAAGATTGGGCTATCTATCTTGCAGCTCTGTTGAAAGGAAATGCTTTAGAAGTATATTCTAGACTGTCAAGTGAAGATTCTAATGATTATGATACTTTGAAGGCAGCATTGTTGCGACGTTACCTGTTGACTGAGGAGGGTTTAAAGAAACAGTTTTACAGAAGTTGTCCTGAGAGTGGGGAGTCTTGTTCCCAATTCATGGTGAGACTTACTAGTGAGCTTCATAGGTGGATAGATTCTACCAAGACTCCAAAAACTTATGACGGATTGGTAGCATTGTTAATTAGAGAACAGTTCCTGAGTGTATGTAAACTAAACATTGCCATGCATCTTAGAGAAGAGCCATCATGCAGTAACACAGAGTTAGCTCAGTTTGCTGAGAAATATATTGATGCACATGAGATGTTAGTTTGGAATGTAGATGTTGATAGAAAGAAGGAACATAAGGTGAAAGAGAAATTTAGTGGAAGTGAACAGGTCATTGTTAAGAGTAAGTCAAAAGAACACAGGAAAAATACAGATAACAAGAGTACATCCAAAAATTGTTTCTTGTGTGGAAAACAGGGACATTTTGCAAAAGATTGCTTCCTTAAGAAGAAAATGGTTGCTGTTATGTGTCCAGATCAGTCAGATAGTTCATCATCAGATGATGATAAACCTTCAGTTTCCAAACTTGAGTTACAACACAGAGGTATGTCTAGGGATGACTTGACTTGCATTCATGGTTTTGTAGCACATGATTTTACTTCTTGTTCCAAGATTTTTGCTTCTAAAAGTGATACTCCAAAAAGTCTTTGTGCATGTCAAATGCCAAATCTTACAGAGGTTACTTTAGATTGTGGTCATAAACTTCCTGTCTTGAGTTCTTGCATCAATAAATTGCCTCCCAATATGCCAGTTTCAAAAGGTTTTGTAGGTGACAAACCTGTGGATGTACTTAGTGATACTGGGTGTTCTGGTGTTGTAGTTCAGAAGGCACTTGTTAATCAAAAACAGTACACTGGAAAAGTTCAAAGGTGTGCTTTTATCGATGGATCTGTACATACTTTTCCCATAGCAGAAGTTTACTTAGACACACCTTATTACAAAGGTCATGTTTCTGCAGTAGTGATTGAGAACCCACTTTACCCATTGATAGTTGGAAACATTTCCGGAGTAGACAATAGTTCTTTGTCGGGGACTGAGTTTTCTGTTTTGTCTAGTAAGCAAGGTTCAGCTGATATTTCTGTTGCTAAAGCTGTTGTCATTCGTAGTCAAACTCAAAAGCAACCTGCAAAGACTAAGCCTTTACAAGTTATGCCAAGTGAAGTTGAAAATGTGAACAGGAGTGATTTGGTTCTGTTACAATCTGAAGATGAAACATTGAGAAAGTGTTTTTCTCAGGCCAATGATAAATTAAAACAGAAAAGTGGTCAAAGTAGCTTGTCTTGGTTTGAACTTGAAGATGGTCTTTTGATGAGGTATTTTCAGTCTCCTAAGGTTCAATTTGGAGAAAAGGTTGGTCAAGTTGTTTTACCAAAACAGTTTCATCTCCAAGTCATGAAAGTTGCTCATGGTAGTCTTTTTGGAGGACATCTGGGGTTGCGTAAGACACTTGATAGAGTTTTTTTAAAGTTTTATTGGCCTGGAATACATCTTGACATCACTAGATTTTGTCAGTCATGTGATATTTGCCAAAGGATTGTTCCTAAGGGTAAAACTTTAAATGTGAGACAAAGTAAAATGGGCAACATTGCTTCAGGAGCATGATGGTGTATTGTTTGTGGTCTGTTAGATTAGTAGGAGTGTTTGGGCATTGCTTGGGCTTTCCAAAAACTTCAAATGTATCTTTATATCAGAAAGGTTATTTTACAAATAGATCATCAAGCATTAGTTTATCTTACAAAGAACAAAGTTACAAACAGTAGGCTTATGAGATGGGCAATGCAATTGCAGCCTTATAGGTTTACAATTGTATCTATTAAAGGAAGTGAAAATGTGTTTGGTGATTATCTTAGTAGATTAGAAGGTTAAACTTGATTAGTTTCATTGGTATAAATTGTAAATAAAACTTATGGGTTGAAAGATGAAAACATGGTTTTCACTTCAAAAGGGGGGCTTATGTCACAAAGTGATTTCATAAGTTTTATAGATATTCTATTGGGGTCATTGTGATTTCATCATTTGAAAAAAATTGCTGCAAGTTTTGTGGTTCCACATGTGTACATTCTGGGTTTAATATGGTTTTGTCACTTTGTGTTGTTTCACACCTCTGTGTATGAAAACATGTTTGACTGGGGGTTGCTTTGAATCAAGGGGTTTTAGGTGATTTCAATATTGGTAGTGTTCACATTGTGCAAGTCTTTCTGTGGGGGAAAACATTTAGTTGTGTAGAAGAAGTTGAGTTGTCAACATCTGTCCTTTGGGAGAGAATTTCTGGAGAGAAATTCTTTGTTGCTTTATATGCCAGCATTGCAGCTGGTGTCAGTGTTTGGTTGAAGAGTTCCATGCTGGTGATGGAATGAGTGGCTATTGTTTTTGACATTGGATGTTGATGCTATGTCATGGTGTCATACTTGCTGGAGTATGTTGGATGTTTGACATTACTACTGGAGTTTTCAGTCATGTTTTGATGGTGGATGTTTGACAGTACTGGGTGTTATACTTGCTGGAGTTGGCATCTTGACAGTATTGGGATGACTTTGCTGATATTAGACTAAACTTTATTGGTTTACATATATAATGGTTGAATAAACATTGACATTTTGTATTGAATATTGATGTTGTGCTTGTATAACATAAATGTATGTATATTTATGTATGTGAATGTGTGAACTCGGTTGTGATTGTGGTGTGTAATTATATTGTGGTTTTGTATGCTTGCATTGTATAGTTGTATGTGAATGCAGGAGTTTTATTTTGTATAATTATATGTTGGTTATAGACAGATAAATATAATTTTATACAAGATAAGACATTGGTTTTATTTACCAAGTGAATTTCATTCTGACCCTGTGACAAACAATAATAAAGGAGAAACAGGGTATAAGTTCTCATCAACGCGGAGCTGGACAAATGAAACCTTTGCCAAATTGGCTCCCATAAAACCTTGGGCCCTGAAAACTTAGCCCCAAACAAACAATGGAATGTATTGTAATAAGAATATGTTTACAGTGCTTCATCTCAATCACATAACAGACTCAGGAGCTAACATTTATTTATGAATAGTACATTGGGTAAACCTGTATCAGGTTAGCATTCCGTAATTTTCACCTGGTTTCTATCATTAGCAGTGGGGGATGACTCCTTATGATCACATTATGTGACACAATTGGCAAAGTGTTATGTATTTCCTTTATACACTCATTTAGAAACTTGGTCATATTAGTTTATTTCCTCACTGATATTTATCAAAATAGTAGTTAACATATAACACGAATTTGTGGATGCTGTAATCAATACATTTTATCCTCTGTACTTCACTCACTTGTCTACCTCAGAATTATTAAAAGTGCCATTGCCTTCATGTAGATTGAGAGCTATAAAGGTTTTGTTAGATTGTATGTCAAGTTAAACTCATCGTTTCTGTGCACTAGCACATAATTTCTGTGATCTTTGTTTACCATATTCTCCTTCAATGATATTTGGTGGTTGGAGTAATTTTCTGGGGGCCAATTTGACTAGGTTGCGTTTTCCTGGGGGCCAACTTGACCATAGTATTTTATTAAGGGGCAGATTTGATGAAGGCATATTGCGTAAATGGCGTAAGTTGATAACTCAAAATTAGGGCTGCCACAGAGTAGTAGAGTACTCGTCAAAGAGTAGAGTACTGGATTATTTAGAGTACAAAATCAGGAAAAGAGTACTCGTCTGCATTAAAATTTTGAATTTTCCACTATATTTTTGTCAGAAATGATGTGCAATATATCAAATTATACAGTGAAATGGTACATTTTCTTGATTTCATTGTAAAAAAGAGTACTCGTTCAAGAGTAGAGTAATGGTTAAAGAGTACTCGAGTAGTAAAATTACTACTCGTGGCAGCCCTACTCAAAATACTACAAGACCCCAAGTCAAGAAATCAAGATAGCTAAGTCGATTTATTGACTTAGTAAGTCAATAATAAAAATAAAGTAATAAAGTAAATGTTCCCTTGACAGATTCAGTAACCAGGAAACCTCTGGAAAAATTATCAAAATCTGTGGGCTTGCCCATACAGATAACCTTTCATGCTTTTCGACAAGGTGTTAATGCTGAGTTTATAAAAGCAATATAGCACATGGAAATAGCATTGTTTTAGTAGGGGTAACTGAACTTTTACTACAGCCCCGTTTCTTCCTTCTACACCTACTTCAATGATAGTTGGTCACTGGACCCCATCTAAATCCAGTGTACTTCCAATTTGCTTTCTTCATGTTTTAAGACAATCGAATAATTAGACTGCTACAGACTTAAGTAACTTCATCCCACTAGATTGCTACACATTTTCTGCCAGCTACTTTTATCACGTCTTGGGTTCGTTTTACAAATTCATACTCAATTTGTGAATAAATTTGTGGCTATAGAATAGATTTTGTTTGCCACGTTTACATTTTTATTAAACTGGCAAAATCATCACAATTGATGTTAACTCTTTTTAAACTTTGATCTTTGAACATTTCATACATGGATTGCCTTGTAAATCTTTGTAACCACACTATTTGTGGCTGATTCGAGCAGCTAGTAATTACTAGTGTCTTTGCTTGTTTGGCCGGCTGGAGTTGCTTCTTTTGTAGGATGGCAGTTTTGTTTTGTATAAAAAACTGCGGCAACATAACAAACAAAGCACTTCTTGCTGTTGTGTGGTGAAGACGTTTGATTGGAGAGGACTGATTGCATGCTTGGCTTGTGTGTGTCTTTGTAGCAGAGTGCAGTTCGGTGGAATTACATTTAAACAGCGTGTTTTATAGCTTGTATCTTAGTGAACTTTTGAACTCTTTGTCATGTTTATGTTCACTTGGTTGGTTATTCTTGGTGAATTAACTTATTTAATTTATTAGTATGATTGATATCCTTTGATACCTGATATAGTAGTACTGCAATGGCAATTTCTAGTGCTAATATATTGAAATTAAAAGAAGTAATATTTAATTGTATTTGTTCAATGCTTTATCGGTCATTCCACTTCACAGTTGATTGTGTGTTGTAGGTGTTTCTTATGTGTGATTTTGAATCCACTGCTTGATGGTGTCAAAACTGTTTAAAACTGTCGCCTTTCTGTTCTTCTTCCCCAACCCCTTGGTTTCCCCTGCAGATCCGTCGTTAAGCACGGACATTGTCTTTCTCTGGTCACATAATAAATTAACAAAAATTTGCCTCTTCTCTTGGGTAACAAATGAATGTGGTCATTATATTACAGATTGGCAAAGTGCATGCAGTTTGTACGTTGGAAGATCAATGGCTTGAAGCAATTTTGAATTACAATTGAAAAGTAACTGTTGCCACAATTTATGAAATTTGTCTAAGAAATTTAAAAAAATTTAAGCACATTATAATTAAAATACATGTATAAACCTTAATGATTTTACAATTTTCTTCAGCCTCTGTGTGCCTACACAGCTGATAATACATGATACAAACTTCAAATATTAGCTGTGAATGCAATGTAAAAAATGACAAAATATCCTTATAAAATTCTCCAGTCTGTGATCTAAATAATCACCAAAATCTAGTCATTTGTTACTTATGCCATTATTGACACTTTCTCAATTTCCAAATTTAACCAAAATCTATTCATAACTGCCCCAGCTATTTGAAAACAAACGTACAAAGACACACTGTGAAAAACATGAAAGCAGAGGTAAATATAGAGCATAAGGTTTTAAACATGTAACTTACCTGTTGCATCAAATTATTTTCATTCCCTTTGAGAACATTTGCCTGACTGATCCCTAGCAAACACACCATCACTACAAATGTACGCTTCATCTTTTTTAATAGAGTTTTTGAGAAGATCGTACTGGTGTCCAGGATTGATAAAATGCACTACCTCAAATGTAATTACTGGTGTGAATTTGTCTGAGATCTTTAGTTATATATCATTTGAAGTCCTTATAGTGTTTTTACCAATACAGATAATGCCACAAGTGTTGTCAATAAAGTATGTGGGTTTGTAGGTGTTTTTAGCTTACCTATTCAGTTGCCATATGTTTCAAAAGTTCATCACTATAGTTCATCGCTTTGAGATTTGGGATTTTCATCTCAACAAGAGGGCCATTTAAATGTGTGTTAGTTTTCTTTCTAAACACTGATTTGCATGCTAGCTTTGTTTTATAAAACAAAAGTTTACCAAAATATGGAAAGTGCATTTTCATTATATCATCAATTCATTATGAATAATGTATTCTGTTTGGGTTTAACATCACTTGCAGCACACTGTATATATTATATCATGAAGGGAGGGGCCACGATGGCAGAATGGTTACACTCTTGCCTCCCACCCCTGAGATCGGAATTCAGTTCCCAGCCCGATCTCAAGTGCAAAAGCTGGTAGGTGCTTGCCTTTGGTCAGCAGTTTACAGTACAGAACCTTGACCAACTGTATGTACTAGTTTCCTCTGCCCTTCCAACTAGCAGTGGTGATATGACCTGTACAGTGTTGAAAGTGATGTAAGACCCCACATAAATATATCATGAAGGGTAGTTTTAAGGGCAGAGGAACCCAGTGCAAACCAGTTGGTCAAGATTCTGCACTGAAAACTGCCAAACATTGTTAAGCAACTATCAACCTTCTCACAAACGTTCAGGTCCGTGTTTGAACTGTCAATGTCAAGGGAGGGAGACGAGGGTGATGACCACTACCATACTGAGAGTTAAGTTACGCGTCGTTAGGGGAAAGTAATGTCAGATCAGAAGTCAGAAGTTCAAGCCAGATTCTATCTCAGCTCAGCGCAATTGTAAGTGGTTGACTGTCATTGAAATTTCTGCTTCTGCTACTCCTTCAAAAGTTAAAAAGTGGTAGTGCAGTGTAATATGCAGTGGAAAACACAGTGAAATATGCAAATTTATCTGATTTACATACAATTAGACCTGATAAACTGATTCAAGAGCAGGTTGAGGATCGGATCAGAGTAATTCTGATAAAAAAGGTACGGATCCAAGAGTTAACTCTCAGTGTGGTGGTTCTGTTGATATTTATGTCAAGGAGAAAGTTAAGTGGCCTCATGAATATGTAGTCGCTGGCAACACCAAAGATAGGGTGACTTAAACTAGCATAATATTCCTCAGTTTATGGCTGGCTTTTGTCGTATAATGAGAGAGGAAAAGTGTCAGACCAGAAAGGCCCATCGGTTGGATTACTTTACGTCACTGCTTGATGATTTGAACGACTGCTCGTGGCAAGCAGCCAAGGCCAGCCTTAGGGTTTTGTTATGTCGGATGGAGCAATGCGAGGTGACAAGTTGGTCACAGGTTGACAAAATCGATCAGATATGGAGAGCAAATGCACAGAAACATCTCCTTCCATCTCATGTAATGAATGGCAATCAAAAATTCAAGAAAAATGCCCATGTGTCAAAAACTCAAAAATCCATGCCATGTATGTATTTCAATGACAATGCTTGAAATCATTCGAAACACAACAAAACAAACTTTTTTTTACAGTCACATTTGCAGTTCTTGCTTTGCCTAGGATGGGAAAGTTAATGTCCACAGTGCTCTTGATTGTAAACATAAATCAACAAAAAACGAGTAACCCTGGGCATGGCCAATAGGGTTACTTTACAACCTGGTCGTGGCCGGGATTTTGTTGACAATAGTGTAAATACTAAATTTTAAAATAGATAATATCTCTGATGTACATACAGCTTATCAGGCCCCCTACTCAGTATGGAAACAGTGACTTATTGAAAGTAAGAGATACAAGCCTGTGGTTAGGACTTTTGTAGAGGTAGTTAAGTAAAATGTTTACACTCATAATGTCAGTGTCAAAAAATCTGAACCTCTGGAGGTGATGCAGGTTGTTAGCCGGCAGGGCAATCCTCCTGCACCAGTCAGAGGGGGGGGGGACATATCTGGCACTGCTGGTTCCCAAGTTCGAACCACCCATAAAAAAGATCTTGTCAGATTTATAACAGAGATAGCCACAAGTGATTGCAGCTCTGATATACCTTTGTATAATAGATTTGCTGTATTAGACGTGCTTGAGGAGCCTGGGTTTGATCTAGATCATGTTTTAGATAATGATGCTAACATAGGGATCACTTTGGGTGTACATCCCCCTGTTCTGGCAAAGCTTTATCTATTGAGAAAAGTTAATACTTGGGATGATTTTGACAAGAATATACTGAAAAAGAAGGTTGATGTTGATACCATTAGGCAGGCAAGATCTTGTAATGATTACATTGCATCTACAAAACAAATGGGAAAACCTTTCACTCTCTCCCCTCTTACAACTTATGTCGGTGTTCCCACAAAAAATGATTGCCTCATTGATTCCTTGCTTGCTCATCTGCTAGTTAGGTCCTCTGGCTGTCAAAATTTCTTGGGAGTGCGAATTCCTGTTCAGTTGAAATTAGATATATCATGTTGGAGGGATTACTTACATACTTATTGGGACCAGCAGTTGGTGGATCTGCTGGAGTTCGGATTCACGCTTGATTTTGACAGAAATTTGGATCTGACTTCCACTGAGGACAATCATTCATCTGCTATTAGTTTAGGGAACATGGTGATGCATATATTAATGAAGAATTGTTGCATGGTGCTATGTTTGGCCCCTTTGATCATAAGCTCATTGATCTGCATATCTCTTCTTTTATGACCAAGGAGAAGCAGGATTCTGAACTTAGGCGAACCATATTGACATCAGTTTGCCTCAAGGTCATTCTGTGAATAATGGTGTAGCTAAAGATATATATCTTGGATCTAAATTTATTTGAAATTACCCCTCTGTTGATATTGTTTAGAGGCTTATACAGTTGGGACCTGGATCCATGTTTTTTAATTTTTTAAAATTGACATTAGTCAAGCTTTTCGCCAACTAAAGGTTGACCATGGGGGCATAGATTTGCTGGGTCTGCATCATGATTCTTACTTCATTGACCAATCGGTCCCATTTGCTTACAGGCATGGCTCATTTTTCATTGAAAAAGTGACAGATAGCATCAGATTCATCATGAAAAATCATGGTTTTCTGGATCTGTACAATTACGATGATCTGATATATGTTGGCACTCCATCTAACATTTTTTTCTGCTTATGAGAAGCTTTCATCTCTCCTTGCACAACTAGGATTCAGATCAGTGCTAAGAAACTAGTTCCTCCATCTACTTCTGTCATTTGCTTAGGTGTCCTTATCGATACTCAAACTCAAACCATGTCTGTACCTCCTGAAAAATTAAAAAAAAATTTTGTATTTGTGTTGTCAATGGGAGAAAAAAGTGTAATGCACAAAGCAACAGCTAAACTCACTATTGGGTTTACTCCTATATATTTCGGAGTGTGTTAAGCCAGCTAGAGCTTCTCTAAATAGAATGCTTCAATTTTTAAGAGATATGGGTGATAAAAAGTCTGTGAAACTCACCAGATTTCTTTAAGGACCTTGCCTGGTTCACAATTTTTTTTAACCATTTTAATGGAGTGGTCTATTATGGGCCATACAGGCTGAACTCCATCTAGACGCATGCTTAACTGGCTTAGGTGGCATTTTTGCAAATCAATGTTACACGCTGCCCATTCCTAAGGGCTTCAATCAGTATACTATTGTCCATTTAGAAATGCTCAATAATGTTGTGGCTTTAAAAATTTGGGCAGATCAATAGAAGGACAAAAAATACGTATTAAGTGTGATAACATGGCGGTAGTTGAAGTTTTTCTGTCTGGTAGAACTAAGGATTTGATCTTGGCCAGAAATATTTGGATGCTGGCGGTTTAATTTAACATTTCTATTCATATAGAACACATACCTGGAAAACGGAATATTGTGGCTGATTTACTGTCTAGGTATAAATTTAATTAGTCTACATGGGACCTGTTGAAATCCTATGTTCCCCATCCTATTTGGATCCCTACCCATATTGATTTGATGTGCCTAAATCATAACATTTTGTTTTGAAGGCCTTCCACCAGGGGCAGCCCAGCTGACCACCCAGGCGTGTGATTGGTTGCTCTACTCCTTCAGACCCTCAACTCAGAGGACAGACTCTTGAATGTTTTCTGATTACTTGGCCTTTCAGGTGGTCGCTAGAATGCCACCTGGACAGGTAGATGTTCACATTCTGTTAGCTTTTCTAGAGTACTTATATCAGAATAATAAGTCAGTGCCAAACATTGCAAATTGCTTGGCTGCTATCAAAGCATTGTCCATCATAAATGATCTTCCAACTGAGAGTTTTAGGCATCAAAAATTGCAACTGTTCATTCGCTCTCTTAAGATCAACAGACCTCTCACTGTAAGATCACATTCTGTGTTTGATGAACATATGCTAACCCAAATTGTTCTGAAATCTCAAGAAATGGAGCATCCCCTGGTCTTTTTACCCCTATATCTTCTGGCCTTCTTTTCATTTTAAGGCTTTCCAATATGGTCCCTCACTAAGCGTCAAAATTTGATGTTTCTAGGCTCCTAGTGTCTGGAGACATTATTTTCTCCCATGATATGGCCATTATTTTGGTAAAATGGTCAAAAACTAATGAACTAATGATTAAAGTTGTCAAGGTATCCATACCTGTTTGCCAGGCTCTTTGTTATGCCCTGTAGTTGCTTTAAAAGTTCTTATTCAGGCCGTTCCTGGAAGCCAGGATGACCCACTATTTTCAATTCAAAAAGCAGGGAAAACTTGTCCCTTTGACGGACAGTATGGTTAGGAAGCAGAGACTGGTTAATATTTTTGTTTGGCAACATTTCCAGTTTACTTTTCATTCCTTCAGGAGATCTTGTGCCTCCTGTGCATTTCACCATGGGGTTCCTATTGAAAGGTACTTGGGCCTCAGTGCATTATGATTTCATGTACATTATTGGCAAGGTCTGACTTACAAGTCATGCATTTACAAAAACCAGTAGTTTTAATAGTCTGTGTAACTTATAATATGATAAATAAATAAAAATTTTATAAAACCAAATTCTGGGTGTTTTTAATCCACTGGTAAAAACTGTTATCGATTTGTATCCTGTATGGCTTTCAGTCCTTGTGACCTTTGGTCAGGTCATCTTGTCTGACCTTCCCCTTGTGGGGGTTCTGGATGCACCACTATGACCTATGCATGTGTTTTATAGTGCTTAATCTCTTGCGTTTATGTTGGGCACTCAGCTTGTGATATTGACCTCTATAAAATTTGTGAGGCCACCCTGTCTCACCTTCCCCTTGTCATGATTTTGGATGGACCATCAGTAATTGGATCTGTTTCACTGCCAATTCTTGGTTTTGTGGAGACTATTTTATATTCTTACCTCTGCGCCTCGGCTCCTGTTATTGACCTCCATGATCATTGTGAGGTCGCCTGCCTGACCTTCTCCTTGTGGGGGACTTGGATGGACCATTAGTAGTTGCACCTCTTTACTGCCACTTCTTGGATTGTGGACATTATTTTACACTTTGGGTCACCGGTTTGAATCCTTGGTATATCTTCATTATGACTTTTTGTCCTGCACTTATGGCCTTGGGTTCTGGCCTTGCTTATGTGCTTCACCAACTGGTGGGGTATTACTTAATTTAATTCATAATTATCTGGGTTGAGGGAATGATTAAGCACAAGCTCAAAGGAGGCTGTCACTTCTGTACATCAGTTTTTGTTGCCGGACTTTCATTGAATTTGCACTTCTAGTGAGGAATATGCCCTTCCAATGTGCACTACTCATGTTTCTGATTGCTTCCAAGCTCTGATGTCAGTCCCCACTGATGACTTTGCAGCTCATGCCTGTAGAGTGAAAAGATCTGCTTTATTGTAACTTCAGTGATAAGACAGTTAAAAATGAAAGCAGATAAACACGTCTATTTTTACATGTAACAATGTATATATAAGAAAGAAAGTATCACAAACATAAAATGACACATGGACAGTGAAGCAATAATATACCCCTAAGAAAGTCTAAGTACTAAAAAGTTTCAAAATGTGACTCCTACCAAATATCAAAACCTGTACCATCTGTTTTTTTTTCTATTTTTATGTTTCTGCAACCTCCTATGGCTTGACGTTTTATTGATGTTATACTGTGCAGTGACACACTGTTACACACGGCTAGGACCTTTAGATACAATATTTCTGATAAACTTACCAGGATGTATCATTCAGATTCAATGCCACCTAAAGAAACTACAATGCCTCTGCTGAGATTTGATGCCTTAAGAGATTTGATGGCCCCATTTTAACAATGTAGTGATATAATCTGTCATGTCAGAACTATATTGACTTCTGTCACCATAAGGACACCACTGTTTAAAATTAGAAAAGAAAACATCTGATAATATGTGAGTTTGCCCGGAGAGGTGCAAAAGCCCCTTTACTTGGTTCAAAACTGGTTTATCTTCATGTTTGAAAGAGAATAGCCAGATGTGTAAATTATCATATGATTAAACAATTCATAAGTGGTGTCTAGGCATCACGACTGTCAGTCACCCCACCCCAGGGAGGATGATCGGAGCAGTGTGCTGGCAGCATAAGTGTTGGTCACACCGGTATCATAATTTGCCCTGGTCTAATGACCCTTGTCCCCTTGGCAACTGGAAGGCAGCCAATGGCTTGTGACTTGCCTTTGTATCCCTTCCTAGAAATGTGACCAGTGTCACTTTCAAAAATTATTCTGAACTGAACAGATGTGTGAAATGATATGATGGAAATGAACTTGGACTTTACACAAATTTTTAACTTTATTTTGATTTTATGCTTTTAGTGGTTTTTAATTTGATGAACAGTCATTTAATTATATATTCTATGTTATATCCTCACATTGACAATCACTTGCTATTGCTGACTGTTATATGGAACTATCGTGAACCTTCTGCTGATGTTTGCTTAGTCTTCTTTGACAACCTCAGGCTTGTTTCAGCTCGTGTAACAGGGATGGTCTGACCTAGTTATTTCAATTATTTTGTCATCCGTTTATACTTGCTGATACAAGTGGAGATTGTTGGAGAAGAGGGTGGAGACCCAGCTGTGTTAGTTTATATTTCTAGTGAAAATGACAAAACCAAAAAATAAAAATAAGAACTATTGTTCAACGTGCCATTCAAAGCACTTTCCCTCAATGGGCAAGAAATGTCAAGTTATGATGGACAATGTTATCAATAATCCCAGTACCAGTGTGCATCCAGTGAATTCGTCATCTGACAGTGACAGTGATGTTCGGGACTCAAGGGTGGGGGCTGTGAATGTTGATATGGGTGTGAAGAAGAAGATCACACGGCAGAAGGACTGCTCTGTTAGGAGGGTTTCGACCCCAGGTCAATCCCGACCTAGTGATCAAGCTGATGGCTCAGAAACCCCTGAGGACGGGCACCCATCTGGTGGTTTGCAGGCCCTCATCCTGAAGGAGCTCCAGCGTGTGAATCACAGGTTTGATGACGTGGAGGCCAGGGTACAAGGTCACAGGCATCACAGAAGAAATGAAAAGGACTGTCAAAAGTTAAGTACATCTAAGTATATGTCGAAAAATGAAGGTTGTAGTAAAAAAGGTACAAAAAGTAAACACTTTTCTGAATCCTCATCAGATGAGGAGCTTCTCCCACCATTGTCTGTTTTGAGAACCTCACGTGAAATTCAGAAGCAAGTTGACGCTAGAATGTCTGAAATTGAGTCACATTCAAAGGTTGAAGGTAACGATAATACAAAGTTAAAGTCAAAAAGGGGGGAGGGGTAGATGTTTTGGTGTCCAAAAAGGTGGCCTGGCCACATGATAACGTGTTGGGGGGGGGGGGGGGGGGGGGGTTCGGGACAGAGGGTCACATATGATCAACTGTCTCTCACACAATTCATTCAAGGGTTCCCCAGAAATATTTTAGATGAGTCTGACAATAAAGTTAGGGAACAAATGAGTTGTGGTATATGAGTGATCTGATGGAAGATGCCACAGACTTCTCGTGGGCAAGTGCCAAGGCTGCCCATGCTGTGCTCCTCTGTGAGACGGAGAGGGGCACAGTGGGTTGGTCAGACACAAGTCGCATCGATCGCATCAGAAGGCCACATGCCCAAAAACATAACCATTTTTCAAAACAAAATTGGGCTAGAAAAGATCATGACAACACAAAGCCATGGTTTTATAAGCTTTACCAGACAGGTCAGTGTCAATTTCAAAAAGATCATGAATACGGTGGAAATATTCAAAAACACATCTGTTCTTTCTGTTTGAGTCAAGGTCGAATTCTAGGTCATCCAGAAAAATAATGTCAGAACTCAAAACGCCAAAGTTCAAAAATGTATCTGGGGCTGCTCAGAATCAGTAGAGGGGCTGAGCAGCAAAAACAGTGTCAGGCAAAGGATGGTTGTCAATGACAGTGATATACAAGGTTTTACATATTCTGATGCATTGCGTCACTCTGATTTGAATAGTAGTACAAAGTTATCCAGCAAAAATTTATCTAGTACTTATAACGATGTGGTTGGTCACATGCATGAAGTCAATCAGTCAGGTAGTTGCAGCAGCATTAGCACACGCTATTTTTATAGCAATGCTGTGGACAAAAAATGTATGCAGGGCCTCTTGGCACGTGGCAAGAAGGCCACCATGTTGGCAAAACAGTTTGTAAACCCCGTGAAAGTGAATACTAGAGTTTTTGTCTCCAGGTTTGAACTCAAGCCTGGTTATACTAATCAAAAACCTTATGTCAAAAACCCAAAGGTACAGTGTGTTCAATATCGTGGCAGTGAGGCAGGGGTTACAGGTAATGTCACCTTTCCAAGCAATAGTAACACTCCAAGCTCTGTTGTTGGTCAAGACAATAAAAACCCTGTTCTCATTGTTGAGGTAAGGGTTAAAAGTCGCACCTCTTGCATTAACAATGGAGGTGTAATGAATCAGTCTGGTGTTAACAATGCTAACAATGGTCATTTAACTGACGCCCCTCACAACTCAAAAAATCAATTAGTGTCACTTGGCCACAATAGTTGTCCTGAAAAGGTGTCGAGTGGTGACAGTTATGACAATGGTATTGAATGTCAGAAAAATGCAATGCAAACTAATGTGTTTAATGCACGTAGAGGTATTGATATACCTGATAAGGTGGTTGACAATATGTTGTTGTATGATGTTAATACTGATTCTGGTGACGATAACTTTGAGTTATCCAATGCTATGTTGCTAAAAGATGGCTGGAAAAACATGTGTCTTACCTAGAAAAAAATTGCAGATTTTAGTCATTGGAAGAGTCAGACAGATTATACATTTGGCTTCATACCACTTAGCAACATGATCGTACCTAGTAACCCAGGTCATATTGGTGTCAAGGTCGATGACCCTATCGCACAACATTTACAAATCAAGCCCACAGGCATTCCCAATTTCTTGGGTGAAAGAATTCCTATAAAGTCGCAACTGAATTTTCTGGAATGGAAAAAATTGTTTGCTGATTATTGGGACCAGCAGTTATTACACTTAGTGGAATTTGGTTTCCCTCTAGATTTTAACAGGAATTCTGTACTGCGTCACGATTTCAAAAATCACTCCTCTGTTGTTGACTTTCTGTCTGATGTTCAGGCTTATTTGGATGAGGAAATAAATCATGGAGCAATTATGGGCCAATACAATGTAAACCCCATTCCAAATTCTCATGTTTCACCCTTTATGACTAGGGAAAAGCCAAATGCACCTAACCATCGTGTCATTATTGATCTGTCTTGGCCAAAACATGCCTCAGTCAACGCAGGTGTTGATAAAAATTCTTATGCCATGGATACCGCGTCATCAACTATATAGATGATTTTGTTGGTTACGGCACGCCCGACGTTGCGCGACGCTCATACGACGCCTTACGTAATGTCATTGAACATTTGGGTTGGACTATAAGTGAGAAAAAGTTGGTGTCCCCCACTACCTCAGCAGTATGTCTTGGTGTCCTTATTGATACCGTCAAAGGCACCATTGCGATTCCTGAAGAAAAAATGCGTCAAATAAAGCAATGCGTCATTGAATGGCAGAGCAAGACAAGTTGTTCCAAGCGTCAACTTCAGTCACTTTTGGGTCAGCTTTTGTACATCCATAAGTGTGTCCGCCCCTCTAGGATCTTCTTAAATAGAATGTGCGAGCTCTTGCGTCAGAATTACAATGCTAGTACCATAAAGCTTACTCAGGCCTTCCAACGTGACCTGAGGTGGTTCCGGGGATTCTTAGATGAATACAATGGCGTTTCAATGTACAATCATAGGAAAATCGATCATGTCATTGAACTTGACGCTTGTCTTGACTGTCTAGGAGGCGTGTGGAAAAACTATGTTTATCATCTCCCAATTCCTTGACATTACTTAGGCCTCACCATAGTTCACTTGGAGATGGTGAATATCTTGGTAGCATTGAAAGTTTTTGGGCCTCTATGGGCCCCTAAAGAAGTGTTGGTGAAATGTGACAACCAGGCAGTGGTTGCAGTACTCACACATAGTAAAACAAAATACCCCTTTCTGGCTACATGTGCCAGGAATGTTTGGCTTCTGGCTGCCTTGTATGACCTCGAGATCACGTACATTCATATCAGAGGCAAGAATAATGTAGTTGCTGATTTATTGTCCAGATGGGTTCCCAGTAAAGAAAATATACTTAAACTTCAGTCACACATCCCGACCCTCTATGGATTAATGTATCAAATGAAGTTCTGGACCTAGACAATGATATTTAATTATACATTCTCAGATGCTGCACTTTGTGTTTCAGAAACAATTCTGAAGAACTTGGCAGTGGGAGTGAAGAAGCGTCTGTTATCTGCCTTAAGGCCAAGGACTGACAGATGTTACACAATGCTGTTTAGGTGTTTTGTGGCCTTTTGTGTTTGTGCTAGGTTGAACGTATTTGAATTAAACCAAATGCATGTATTGTCGTATATAGAATATTTGGTTATGCATAGAGTGTCTGCACATATGTTAGCCAATCACATTTCTGCTTGCAAGGCCAAATTCACAATGTATGGTTTACAGTTTCACCTCTGGGATCATCCAAATGTTCGTTATCTTCTCAAGTCTGTAAAAATTAACAGATCTATTGCAGTCACCAAAAAACATATCATTGATTTACCAATGTTAAGCAGCATTGTAGCCCAGTGTGATAGTATACACTTAGGTCAAGTTTTCAAGGCTGTTTTCTTACTGGCCTTCTTTGGATTTCTAAGGCTATCAAACATTGCCCCACATTCTCTCACTTCATTTGATTCCTCCCACCTTCTTCGTGCTGGTGACCTTATTTTTACAAAACAATTCTTAAAAGTCATACTCAAATGGCCTAAGACCATTCAGGATAGAGACAAAGTCCATGTACTCACTCTTCCCAGAGTTAAGGGTTTGAACCTCGGTCCTTTTAAAGCTTGCAAAGACGCTTTAGCTTCATATTTTAACCTGACAGCAATGATCCCTTGTTCCAGTACAAGGTGGGTTCGGTATGAGTGGTACTTACTGATACTCCCATCAGGAAATATCTTTCAAAAATTAACATGAGGTTAGGCCTACCAAAAATCATTTTACCTTTCATGCCTTTAGGCGGTCTGGGGCCACCTTGGCTTACAAATCTCAGGTGTTGGTCCAACATATTAAACATCACGGTTCATGGGCTAGTGATTGTGTATGGACTTACATTCATAAAGATCATACCGCTGGTGAACATATTGCCAATGTTTTTGCTGAGATGTTATAGATAATGCTCCTACTCTTGGGCTTTGAGGGCTTTCTTTTATATGTAATTGTACAGTCGTGGTTTTCAAACAAAGGAGTTTTGTAATCTTAGGGTCCTTTCACCCTTCTCTTGGGATAACCTCAAATTGGGTTAGGGTTGCCTTAAACTGGTTTTGTCAGAAATTCTTAATCTTCCTTTTGAGGTCGTCTTAAATTGGGCTGGCAACCTTCCTTCTCCCCTGCTATCAACTTAGGGTGAGGTGGCCCTAATCTTATCTCTACTTATCTCAACTTTTGAGTGGACCATGGTAAACTCGTTTTATGTAAAGCAATGCAGTATTACCATATGTAAAGTTTTATAAATATGTAATAGCCATATGTATTAACCATATCATTATAAATTGCATGTAACATGTACATATTTCAATTGCATCTTAATGATATGAAGCCTAGTATTAACTTTTGGTGGCCTTTTGGCCGCTTAGTGCATGGACTGGACACTATACTTGTATTATTGGCTTCAGTATTCATGTAGTAGTCATATTTATAGTATTTTATTCTTGTATATTATACACATTATATTGCATGTTAATTATATTATAATAATAAACTTGTGCTCCGCACTTGTTTGTTTTCTCTCTGGGGTGGGAGGGAACTGTGTGAGTAAATCTTTAAAAAGTGTCTTTAAATGTCTTTTTTGTTGTTTCTGAGTAGATGTATGTAAGGCATGTTCATAAAATTACCTGATTACTAGCTTGGTTAATTTGCACTGCTTTATTGCCTTTTTAACTTTGGGTTTAACACGTTTTCAGCATATTTTACGAAAAATACGGTAATTGTTTGTTGTAATGGTGAAGGAAGACAGTGCACATTTGATGTAGGATTCTTCACTTCACTAGTGACTTTAGTAACATATGTTTGTATTCAGAGTGGATCATAAAGTAACTAAATGTTATACCTCTGTTTTTACACACAAATTTGAATTCCAACTTCCCCAAATAACATAGTTCTGAGTGTTCTCTTATTGGTCTTTCAAATCTACCTATGTGGTGTGGCCTCACCAGTTCCCTTCTGATCACCAAAGTTAAGCAGCACCATGATTGGTATTTGGGTGGGTGATCATCTGAATTCTGGGCCAGACATGGGCAGACACATAGCGATTCAGAATATCACTAAAATTGTGGTCCCATAACTGAAACAAGGTAGTAAGCACAAATTTTTATTCAATCAATCGAACAGTCTACCAATAAATCGATCAGTCAACCAATATTGGTCCCTCAACTAGTTATTTCAGTCTATGAGCGCAATAATAGCGATTATTAATGCTCATTCCAGTTGTGAAACATGTTTTAAAATCTTTGTTGGGAAGTATTTTCTCCTATGTAGTCAGAAACATCATTTTGGGCTTGCGTTTTCCACTCTTCACTCTAAAGAGAGCCTAGTCGTAAAATTATGAGTCATAGCAGTTCCCTGATTACTGTCCAAGACGGATTAAGACCACTACTGAACCCTATGAATCGTGGCAGCTTTTAATAGGCCATAAGGCAGATCAATAGGACTGCAAAACAATTTAAGTTCTAATTATTTGAGCACACAACATATGTCTGTCTGTGAAAAAGAAAGTCTATACTGTGTGTAATCTACATGCCTCCTACTGGCTTCCCCCTTTCAATGTTTTTCAAAGAATTTGATGATCTGATTGACTTTCATAATTTCACCTCACAGGCTGCTCATTGTAGGCGATTTTTATATCCAGATGAACGACATTTCTTGTGCATTTCTTGTTTTCTATGCAAAACATTTTAAATGCCTATCAGTTATAACATCCTGTGTGATGTTCCCTCCTTATATCTCTGAAAGAGTCCTGTCGTGCTTATTAGGAACTGTAAAATAGGACTGGAAATCAATTAAAGCCCTCATCATCTGAGCTCACAACACGTGTCTCTGAAAAAGAAAGTCCCTACATATATCTCTGGAAACAGCCTTGTCCTGCTTATTGGGAACTGTGGGGTGTTCATTGATCCCATGTCAACACAGACACATACTTCCAATCAAAAGTTAATAAGTTAAATTCAAATGAATGTAAACATTTTCAATATCCTTTGATATAGGGAGGTGGGGTAATATTGTCTGTTGAAGAGTCCAAATCCAGAATACCAAACAGTGTTGTTCTAGCATGTCCCCAACCACTAATACTAGGTTAAGTTTATCACAACAGAATGTTATTTTTCAAATGACTTAACACTACAAACATATGAAATAAAAATGTGCAGTTTATTCAGATTTATGGCTTATTTGAAATATTTGTGGTGCAAATTTGTAGTTAAACATGAAATAGCGATAGTGATATACTTTCCATATATCTTTCCACATCGATATTGGGAACCCTGTGTCAAAGCTATAAATATTGCTGATATTTATATAAACAATGTTAAAAAAAACGGAGTTCATCCTATGGGGGCAAACAGAAATTGGGTCTGTTCCCATTGCTCTATGGGCATATAAAATCATGTAAAACTTTTGCTACAGTAAAGTACAAATACGAATATAAAATACGAAATAATAGATCTGAACAGACCATGAGTTCCAACTTGATTTACCGACTCATGGACATATGGCAAATTGCATCCACTTATCACAACACACTTATCAAATCTGCTCCCTCCCTACTTCTAAAAGTAAAACAGACACTATGATATTATGTGAGTTACCTTTTTATATATCTACAGCCTCAATATCAAGTACATGTATTAATTTCAGATAAAAGAGGATGTACATTTGAGATCACAAGATGATGTACATGATAAAACCATTTGAATTTGAATCCAGGAAAAGGAGTAAAAGATGTAACCTGAGCCTCTCCTGACCGCTGACTTGATGAGTATATCCCAAAAAGGAGGATGTTGCCGTGTGAAAATTACATCATGTTAACAGTTTTCAATTTAAATGGTGGTCAATCTGCGGCCGTATTTACAAAAAATCTCATCTAAATTTTTTAGCTTTGTTGGCTATATTTTATACTCAAGTCTAAAACTTGGATAATAACTTCCTTGCACACGACTCCAGATCTCTTCAAAGACTGACAGGTCATTTTGTTACTTTAAAATGGTTTATTTTAATATTAATATAAACTAAACCACATCTTCCCATTTTTGCTTACTGATATTCCAATTTGATTTAATTAAAATATTTAAACTGGCATCTGAAAGTCTTTAAAAATCCCATACTCTAGGATTGATAATAGTTAAATATATAATATTTAAAAGTACAGAGTTTTTGGTTGATTTCATACACATAACTGCCACAGTCAAAGCATCTGGGACTAATAATTAGATAGATATAGGGCATTTAAATATAAGAAACCTCAAATGACATCTTAAACTCTCAAAGTTCATAAAAAGATTTTGAATTGTTGTAATTGTCTAAGAAATTGTGTAAATTCCTATTTATGTTACACTAATTTAAATGAAAAATGTGAATGTAAAAGCTGGCAAAAGTTGCTGTACTGGATGATAGACAAAACACGATAGAGTTATGGAGACACGCATATGCACATATGGGATAGAAAGATAATGCAAAGAAAAACACAGAATTTACATGCAAGAAAAAACACAGAATTAACATGTAGTAATGCATACATTTTGCTATACACACAGAACTTCATATAATAATATAGCCCAACATTTCTGTTGAAGTTCTCACCCTGCATATGTCTGTGTGTTTGAAATGTCCTTAATAAACTGGAATCAAATTAAAGTGAAAGTAGCCTTGCTTGAGGTTATAGTAAGTATCATAGCTTTTCAAATGTGTACATAAATATTTTCCATTTATAAAGCACTTGTACAGCTTAAAAGATACAAGTCCACAAAACATCCGTCTTGTCATTGTGCTGATGTAAAAGCCAGCATATGTTAAAATATATTATATAAACTGAAAATTTTCCTTCAATATAGAGAAACTGGCCAATTTCATGCAATATCATAGACTTAGCCCAGTGTCAGGCTGAGCCAATGGCTTACATTTCAATCTCTAATGGTTTTTAAAGAAGGGGTCTCACCCAAGACCAAGCTTACAAAACAACTGCAGTGGTTTCTGTGTCAAAAGTAAAATTATTTCAAATTTTTTTTTTAATTTTAAAATAATGTGTAGTGCCATTACATGGACTAAATTCACTGTATATGACCTTTTCGGGGTCCAAATTTCAAATCTTATATTTTGGCCTTGGCTCTCCCATAACTTTGAACCATAACTACTTTCACATCATTTGCATACTAATTTCATGGGGTGTCATTTCACAACTTGAATTCACTTGTTTCAGAAAATAATGTGTCGTTCTTGCCCCATTATATGGCTTAAATTCACAAATTTTAAATTACATACTTTTTTGACTATCTATTTTCATGTCATTTGACCTTGACCCATTTCAAGGTCATACCAGGGTTTTCAAGCTATTAGCTTATAATGGTGTAAAAACACACTATCTGGTGCTTGAATCACTTTAAATTAGTAATGGGGTTACTCCTATCTTGAAAACACATTTAAATCTTAAATTTTACCTTGACCTTTTATTGCATAGGTCATTTCATAAGTTGCTTTACCATATTTCGGCTCAATGTAGCCTTACTTCTTAATATCATTCAAGCACGTTATAGCATATTAGTAGGCTGTAATTGAAAATGATACTAATGATTATGTACATAGTTATGTGGTATTATATTTAACAATCATAATAATTATGTATATCGTGCCAATACAAACAATAGTAATTTAATATATATTATCAACTCCAGCATGCCTTTTAATTCTTGTGTTCTTGACCATTGGGGTGCAGTCCAAAAATCTGAGACAAAAAGGCATTACTCTGATCCCGAGACCAGGCTGAGACCTTCTGTGAAATTGGCCCCTCGACCTTAAGAGGAAATCGCCTGCATGTTCATATTTCATAAAGATTAGCCACAAATGAGTGCACAAACAGGCCACATGGGTTGAAAACTTGTAGGGCTGTTCCAGTATGGCAATTGTGTCCCTGATTGGAATACAATCCTTCATTTTTGCCGTTCAGGGATTTTATTTTTTCATTCAGAACAATCTTAAAGCCATCAAAACTACAACTGAGACAATTGTTTTCAGAAGTTCCAGTAATTTCTGAGTGGTTTCCAATTTTATGCATTCGGGAATCCATGCGTTGGGAACAGTTTATGATAAAATTACAATGTTTGGATTTATTGTTAACTGCTCTCAATCCTTATCAGATCCTACAATTGAGAATCTATCACAAACCCATCTTAAACTTATCTTGCCATTTTAAAGTAATATTTTTACCTTAAAGTGATCTTAAACCTAACTTAACATTTACAAAGCAATCTTTTCCATCTTACGTTTACCCTTAAGGTTTGTAAAACACTGTGGATCTATTCAGAATCATTTTTGTTACACAACATGGGGTATGTCCATTAATCTATCCTCCTAAACGAGGATTCAAATCTGGGGCTGGTTTCACAAAGCCTCCTTAAAATAAAGGTCACCTTAAATTTAATTAAGGATTTCCTTAAATCTTTTTCCCTCCTTTAAAGGGTTCAATTTCACAAAGCCTCTTTTCTTAAAGGAGACATGGGAAGGGGCCACGGTGGCAGAGTGGTAACACTCTCGCCTCCCACCTCTGAGGCCGGAGTTCAGGTTCCCGGCACGGCCTCAAGTGGGAAAGCTGGTAGTTGCTTGCCGTTAGTTGGCAGTTTACAGTACAGAACCCTGACGAACTGTATGTACTGGTTTCCTCTGCCCTTCCAACTACCTGTCATGATATGACCTGTACAGTGTTGAAAGCGACGTGAAACCCCAAATAAATAACTTAAAGGAGACTTGGAAAACTCCCTTAAATTTCAAGGAAGCTAAGGATCTGCCTCAAATTTATGAAGTGCTTTCAAAGAATGTTTAATAATTTTAAAGGAGATTGGCTACCTCCTTAAGTTTCAGAGAAGATCTTTGGTAAGGAGAGTTAATGGAGGCTTTGTTAAAACGTTGAAATTTAAGGTGGCCTTACCAAAGGAAAAAATGACCTTCCTTTACTAAAGGAAGTCCTTTCCAAAGTAAGCTTCGTGAAACTGGCCCCAGGACCCAGATCGAGTCTGAACATTTTCCCTTGTTTTTCACGAATATTATGTACTTATTGTATCCCAAAAGGTGACAGCATAGAAGACTCTATACAAAAGAAAAGGAAAGTGTGCAGTGGGGTTATTAACCCAAACCAATTAAATGGGGGGAGGGGGTGAGAAGACAAGTTGATGGTCATGGTGAGAGCTTCTTTTTTAATTTAAAAACTCGATTAAGAATGCATCCACGGCAAGAATGTTTTTGGGCAGAACTACCTGCGGGGCAGGGTTAGTGGGTTCACAGACACAGGCGTAACAATTTATTAATGATTATCACAAACATACCATGTGTGTAAAAGTTTTTGTTTTTCATGAAATCATATAGTCTATCTACCCCAATTCTTACATATGCTATTAAAACGAATAACAGTCTCACTTGACAATGTGGGAACGGAAGGTGTTGCTAATTGCTGAAAACGTTTTATAATTAATATTTACCTTGTGCACATATGTTGTTGTTGTTGTTAATATTCTTTAGATGTCGATGTGTTTAACCTACTTTATTCAACTAATTCACTAAACCTTGTTTTGGCGAGACTGTTTACGTGAACCCCTTAAGAAATTAACATTGGGTTTTAAATGGAAAGCATTCTTGCTGAGAGGTACATTCATATTTGAAATCACTATAACAAATGAAAACACAAATAGTTGACACTGTTATTTAACAACTTTTATTATTGACGTGACTCCTCACATTAAATATGTTAATTTATTGACCATCATAACATATATAAGACCGAAAATACCGGCAGTCGATTTCACCAAAGTTCTTATACTTTGCAAAGACTTAGGCTAAGCCATGGTCTCAAATCTGAGCTTTTTCACTCAGCTAAGTGTTGGTCTCAAATGGTTTTCAGTGAGAAGCGGTCTCAACTAATCACAGTGGTTTCCTGTGTCATGCGACTACATTTCTAGTCAAAGTATTCTTAAGGGCATAAATCAGTTTTTAACAAATTTTATCCCTGGTATAGTGTTATTTTCTAATGCAAAAATTCATTTGAAACAATTTCTTCTTACAACCTATATACATCAGTGTGCTTCAATATTACTGGTTTATATGCATATATGTCTGGTCTAATAGCTCTTGGACATTAACCAATTGAGTCATTTTATTTAATTCTACTTTGTTTTGTTTCCCTGTGATAATTATTTTGTGATTCTAATTTTGTTTTTGTACATTCCAATATTTTGTATAATAATAAAAACAATTGCAACTAAAGAAACAAACACTAAACATTCTCCCACTGACTCACAGTTTGAATTTTGTATCTACTGCAGCAACCATTTTGAAAGGACATGCCATCTATATTTTTCACATGTTATCACTGGCTGGATTTGAACACATAACCAGAAAAGCATGTGTTAATCAACTTATCATTTATCAAACATGCAAAACTCCTTAGTGACTATGACCCTTGTTTACAGAGAAGCCCATTTATGTTGTGTACTATAATAGATGTTTAAAAGATTCTGTATATTTGAAATAAGAACCAGTACAATAAACACCGATATTAATGACTTGTTTGTAAACGAGGACCAGATGGTAACTTAGAAAGTAAGTTCAAAACAACTTTAAACCCAGATATTTTATTGATGCTCATATAATATTGTCATCTTCACTTATATCAAATAAATGTGATGAGATTCCAGCAACAGTATGTGTACTATGAAACTGTATAACAAAACAACAATAAGGCTAAACAACAAAGTAAAGTGTGTGGGCTGGAAAGAAGTGTAATGGGACAGTTACACTTGCAATACTTTTCACAGTCTTGTATCAGTGCTACCCCAGACACACAGGACTTATTTAGTTCTGATGCATGACCACTACTGGAGATGGGCAAGAATTGGGGACAATGTGTGAGTTTGCTCCCAGATCACCTCATATATATAAATCTGTATGTCCATCAATGTGTCCCTGTACTACCTATGTATCAGGCAAGAAACTTACAAACTGCTCCCATTTTATTCATGTATGCACAGGGATTCCTCCTGAATTGGGCCATGCACGGGGGCTTTCAGGGCCACCCAGAAACATCCAAGGAGTGTCTGACTCCTAGTTGAGTTTAAAGGTCAAGCAATTTATGTTAAAGGGCCCTGGATCTATGCTTTTCATTGATTTCTGTAAAAGTCAACGTGGATGTCTTTGAAAGCCTAAATACTGGAATGGTTACTGTTTTCAATTCATTTCTGCAATAGCATAGGTGTCTAAAAGCTGCTAGGAATGGTAATTATCCCTATCCAGAGAAATTTATTATCTTATTAATTCATTAGCAGATTCATTCGTGGACTGACTGATGCCAAAACTAAAGGAGTGGAATAGAAAAGCATACAGTAACTTCCTGAGAATTGCACCAAACTATTCCAAGTGATACTGCAAAGAAATGGATTCAGAATTAAATGGCAGTCTCTCAGCAGGGGTCTGAAGTTTGCTGTGACCCTCAGGCATTTGGCCTCCAGAGAAACATGAATCGTATTCCAATACAATTTTCTAGCTGGCTAGGAGTACCATCACAAAGATAATCCCAGAGGTCTGCCAAGCCATCACAGATCAGCACCAGGATGAGGTTACAGTGGCTCTTAGTATACCAAAGAGAGGGTACATACACATCTCACAGTTGTGTTTATGTGGAATAGTTATTAAATAAGGACATGCATTCAATTGAGCTTACCACTTTTGTTTTATCACACTATTTTCATTCATTTTCAAGTCTGTAAAGGGGACTTTTAAATCTAAAACATTAAAATTCAATGCCAGTTTGGCACGCTCATTGACCTTTCAATTGCCCTGTATGCCAATGTTACTTGGAACCCAAGCTAATGCAACTTTATTATTCAGTGACAAACATTAAAAGGCTTTAAAATATCTTGCATGTGATGGGGTGTTCCACTAGAACCGACCCTCCCTGATTCTAGGGTCTTTGTTTAAAGTGTCAGTTTGGGTCTGGAGGTCTTGGAGGGTCTGTGAAATATCAAACACCTCTTATGTATTACCAACCCATAATGTTTCGTCATCTCGACTGTGGCTCTGCCATAATGAAACCATCCTGTCCTAATCACTTTACAACTCAAACTACTCACTTCCAGACCAGTCCTATTCACTTGACACCTTATTGTTAATCTACCCATCCTTTACTTTTTCCCGGTCTCACTCCAGGATAGGTCTGGACTCTATGGAAAATACTTGACAGGAAACTGGCCTGTAATTATCGAGCAAAGCCAGACTTAGAATCTGCCCCTATAAAATGGCGAGTTGGAACACAGAATGCATAAATTGAAATTTGTACAGTAACTGATCCAGTACAGTACAGTATTTAGATAGGCTTTTGTTTTTTGTAAATAAAGTTAGGAATTACTGCACAGATTGCTGGCTAGCTGATAGGCTTTATTTGTTTTTCAAAATGATAGTCGAGAAAGACTACTTGGAAGATAGAAGGCACACCTCCAGAGTTTGTGTTGAAGGTTACAGCTGCTAACATCCAGTAAAGGAGCGAGGAGATTTTCTCAAATCATACATCTGAAGGAGGGACATCAGTATGTCCTCAGGGTTCAGTTAGCACAGGGTGGACCAAGTGCCAGTACACAACAACACCACAAGAGACTCTACAGACAGAGACAACATAGAGACTACAATTTGCTCCGAGGTACCACCCTTCCATTGCCAAAACAGCCAGTACAGTATCCCAACCATTATCAGTGGACCAATAGGTGCTCGATCAGTTCTCGCAGATGAAGACCATGTTAACTTCTTTCTAGTGTCCAAGGCAGGAGACCACCAGAACAGTTTCTGTAACTATCTCTCCACAGAGTTGGAAAATTTATAAGAATGAAACTTTCTTTCAGAAACAAGCCTATAAAACTACTCAATGGGATGCAGAACAAAGAAAAGGAGAGGGCAGGTCATCCACAGTTAAGTACATTTTCTAGGACATCCAGTGTCAGTTCAACATATCTGCCACAGACTCTAATTACTTAACAGTACAACAAGCCCAGGTGTGAAGAGCAGCACAACAGCCAATGGGTCAGTCAGGAACACAGCAGTCTCATATCAGGGACATCAAGACAAGTACAAATGGCAATCGGCCCAACCAAGAACTTTAATCCATCAAATGTCACCTCGACCATGGAATACTGCAGCACACATTTCAGGCCTCTTAAGCCTTAATGGAAACATTCAGTCAGTCAAGAGCTACCAGCAGATTGACATGCCCTGAGCATTCAGACCAGCAGCTTACCAACAGCAGCACACCACTTCTCCTTATCCCCCCACTCAGCAGCAACAGCCACCACAGCAGCCACAAAAGCCCCCTCAGCAGCAGCAGCAGAGTTTTATTGCTAGTACTTGAAGGTAATTTTCAGGACCACTGCTGTATTAAAGTTCCTTTTCAGGACCACTGCTACATTTAAGGCCCCACTGATGGCCATCCAAATATTTAGAAAACAATTAAGTGGCTAGTTGTTGAGAAAAACAACTACACAAAGAAACAATCACACAAAGTGAGTGGGTGAGTGAGTGAGTGATTGATGGATTGGACCAGATATTGATTGAGGTGAAGTTTAAGGCGGTTTTGACAAGGGAAAACACATAAGTTATTCTTTGAGGGGGGTGTTCAGGAAAGAAAAGGTCAGGTTAAACTTTGTGAAACACAAGAGATGGGTCCACTGAACTTTTGCTTTGATAATTTGTTTGTGTAAGGTAAGAGTATTCTCAATTTTGCGAGAATGCATGAACCTCTTCGCTAGAAGGTGCCATTGCTTTGCGATTTTTGAAAATTTTAGAAACTTGTAAGAAATTTGTTGGAATTGTATTTTTCTTAATTTGCTACATATTTAGAAATTTGTTGGAAACTGGTTGAACAGTAGCTAAATAAAAGTTCTTGGAACAATAGGGTGGTCCTGAATAGGACTGATGGATGCCAGCTACTTCTGTCCCTAAGATAGGTATTTTTCATGTTTCATTTGCAGACCCTTTCACCCAGCCCAGACAATGCATCGTCATGGTTGCAGTAATCCTTAAGTAGGACTCATTGTTGCTTTGTCACTCTTGAGGATTTCTGCAGTTTTCATCGGCCTCACCTAATAACTATTTATGGCTGGCAGATCCATTCTGTAAGTTGAGTGGCTAGGCTCCTCCTCTTTGATTTGTCCTCAGGATTTTGTGCAACACAACACATGTTAATACTATGTCTCTTTACAACCATTGGCCTTTGACCCATTGTGGTAAGTAGGTCCATGAACCTTGTAACTAATATTCCAAAAGCCATCTCCACTACCACCCTGCATCTGAGGGTCTTAATGTGTGTTCTCTACCCAGTTGCCTTCTGTTTCACTAGCCATGTCTTCAAGGCAAAAGCATCTTCATCGAGCAATAAAATAGTGTAAAGGTCGCCTCCAGAGGTTCAGGTGAGGGAAACCCCAAGGTCCCATCTTCTATCTATTTCTTCAGCTTTTTGTAATAAAAAATTGTGCTTTTGATGTAGATCCACTGCGCCCAAAGGCATTTGGTTGTGGTGTCAACTAGGACTAACAGAACAATGGGAAGAAGCCTTTGTATCTGTGAAATTTTCTCGGAGATCTGGATCAAATGTCTGTATCCTGTGAGCTGTTCAGTGTGCACTAACACAAACTATCTATCTATTCTAATTCTAATTCTAATAGCACTTTTATAGCGCTTAATCTCCGTCAAAAGACAGACTCTAAGGCGCATCACACAAAAACATTGTTCAATATTCAAAAACCAGAGACATTGCAGGGGTCAGCACCGCGGAGAAAGCAGAAAGGAGATTGGAAATTTAGGGTGGGTATGCTTTTCCAAAGAGGTATGACTTCAACTTTGACCTGAAAGAGGCAAGTGAGTTTGCAGAGCGGACCTCATCAGGAAGGTCATTCCAAATCATAGGTGCGTCATACGCAAAACTGAGTCCAAAATGTTTTCGAGACTTGAAAATTGAACCAAAGTGGGGAACCTCAAGAAATATGCCATCAGATTGACTTCGACGAGTGTTATATGCACTATGTCTGGGAATGAGGAAGGGTTCAAAGTATTTGGGGTTACCACTGTGTAGGAACTTATATACCAGCATGGCAGTCTTAAAGATAGTACGGTACTTAATTGGCAACCAATGTAGTGCTTTTCTAACTGGAGTGATGTGTGAGTACTTGGTGGTGTTGGCAACAATTCTGGCAAGGCTATTCTGAACACATTGAAGTTTGCGCAGATCTAGAGCTGAGAGACCTCTGAACAGAGAGTTACAGTAATCTAGTCGACTTCCGACCAGAGCATTGGCAGCCATAAGAGTAGCTTCATGTGTCAGATGTCCTCGGAGTCGCTTAAGATCCCGGACATGAGCAAAACAAGCCTTGCAGACCTTCCTAACATGGCAAGAGAATGAGAAATCAGAATCAAACCAGACACCAAGGTTCCTAACTGCATCTGTTGGTGATATGAGATTACCAAGTATATTGACCGGGAAGGGCTGATTAAGTTTTTCGCACTGAGACTTTGAGCCAAACACAATGAATTCAGTCTTATCTGGATTTAGCTTGAGCTTATTTGTAGAGAGCCATCTCTTTACGTCTTCAAGGCAGTGTGACAGCTTATCAAGGGCAGAGGCAACATTTTTATGTGTGAGGTGTACATACAATTGTGTGTCATCAGCGTAGAACTGGAAACTAATACCAGGATGATTCTGTATGACTTTACTCAGTGGAGTAGTATAGAGTGAAAAAAGGATTGGCCCCAGGACAGAGCCTTGAGGCACACCATACAATAACTTTTTGGCATCAGATAAAATTGACCCAATCTTAATGCACTGAACACGGTCTGAGAGATAAGACTTAAACCAATCGAGGACAACCCCGCTCACACCAAACCAGGAGCTAAGAGAATTAAGTAGCGTATCATGATCAATAGTATCAAACGCTGCTGATTGATCCAAGAGAACGACAGCAGTAGCCTCACCTTTAGCAAAAGCCAAATGAACATCATTCTTAATTGAAAGCAATGCAGATTCAGTTGAGTGACCTAGTTTGTAGGCAGATTGCCTGACATTCTCAAGTCCGTTCAAACTAACATGGTCATTCAACTGAGAAGCAACAACACGTTCAACCAGTTTGGATATGAAGCCCAACCCAGAAACAGGTCTGTAGTTTTTTAAGTCATTGGGTGGTAGTGATGACTTTTTAATCAATGGGGTTACAATAGCCTGCTTGAACTCATCAGGTACAACACCTTCTGACAACGAGCAGTTAACAAGCCTGGTGATAGAGGGCAGTAAAATATCAATACATTCCTTAACAAGAAATGTAGGCCATGGGTCTAACAAACAAGATTTAGTGGGTGACTTCATGATAATTTTTCTAATTTCCTCTTGAGAAACTTGTTTAAAGCAGCTGAAATTGGGTACATCAGGTGGAGGAGGCAGAGTGAATGAGTCACTAGAGGAAAATGAGTTTCTGATTTTATCTATTTTGTCACTGAAGAAAGTGACAAACCGGTCAGCAAGACCTTTCTTAGATTCATGAGAAGGGAGTACTGCTTCAGAACTAGAGTGCAGTGCGGAACGCAAGACCTGCCATAGCTTCTTGGAGTCATTGGTATTTTCTCTGACCAGGTTTCTGAAGTAATTTGCCTTATCTTTGTTGACCAGTGAATTGCAGCGACCAATCTGTCTTCGAAGTCTAGCTCGATTATAGGCAGATTTATCTTTACGCCAGATTCGTTCCAGCTGTCGCCTGATGGTTTTTGCCAGCCTGTAGGTGTCAGATAGCCAACCAGTAGCTTGCTTAGTAAAAGTGCGAGTAACCAATGGTGCATGCTTGTCGAGCAATTTGCTCAAATCATCTAAGTATTGTTCACACAAACCACTGACTGTATCACCAGGGCATTTTACGAATGCGCTATTTCCCAAATCCTTACGGAAACTGTCCATGTCAATTTTATGATACCTCCTGAAGGTGACAACTTTTGCCTTATGTGAAGGAGGATTAACTGAGTCAAGCTGAGCAAGGACAAGAGCATGATCTGAAATAAATTCAGCAACTCGTACATTAGAGATGGCACTGGCATCAGTAGGAGTGAGAACAAGGTCTAGGATATGACCATGTAGATGGGTAGCCGTTTGAACATTTTGTGTTATATTGCATGATTCTAAACAGTTCTGGAATTTGATACTATCATTTGAAGAAGTATCCACATGAATATTGAAATCCCCACAAATTAGGAAAGAGGGAGAAACAGAGGATAAATATTCCAAAAGATTGAGAAATTGGTCCAGGAAACTTTCAGAGCATGAGCCAGGTGGACGATAAACACAAGTCAACACAAGCTGTTGAGCCGCCGACCCAATTGCAATGCTAACATTTTCAAAGGAACTGAAAGTAGGTGTATCCACAGATCTAAACTGTATAGCTTTGTTGATAAAAAATCCGACACCACCACCACGGCCATGAATACGGGGTTTGTGGCAGAATTTGAAGCCTGTCGGGGTGATGGAATGTAGAAGGCTGTCCGTTTCCTCCTGGCGAATATGTGTTTCAGTGACAGCAAGAATGTCGACAGAATGTACTGTTACAGCATCATCGATGCAGGGTCCCTTGTTTCTTACAGATCGGCAATTTACCACCCCAAACGAGATTGGTCCAGGATTAAGGGAGATGTCACCACAAAGTAACAATAAGGTCGCAAGACCATGACGCTTAGCAACACAAGGGAAAAGATGTGTATTCAGGACATAGCTGTGGAGTCTGTAGGGGCGTGGTAATGAAGTAAGACCATGAGCAGACAACGGAATAAACACATTAGGATCACTGCTTACTGACTTTCTCCAAAACAACAGTAAGAGGAACAACCAGCGGATGGTACTCATTGCACTCCGGTTCCCTAAACTAAGAACAGGACCGTGAGGAGTAACACCAGTATGCCCTAATTCTAAGTTAGTTACTATGTAACACAGTCTGTCCACTCTAAATTCCGTCCCGTGGGCGACTCTATCCAGATATCAGAGTGTATTTGCAACTATGCTGTCGGTTCATTTGTCAACAATATTAAAAAAATTAAATCCACTCTCTGGTAGATCCAAACACTATACCCAATTCACTCCAATAATTATTTACAACAAAGTATACATAAAAAGCAGTCTGTATCCACTTGACATACATATTATTTTATCCACAGTTTTCTAGTTTCATATTCATGTAGACATGTTCATATAGCACACCACTTGAAAATTGACTACAGCTAGGCCCTATACCCTTATATATAGCTGTATACCATAGAGGTTTCTAGAAATGGTTAAAAAGTTCAGCCATAAGAAGGTTTTATAAAAGAAATGTGAACATCAATGTATTTCCAGGAAAATGGGGATGTTTTCCACCATTTATAAATAGATCATTATAGTTTTGAACAATCCAGGTCAGCACTAGCTAGACCAATTCTGTAGACTACAGAGAAAATAAATAATTCAATGTCCTTATATGGTAATATAATTCTCCATTCTCAACAACACTGTCACTGTCACCACTATGTGCTTATACAACAACCTAATTAATTTATCACATATTTTTAATGGGGGACATCTGTTCCATTTGTATTCTAGAGTTAAAAGAGGAAACTATAAAATCAAAATTTTATTTTCACCCAATAAAGTTTCCCCCCACCCCTTCTTCTCAACTGTATTGAATAGATTATATGTTATAATGTAGCTTAGTTTAAGATTTTCTCATATATTGTCTGGGATGCTGTGTATTTATCAGGATCTCGCAGTCGACCTGTTGTTTGCAGCTTGCATTGTGGCTGTGTCGTCTTCCGCTTCTCCTGTCTTCCCTTCAGGCTATTTAGATATGGACATAACAGGGTATGCATGACTTTTGCAACCAACTCTAGAATTGTAGAGTCGGTTATAGGTTCGGCTCCAGCGGAACACCCCTATTAGCCATACCCTTAGTTGTGTCATGAACTGGGCTAGTAGAGACTGTGGTTCATGCAATTCATGCAATGTGGATACACTATTATGGGAGTGTACCTGGCTATCATGTACAGAGAGTATCAGTAATGTAAGCTGTATAACATTTCACATAATGATATGTTTGTATATCCTCAAACAAAAATGAACTTGTATTTATGTATTTTTACAAATCGTTGTATTTCATTTTCACTTATAGGGGGACATTATGAATATCTATCTTTTTATTGTTGCATTAAACCAAACTGTTAAAATGGTTAAATCTATCAGTTCCTATTGCTTTGCTTTTACCTATAGTTTTACAAAATCTAAGTTGTCAGACTGTAGGACCATGCAGTGGATATGGGATTGTGTGTCAGTTTAAGCTACTTGGATTACTAGATCAGCTGTTATAGATTCCTGGTGTATTTTTCACTTTCCCTTGCTCTGCTGTATGGCCAGACTGGTCTATTGCACCATACAAGGGATCTGGCGTCGTATGTCAATTTCAGTTCTTTTTACTTTTTAGGCACTTGATCTCTCTTATTTCCTGATGGTGACTTCTCTTGCCAACTTGGACCAAACAAAATAATCCTTCGGTAATCCTTACATCTACATTGGCTTTGCAATTTTAACTTTATTTCATAATAATTTTTCTTGGAAACTACCTCAGTGTTTTTCAACACAACAGTAAATTTACTTTTCAAAATTACCATGACCTTTGACTTTATCAAATCAAACTTTCCATGATCTTAATCTTATCATGTTGTTTCTCAACTGGTCAGTTGTCCTCTACTGGCTTATTTTTAATGTCATTTAAATGTTATTTATCTTGTGTGTTTTTTTATCTTGGGTTTGTGTCATGGTTAGGGGTTGGGTTAGGGTTAGGGTTTATGGGTTTAGAGACCAGATCCTTGTGGTTTCCCCAAAAGGGTACTCCACCTCAAAAGGGGGTCCTTTTAGGATAATTTGGTGTAAATTTAGGATTAGGGTTATGAAAGTCTAAGTTAGGATGGAAGTCCTAGGACAATTGGCTTAGGGTGAGGATTATTTTAGGGTACATTTTCTATGAGTTTAGGATTAGGGTCCTAAGGTTAGGAATGGTGTCCTAGGATTATTGGCTTAGGGGTCAGCGTTATTTTGGGTTCAGTTTTTTTATTTATTTTTGTTTCTTTAGGATAATTTGGTGTAAATTTAGGATTAGGGTTATGGAAGTTCTAGGATAATTGGCGTAGGGTTGGGGTTATTTTAGGGTTCATTTTTTATGGTCTTAAGGTTAGGATTGGGGTTCTAAGGTTAGGAATAAGGTCCTAGGGTAGTGGCTTAGGGGTCAGCGTTAATTTGGGGTCAGTTTTTTAAAAAAAAAATTTTTTTAGTTTTTTGTTTTACGGTTAGGATTGGGTCCTAAGGTTAGGAATGAAGTCCTATGATTATTGGCTTAGGGTTCAGCGTTATTTTGGTTTGGTTTTTTTGTCTTTTGTGTAATTTTAAGGAGGTTTGGTTTGTTTTGTGGGGTTAGGGTTAGGATTGGGGTCCTAAGATTTAGGAATGAGGTACAAGGAATATTGGTTTAGGGGTCAGTATTAATTTGGATTTATTTTTTGTTGTCTTTTTTAATGTAAAAGATTTTAGTTGGATTTTTTAGTGTTAGGTTTAGGATTATTCGACTTTTAGATTTTTTTAGGAATTTTTACTTGTTTCAGGAATTATGTTATTTTTTGGGGGATGAGTTGAAGAACTGGTTTTAGGGTTATTTGGGGGGGGGGGGGGAAGGATTAGGGGTCCTTAGTTGCAACAGTAAAGTCCTTACAATTTTTGTTCCTACTGTGAGCCATTACTAAAGGCCCTCTAAAGGCTGAGGGATGGTTATTTTGGATTTTTTGATAGCAATTCCTAACAAGATTTGATATATTTTTACTGGCCTTAGAGTATCTAGACACAAAAGGGATAGGTGGGGGTATGTCCCTAATAGAGTTGATACCTTTTGGCTCTACTGTACCTAGTTTTTTTATCCATGCTACTTCCCTATTTATGAGATTAGTCCTATTGGTTAAGGAACACTGGTTGACTGGTACTTGTTCTAAGAGGGTGAGTCTGAATAAGGTTTGGTTAGTTGATGGAGGTTTAAGTGGACAGTTATTGATGTGATTTGCTAAAGGTTTGTCCTGATTGGTTAAAATGTTTGACCTATGTTCCACAATCCTATGTCTAAGTGACCTTGAGGTTTGGCCAATATACAGTTTTTGGCAAAAGTTGCAAGAAATGCAGTAAATCACGTTAATTGAGTTACAGTCCAAATGTTGAGGTGCTGGTATAGGTGCTTCACCTGGTCTTAAAATGTCGTAGTAGGGGTTGAAATAGGTGCCACATAAGGTGCATCTGTTAGAGCATGGAGCTCTGGTTTGTTTAAGAGAGGTGGGATGGAGTGTTTTTAGTGTCTCAATGGTAATGTTCCTGAGAAAAATTTTTGAATATCCCCTGGGTATGAGGGCTGAAAAAAGAGTGGAAGTGGCTGAAAGAAAGTCTAAATTGTTGGTACAAATCCTATGAAATCTTAAAATTTGGGTTTTAATAATCCCAGAAAAGGTGTGTTTAGGATGAAAGGAGGCCTTGTGGAGGAGTTGGTGCGTGTCTGTGGGTTGGAAAAAGACCTTAGTGTCCAGACAATTGGTGTTGAGGAAGGTGGGGCCTTTGTAGATGGGTGTTTAGGATGTTAAAGAAGGTGTCAAATTCTCGTCTAGAGTGTGTCCATATGATAAAAATATCATCTAGAAATCTAAGGTAAATCAAAGGTTTGAGTGGGCATTTAGAGAGTGCTCCTTTTTCCCAGTTGGCCATGAAGATGTCTGCATACTCAGGTGCGAATTTTTTACCCATGGCTGTACCCCAAATCTGAAGAAACCATTCCTTATTGAATGTGAAATCATTGTTTTCCAAGGATAATTTGAGAAGCTCTAAAATTTGCTGATCTGGCCTAGATGGGTTGGGATATAAATTAAAGGTGTCCTGTACTGCTTTTAGACCGTTAGTATTATCTATGTTGGTGTAAAGGGCATCAACATCTAAAGTTATAAGCAAAGCTTTGGTGGGGACCTTGATGTTCCTAATTTTGTTGATGAAGTCTGGGGTGTCCTTGAGATAGGATGGGTGCAGGTTGGAAACAGGCTTAAGATAGTGGTCTATAAATTCAGAAATGTTGTAGGTGTCGCTAGAGCAATCAGACACAATAGGTCTGATTGCTGGGGGGATAGTGCCATTGAGCCATTTGCCCTTAGGTTTATGAATTTTGGGTAAAAGGTAAAACATCCTATTTCTAGGTTCTTCAGGTGGTTCAAGGTGTTCAATCTGTTTGTCCTCCAGGAACCTGTTGTGTTTAAGGGAGTTTAGAATATCCTTAATTTTGTTCCTTACAGTAGGAAAAATTGGGGCTGGGATTTTCTTGTAGTGTTTTGGGTTATTTAATTGTTGGTTGGCCTCTTGGATGTAATCCTTAGTATTAAGTATAACAATAGAAGAGCCTTTGTCTGCTGGTTTAATAATGATATCCTCGTAAGATTTAAGTCTTTTTAAGATCTTAATTTGATGTTGGCCATCTTTGGTTTTTTGCTCAGGTAAGATCTGGTCCTTGAGTTGATTTTTGAGTTGATCTAAGGATTCTAGAATATCCTGTGGGATGGTGCCTAGGGGAGGTATCCACACCGATTTGTCCAGAAAGGAAAGTTGTTTCCTTTGCTTTTTGTTTCTAAAAAAGTAGGTTAGTTTGATTCTTCTGGAAAAATGTTGGTGGCCTTTTTCAATGTTAATTTTGTCAATTTTAGGAGGTTGGGGGATAAATTTTTGGCCTTTGCTTAAAACCTTTACCTCGGCTGAAGTTAAGATTCTGTTGCTAAGGTTGAGAACCGAGGTGGGCCTTAGGGCCTCAGGTGGTCTTAGTTTAAAAATGATACCCAGGAGGACAGTAACCTGTTGGCAGTGGTGGTGCTCCAGTGGTGGTCATCTATAACTCCATCCTGGAAGGCTGGGTGGAACTGTTCCTGTGGGATGGCTGGGATGGTGGTGATGCCAAACTTCTTCAGCTTTGGGATGGCCTTGTTGATTCTGAGGTAAGTGTCTATATATTCTCTGCTCTTCGTGGTGGCCCAGTTGAGGAGTGGTATATAGATTTTGGCTTGTGGGAAGTATTTCCTGAGTCTTTGTGAGATTTTCTTTAACTGTTCATCTGCTGTACTCTGTACTAAGCCCTTGTTGTTTATTCCACAGGAAAAGATGAGGTGGGTCACACGAGGCTGAGGTGACACAAAAAATGGTCCTGAGGCAAAGTGGGTCAGCTTGGCCCCACTGAAAGATATTAGCTGGATGTCCAGGTTCGATGGGGTGTGGGTTATTCTGTCCACATTTGAGTCTCCAAGGATAACCACTGGTGATGAGACTATGGGCATTGACCAGTTCTTTCCCTTTTCCCTTGGGAAGTACAGTTTCTGAGGACCCACTAGGGGGACTGTAGAAGGTGCAGAGGTGTCACTCATGATGTGCTGGACTGTCTGTAGTGGTGTGTAGTGTGGCCTATTTGGCTGAGAGAGAGGTGGGCTCTGGGCTGATTGTCCCAAGCCTAACGAAGAATGGGTGTCATCAGCAATGGGGTCAAATGTAGATTGGGTGTCTGGGTGGTGCTCTGGCTGGTCTGCTAGGCTGGGTGATCTGAGGTGCCCTAGGGAGCTGATGTCTGAGGAGGTGTCTATTAGATGGTCTGGAGGGCTGGAGTACACTGTTGACACTGGTGATAGATCTAAAGCCCTTCTGGTCTTGTTTGGGGTAGTTGTTGCCCTTGGTCTGATGGGAGTTTCTGAAGAAGGTGCTTTGAGGGTCTCTGGTGTGGATGACTGAAGGTGCTGGTTGGTGGGTGTGGTGCTTCTTTGTTGGCTTGTAGGTGTTGCCCTGGTTGGAGTTGTGGTGCTGAAGGTGTTTGCAGGTGGTGTCTGGTGTGCAGGTGTTGACCTGGTTGGAGGTGTGGTGCTGTTGGTGGTTGTAGGTGGTGCCTGGTGCGTAGGTGCTGGCCTGGTTGGAGGTGTGGTGCTGCTGGTGGTTGCAGGGGGTGTCTGGTGCGTAGGTGTGGCCTTCTTTGGGTGCTGGTTGCGAGGTGTTCTTGGTGCCCTAGGTTGTCTCTGTGTTTGTGGCTGCTGGGTGGTGCCATTGACCTCTGTGGGAGTGGTGGTTCTGGTGGAGTCTTTCTGAGGTGTGGTGGTATGTAGTTTCTTGGGGGTTTGTGTCCTGGGTGACTTTTGTGGCCTCTGTGCTGTGGAGGTGGCCTTGCTCGTGCCTGGATGGGTTGTGGTGCCCTTTGTCACCTGGTGTTGTTGGGCCTTCTCTGTGGTTCTGGCGGTGCTGAGGTGTTCTGGTGTCTGGCTTCTATTGTGGTGCTGTGACCCCCTTTGGTTGGTGTGAATCTACTTGTGGCTTAGGTTGGTGTTGGGCCCTGAGGTCCATCAACAGTTTTGAAAACCAATCTTGTTGGATGAGCTGGCCCTGCTTTCTGGAAAAGAAAGAACCCCAGAAGGGGTCTATCAAATCATGGGTTAGCTTTTAGTCCCCTGTCGCAAGGAGGGCAGTTCTGAAGTGGTTTGATTGTTGGAACTTGTTCCTCAGGATGTCTCTCATAATGTCTAATTTGTGGAGATCCCAATTTTGTTTTTGTTTGTTGGTGCACTGTTTGTTGATGGAATTTCCTATTGATTTAGCCACATAGGCATTTGGGGCCTGCAGGATGGCGGCAGCAGCATGGTTGTTTGAGCAGAAGGTTGCTTTTGTATGTTGATATGCATGCTCTTCTGATGGATATGTGACATTTTTAAACTTCATCCTGCAGGGGTAGAAATTAGAGAGTGGATGGTTGGCACCTTGGATGTTGATTTTACCCAACTTGGGATCATAGGTTTCCCTAGGTGTGTGTGTTTGAGTTTGGTTGGAAAGAGGTGTGAACCTATTGGTGAGTGTTGTTGGTGTGTTGTGTGTTTGATTTTTGTTGTGAGTGGTTTTATTTGGGACCTGGAAATCCCTGTGTGAGTTATGTTGTGTGTGTGACAGATGGAGGGACTTACCTAGGAGACTGTTTAGGAAGTTCCTGAGACCATGAAGGTCATTCCTGGATATGAAGGACATGATCCTCTTGTGCATTTGTGTGGCTGTTTTGACACCTTTCTGTGTCTGTGCCTGAAGTTGAGGTCGGCCCTTTGGTTGGCTTCCCTTAACTTCCAGGGGTTCACTCTTTTTGAGCCAATTGTTTTAGCCAAAGTGATGATTGAATGGTAGTAGTGACCCCTGAAGATTGCTATTATGTTGCCAAAGTAGCACCTTGTGGTCCTCAAGAGCCTGAAGGCTATGTTATCTGTCGGGTTTGCTGGGCTGAAAAGCTCCAGCAGGTCCCCCTTGATTTTTTGGAATGCCCCAGGAAGCACAATTTCTGCTCCTGGGGGACCTATCAGGGATAGGTGGTGGCATAGTTGAAGGATTTTTTGTGACTGTACCACGAGTTGATTTTGTTCAGATGACATAGTATTGATTTTGAGAGAGGACAAGACACATTGCCAAAATGCAGAAGGATAAGAAGTGAGTTGGTACAAGGAACAGCAAGGAAGAATACAATATACTGTAAATAGGGGCCCTTCTGGCCTTACTTTTATTCAAATGACAACTTAGCCGTTTTTCAGGCAATAACAAACAATTATGTAGTGAAAATACAATTATAAGAATATATTACAGTAGTCCAAAAAGAAGCCAAAAGTGATCACTCTAGGTGTGGGTTAGTACTCCCCAAGTGCTTGTTTGTAAAGAATTTTGAGAATTAGCGAAGAGAAGTCCAAAAAGTTAGTCTAAAAGGGAGGTCCCAGAGTGGGCCTCAAGTAGTATTAGTAATTTTAGAGCAGAATTTAGACTTAAAAAGAAGAGAGTATAAGAGTAAAAAAATACTTATATTGTCTTGAAGAGTAGAAATTCCTGACTCTAGCCTAACCGGTTTCAACTGTTAGTCTTCATCAGGGGCTGAGGTTGACTGAAGAGGCCATCTAATGTGGGGGTATTTATACTAAATTTTGTTGGTAATCCCCTTGGATTGGAATCCAAAAAGGCCCCATTGATGGGGGAGTCAACCTATTGAAGGAATTTGAAGGGGATTACAATTTAAGATAACTGGAGGGAAAAACAAGGGGGGATTTGTAGGTGTTAAAATGAAGTGGAATCAGTTGGATTGTGTTTGGATTGTAATTTTGAGTGATGGCAATTAACCTCAGTTGAGTCAGGTTGTAATTAGTTTGTTTATTTGTGAAAATTTCACTTGGAGTAGGAATGCCAAATGAGTAACTATCCTAGTTGCAATCGTGGAGGGGGGGTAAAAAGTGGGGTTTATGTTGTTTTTTTAAGTAGGCCAAAGTACATGGTGATAGAAATGTTGAGGAGAAATAAAATTTAATATTTTTGATTTTTAGTTTAAAAAGTAAGTTTAATTAGTGGAAGTTTGAAATTTTGGGTGTAGAATGTGCTGGGATTGGGTGTTTTATTGAGCATGAGAGTTTTTGTAATTACGATTTTTTTATGTGTTTTTAGGCCCAAATTCAAAAAACTGTAAAATGTGTAATTGTAATAAAGTTTGGCAAGTTGGGTGGTCCAAAAGGCGTGAGAAGATAGTTAAGAGTGCAAGAAGTTTGCAGATTGTACAATTATGTGGTAAATACACGCAAATATTAACACAGAAATTACATAAAATTACAAAAAGTTACACCAAATTACAAAAAAAATAAAATGTGTAATTGTAATAAAGTTTGGCAAGTTGGGTGGTCCAAAAGGCGTGAGAAGATAGTTGAGAGTGCAAGAAGTTTGCAGATTGTACAATTACACGCAAATGTTAACACAGAAATTACACAAAATTACAAAAAGTTACAACAAATTACAAAAAAAAGAAATATATAGTGGAGGTTGTGAATCAATGGGGGGACTGCCCCTTACGATTCTAGAAGCCTTACTGTAACTAATAAACTCTATAATTACATTACAAAAGGGTGTGAGATGCTATTTACACTGGGAAGTTGAAAACTAAAGAATAACTGTAATTCTGATTATGGTTAAAAAACTACATTAAAACTGGTGTTAGAGGCCTTATAAGACATTAAAAGGCGTTAAAACAAGTAAAAAACTAATAAAAACTGTAATTTTTGGGGGACTCAAAGGGTCAATGTACATGGTTCAATAGTTATTTACATGTATTAAGAATGTATTAAAATGTTCAAGTATATACAGGCAAGGAAACAGGTAAAGAAGAAGCCTTAAGGGCTTGTAAGTGTAAGAACGATGACATAAAGCGCTCTTATGGGATTGCTGGAATACAAGAGTACATATTAAGTAATAAACAGAATCATTCTAATTAATTTCTTATTCTGTGGTGGCCCTAGTGTGTTTGAAAACACAGTACACAGTATAGTATTAAAAAAATATACAATAAACTGTGGTAACATTAATACATAATTAATTGGATACAGTGGGGGAGCCCCTGCCAACAGGGCAGTGAACTCCTGGGTATTAAGGTGGTTTTGAAAGGAAAGTAAGCCTAAAGGGGCCCCAAGTGGGGGGGCACAGGTGAGTCAGTGTTATGGGTTTATAGACCAGATCCTTGTGGTTTCCCCAAAAGGGTACTCCACCTCAAAAGGGGGGTCCCTTCCCAAGTCCCCAAGGGGACTGTGGGGCAAGAAATACACGGGCATCTCCCCCAAGGGCAGCCAAATAAGCAGTTTTCGATTTTTAAGGTGGTAGTCTTGAGAAAAGATTTTTAGGATTATTTAGGAATAGTTTAGGATTGGGTTCCTAAAAGGTGTCTAGGTGGGAAGAGTTGTTTTTAAGTGAAAGGATTCGTAAGGTTGTGTTTGAAGTTGTTGGGTACCTTGTAGTACTGATTTTAGTGGTCTAGCCCTTGTTTTTAGGATAATTTGGTGTAAATTTAGGATTAGGGTTATGAAAGTCTAAGTTAGGATGGAAGTCCTAGGACAATTGGCTTAGGGTGAGGATTATTTTAGGGTACATTTTCTATGGGTTTAGGATTAGGGTCCTAAGGTTAGGAATGGTGTCCTAGGATTATTGGCTTAGGGGTCAGCGTTATTTTGGGTTCAGTTTTTTTATTTATTTTTGTTTCTTTAGGATAATTTGGTGTAAATTTAGGATTAGGGTTATGGAAGTTCTAGGATAATTGGCGTAGGGTTGGGGTTATTTTAGGGTTCATTTTTTATGGTCTTAAGGTTAGGATTGGGGTTCTAAGGTTAGGAATAAGGTCCTAGGGTAGTGGCTTAGGGGTCAGCGTTAATTTGGGGTCAGTTTTTTAAAAAAAAATTTTTTTTAGTTTTTTGTTTTACGGTTAGGATTGGGTCCTAAGGTTAGGAATGAAGTCCTATGATTATTGGCTTAGGGTTCAGCGTTATTTTGGTTTGGTTTTTTTGTCTTTTGTGTAATTTTAAGGAGGTTTGGTTTGTTTTGTGGGGTTAGGGTTAGGATTGGGGTCCTAAGATTTAGGAATGAGGTACAAGGAATATTGGTTTAGGGGTCAGTATTAATTTGGATTTATTTTTTGTTGTCTTTTTTAATGTAAAAGATTTTAGTTGGATTTTTTAGTGTTAGGTTTAGGATTATTCGACTTTTAGATTTTTTTAGGAATTTTTACTTGTTTCAGGAATTATGTTATTTTTTGGGGGATGAGTTGAAGAACTGGTTTTAGGGTTATTTGGGGGGGGGGGGGGGAAGGATTAGGGGTCCTTAGTTGCAACAGTAAAGTCCTTACAATTTTTGTTCCTACTGTGAGCCATTACTAAAGGCCCTCTAAAGGCTGAGGGATGGTTATTTTGGATTTTTTGATAGCAATTCCTAACAAGATTTGATATATTTTTACTGGCCTTAGAGTATCTAGACACAAAAGGGATAGGTGGGGGTATGTCCCTAATAGAGTTGATACCTTTTGGCTCTACTGTACCTAGTTTTTTTATCCATGCTACTTCCCTATTTATGAGATTAGTCCTATTGGTTAAGGAACACTGGTTGACTGGTACTTGTTCTAAGAGGGTGAGTCTGAATAAGGTTTGGTTAGTTGATGGAGGTTTAAGTGGACAGTTATTGATGTGATTTGCTAAAGGTTTGTCCTGATTGGTTAAAATGTTTGACCTATGTTCCACAATCCTATGTCTAAGTGACCTTGAGGTTTGGCCAATATACAGTTTTTGGCAAAAGTTGCAAGAAATGCAGTAAATCACATTAATTGAGTTACAGTCCAAATGTTGAGGTGCTGGTATAGGTGCTTCACCTGGTCTTAAAATGTCGTAGTAGGGGTTGAAATAGGTGCCACATAAGGTGCATCTGTTAGAGCATGGAGCTCTGGTTTGTTTAAGAGAGGTGGGATGGAGTGTTTTTAGTGTCTCAATGGTAATGTTCCTGAGAAAAATTTTTGAATATCCCCTGGGTATGAGGGCTGAAAAAAGAGTGGAAGTGGCTGAAAGAAAATCTAAATTGTTGGTACAAATCCTATGAAATCTTAAAATTTGGGTTTTAATAATCCCAGAAAAGGTGTGTTTAGGATGAAAGGAGGCCTTGTGGAGGAGTTGGTGCGTGTCTGTGGGTTGGAAAAAGACCTTAGTGTCCAGACAATTGGTGTTGAGGAAGGTGGGGCCTTTGTAGATGGGTGTTTAGGATGTTAAAGAAGGTGTCAAATTCTCGTCTAGAGTGTGTCCATATGATAAAAATATCATCTAGAAATCTAAGGTAAATCAAAGGTTTGAGTGGGCATTTAGAGAGTGCTCCTTTTTCCCAGTTGGCCATGAAGATGTCTGCATACTCAGGTGCGAATTTTTTACCCATGGCTGTGCCCCAAATCTGAAGAAACCATTCCTTATTGAATGTGAAATCATTGTTTTCCAAGGATAATTTGAGAAGCTCTAAAATTTGCTGATCTGGCCTAGATGGGTTGGGATATAAATTAAAGGTGTCCTGTACTGCTTTTAGACCGTTAGTATTATCTATGTTGGTGTAAAGGGCATCAACATCTAAAGTTATAAGCAAAGCTTTGGTGGGGACCTTGATGTTCCTAATTTTGTTGATGAAGTCTGGGGTGTCCTTGAGATAGGATGGGTGCAGGTTGGAAACAGGCTTAAGATAGTGGTCTATAAATTCAGAAATGTTGTAGGTGTCGCTAGAGCAATCAGACACAATAGGTCTGATTGCTGGGGGGATAGTGCCATTGAGCCATTTGCCCTTAGGTTTATGAATTTTGGGTAAAAGGTAAAACATCCTATTTCTAGGTTCTTCAGGTGGTTCAAGGTGTTCAATCTGTTTGTCCTCCAGGAACCTGTTGTGTTTAAGGGAGTTTAGAATATCCTTAATTTTGTTCCTTACAGTAGGAAAAATTGGGGCTGGGATTTTCTTGTAGTGTTTTGGGTTATTTAATTGTTGGTTGGCCTCTTGGATGTAATCCTTAGTATTAAGTATAACAATAGAAGAGCCTTTGTCTGCTGGTTTAATAATGATATCCTCGTAAGATTTAAGTCTTTTTAAGATCTTAATTTGATGTTGGCCATCTTTGGTTTTTTGCTCAGGTAAGATCTGGTCCTTGAGTTGATTTTTGAGTTGATCTAAGGATTCTAGAATATCCTGTGGGATGGTGCCTAGGGGAGGTATCCACACCGATTTGTCCAGAAAGGAAAGTTGTTTCCTTTGCTTTTTGTTTCTAAAAAAGTAGGTTAGTTTGATTCTTCTGGAAAAATGTTGGTGGCCTTTTTCAATGTTAATTTTGTCAATTTTAGGAGGTTGGGGGATAAATTTTTGGCCTTTGCTTAAAACCTTTACCTCGGCTGAAGTTAAGATTCTGTTGCTAAGGTTGAGAACCGAGGTGGGCCTTAGGGCCTCAGGTGGTCTTAGTTTAAAAATGATACCCAGGAGGACAGTAACCTGTTGGCAGTGGTGGTGCTCCAGTGGTGGTCATCTATAACTCCATCCTGGAAGGCTGGGTGGAACTGTTCCTGTGGGATGGCTGGGATGGTGGTGATGCCAAACTTCTTCAGCTTTGGGATGGCCTTGTTGATTCTGAGGTAAGTGTCTATATATTCTCTGCTCTTCGTGGTGGCCCAGTTGAGGAGTGGTATATAGATTTTGGCTTGTGGGAAGTATTTCCTGAGTCTTTGTGAGATTTTCTTTAACTGTTCATCTGCTGTACTCTGTACTAAGCCCTTGTTGTTTATTCCACAGGAAAAGATGAGGTGGGTCACACGAGGCTGAGGTGACACAAAAAATGGTCCTGAGGCAAAGTGGGTCAGCTTGGCCCCACTGAAAGATATTAGCTGGATGTCCAGGTTCGATGGGGTGTGGGTTATTCTGTCCACATTTGAGTCTCCAAGGATAACCACTGGTGATGAGACTATGGGCATTGACCAGTTCTTTCCCTTTTCCCTTGGGAAGTACAGTTTCTGAGGACCCACTAGGGGGACTGTAGAAGGTGCAGAGGTGTCACTCATGATGTGCTGGACTGTCTGTAGTGGTGTGTAGTGTGGCCTATTTGGCTGAGAGAGAGGTGGGCTCTGGGCTGATTGTCCCAAGCCTAACGAAGAATGGGTGTCATCAGCAATGGGGTCAAATGTAGATTGGGTGTCTGGGTGGTGCTCTGGCTGGTCTGCTAGGCTGGGTGATCTGAGGTGCCCTAGGGAGCTGATGTCTGAGGAGGTGTCTATTAGATGGTCTGGAGGGCTGGAGTACACTGTTGACACTGGTGATAGATCTAAAGCCCTTCTGGTCTTGTTTGGGGTAGTTGTTGCCCTTGGTCTGATGGGAGTTTCTGAAGAAGGTGCTTTGAGGGTCTCTGGTGTGGATGACTGAAGGTGCTGGTTGGTGGGTGTGGTGCTTCTTTGTTGGCTTGTAGGTGTTGCCCTGGTTGGAGTTGTGGTGCTGAAGGTGTTTGCAGGTGGTGTCTGGTGTGCAGGTGTTGACCTGGTTGGAGGTGTGGTGCTGTTGGTGGTTGTAGGTGGTGCCTGGTGCGTAGGTGCTGGCCTGGTTGGAGGTGTGGTGCTGCTGGTGGTTGCAGGGGGTGTCTGGTGCGTAGGTGTGGCCTTCTTTGGGTGCTGGTTGCGAGGTGTTCTTGGTGCCCTAGGTTGTCTCTGTGTTTGTGGCTGCTGGGTGGTGCCATTGACCTCTGTGGGAGTGGTGGTTCTGGTGGAGTCTTTCTGAGGTGTGGTGGTATGTAGTTTCTTGGGGGTTTGTGTCCTGGGTGACTTTTGTGGCCTCTGTGCTGTGGAGGTGGCCTTGCTCGTGCCTGGATGGGTTGTGGTGCCCTTTGTCACCTGGTGTTGTTGGGCCTTCTCTGTGGTTCTGGCGGTGCTGAGGTGTTCTGGTGTCTGGCTTCTATTGTGGTGCTGTGACCCCCTTTGGTTGGTGTGAATCTACTTGTGGCTTAGGTTGGTGTTGGGCCCTGAGGTCCATCAACAGTTTTGAAAACCAATCTTGTTGGATGAGCTGGCCCTGCTTTCTGGAAAAGAAAGAACCCCAGAAGGGGTCTATCAAATCATGGGTTAGCTTTTTGTCCCCTGTCGCAAGGAGGGCAGTTCTGAAGTGGTTTGATTGTTGGAACTTGTTCCTCAGGATGTCTCTCATAATGTCTAATTTGTGGAGATCCCAATTTTGTTTTTGTTTGTTGGTGCACTGTTTGTTGATGGAATTTCCTATTGATTTAGCCACATAGGCATTTGGGGCCTGCAGGATGGCGGCAGCAGCATGGTTGTTTGAGCAGAAGGTTGCTTTTGTATGTTGATATGCATGCTCTGCTGATGGATACGTGACATTTTTAAACTTCATCCTGCAGGGGTAGAAATTGGAGAGTGGATGGTTGGCACCTTGGATGTTGATTTTACCCAACTTGGGATCATAGGTTTCCCTAGGTGTGTGTGTTTGAGTTTGGTTGGAAAGAGGTGTGAACCTATTGGTGAGTGTTGTTGGTGTGTTGTGTGTTTGATTTTTGTTGTGAGTGGTTTTGTTTGGGACCTGGAAATCCCTGTGTGAGTTATGTTGTGTGTGTGACAGATGGAGGGACTTACCTAGGAGACTGTTTAGGAAGTTCCTGAGACCATGAAGGTCATTCCTGGATATGAAGGACATGATCCTCTTGTGCATTTGTGTGGCTGTTTTGACACCTTTCTGTGTCTGTGCCTGAAGTTGAGGTCGGCCCTTTGGTTGGCTTCCCTTAACTTCCAGGGGTTCACTCTTTTTGAGCCAATTGTTTTAGCCAAAGTGATGATTGAATGGTAGTAGTGACCCCTGAAGATTGCTATTATGTTGCCAAAGTAGCACCTTGTGGTCCTCAAGAGCCTGAAGGCTATGTTATCTGTCGGGTTTGCTGGGCTGAAAAGCTCCAGCAGGTCCCCCTTGATTTTTTGGAATGCCCCAGGAAGCACAATTTCTGCTCCTGGGGGACCTATCAGGGATAGGTGGTGGCATAGTTGAAGGATTTTTTGTGACTGTACCACGAGTTGATTTTGTTCAGATGACATAGTATTGATTTTGAGAGAGGACAAGACACATTGCCAAAATGCAGAAGGATAAGAAGTGAGTTGGTACAAGGAACAGCAAGGAAGAATACAATATACTGTAAATAGGGGCCCTTCTGGCCTTACTTTTATTCAAATGACAACTTAGCCGTTTTTCAGGCAATAACAAACAATTATGTAGTGAAAATACAATTATAAGAATATATTACAGTAGTCCAAAAAGAAGCCAAAAGTGATCACTCTAGGTGTGGGTTAGTACTCCCCAAGTGCTTGTTTGTAAAGAATTTTGAGAATTAGCGAAGAGAAGTCCAAAAAGTTAGTCTAAAAGGGAGGTCCCAGAGTGGGCCTCAAGTAGTATTAGTAATTTTAGAGCAGAATTTAGACTTAAAAAGAAGAGAGTATAAGAGTAAAAAAATACTTATATTGTCTTGAAGAGTAGAAATTCCTGACTCTAGCCTAACCGGTTTCAACTGTTAGTCTTTATCAGGGGCTGAGGTTGACTGAAGAGGCCATCTAATGTGGGGGTATTTATACTAAATTTTGTTGGTAATCCCCTTGGATTGGAATCCAAAAAGGCCCCATTGATGGGGGAGTCAACCTATTGAAGGAATTTGAAGGGGATTACAATTTAAGATAACTGGAGGGAAAAACAAGGGGGGATTTGTAGGTGTTAAAATGAAGTGGAATCAGTTGGATTGTGTTTGGATTGTAATTTTGAGTGATGGCAATTAACCTCAGTTGAGTCAGGTTGTAATTAGTTTGTTTGTTTGTGAAAATTTCACTTGGAGTAGGAATGCCAAATGAGTAACTATCCTAGTTGCAATCGTGGAGGGGGGGTAAAAAGTGGGGTTTATGTTGTTTTTTTAAGTAGGCCAAAGTACATGGTGATAGAAATGTTGAGGAGAAATAAAATTTAATATTTTTGATTTTTAGTTTAAAAAGTAAGTTTAATTAGTGGAAGTTTGAAATTTTGGGTGTAGAATGTGCTGGGATTGGGTGTTTTATTGAGCATGAGAGTTTTTGTAATTACGATTTTTTTATGTGTTTTTAGGCCCAAATTCAAAAAACTGTAAAATGTGTAATTGTAATAAAGTTTGGCAAGTTGGGTGGTCCAAAAGGCGTGAGAAGATAGTTAAGAGTGCAAGAAGTTTGCAGATTGTACAATTATGTGGTAAATACACGCAAATATTAACACAGAAATTACATAAAATTACAAAAAGTTACACCAAATTACAAAAAAAAATAAAATGTGTAATTGTAATAAAGTTTGGCAAGTTGGGTGGTCCAAAAGGCGTGAGAAGATAGTTGAGAGTGCAAGAAGTTTGCAGATTGTACAATTACACGCAAATGTTAACACAGAAATTACACAAAATTACAAAAAGTTACAACAAATTACAAAAAAAAGAAATATATAGTGGAGGTTGTGAATCAATGGGGGGACTGCCCCTTACGATTCTAGAAGCCTTACTGTAACTAATAAACTCTATAATTACATTACAAAAGGGTGTGAGATGCTATTTACACTGGGAAGTTGAAAACTAAAGAATAACTGTAATTCTGATTATGTTAAAAAACTACATTAAAACTGGTGTTAGAGGCCTTATAAGACATTAAAAGGCGTTAAAACAAGTAAAAAACTAATAAAAACTGTAATTTTTGGGGGACTCAAAGGGTCAATGTACATGGTTCAATAGTTATTTACATGTATTAAGAATGTATTAAAATGTTCAAGTATATACAGGCAAGGAAACAGGTAAAGAAGAAGCCTTAAGGGCTTGTAAGTGTAAGAACGATGACATAAAGCGCTCTTATGGGATTGCTGGAATACAAGAGTACATATTAAGTAATAAACAGAATCATTCTAATTAATTTCTTATTCTGTGGTGGCCCTAGTGTGTTTGAAAACACAGTACACAGTATAGTATTAAAAAAATATACAATAAACTGTGGTAACATTAATACATAATTAATTGGATACAGTGGGGGAGCCCCTGCCAACAGGGCAGTGAACTCCTGGGTATTAAGGTGGTTTTGAAAGGAAAGTAAGCCTAAAGGTGCCCCAAGTGGGGGGGCACAGGTGAGTCAGTGTTATGGGTTTACAGACCAGATCCTTGTGGTTTCCCCAAAAGGGTACTCCACCTCAAAAGGGGGGTCCCTCCCCAAGTCCCCAAGGGGACTGTGGGGCAAGAAATACACGGGCATCTCCCCCAAGGGCAGCCAAATAAGCAGTTTTCGATTTTTAAGGTGGTAGTCTTGAGAAAAGATTTTTAGGATTATTTAGGAATAGTTTAGGATTGGGTTCCTAAAAGGTGTCTAGGTGGGAAGAGTTGTTTTTAAGTGAAAGGATTCGTAAGGTTGTGTTTGAAGTTGTTGGGTACCTTGTAGTACTGATTTTAGTGGTCTAGCCCTTGTTTTTAGGATAATTTGGTGTAAATTTAGGATTAGGGTTATGAAAGTCTAAGTTAGGATGGAAGTCCTAGGACAATTGGCTTAGGGTGAGGATTATTTTAGGGTACATTTTCTATGGGTTTAGGATTAGGGTCCTAAGGTTAGGAATGGTGTCCTAGGATTATTGGCTTAGGGGTCAGCGTTATTTTGGGTTCAGTTTTTTTATTTATTTTTGTTTCTTTAGGATAATTTGGTGTAAATTTAGGATTAGGGTTATGGAAGTTCTAGGATAATTGGCGTAGGGTTGGGGTTATTTTAGGGTTCATTTGTTATGGTCTTAAGGTTAGGATTGGGATCCTAAGGTTAGGAATAAGGTCCTAGGGTAGTGGCTTAGGGGTCAGCGTTAATTTGGGGTCAGTTTTTTAAAAAAAAATTTTTTTTAGTTTTTTGTTTTACGGTTAGGATTGGGTTCTAAGGTTAGGAATGAAGTCCCATCATTATTGGCTTAGGGTTCAGCGTTATTTTGGTGTTTTTTTGTCTTTTGTGTAATTTTAAGGAGGTTTGGTTTGTTTTGTGGGGTTAGGGTTAGGATTGGGGTCCTAAGATTTAGGAATGAGGTACAAGGAATATTGGTTTAGGGGTCAGTATTAATTTGGATTTATTTTTTGTTGTCTTTTTTAATGTAAAAGATTTTAGTTGGATTTTTTAGCGTTAGGTTTAGGATTATTCGACTTTTAGATTTTTTTAGGATTTTTTTAGGAATTTTTACTTGTTTCAGGAATTATGTTATTTTTTGGGGGATGAGTTGAAGAACTGGTTTTAGGGTTATTTGGGGGGGGGGGAAGGATTAGGGGTCCTTAGTTGCAACAGTAAAGTCCTTACAATTTTTGTTCCTACTGTGAGCCATTACTAAAGGCCCTCTAAAGGTCAAGGGATGGTTATTTTGGATTTCTTGATAGCAATTCCTAACAAGATTTGATATATCTTTACTGGCCTTAGAGTATCTAGACACAAAAGGGATAGGTGGGGGTATGTCCCTAATAGAGTTGATACCTTTTGGTTCTACTGTACCTAGTTTTTTTATCCATGCTACTTCCCTATTTATGAGATTAGTCCTATTGGTTAAGGAACACTGGTTGACTGGTACTTGTTCTAAGGGGGTGAGTCTGAATAAGGTTTGGTTAGTTGATGGTAGGTTTAAGTGGACAGTTATTGATGTGATTTGCTAAAGGTTTGTCCTGATTGGTTAAAATGTTTGACCTATGTTCCACAATCCTATGTCTAAGTGACCTTGAGGTTTGGCCAATATACAGTTTTTGGCAAAAGTTGCAAGAAATGCAGTAAATTATGTTAATTGAGTTACAGTCCAAATGTTGAGGTGCTGGTATAGGTGCTTCACCTGGTCTTAAAATGTCGTAGTAGGGGTTGAAATAGGTGCCACATAAGGTGCATCTGTTAGAGCATGGAGCTCTGGTTTGTTTAAGAGAGGTGGGATGGAGTGTTTTTAGTGTCTCAATGGTAATGTTCCTGAGAAAATTTTTTGAATATCCCCTGGGTATGAGGGCTGAGTGGAAGTGACTGAAAGAAAGTCTGAATGTTTGGTACAAATCCTATGAAATCTTAAAATTTGGGATTTAATAATCCCAGAAAAGGTGTGTTTAGGATGAAAGGAGGCCTTGTGGAGGAGTTGGTGCGTGTCTGTGGGTTTGAAAAAGACCTTAGTGTCCAGACAATTGGTGTTGAGGAAGGTGGGGTCTTTGTAGATAGTGACATCTAGAAAGTCTATCGAGTTTTGGTGAATGGTGGCCTTGAGTTTTACTGTGTCCATGTGGGTGTTTAGGATGTTAAAGAAGGTGTCAAATTCTCGTCTAGAGTGTGTCCATATGATAAAAATATCATCTAGAAATCTAAGGTAAATCAAAGGTTTGAGTGGGCATTTAGAGAGTGCTCCTTTTTCCCAGTTGGCCATGAAGATGTCTATGCATACTCAGGTGCGAATTTTTTACCCATGGCTGTGCCCCAAATCTGAAGAAACCATTCCTTATTGAATGTGAAATCATTGTTTTCCAAGGATAATTTGAGAAGCTCTAAAATTTGCTGATCTGGCCTAGATGGGTTGGGATATAAATTAAAGGTGTCCTGTACTGTTTTTAGACCATTAGTATTATCTATGTTGGTGTAAAGGGCATCGACATCTAAAGTTATAAGCAAAGCTTTAGTGGGGACCTTGATGTTCCTAATTTTGTTGATGAAGTCTGGGGTGTCCTTGAGATAGGATGAGTGCAGGTTGGAAACAGGCTTAAGATAGTGGTCTATAAATTCAGAAATGTTGTAGGTGTCGCTAGGGCAATCAGACACAATAGGTCTACCAGGGGGGGGATAGTGCCATTGAGCTATTTGCCCTTAGGTTTATGAATTTTGGGTAAAAGGTAAAACATCCTATTTCTAGGTTCTGCAGGTGGTTCAAGGTGTTCAATCTGTTTGTCCTCCAGGAACCTGTTGCGTTTAAGGGAGTTTAGAATATCCTTAATTTTGTTCCTTACAGTAGGAAAAATTGGGGCTGGGATTTTCTTGTAGTGTTTTGGGTTATTTAATTGTTGGTTGGCCTCTTGGATGTAATCCTTAGTATTAAGTATAACAATAGAAGAGCCTTTGTCTGCTGGTTTAATAATGATATCCTCGTAGGATTTAAGTCTTTTTAAGATCTTAATTTGATGTTGGCCATCTTTGGTTTTTTGCTCAGGTAAGATCTGGTCCTTGAGTTGATTTTTGAGTTGATCTAAGGATTCTAGAATATCCTGTGGGATGGTGCCTAGGGGAGGTATCCACACCGATTTGTCCAGAAAGGGAAGTTGTTTCCTTTGCTTTTTGTTTCTAAAAAAGTAGGTTAGTTTGATTCTTCTGGAAAAATGTTGGTGGCCTTTTTCAATGTTAATTTTGTCAATTTTAGGAGGTTGGGGGATAAATTTTTGGCCTTTGCTTAAAACCTTTACCTCGGCTGAAGTTAAGATTCTGTCGCTAAGGTTGAGAACCGAGGTGGGCCTTAGGTGGTCTTAGTTTAAAAATGATACCCAGGAGGACAGTAACCTGTTGGCAGTGGTGGTGCTCCAGTGGTGGTCATCTATAACTCCATCCTGGAAGGCTGGGTGGAACTGTTCCTGTGGGATGGCTGGGATGGTGGTGATGCCAAACTTCTTCAGCTTTGGGATGGCCTTGTTGATTCTGAGGTAAGTGTCTATATATTCTCTGCTCTTCGTGGTGGCCCAGTTGAGGAGTGGTATATAGATTTTGGCTTGTGGGAAGTATTTCCTGAGTCTTTGTGAGATTTTCTTTAACTGTTCATCTGCTGTACTCTGTACTAAGCCCTTGTTGTTTATTCCACAGGAAAAGATGAGGTGGGTCACACGAGGCTGAGGTGACACAAACAATGGTCCTGAGGCAAAGTGGGTCAGCTTGGCCCCACTGAAGGATATTAGCTGGATGTCCAGGTTCGATGGGGTGTGGGTTATTCTGTCCACATTTGAGTCTCCAAGGATAACCACTGGTGATGAGACTATGGGCATTGACCAGTTCTTTCCCTTTTCCCTTGGGAAGTACAGTTTCTGAGGACCCACTAGGGGGACTGCAGAGGTGTCACTCATGATGTGCTGGAATGTCTGTAGTGGTGTGTAGTGTGGCCTATTTGGCTGAGAGAGAGGTGGGCTCTGGGCTGATTGTCCCAAGCCTAACGAAGAATGGGTGTCATCAGCAATGGGGTCAAATGTAGATTGGGTGTCTGGGTGGTGCTCTGGCTGGTCTGCTAGGCTGGGTGATCTGAGGTGCCCTAGGGAGCTGATGTCTGAGGAGGTGTCTATTAGATGGTCTGGAGGGCTGGAGTACACTGTTGACACTGGTGATAGATCTAAAGCCCTTCTGGTCTTGTTTGGGGTAGTTGTTGCCCTTGGTCTGATGGGAGTTTCTGAAGAAGGTGCTTTGAGGGTCTCTGGTGTGGATGACTGAAGGTGCTGGTTGGTGGGTGTGGTGCTTCTTTGTTGGCTTGTAGGTGCTGCCCTGGTTGGAGTTGTGGTGCTGAAGGTGTTTGCAGGTGGTGTCTGGTGTACAGGTGTTGACCTGGTTGGAGGTGTGGTGCTGTTGGTGGTTGTAGGTGGTGCCTGGTGCGTAGGTGCTGGCCTGGTTGGAGGTGTGGTGCTGCTGGTGGTTGCAGGGGGTGTCTGGTGCGTAGGTGTGGCCTTCTTTGGGTGCTGGTTGCGAGGTGTTCTTGGTGCCCTAGGTTGTCTCTGTGTTTGTGGCTGCTGGGTGGTGCCATTGACCTCTGTGGGAGTGGTGATTCTGGTGGAGTCTTTCTGAGGTGTGGTGGTATGTGGTTTCTTAGGGGTTTGTGTCCTGGGTGACTTTTGTGGCCTCTGTGCTGTGGAGGTGGCCTTGCTCGTGCCTGGATGGGTTGTGGTGCCCTTTGTCACCTCAGAGGTGCCCCTGGTGTTGTTGGGCCTTCTCTGTGGTTCCTGGCGGTACTGAGGTGTTCTGGTGTCTGTTGTGGTGCTGTGACCCCCTTTGGTTGGTGTGAATCTACTTGTGGCTTAGGTTGGTGTTGGGCCCTGAGGTCCATCAACAGCTTTGAAAACCAATCTTGTTGGATGAGCTGGCCCTGCTTTCTAGAAAAGAAAGAAGAACCCCAGAAGGGGTCTATCAAATCATGGATTAGCTTTTTGGCCCCTGTCGCAAGGAGGGCAGTTCTGAAGTGGTTTGATTGTTGGAACTTGTTCCTCAGGATGTCTCTCATAATGTCTAATTTGTGGAGATCCCAATTTTGTTTTTGTTTGTTGGTGCACTGTTTGTTGGTGGAATTTCCTATTGATTTAGCCACATAGGCATTTGGGGCCTGCAGGATGGCGGCAGCAGCATGGTTGTTTGAGCAGAAGGTTGCTTTTGTATGTTGATATGCATGCTCTTCTGATGGATATGTGACATTTTTAAACTTCATCCTGCAGGGGTAGAAATTGGAGAGTGGATGGTTGGCACCTTGGATGTTGATTTTACCCAACTTGGGATCATAGGTTTCCCTAGGTATGTGTGTTTGAGTTTGGTTGGAAAGAGGTGTGAACCTATTGGTGAGTGTTGTTGGTGTGTTGTGTGTTTGATTTTTCTTGTGAGTGGTTTTGTTTGGGACCTGGAAAAAACCTAGGGACTTACCTAGGCGACTGTTTAGGAAGTCCTGAGACCATGAAGGTCATTCCTGGATATGAAGGACATGATCCTCTGGTGCATTTGTGTGGCTGTTTTTGACACCTTTCTGTGTCTGTGCCTGAAGTTGAGGTCGGCCCTTTGGTTGGCTTCCCTTAACTTCCAGGGGTTCACTCTTTTTGAGCCAATTGTTTTAGCCAAAGTGATGATTGAATGGTAGTAGTGACCCCTGAAGGTTGCTATTATGTTGCCAAAGTAGCACCTTGTGGTCCTCAAGAGCCTGAAGGCTATGTTATCTGTCGGGTTTGCTGGGCTGAAAAGCTCCAGCAGGTCCCCCTTGATTTTTTGGAATGCCCCAGGAAGCACAATTTCTGCTCCTGGGGGACCTATCAGGGATAGGTGGTGGCATAGTTGAAGGATTTTTTGTGACTGTGCCACGAGTTGATTTTGTTCAGATGACATAGTATTGATTTTGAGTGAGGACAAGACACATTGCCAAAATGCAGAAGGATAAGAAGTGAGTTGGTACAAGGAACAGCAAGGAAGAATACAATATACTGTAAATAGGGGCCCTTCTGGCCTTACTTTTATTCAAATGACAACTTAGCCGTTTTTCAGGCAATAACAAACAATTATGTAGTGAAAATACAATTATAAGAATATATTACAGTAGTCCAAAAAGAAGCCAAAAGTGATCACTCTAGGTGTGGGTTAGTACTCCCCAAGTGCTTGTTTGTAAAGAATTTTGAGAATTAGCGAAGAGAAGTCCAAAAAGTTAGTCTAAAAGGGAGGTCCCAGAGTGGGCCTCAAGTAGTATTAGTAATTTTAGAGCAGATTTTAGACTTAAAAAGAAGAGAGTATAAGAGTAAAAAAATACTTATATTGTCTTGAAGAGTAGAAATTCCTGACTCTAGCCCAACCGGTTTCAACTGTTAGTCTTCATCAGGGGCTGAGGTTGACTGAAGAGGCCATCTAATGTGGGGGTATTTATACTAAATTTTGTTGGTAATCCCCTTGGATTGGAATCCAAAAAGGCCCCATTGATGGGGGAGTCAACCTATTGAAGGAATTTGAAGGGGATTACAATTTAAGATAACTGGAGGGAAAAACAAGGGGGAATTTGTAGGTGTTAAAATGAAGTGGAATCAGTTGGATTGTGTTTGGATTGTAATTTTGAGTGATGGCAATTAACCTCAGTTGAGTCAGGTTGTAATTAGTTTGTTTGTTTGTGAAAATTTCACTTGGAGTAGGAATGCCAAATGAGTAACTATCCTAGTTGCAATCGTGGAGGGGGGGGGGGGGGTAAAAAGTGGGGTTTATGTTGTTTTTTAAGTAGGCCAAAGTACATGGTGATAGAAATGTTGAGGAGAAATAAAATTTAATATTTTTGATTTTTAGTTTAAAAAGTAAGTTTAATTAGTGAAAGTTTGAAATTTTGGGTGTAGAATGTGTTGGGGTTGGGTGTTTTATTGAGCATGAGAGTTTTTGCAATTACGATTTTTTTACGTGTTTTTAGGCCCAAATTCAAAAAACTGTAAAATGTGTAATTGTAATAAAGTTTGGCAAGTTGGGTGGTCCAAAAGGCGTGAGAAGATAGTTAAGAGTGCAAGAAGTTTGCAGATTGTACAATTATGTGGTAAATACACGCAAATATTAACACAGAAATTACATAAAATTACAAAAAGTTACACCAAATTACAAAAAAAATAAAATGTGTAATTGTAATAAAGTTTGGCAAGTTGGGTGGTCCAAAAGGCGTGAGAAGATAGTTGAGAGTGCAAGAAGTTTGCAGATTGTACAATTACACGCAAATGTTAACACTGAAATTACACAAAATTACAAAAAAGTTACAACAAATTACAAAAAAAAGAAATATATAGTGGAGGTTGTGAATCAATGGGGGGACTGCCCCTTACGATTCTAGAAGCCTTACTGTAACTAATAAACTCTATAATTACATTACAAAAGGGTGTGAGATGCTATTTACACTGGGAAGTTGAAAACTAAAGAATAACTGTAATTCTGATTATGTTAAAAAACTACATTAAAACTGGTGTTAGAGGCCTTATAAGACATTAAAAGGCATTAAAACAAGTAAAAAACTAATAAAAACTGTAATTTTTGGGGGACTCAAAGGGTCAATGTACATGGTTCAATAGTTATTTACATGTATTAAGAATGTATTAAAATGTTCAAGTATATACAGGCAAGGAAACAGGTAAAGAAGAAGCCTTAAGGGCTTGTAAGTGTAAGAATGATGACATAAAGCGCTCTTATGGGATTGCTGGAATACAAGAGTACATATTAAGTAATAAACAGAATCACTCTAATTAATTTCTTATTCTGTGGTGGCCCTAGTGTGTTTGAAAACACAGTACACAGTATAGTATTAAAAAAATATACAATAAACTGTGGTAACATTAATACATAATTAATTGGATACAGTGGGGGAGCCCCTGCCAACAGGGCAGTAAACTGACTGGGTATTAAGGTGGTTTTGAAAGGAAAGTAAGCCTAAAGGGGCCCCAAGTGGGGGGGCACAGGTGAGTCAGCGTTATGGGTTTACAGACCAGATCCTTGTGGTTTCCCCAAAAGGGTACTCCACCTCAAGGGGGGTCCCTCCCCAAGTCCCCAAGGGGACTGTGGGGCAAGAAATACACGGGCATCTCCCCCAAGGGCCCCAAATAAGCAGTTTTCGATTTTTAAGGTGGTAGTCTTGAGAAAAGATTTTTAGGATTATTTAGGAATAGTTTAGGACTGGGTTCCTAAAAGGTGTCTAGGTGGGAAGAGTTATTTTTAAGTGAAAGGATTCGTAAGGTTGTGTTTGAAGTTGTTGGGTACCTTGTAGTACTGATTTTAGTGGTCTAGCCTTTGTTTTTAGGATAATTTGGTGTAAATTTAGGATTAGGGTTATGAAAGTCTAAGTTAGGATGGAAGTCCTAGGACAATTGGCTTAGGGTGAGGATTATTTTAGGGTACATTTTCTATGGGTTTAGGATTAGGGTCCTAAGGTTAGGAATGGTGTCCTATTATTATTGGCTTAGGGGTCAGCGTTATTTTGGGTTCAGTTTTTTTATTTATTTTTGTTTCTTTAGGATAATTTGGTGTAAATTTAGGATTAGGGTTATGGAAGTTCTAGGATAATTGGCTTAGGGTTGGGGTTATTTTAGGGTTCATTTTTTATGGTCTTAAGGCTAGGATTGGGGTCCTAAGGTTAGGAATAAGGTCCTAGGGTAGTGGCTTAGGGGTCAGCGTTAATTTGGGGTCAGTTTTTAAAAAAAAAATTTTTTAGTTTTTTGTTTTACGGTTAGGATTGGGTCCTAAGGTTAGGAATGAAGTCCTATGATTATTGACTTAGGGTTCAGCGTTATTTTGGTTTGGTTTTTTTGTCTTTTGTGTAATTTTAAGGAGGTTTGGTTTGTTTTGTGGGGTTAGGGTTAGGATTGGGGTCCTAAGATTTAGGAATGAGGTACAAGGAATATTGGTTTAGGGGTCAGTATTAATTTGGATTTATTTTTTGTTGTCTTTTATAATGTAAAAGATTTTAGTTGGATTTTTTAGCGTTAGGTTTAGGATTATTCAACTTTTAGATTTTTTTAGGAATTTTTTAGGAATTTTTACTTGTTTCAGGAATTATGTTATTTTTGGGGGGATGAGTTGAAGAACTGGTTTTAGGGTTATTTGGGGGGGGAGGATTAAGGGTCTTTAGTTGCAACAGTAAAGTCCTTACAATTTTTGTTCCTACTGTGAGCCATTACTAAAGGCCCTATAAAGGTCGAGGGATGGTTATTTTGGATTTCTTGATAGCAATTCCTAACAGGATTTGATATATTTTTACTGGCCTTAGAGTATCTAGACACAAAAGGGATAGGTGGGGGTATGTCCCTAATAGAGTTGATACCTTTTGGTTCTACTGTACCTAGTTTTTTATCCATGCTACTTCCCTATTTATGAGATTAGTCCTATTGGTTAAGGAACACTGGTTGACTGGTACTTGTTCTAAGAGGGTGAGTCTGAATAAGGTTTGGTTAGTTGATGGAGGTTTAAGTGGACAGTTATTGATGTGATTTGCTAAAGGTTTGTCCTGATTGGTTAAAATGTTTGACCTATGTTCCACAATCCTATGTCTAAGTGACCTTGAGGTTTGGCCAATATACAGTTTTTGGCAAAAGTTGCAAGAAATGCAGTAAATCACGTTAATTGAGTTACAGTCCAAATGTTGAGGTCCTGGTATAGGTGCTTCACCTGGTCTTAAAATGTCGTAGTAGGGGTTGAAATAGGTGCCACATAAGGTGCATCTGTTAGAGCATGGAGCTCTGGTTTGTTTAAGAGAGGTGGGATGGAGTGTTTTTAGTGTCTCAATGGTAATGTTCCTGAGAAAATTTTTTGAATATCCCCTGGGTATGAGGGCTGAAAAAAGAGTGGAAGTGGCTGAAAGAAAGTCTGAATGGTTGGTACAAATCCTATGAAATCTTAAAATTTGGGATTTAATAATCCCAGAAAAGGTGTGTTTAGAACGAAAGGAGGCCTTGTGGAGGAGTTGGTGTGTGTCTGTGGGTTTGAAAAAGACCTTAGTGTCCAGACAATTGGTGTTGAGGAAGGTGGGGCCTTTGTAGATAGTGACATCTAGAAAGTCTATCGAGTTTTGGTGAATGGTGGCCTTGAGTTTTACTGTGTCCATGTGGGTGTTTAGGATGTTAAAGAAGGTGTCAAATTCTCGTCTAGAGTGTGTCCATATGATAAAAATATCATCTAGAAATCTAAGGTAAATCAAAGGTTTGAGTGGGCATTTAGAGAGTGCTCCTTTTTCCCAGTTGGCCATGAAGATGTCTGCATACTCAGGTTCGAATTTTTTACCCATGGCTGTGCCCCAAATCTGAAGAAACCATTCCTTATTGAATGTAAAATCATTGTTTTCCAAGGATAATTTGAGAAGCTCTAAAATTTGCTGATCTGGCCTAGATGGGTTGGGATATAAATTAAAGGTGTCCTGTACTGCTTTTAGACCGTTAGTATTATCTATGTTGGTGTAAAGGGCATCGGCATCTAAAGTTATAAGCAAAGCTTTAGTGGGGACCTTGATGTTCCTAATTTTGTTGATGAAGTCTGGGGTGTCCTTGAGATAGGATGGGTGCAGGTTGGAAACAGGCTTAAGATAGTGGTCTATAAATTCAGAAATGTTGTAGGTGTCGCTAGAGCAATCAGACACAATAGGTCTGCCAGGGGGGATAGTGCCATTGAGCCATTTGCCCTTAGGTTTATGAATTTTGGGTAAAAGGTAAAACATCCTATTTCTAGGTTCTTCAGGTGGTTCAAGGTGTTCAATCTGTTTGTCCTCCAGGAACCTGTTGCGTTTAAGGGAGTTTAGAATATCCTTAATTTTGTTCCTTACAGTAGGAAAAATTGGGGCTGGGATTTTCTTGTAGTGTTTTGGGTTATTTAATTGTTGGTTGGCCTCTTGGATGTAATCCTTAGTATTAAGTATAACAATAGAAGAGCCTTTGTCTGCTGGTTTAATAATGATATCCTCGTAGGATTTAAGTCTTTTTAAGATCTTAATTTGATGTTGGCCATCTTTGGTTTTTTGCTCAGGTAAGATCTGGTCCTTGAGTTGATTTTTGAGTTGATCTAAGGATTCTAGAATATCCTGTGGGATGGTGCCTAGGAGAGGTATCCACACCGATTTGTCCAGAAAGGGAAGTTGTTTCCTTTGCTTTTTGTTTCTAAAAAAGTAGGTTAGTTTGATTCTTCTGGAAAAATGTTGGTGGCCTTTTTCAATGTTAATTTTGTCAATTTTAGGAGGTTGGGGGATAAATTTTTGGCCTTTGCTTAAAACCTTTACCTCGGCTGAAGTTAAGATTCTGTCGCTAAGGTTGAGAACCGAGGTGGGCCTTAGGGCCTTAGGTGGTCTTAGTTTAAAAATGATACCCAGGAGGACAGTAACCTGTTGGCAGTGGTGGTGCTCCAGTGGTGGTCATCCTGGAAGGCTGGGTGGAACTGTTCCTGTGGGATGGCTGGGATGGTGGTGATGCCAAACTTCTTCAGCTTTGGGATGGCCTTGTTGATTCTGAGGTAAGTGTCTATATATTCTCTGCTCTTCGTGGTGGCCCAGTTGAGGAGTGGTATATAGATTTTGGCTTGTGGGAAGTATTTCCTGAGTCTTTGTGAGATTTTCTTTAACTGTTCATCTGCTGTACTCTATACTAAGCCCTTGTTGTTTATTCCACAGGAAAAGATGAGGTGGGTCACACGAGGCTGAGGTGACACAAACAATGGTCCTGAGGCAAAGTGTGTCAGCTTGGCCCCACTGAAGGATATTAGCTGGATGTCCAGGTTCGATGGGGTGTGGGTTATTCTGTCCACATTTGAGTCTCCAAGGATAACCACTGGTGATGAGACTATGGGCATTGACCAGTTCTTTCCCTTTTCCCTTGGGAAGTACAGTTTCTGAGGACCCACTAGGGGGACTGTAGAAGGTGCAGAGGTGTCACTCATGATGTGCTGGACCGTCTGTAGTGGTGTGTAGTGTGGCCTATTTGGCTGAGAGAGAGGTGGGCTCTGGGCTGATTGTCCCAAGCCTAACGAAGAATGGGTGTCATCAGCAATGGGGTCAAATGTAGATTGGGTGTCTGGGTGGTGCTCTGGCTGGTCTGCTAGGCTGGGTGATCTGAGGTGCCCTAGGGAGCTGATGTCTGAGGAGGTGTCTATTAGATGGTCTGGAGGGCTGGAGTACACTGTTGACACTGGTGATAGATCTAAAGCCCTTCTGGTTTTGTTTGGGGTAGTTGTTGCCCTTGGTCTGATGGGAGTTTCTGAAGAAGGTGCTTTGAGGGTCTCTGGTGTGGATGACTGAAGGTGCTGGTTGGTGGGTGTGGTGCTTCTTTGTTGGCTTGTAGGTGCTGCCCTGGTTGGAGTTGTGGTGCTGAAGGTGTTTGCAGGTGGTGTCTGGTGTGCAGGTGTTGACCTGGTTGGAGGTGTGGTGCTGTTGGTGGTTGTAGGTGGTGCCTGGTGCGTAGGTGCTGGCCTGGTTGGAGGTGTGGTGCTGCTGGTGGTTGCAGGGGGTGTCTGGTGCGTAGTTTATTCACCCAATCATTGGGATTGTATATAAAAACCCCTGAACAGCCTTAGTCTACAGTAAATTAAAGGTCAAAGTTGGGGTTTTACGTCCCGTTCAACAGCCAGGGTCATATTGGGACAGGTCCTCAGAATTGCCACTTGTGGGACTCGAACCCACAGAGGTGACAGCCTATGATTAGATGCCACAGTCTACAGTAAATGGCTGAGTGGTCTTAGCAGTGCAGCAGTTTGTAAATATGTGTTAGAATAACTTAGAGACATTAATTCTGTGTTTAACATTACTAAAAATACTAAATAGTCTTAGCAGGGCAGCAGTTTGTAAATATGTGTTAGAATAACTTAGATACATTAATTCTGTGTTTAACATTACTAAAAATACTAAATAAAAACAGCCCAAGAGTGTTTAATTGTGGTTTTTTTATTATTTTATTCTTCAGAGATCTATTTGCCTCTACTGGTATCTTTTGGTTTATAGCATCAGTTGATAAACTAAACTAAAATAAATTTTTGGTATTAATCAGAAAAGCATACAATTATCAATCCTGCCATATTAATGCAGGATGCTGCTTGGTCTCTCATCCTTGGGTTTGAGCTTGGGACCAAGGACTGTGGGTCTGGGCGTATGTAATAGCACAGGAATTCAGTCCTGGGCACAATTTCTGTTGTTTTGAGTAATAGGCTAAATTTTAGGGTTTTATGGTATTGTAACCCCTGTTAACACAGTTTTTGGACTTTATGTCTAATTCTAATATTGGGTGCACAACCCTTGAGTTTGTCAATGAAATTAAAATTTTTCCCGGGAAAAAGTCACCCCATATGGGGTGATCTGGGGAACATGTGAACTTTGGTGTTATAAAAAGCCATCCAAATACTGAATATCTTCATTATAGGTTTGCATCTGGGGACTTTGAAGGAAATTTCTGCATTCCCTCCTTCCCTCCCCATATCACCAAGTCTATAATTCATTGGGTGGGCTATTTTATTCTTTTAGTTTTTTAATAAAATTTTGGTCTGGGTTAGAACCCACATCTTTTAATGACATTATTATTCACCCAATCATTGGGATTGTATCTAAAAAACCCTGAACAGCCTTAGTCTACAGTAAATGGCTGAGTGGTCTTAGCAGGGCAGCAGTTTGTAAATATGTGTTAGAATAACTTAGAGACATTAATTCTGTGTTTAACATTACTAAAAATACTAAATAAAAACAGCCCGTAGAGAGTTTAAAATACCCGTTCCCGTTAAGACTGGTACTGCAAAGTGTCATAATGACGTCATCAGCTCACAGGCAGAACTTGAAGCTTGAAGTTTTACAACGTGGAGGAGGTGTTTTGAAGTTCCTCAAAACTGATAAAGTAAAACTGGTTTTCTGGCTTTTATAACAGATTACGTACATGAATATTGCAGAAAAGTGGGAGTTTAATATGCGTTTAAACCTTATTTATATATAAAAAAAATAAACCAGGACAACCTTTCCTGGTAAAAAGTGCTGTTTAAAAAATATTGTAACACCTTGGTATTTCTGTATAAAGCTATGGCCTGTGAAGGTGCAAACTATTTAATATTGATATGGGTGTGAGCATGGAAAAGTTTTCATGTGTTTTGCATGTTTAATGAAACTGTATGTTAGTGTTTACATTTTTGCTGTGGGTTTTAATACCATGTGTGTTTTACTTTTTAAGGTGACGAATATGAAAGTGCAGTGTTTTGGTCATTTGTGAATTAACAATAAAATTATAAATATAAAAAAGTGAATAGTTAGTCCCTTCACTCTCATCAACACCAGACGTGTATTTTAACTGAAAAGCCCCTCAACTGGAACGTGTACCTGTACTTGTAGTTTTGGCGTACAAGTCATCACGTGTACGGGTATTTTAAACTCTCTGTTAACATTGTGGAAAAGTCGTCGGACAGATTTAAATACTGTAAGTATTAAAAAAATTGAGCATTATTTTAAAACATGTATGTCATCAGTAGATGGAACAGCTACTGGCGGTTGCTCCATTTTTGTAAAGATAGTTTTACCCCATAACATACTTGAGTTTGCTACAGAACTACAGGCAGTTGCCATAATAGCATCTACGCATAAAACTGTAACTGTAGTCAATGTACATACCCCAACATGTTTTAAAGACTGCACAAAGGGATCTTGATAATCTAGTCAATCAACCATTTCTATTTACAGGAGCACCTACTTGAATCCTTAAATATTTGTTTACTTAATGATCATTCCCCCAGTCCCTAAGTAGCATGATCCATGTTAAAATGTAAAGATTGGAGATATTATGTTATCTTGTATCTATTGGGGCACCAATAAAACAAAAACTTCAATTAAATTAACTTACGTTTTATGTGCATAACATCACTGTGAATTACATAAAATATAAAGGGGAAATGGGTACTCAAAGTAAAAAAGGCACTCAAGTTCTACAGTAACATACTTTGTAGTACAAACAAACTGATAAATCTTTGTGGCAGGCGGACGTCTTTCCAATGCCAGTAATTCTATGACATACATAGCACACAAATGGAATGTTAATAAACACGAATTATTAAAGAATCCAGAAAGGTACACTAAATTACTGGTGATGTGAAACAATCTGGAAAACAGAATTTTCATCAGATGAAATATAACTTATGTTAGAATATATAATAATTCCTGTATTGCACCTGTATTTTTTGTAACTTTATTGCATTCATATATTTGTTTTATCGTTTATTAAGTGAGTATATTAAATAAATAATAATAATAATAATGGACGCATTTGTTATGCTTTTGAGAGCCCCCATTTGTTTCAACCTTAGAGGGCTCAGAACAATATGTTAGAATATTCGTCTTGAGAGAAAAATGTCTGTTGTGCAGATAATTATGTCAATTTTGTAGTAAAAACAAATGTGAGTACTAATACGGGCTGGCACCTTTGTGCCAGCTGGGCCATTCCTGAGGGCGAACCTTAAATTTTGATTTAATATGTGCCACAATGCATTTTGCAATCTGACTTCTGATTGGATTCCTTTCCCTTCTGTGGACAGAGTTTTGGAACCCTTTTCCCATTTGCATTTAACTCTTGGAAGGGGTAACATCTCAAAACAAAAAATTCTTCTTCTTCGTGTACTTCAAGTTGTTATTTTATCAATTTTATCTACTTGTTTATCAAGTTGCTTGTATATGGAGAAGAAGAAATACAATTTGCGTTCAACAAAAAGTGATACTCTTCAGATAGCATTGCAAGTACATTTGTCAGATGACAATTTTTTGACGAACTTGTTGGGATCTGACAAGTCAGATATGTCTCACCAGGGGCCGGTTTCACGAAGCCTCCCTTGGAAAGGACCTCCTTTAGTAAAGGAAGGTGTTTTTTTCCTTTGGGAAGGCCACCTTAAAATTCAGTTTCACAAAGCTTCCTTTAATTCTCCTTACCAAAGGTCTTCCTTGAATCTTAAGGAGGGAGCAAATGTCCTTCCTTAAGGTTTAAGGAAGGAGATAGTTGTTTTTGAACTGGGAGTAAATATTACAAAGTATTGAGGAAATGGGTTGAAACAGCCATTTCAACTGCGTAATGTTACTTGTTGCTGGCCACAGAAAAAAGATGGCTGAAAAAGTGTCTGCATCAAAGGGAAAATACTGGGGCCGTATTCACGAAAGGTCTTATCTTAATCTTAGTCTTAAATCTAAGACCTTTGTCATAACTTTGGACAAAAACTTGTTATGACATTTGTCTTAGAGAATTCACAAAAGGTTTTATTCTTATCTTATCTTATTTCTTTAGTCATAACTCTAAGACTGGATGGAGGTGGTCTTAAATATTTAAGACCAGTCTTAAATATGGCCGCCATGTCATGTTTTCCCCACTTCAAAACTTCATACGACTAAAATTGAGTTTAAAAGACTTACCACATCTATGTAAAGCATTTTATTTTATGTTTTAATGTGGTTTGAAGGTTTTAAACTGCAAAACTTATCCCTTTCTGGTCCATTTATTAACAGTAAGTGGATAAGTTTTACAGTGTACATCAACACATATTCAGAGAAATACATGTCCACTAGTTTGTTGTATATAACAAATATTTAGCACATATCCACAGAAAAAAAATATATCCACAATGAACACATTAAATAATGTACACATATCTCACTGTTAAAGTTTTATGTGTCACTTTATAAAAGTTTTTATCTATTTGGTTCCACTACTATTTATATTCTTTTATAACTCACAATATAAATAAGAGTAAAAAAATATTCTTCATAAAAGTTACTAAACTGCACCACGCTATAAAATATGTAATATTACTTAAACATGTCTTTTTTCCCCCAGAAAAGTTTTGTTTACTGACCTTGAAATAGCTAGAGATTATTATCACATGATTTGCAGTGTATCGATTTTTTTGTCAAAGTGGCACATGCAGGGTGAAACCAACAGCTCACTTGTGTTTACATTCTCTGGCATAAACCAATCATATTAACCGAACTCAATGAAGGACAGCATGTCAGTGTTTATGTAATAGTGCAAAATACACAAAGGAGATATTAAAAGTACATAATTTATTTTCAATGTTTTCCAAAATAGTATATTATATAGATATCTTTGAAAACAGTTCTGAAAACAATGTGCATATGCCTTTCAGTGTTTATAATTATATAAAAGAATGATGACTCTGTGATACAGTTGAAATAACAATGTGGATATTTGTACAATGTTTTTGTAAATAACAAATATCATTTAATATGGCCAATATGGATACTTCAGTTTTAACTGGATATGCTTGTTATTTTTTTCTCTTGTAGAAAAATTTGTTGCACAAAATTGGGAAACCACATTTCAGTGCTTTTAATATTATTGTAGCACTGTAATTTGCTTTTCCTTTTGAAGTGTACCTGATTTTAAATGTTTGCTAAAAATACCTTTATTTGATAGAAAAAAATGCATTTGGCGATTAATATGGATAGATTCATATTTTGTGCCTGTAAGGGGACAAGATAATTTGTGAGTATTAATTTTAAATTTCAAGAAATTTACCTTGTCAACAAGGACAAAGCTGTTTAAAATCCATGTTCCATTATATTGTTATTTTTACTGTCCCAAAATTTGATGTCTCATATGCCACCAACAGTGTATTTAATGTGTACCTACATAAAGTGTACAAAATGAGGTCACATGACACAGAAAACCACAGTGGTTATATGAAAAATCAGTCTTAACTTGGTCTTGACTTTATGACATTTGTCCCAGCTAAGACTTACTTTGTGAATACCTATTTATGACAATTCTTAACTAGAACAAAAATCTTAGATTTAAGACTGGGTTATGCTTAAGATAAGACTAAGATTAAGACCTTTCGTGAATACCGCCCCTGGACTTTAGGAGAAGTGCATATTCTGCTGGATGAAATTATTCCCATTTATTTCAAGATAGTTGGAAAGTTTTCAAAAAACCTGACAAAGTCTACAAAGGATTTGCTGTGGATGGAAATATGTGTAAACACTTCTCATCACTGAACTCCTCCAATGGATTAAGCCTTTCACTTAATCGTCTCTCTATTCTAACACGTCTTCTCCACAAAAAATTGTTCATAAAAATCACTCCTGCCATGATAATAGGCAAGTATATTTGCAATTAAAAGCTTTTACAATGTTCCTGAAAGTTAATAAACATTCCTTGAAGGACACTTCCTTAAATCTAAGGTAGGTCCTTAGCTTCCTTGAAATTCAAGAGAGTTTTCAAGGACTCCTTTAAGGAAGGAGGCTTTGTGAAACTGAGATTTTTTAAAGGAGGGAGAAAGTCAAGGAAATCCTAGAATTTAAGGTGACCTTTATCTTAAGGAGCCTTCGTGAAACCGGCCCCAGGACTTGAATAAGTTACTTTTGGGAAGTGAACTGGATTGTAGTGCCATTTTACAATTTCACAGTGATGTTGCAGGTACCAGTGGGGTTGCGGTTAACTGACTTGAAGCTGCCACTTCCAGCAAGACTGTCCTAGATTCAAAATTTCAAGAGACACAATCTCTAGTCAATCAGCAGATTTTGTCACAATTAACTGCTGTTAGACAAATTGGAAAAAAACTGTCAAAAAGATGACTGATGTTTCAAAAATCAAGGACACACATACTAGAAGGTAGGGCAAAAGTACTCAGGCAAATAAAAGCAAACATACAGAAGCCGAACAAAATACTGGAAACACAATTACTGAATTTTGTGCTCAGTCTGGTACTCTACAATATGTCAGAGAAAATAATCAGATTCAACGTAGTGCAGAAGATAGAATCAAAGAATTGAAACAACTTGCCAAAACAGGTATGTCTGAAAATAAGAGTAAATCTCAGAGAGGGGTCAGGTTGATGTTTTCGTAAAAAATATGGTTAAATGGCCCCATGAGTTTGCTTTGGCGGGTACACAAAAAGAAAGAGTATCATATGATCAGTTGACTGTGAGTCAGTGGATGACAAGGTTTTGAAGAACCAAGAGAGTGGAAAATTGTACATAAAATAAAAGTTCCTTGTTGGATTATTTAATTTCGTTACTAGATTATTCCTACGACTTCTCATGGGCCTCTGTAAAAGCCTGTTATGCAGTGCTTCTGTGTCGCATGGAGCTGCAAGAAATTAAAGATTATGCTCAAGTTGATCTAATTGTTTGCATCAGAAGGGCATATGCACAGAGGCATAGCCGATCATTTGTTCAAAATTTTTCAAAAAATTCTACCAAGCGAGACAGAGGCAAGCTAGGTTCTTTATGAAAGAACATGGCTAGAATGCACTCCTCAATTACATAGACAACCTCATATATGTCGGTTTGCAGTAAAGTAAAGTTAAAATTTAAAGTGTAGAACAACTTGGTGTTATGCAACACCATTAAAATTAATAAATGCATTAACTAAATAATATGTACTACATGAATAAATATACAAATAAAATTAAGCAAACAATATTTGAATAAAACACATGGACACGAAAAAGACTAGAGAAAGGATGAATACAGACAAGCAATACTTTAACTAAACAATATGTATAAAAAAAAATATGACTAGATATACAGATTAAAATTGATAAGAATATACAACAAACGTTACAGAAAGAATAAGACAGGTACAAACCATAAATAGAATATAATTGTAGAGTAAAATTTTTTTTTTATTTACTTATTTATTTGGGGTTTTACGTCGCTTTCAAGACTGTACAGGTCATATCACGACGGTAGTTGGAAGGGCAGAGGAAACCAGTACATATAGTTGGTCAAGGTTCTTTACTGTAAACTGCCGACCAACGGCAAGCAACTACCAGCTTTCCCACCTCAGGTCGGGCTGCAAACCGAACCCTAATCAAGCCCAATAAAAAGTAAAATAAAACAAAACATCAATAAAGTCAAGGCCAGTATTGGGCTGCGGTATTCACACCTCCATTTAGTCGCCTCTTACGACATGCAGGACATGTTGGGCTTATTCCACTTTCCCGGACCCACAGGGGGAATGTCTGTTTGCACACATGATTCTTGATTGATGATTCATATAAATTTCTATTATCTCTATTGCAAGACTTAGATTTGGGGGTGAGTGATTCAAAATTGGTTCCTCCCTCAACATGTGTAACATGTGAAGGTATCCTAGTAGATACTGTCCAAAAAAAACATATATGTCCCCAGCAAAAAACAACAAGAAATTAAATTAATTTGCAATTTTTGGACAGATAAGGAAACTTGTGCTAAACAAGAGTTCCAATCTTAATTGAGATCTTTATTATATATTACAAAATGTATTAAACCTGCGAGATTCTTTCTTAATCATATGGTGCAGGTTCTTAGATCCCACTCCAATACTCGTACATTCACATTGTCTGTCGATTTCCACAAAGACTTGTGTTGGTTCAACACTTTTTGGACCAATACAATGGGGCTACATACTTAATACTACATACTGATTACAAAATTCCTGATCATACAGTACACCTGGACGCTTCTATGGCAGGTATGGTTTCCCTATCTGGTAATATGGTGTCCACTTTACCAATATCTGGTCAATATCAACATTTGCACATAACATGTGGTCGCCCTTAAAGTTTGGGCCTCACTTTTGCAGAAAAAAATTGGACATAAGATGTGATATGAGGTATTAAAATCTGGGGAAACAAAAGACAGAATATGGTTGATATGTGTCATATTCAGTATATAAACACCAATATGGCACATACCAGGAAAGTCAAATCACATTGCTGATTTGCCCTTCAGATGAACCAGGGTGGTCGTTGGTGTAGCGGTTAGAGTTCTAGCCTCCAACCTCTGAGGCCGCCGGGTCGAATCTCGGGCCGGGTGCTTCATGTTGGAAAGTTGGTAGTTACTTGCCGATACCCGGTGGTTTACAGTGCAGTATGCACCGGTTTCCTCCACCTGTTAACTACCCGTCGCAATATGACCCTAGCTGTTGAACGCGACGTAAAACAACAAATAAATAAATCATCATTATCTATGATGTGGTAAACATCTTTTCTATGAAAAATTATAATTCTTTAAGAAAATTGAGGGTGGGCGTGAATAGGTACACGGGCATGAACTGGTCCACCACCACTAGCTGGAATTATGTCCCAGTCTATTATCCATGACATGGACACAAATTCGTTTAGACATGAACAGATACAACTGTTTTCTAAAGCCTAAGTATAGTTCAGTGCATTATACTCAATAGCTTTTATCACAGTTTTGAGGATTTCTAACATCCTCACTCATTCCACGGTGAACTTTGACCTTTCAAGACAACTAGCACGGTTGGATGTCATATTTTCTGACTTGGGGGCGAATGTTATTATTAAATGGTCCCAAACAATTCAAAATAAAACAGACATTCAAACTATTACAATCCAAAAGTTATGCACCCCCCCCCCCCTCGCCCTTATCAGGCTTGAAAAAAATACTAATGTGGGTGTTCCACCACACGACTAAGGCTCCCGATTAAGGGTTTTTGAGGGTCGGTTTCAAAAATATGCTTAGTCCCAGGCTTCCTGTAAGGGTCGGTTGTGGTCGGTTGAGGCCGTGTGAGAAATCAAACATGTTTGATATTTCTCCCGACCCCAACCGATTATTTTTTCCCGCCATAAACAAAATGTCCAGTCCCAGGCTTCCTCAGGCCTCCTCAGATCAAATTTACACAGTCCTATGCTGTCCCAGGCCGCCTGCGACCCTTAGTCGCCGACCCTTAGTCCCAGACCCTCTATACCTTAGTCCCAGGCTTCCTGCGACCCTTAGTCCCATTGCAAAGCAAAAATCGGCTATCTCGGTCTGGGGACGCCTGGGGACGCCTGGGGACGCCTCAGGACACCTTGTGGGGTCGGGACTTAATCCTGGGTTAGTCGGGGCTTAGTCCCAGGAGGCCTGAGGCGTCCTGGGACCCAGTCGGTTTGTCTACGACAGGATCGTGGTTCAAACCGACCAGAAAAATGGCTTAGTCTGTTCTTAGTCCCAGACCAGTTAGGGACTGTCTGGGGCCCCCTGGGGCGTCCTGAGGCCGATCTGTAGTTAATCCCAGACCTTCATACCGATTCTGTCTTCCACCCCATTGGTCAATTTTTTTTCCATTTTTTCCAAGACTACCCACGATTAAGGGTCGCCGACAGGATCGGGGCTTAATCCTTTGGTGGAACAAGGGCATAAGTGCCACCTCTGGAAATTCCAAGCAATCTCTATTCACTATTGCTACGTACCATGGTTCAGTTCCATTGACAGATTCTGTAGCCCGTAGACATTGGCACTCTGTTTTGCAGATTCTGCAACTGTCCCCTCTACTAAAATTCCACGATTTCAGCTGTTCTTGGGTGACTTTGGCATTCCACAAAGGGGTGCCTTTGCACCATATAATGCATCATGGCACATGGAAATCAGATTCTGTTTGGAAATAGATTAAATCAACGTCCCAGCTTTCTTCTCCTGCCAACTCTACCTTCCAACGTCTCCTACATGTTTGATCTTTGGCTGTTTTGGTGACTCTTTGAATCTTAATCATCTAGTTCCTCTCGTTTTACTGGTAATTTTTATTTTACTTTTCATTCATATTACTGCTGTTTCTCTCCCGATGTTTTACTTTTTATAGTAAATCTTTTTAAATGTATGTGTCTCTCGGTAAATTTAGGTCTCTTATTCATAGTGTACTATTAAAAATTCTTGGGTTGGTCTTCAGCCCCCTTTCGGCCTATCTTCCAGATTTCGATTTGTTTCTGACCAAAGTGTGCCCAGGGTCTCTCCAATGTACTAGAACCTTCTGAATATTTGAAGTAACTATGCTCTAAAGTAATAATTTAACGTAAAGTATGGACTATTTTACTATAATAAAATTTACATTATACCAGTCAACGTATAATATAATAAATTGTATGTAATCCTATTTGTGGGTTGTTTCTCCCTGTCTTGTCTATTTTCATTTTCACCATGTGTGAGTCACTTGCTGGAGAAGCACACGAAAGTTTTTTTACCCACTGGACCTTTCCAGAAAATGTGTTACAGCATGTGCAGATGGGACTGTGAATTGGCATTTAAAGTTTCATATGTGATATAGGCAACTGATTTATAAAAATATAAAACGCATATACGTCCATATATGTCTTCGAAATCACCCACTTCCTACAAATCAAAATTTAGGACAGGATCAAATGGTATTACTTGCGATACCAAGGAAATATATTCAGGTTTATAAGGACCAATAAATACTACACTGATTCCTATCTCTGCAACTGTGGAAAAGACACGGAATGAATTGTTTTCATTTTTTGCAAGCAATATACTGCCTTACCAACAACTATCACCACGCAGCAATTATCACCACCATCGTAAACAAAGGTATCAGAAGTACTGAGACTTACTTCCGACCACCTTGTCTGGCCTAGTAGTAGTAGGTCACAAAATCACCTTACTACAGTAAACTAAATAAACTTATATGAATCACAATGAATACAGATCAAAGAGTAGGTACTCTTTTATTCTGAGACTTAATTATTCCTTAACTTATTGAAAGCAACCAAATTTCTCTCTCCATTTTTAATAATTGTAGTAAGCAAATTACGACTCATCTTGAGATAAGCTGTAACTCTACTGAAGGAGTCACACCACCAAAACTGTTACCAAGCATTTACATTGACGGGAATGCTTTTAAAGTATGTTGTTCCACAGATTTCACATACAATTAAAATGTTTGCACCCTAATCAATTTAACATACTTACTGATCCAAAAATTGTACATATTTTAAATCGACAGAACAAAAATAAATATATGTCATTTAAGACAAATTTTGAGATAAAAAATTAAAATAATTGACAAATAAAAACATACTAAGATTTGTCATGTTACTTGCTAATTAACTAGTTTTCAGGTAATCTCAATTGTACGTTTGAAAAACATTGACAAAATGAAACATAATATGGATAAATGCAATATCAAAATGGCATGGAGACATATAAGAACAGCCAAAACACTATGTTGTAATTTGAGTTAAAGTATCCATTAATCAACTGAAAATCAATGTGTCAAGCACCACTGCTCTGTAAAATCGTTTCATATTCCACTGTTTGCATTGAAAATACCAATAATATTAATATAAGTTAAATTAAAATTTTTCAATTTAACAAAATAAAATTGTTTTTAAACCTACAGAAAATAAGATGCATGAATATACCATTGACATGAAAATCCCTCAGATGACCAAAACATGTTTTACAGAAATGTGTACATAGATGCAAAAAATATTACTAATTTGTGTAACCTATGGTTTCAGTTAAAAAGAGAAATCAGTATGATGCTGAGTAACTTTTTGGATGCATGTACTGAGGTGAGAACGGGAAAATCAGTATCAGTACAGTGTGCCCCTCAAAACTTTATCAGATCATGTGCATTGTAAAGTCCAAGAAGAACAACTACCTAATATTGAAAGAATGATCACCAATGACGAAGAAACTGTGCTAGTATATTAAACACACAATAAATGAGCTCACACGAGAATGTTAATTTCAGGTATAGCCTAATCTATAACTCTACGTATATTTACACTAATTAAGTTATCCCCAAAACTGGTAATCTGCATAATAACACACCAAAGCATGAAGTCAAGTCAAGGCAGGTGAAACATCAGGACACCTGTTGTACAATATATATTGTGACATAAACTTCCATTGAAAAACACACAGGAATACGAAATGGAGAAATATATCCAAATGCAGCAAACATAAAAAGAATCCTAACCCAACTTAGGATAATACAGACTGTCCAAAATTAATCAGAAACAAGAAGAAGCTACTACATGTATACATTACATTAATGTGTACATTAATTACTTACAATGGAACTGTGAAAACTGTATTTTGGATAGCTTCAATTACATTGTCACTATTTTATGAACTCATCAAGAGGGCTGGCCTAGAGTGAACATTGAGGTTCCGTTTCAACTTAGGAAAGGGACCAAGCGATGATTGATTCACCAAAGACACCCCAACCTCAAAAGGCTGTCCCTCATGCAACAAGCCATAGATTTAAGATAGGTCAATCCAATCAGAACTTGACAGCTTTGCGTGTCTAGTACAAGGATGACTATAAAATCTGAAGAAATGACCAATAAATAAACTCCTCACAAATGTTGCCCACAGTTTTAAAATAATAAAAAACGGTAAATATTTATAGTTCAGAATCATTGCCAAAGATGATGGGCATACAGGACCTATCAGATCGCATATGAAATTGTGATGAGACAGGAATCAATGGGCAGTCCTTCAGAAGAGGCAAAGTGGTATTAAAGGAGAAAGACTCTACCAACCAAAAAGCAAGAGTATGTTTGAGAGTTTAATGTGGAAAACCTGTTGCCTAGAACATATGCACTAAATAGTCTTGCTTGTAAAATAGGTTGTATGGTACTGTATAAGAAATACATAAATGGCAAAATCATTAACATTCAACAATGCCTTATAACTGATTAAGTAAATTCAATTTGGTCACTACTGCTTGGAGCTAGGCTCCGTATGGCATTGCTTCATTGGGTTAAATGCAGTACAATCCTTGTATTAGCTTGGCTAGTGTGGCCAGGGCCTTGGATCTTAATCAGGCTAGAAAATGTGAGCCCGAGCCAGTTAGTATCATGATGTGTATGGGATGGGAGAGTTATTGTAAAGCCATAACAACTGAAACATCTTCTCACATGTGCAAACCAAAGACATTTGATGACAAACCTTGGTTGATCCAGGCCCAACTGAACTTTCACCAAGGCCACAGAAAGGAGAATGCTGTATAATGTATATATTTATTGAAGTGCAAGCATGCATGACTGAAAGATTAAAGTTCAATTTTGAGATGTTCAACATTGAACATGTCACAGCACTGATGTGCATGTTTATCATTGGTGAAGTTGCTCCAACTTTTCTGGTGTACCCAAGCAATTATCCAGCACTGGCCTCTGACACTGAGTTACCAAAGAATTGGCTTTCTGGTATTTTTCCCAATGGTAAGGCAAAAGCATTATTATTATTGCTTAACTTATTCAAAACCCTATCTCAAACATTGTCAAAAACATTTTCAATGACCGTTCTTTGGTAACATACCATGTTTAAATTATACCAGTTACATGGATAAGGAACTGTTTGCAACCTGCTTCAAAAGGATTTTTCTGAAACATTATGGGGACGAAAAGCCAGTGGAAAAGCACTTTCATTCTTGCCTTGTTGATTGAACATCTGAACACAGTTGCATGGAGATAATATCTTCTAACTCCCAGTATGTATTACATAAGAAATGTACATTTAAAGCAATAAAATTTAACAACTGTTTAAATTGTTTCTGTATTTTACTCACCAAGTACATACAGGTGAACATTGATCGCCTACATTATTAGCAATTGCACTTACACTGATTTTCGCAGCACAACTGTCATATGATAGACTGAAGTGCACACTCAATGATTTGATTGCTTCATCCTTAAAAAATGTTGCATTTGTTGCCCATGTTATTAAGTGCTTGTAATATCATATTTGGTCATGTCACTACCAATTGTGATATTAGGCCAGCCACCACACTGTACACATATTCTGCAGCCACGGGACATAGACATGTTTAATCATTTAAACAAAAAGTTCCATGAAATCTGTGTGTCCTCTGGTATGAATTCTGACAGGGCTACTATCACCATAGGCTTGCTCCAAGTCTCTGTATATCTCATTCCAGCAAATCTGACATACATGAAATCATTATGAACCCACTTGATGAGTAAAAAAGCTTCTGTCTAGAGAAATACAAAGACTTTTCTCAGCCAGGGGGGTTTTCCCTGTAATGAGTTTTACCACATTTAAATTAATGCACAGATCCCAGAGTATTCCCCCCTACACATTAGCATACTTGTGTTTACATCTGAGATGACCTGGCTGGGAGTATTTGTTGATATAGATAGCCAAATGATTCCCTGCAGTGTGCATTGTAAATTTTACTACATAGGCACGCTCAAGTGATTTATTGTACTCATTATTTCTTTCTCCATTTAGGTGTACATGAATAGGGGAACTCTGAATTTACACAATGTAGATAAAATTGTCAAGTATAACTATCAACATCTCCCAAGAATTTTACTCTTTGCTTAGGTTTCATTTCATTTTGATTTGGTGAATGGTGAAATCTAAAGCATATCCAAGTGGCACTATGAAAAAACCAAGTAGCTCTATGAAAAAAAACATCATTGAATTGTGACCTTGAGTCAAGGAAATATCAGAGAAAGTGGTTATTTCAAATTTGTTACAAGATGATGGCTTTTTATAATCAGGAGATTATAAAATGTCTTTCGTCCGTGCGTTCGTTTGTCACGTTTTTACATAAACTTAATCTCTCATTCATTTGTAAAGATATCTTCACCAAATTTGCAGGAAATGTTTATCGCTATAAAAACCTGTCTATGCACAATTTTAGCCACATTTTTAAAAACAAAATGGCCGCCATAGCTAATTGTTTGAAAAGTTTGTCTGGGCTGTATCTCAAAAACTCTAAGGTGTAGGAAGTTGAAACCTGGATGGGACATTGGTTGGGGGTATAGGTTCGTATTGTCATGGTGTGACTTTGATTTCACCTTTGACCTTTAAATCCCTTTTAAATTTTGGGAGTTTAGGGTTCAAACCCTTTGACTTGAACTTATGTTGGGGTTTAAAAGGTTTGTCGAAATATTCTGTAAATTTTATGACCCACGTTTGGCCAGGGGGAAGAATCTAATCCAATTTCCAAGTAATAACTAGACCTATGCATCGGGAAAACAATGCAAATTTATATCCACCAAAAAGACAACTCACCAAAGCCAATGAACCATCATTTGACCTTCCCAGCCCATAACCTCCTATAAGTTGGTTTCATATTGCAAACCTCTCGGACCAATAATAAGCAAGTTATCAGCACTTTTATGTTGGCTCTTGTTGTTTGACCTTGATTTAAATTTAGATTTATTTGTTGTTTTACGTTGCGTTCAACAGCCAGGGTCATATTGCGATGGGTAGTTTACAGGTGGAGGAAACCAGTGCACACTGCACTGTAAACCACTGGGCATTGGCAAGTAACTACCAACTTTCCAACATGAAGCGCCCGGCCCGAGATTCGAAACGGCGGCCTCAGAGTTTGGAGGCGAGAACTCTAACCGTTACACAACCGAGCTCCACTCGTTTGACCTTGAAGGAGGGACCCAAGGTCAAATATGACCACATCAAAAGTTTTTAGCCCATGATTTCCTTTAGGTTGGTTTCAGATTACAAACCTATAGGACCAATAATAAGCGAGCTATAAGCACTTTTAAGTTTGGCTATCCTTGTTTCACCTTGAAGGAGGGGTCCAAGGTCAAATCTGACCACACCACAAGATTCCCAGCCTATGATTTCCTATAAGTTGGTTTACCATCACAAACCTCTAAGACCAATAATAAGCGAGTTATAAGCACTTTTAAGTTTGGCTATCCTCGATTGACCTTGAAGGAGGGGTCCAAGGTCAAATCTGACCACACCAGAAAATTCCCAGCCCATGATTTCCTATAGGTTGGTTTACCATCCCAAAGCTGTACGACCAATAATAAGTGAGTTATAAGCACTTTTAAGTTTGGCTATCCTCATTTGACCTTGAAGGAGGAGTCCAAGGTCAAATCTGACCATACCAAATTATTCCCAGCCCATGTTTTCCTATATGTTGGTTTACCATCCCAAACCTCTAGGACCAATAATAAGCGAGTAATAAGCACTTTTAACTTTGGCTATCCTCGTTTGACCTTGAAGGAGGGGTCCAAGGTCAAATCTGACCACACCAAAAGATTCCCAGCCCATGATTTCCTATAGGTTGGTTTACCATCACAAACCTGTACAACCAATAATAAGTGAGTTATAAGCATTTTAAAGTTTGGCTCTCCTCGTTTGACCTTGAAGGAGGAGTCTAAGGTCAAATTTGACCATACCAAATTATTCCCAGCCCATGTTTTCCTATAGGTTGGTTTGCCATCCCAAACCTCTAGGACCAATAATAAGCGAGTAATAAGCACTTTTAACTTTGGCTATCCTTGTTTGACCTTGAAGGAGGGGTCCAAGGTCAAATCAGACCAGATCAAAAGATTCCCAGCCCATGATTTCCTATAGGTTGGTTTACCATGCCAAAACTCTATGACCAATAATACGGGAGATATAAGCACTTTTTATGACCGACAAAGAAATACCCGTGGCAGACATCTTGTTTTTCGAAATGAGGCCAAAAATATTCCCAGTCAAGATTTCGTAATGAGGAACATACTCTGCGAATTTGAGTTCTCTACCTATAATACCCTTTGCTCTGGAGGGCCAACAAAAGTCCTTGCTGAAAGTCAAAAAAACACCCGTGGTGGCCATCTTGCTTTTCAAATGAGGCCAAAAATATCCCCAGCAAGATTTTATGGTTATGAATATATCCTGCAAATTTGAGAAGGCTAGCTATAATAATTTTTTCGTTAGAGCGGTAACGGTGAAATCTCTACACAACTGCGGCATAACAAAGCGAAATCCATAGTAGTCAGATGCTATCCGGTGGATAAAAAAAACCCAGATATTTATAAGCAAAAAAAAAATAAAATTTGCTATATGACAACCCCAGTTTGATTCATACAGTTAAAAATGGAGCCTTTAAAATTCCATATTGTCTACACATACACAAGCAGTTTCAGAGTAGAAGCGAAAGAAGAAAACAACTCAAATTTATGCCCTGCAAATTCATAAGTAAATACAAAGTTAACTGTTAAGATGTAAAAAGTAAATGAAGAACATATACATGTATAACGAAAATACTGTAAATGCAGTAGTTTTCAAGTTACAACTGATTTACTCAACAGTAAGAATCTCAAAGTACCTTTGCTCAGCTAGGAAATGAGCTATAGGTCCCTGATTTTACTATGCTATAGCTGACCCAAAAGTAGGTGAATAACTTATTTAAAGAAAATTTTTCTAAATGCAAACTTTCAAGTTATTTACTTACTATTGGGACAGATCTGCATGCCTTAAACAATTTTTCATCCTCGATAGATAAGTTATCTATTTTAAAAACATGTCCCTGCGCTTTGTAGTTTTGGATGAGAAGTCGTTCACACGGACGTGTACACCCAAGCCAGACAGCGATGACATAATGTCGGCTGACTGATCAGTCGACATAAAAATGAAAATCAGAAAAACACTATTCATTACCGTTGTATTATTAATCCGGAACACAGACAAACACTCAATAAAACACAACCTTCTCATCAAACTTAATATATTTATTTATTGGGTGTTTTACATCGCTTTCAACACTGTACAGGTCATATCACGACGGGTAGTTGGAAGGGCAGAGGAAACCAGTACATACTTTACTTGGGAGTCGTTAGGGTTCTGTACTGTAAACTGCCCACCAACGGCAAGCAACTACCAGCTTTCCCACTTCAGGCCGTGCCGGGAATCGAACCCCAGCCTCAGAGGTGGGAGGCGAGAGTGTTACCACTCTGCCACCATGGCCCCCTCCAACATAATATAAACAGATTTACTGATTTCAGTAGTGTTGACACAAAACCTTGATTTATTGCTGCTTAAACTTGTACATGTCATTGAACATTTACTGAATGAAATAACTCTTGTGAAAACACATCCAGTATTCCTATCAGTACACCACTGGCTTTTTCTGTAGTGCAGATGTGATTGCTTGATAATTTCAGAAATACATATACACATACATTTAGAGCAGCAGTACAGGACACTGAGCCATTGTTATTTTATTGAGGAATACCAGGGGCTGATCAGCCACAGGGGAGCTAAACCACGTGGGATACAAATACAGATAGTTTCATTGGCTGACAGTCTTATGTGACTTTTGCAATAATTGCAGTGTGTGTTTTTCTCACTAGGTGGCCAGCCACTTCCTGTGACCTATGAGAAAAGTCCTTTTGTCAGCCCCACATTCTGATAAAAAAGTCATACAGTCCTCATATAATACCTTAGACAAAAGGACTTGATGAAAGTCTACTATCACCAAGGCATACTTCCGTACTGTATGGTGGAATTGCTTACAGCAGGCATCAACTCCTAATGTAATTAAAAGTGCACTTTGTAGCAGTGGCCTGTACCCATTTGATCCCACGGCAATAGACAGCAGTCAACACAAGACTCATGTTAACTAGCAATGATAACCAATTTACATTTTAATTTAAGGAAATAGTAAATATATGTTAAATTCTAGTAATAAATCTAAAGTCAGAGCCTTGTACCGGGAGACATACTTTGCTAATAACTGTAAATCTTCATTGCAAACATACTTCTAAGCTACATTATAGTACTTTACCCTCACTAAACAGCATCTTATAACCACATGAGTGAAGAATCTGACAGAATAATGTCACAATTACCAGTTTATACCTCATTTAGTTAGTACTGAATATTTTTTCGGCTCAAAGTGGGTGTGTGTGTCTGCATAACTTAGCCCGTAACAGTAACATCAAACTGCCAAATCAATCATTCAAGCTCTATAAAACTATTCACTCATACAGTAAAATATTGCAGATGTTCTTTGTCTTCTTGTTATTTTTATTACATCTGTTGCTTGTATATATCTAGTATTTTTGTTTACTATTGTAGTCAACTGTTTGTACAGAATTATGGGGAAAAATTTCAAAACTAATATATTTAATTATCATAATGTCAACAAACACAGTATATAGTCAATCTTCAAGTAACAAAGTGAATTAACAATAGTTATTACATTCTTTCTATTTCTATACAAACTTGTTACTCATCCATTGGCTGTTGAACCCATAAACACTTCAACACCAGTGCTAAGCACTGATGATCCAAGTCCAGAGGCCAACATTAACAATGAACCAAATAATCAGTCATCATCCATACAGATTACCCTGAAAATTCAGAATGCATCCACAACCCTTGCCCCCTTTGTTGAAGATCAGACCATCATATAGCATCTGTGAATAAACTGGCTCCAATCTCTCAAGCATGCTTCCTTATGCCTAACCTTACAAGCACAAAGGGACAAACCAAAACATCGTACAACAAACTTGCCAGGACAATGATAGACTTAGACATGATGGAACAAATGTTAAAAAAGGAAAGACTAGTGGGCAAGACACCAGAAAGATAAAGAAAAAAGGAAACATCAAAATATTTTGTCAATTAACCCCTGTTGTGGCCAATGATGAACAGAATACCAAAGTTGGTATGTATCACTGCTTTGCAGGCCAAATGCACCTCATACACACATATTTCTTAGTACTACATTACAATATGACTATTGTTTCTTTCAGTTTTTAAATATATTTGAAATGCAGGTAATCTTATAATGTTTTTTAGCATTAATTACTGATATATCATTTGTATTTCTTAATCTCACAAATGGGACTGTACATGAAAGCCTGGCTGTAACTATATTTTATTATAATCACAAATGAATAAGGTGTCTTTTGAAATAGTTTACAATGATGAGAATTTACATGATGCTGCTGAAGCGACTGTTGAGATACCTAAAATAAGAACAGACATCTGCTACATATACGTGAAAAAATGTCCTCCACCAAAGGGCAAGTGGAAGGGGAAGGGGAAGAGTGTGTGTAAGGAGCAAGCCAAAATATCAACTGGGCCAGATGTGACAAGTGTGAACGATGGTTTCACTGCTTATGCCTTGGCATGAATTTAGCACTAGAAGCTTCCTCCATTACTGAGTTTTGTAAATCACATGTTGGTGCATACATAACTAGAGCACATCACAATATATTTTAACACTGCACATGTGTAAATTACATCAATATTTTTTTTTTCGTAAACATATTACAGTAACTTTTGTACTTCTATTTGTGGTATCAACTGTTAAGAATTCATGATGAAAGAAATTTATTAATCAATTTTTTCTGTGGTCCTATTTCCATTGTATTTCCAATGACTTTGGTTTCATACTTAATGTTTTCTAAAAAAATGAACAAATTTTGGTGATAAATGTTTAGTAGGAAGGGCTAGTCAAGGAAAGAAGTAAATACATTATAGGATAGATCCACTTTATATTTTAGGTACCAATAAATCTAAATGCTACTCTATGGAATTGCTACTCTGATGGAAGTGAGTGCTCAGTGGTTTTCAGTACACAGTAACATTTTATCAATTAACAATTATGTCAGCTAGAGATTGAGTCATGTCATTGTGAACTTACTAAACTTCCACAAAATAATTTTTCAGTGTCTGGATGTGCATGTGTTCAAGTATGCATGTGTTCCTCAGTGCAGAGAAATCCAATGAAAATTAATGTCATTTTTGGTTTTATTTTAACATCTTCCAGCATAGCTTCAAATGCAAACAATAGATGGTTTATAAGACAATACTATAGAACACCTGTGAGGCTGGTCACATCAAGTCCAGCGTTTTGCTCTCACTGAGTGCTTCTTGTTAATTTTAGATGGCCAAGATTCACACGAAAACATTAGAGACAGTACCTGTAATGTTGGTGAATTATTATCAACAATACGTCAAAGACAAAAATTGAACAAGTATTGTGCAGCAGAATTTGAACAAGAAGGAAGTAGTGGTGAGTACATGCACCTATAAATCCAATACATTTATTAAACTAAGTAGTACCAAGAGAAAATTCATCAACTATAAAATAACAAGATATAACTGCCAAGGCATGTAATAATAAGTAAATGTCAAAATCCAGATCCTTGATGGTGATTAGGATCACTGTCAAAATTTAATAATTTCTAAGTTGACCTAAGTCCCATCTACCAAGTTTTTCATGAAGGTGCACCCAGTATTATTTGCATAATTTTGACAAATAAATGATCATGAATTCCACATTGACTTTGTAATTAATGTACCTTTATTTATACAAGACTAGTTAATAAATGGATCACTGAATGTCAGAATGTGGCTATTTGCCATGAAGTGTTTCATTAGTGACTCAATGGCTGAAATGCCAATGTCCTTATCCTAAATTTACAGACTTGCTTTTTTGTATACTGTTTTTTCAGTTTAATTTAAATGACCTAAAATTGAAAAAGAACTATTATTTGTATATAAGGCTAAGATGTCTTGAGCTTGCTTGTTCATTTTTATGCAGGAATTTTAATTGCGCTTGTACAATCTTGGGGTTTTTTTCATAATAATGCAAATCAGACATGATGATTGCACCTACACAGTGTAAAAGCTTACAATTGCAATAAGTTTTAAGACTGCAGTAGAACCCCAATTAACTGAACTCAATGGGGACATTCAATAAGATCTGGGGCCGATTTCCAGATTTAGACTTAAATTTAAGACTTTGGTCTTAAATTTTGTCAAAAGAATGTTAAATCTGTGGTCTTAGCGGATTTCACGAAGCAGTTTAGTCCATGGAATTGCTAAGTCAGTGGACTTAACTTAAAGTCTGAGATGCAGTGGGCTTAAATTTTGTAAACAGGACTTAAATATGGCCGCCATAAACTTTTCTCCACTTCAAAATTTGAAATGGCTGTAAATAAAGTATAATTAAACAGAACACTAAAGTACTCTTTGGGAAGTTTATATGTGGCAACAAGGTTTTCCATTTCAAAACAGCCCTTATCCTTAGATAAAATACATCAAATGAAGGATATATGGCACCAATATTATATTTTGAATAGATGTAAAAGATCACATGACACAGAAAACCACTGTGGTTATTTGATAAGATTGGACTTAGCTAAGTCACCATTGTGAAATCCATTTTAAGTCCCAGACCTAGCTAAGAACAAAAACTTAGATTTAAGTCCCGGACTTAGCCAATAAAGGGAGTAGTCCTTTAGTGAAATCAGCCCGAGATAATTGAGAGGTTCAGATAGATGAAGGAATCCAAAATTCACGGTCTGTGGGCTACCAAGGGGATAATAATTAGGGTTGCGAACAGTTACTTGAGCCTCGATAGATGAGTTGATCTTGGCTAGTACTTGAGTACATTTTATTTATTTATTTGGGGTTTTACGTCGCTTTCAACACTGTACAGGTCATATCACGATGGGTAGTTGGAAGGGCAGAGGAAACCAGTGCATACAGTTTGCTAGGGTTTTGTACTGTAAACTGCCGACCAACGGCAAGCAACTACCAGCTTTCCCACTGAAGGAAATGACGGGGATCGAACCCCGGCGTCAGAGGTGGGAGGCGAGAGTGTTACCACTCTGCCACCGTGGCCCCGTTGAGTCCATTTTAGGTACCCGGTGAGTCACGATGTATTGTATTATCGCCCACAGAATGAAACGTTTGTGTAAAATATGTTACATTTCAGCATTTCTGTCACATCATATCAATTAAAGTTATTTTCTCTTGAAAACGTATAATTTACTCCATATTATATACTATCTGGTTAAATAGAAGACATTATTCTGCAAAAGTTTCGTTTGCAAAATCGACTATTTGTTTACAGAAGACTCCTAATAATACATACTAAATCTTTCAGCTACTTGTAATGGTGAAGAATTTAGATGAAACTGTTTAATTATTAATAATCCTTAAATTTCATAGAACATGGGCAAAGTGCCCCAGTAAATTAACTCTCATTGGACTTAACAGTAGAAATCAATAGTCACATAGCACAACGCATCTAATAATAACCTCAGCCAATCCCCTCTTCTATGAGAGATGGACCTCTTAGAAATGAACCCAGTAATTGGTGACAAGTAATATGTGTTAGTGTACAGTGACTAGTATAAGAGTCTCAGCCTTGAGCTGAGGAAGGCACACCAGAACAACAACAAGTGAAAGAACATGAAATAGTATGCAGAGGGGGAGAGCTTAGTTGGCTCTCTCACTTGAGAGAATGTGGAGTTGTAATTGGGACTTGTGTTTATTGAACTAGAATAAACTGTGAAAGAGTTATCAAGTGTTTCGCTTGTCTTTGTGGCGATCCTAGACCTCTCAATAGTTGCTGCCAAGCAAGTACAGACAGAAGTGGACATGGTGGAGATCTGGGAATCCACAGCTGCCCCAGGCACTGCTGGAGTCCACTTCAAACTTCCCCCAAACTAACATTTGGACATTACTCGAATTTGGGCCGGTTGTCAGAGGGAGAGTACTCGGTGCTGTTTTTTAGCACCCGTCCCAGCCCTAGTGATAATTGAAGAATGATGTTTTTAGGTACTAAATAATAGTGGTGTGACCATTTACAAAAGATAAAACCGGTTCCGGGGCTTTAAAACGAACAAAATCCGGTATTTCGTATGCTTGTTAGTGTGCAGTAAAATTTTTCGCACAGTGTACATGAGGCAGAACTTGCAACTGGAAATGGCTTTCAGGAGAAATTATTAAAGTAAAGTAAAGTAAAGTTAAAATTTAATGTGCTTAAACACCTTGGTGTTATACAGCACCAATAAAATTTATAAATACCTGAACTAAACAATATATACAAACATCTACAAAAATATGAATAAAATACATGACTAGATACACAGAATAGAATGTATGTATAACCAGATAAATTAAAATTTAAATGTGCAACAGATTGTAACTTAAGTATTAGTGTAAAATAGGGGGCCACGGTGGCAGAGTGGTAACACTCTCGCCTCCCACCTCTGCGGCCGGGGTTCGATCCCCGTCATGGCCGTAAGTGGGAAAGCTGGTAGTTGCTTGCCGTTGGTCGGCAGTTTACAGTACAGAACCCTAGCGAACTATATGTACTGGTTTCCTCTGCCCTTCCAACTACCCGTCGTGATATGACCTGTACAGTGTTGAAAGCGACGTAAAACCCCAAATAAACAAAAATAGTGTAAAATAAAATACATAGAAAACAAGAATACAAATATCACAAGAAAAGATGTACACGACTAGGAAAACCACAATAAATTTACACAAACACAGAATAAATTAATTCACTAAAATGTGAAGAATAGTCCACTTTCTTTCAAAAAATTACATATCCTTTTTACATTACCATTAAATAAATCTTTTAAGGTGTTTATATTTCTGTAGTATTTAATTCTAGTGTCACGTAGGTCGATACAGTCTAATAGTATATGTTTCACTGTATCAGGACAATGACATGGAATGCACCAGGGTCTGTCTTCACCTTTTAACAGATAACTGTGTATGAAATAGGTGTGTCCTATATGGGCTCGAGGTATAACCTTTTCCTCCCTACGAGATAAACCCGTCCAAAAATAAAAATCTCCAACAGTAGGGTTTATTTGGAATAGTTTATTATCAGGACACGCATTCCATTGAGCTTGCCACTTCTGTTTAAAAACACTATTTACATTTACTTTCAAGTCTGTATAGGGGACTTTCAAGTCTAAAACATTAAAATTCAATGCCTGTTTGGCAAGCTCATCTGCTTTTTCATTGCCCTTTATGCCTACGTGACTAGGAACCAAAGCTAAAACAACTTTCTTATATACTGGATAACAATCATTAAAAAGCTTTAAAATATCTATAATATTTAAAGACTAAATAAAGAGTCACAAAATATAATAAAATGATCCTCATCACAATTTTCAACTATATTAATAGCCATTTTAAGAGCCTGTAGTTCAGCTGTGAATATACTAGCATTGCCAGGAAGTCCGACCTGGGCACTGAGGTTATTAGATGTAGCAGCTGCAGCAACCCTATTTTCTGTTTTCGATCCATCAATATATATAGCCCTATGGTCAGAGTAATAGCTTTTTAACTGAGCAAATAGACTTTGAAACAGACAATCATCACCAAGATGTTTCTTTTGATGGGTGAGGAATAAGTCTATGCGAGGTTTCTGTATAGTCCAGGGTGGGTCATCTGGCAATGATACAGTCTGAATAAGATCCAGCTGAGGAGAGACAGCAGACAAATCTTCCTCTATATGATGCCCAAAAGATCTTATTGCAGATGGTTTCTTATCATAAAGATCATATAACTGAGGGTTAGAAACAACATCATAAGCTGGATTGTCAGGATTACTTCTCAATTTTAGGGCATACTGAATACATAATTTATCAAACCTTAAATACAAGGGTGGTTCATTTGACTCAACATACAAGCTTTGCATTGGAGAAGTCCTAAAGGTTCCCAGGCATATTCTTAAGCCCTGGTTTTGAATGGGTTCCAATTTCTTAAGATATGACTTATGAGCAGAACTAAAAACAGCACAACCATATTCCAATCTAGAATGAACAAATGAATGATAAAATCTCAATAAAACACTTCTATCTGCTCCCCATTTTGGCAACTACTTTCAGTACGTTCATGGCTTTTTCACATGTCTGACGAATATAATCAATGTGTGCCTTAAAATTCAGTTTACTGTCAAATATAACACCAACAGATCCTAAGCGAACTCTAAAAACTCTGTTTGATAAAAAAATCTGAATAAACATGGGCATTCGCCTCCTTAAGCCTACTTTATGTAGATCTCTTATCACACCATATTTCCAAACAGTATCATAGGCTTTTTCTAAATAAAAAATACAGAGACTACATGGTTGCCTTTTGAAAGGGAATCTTGAATAAAAGATTCAAGTCTTATTAATTGGTCTGTTGCAGTTCGACCTTTTCTAAAACCACTTTGATATTTTGTTAAAATATTATTTTTCTCAAGGAACCAAACTAATCTAGTATTAATCATTCTTTCCATGGTTTTGCATAAACAGCTTGTCAGAGATATAGGGCGGTAATTGGACGGGTTTTTTGGGTCCTTGCCTGGTTTAGGAATAGGTATTACAGTGGCCTCTTTCCAGTATTCATAAATTTCACCAAAAGCCCATATATCATTAAATATATCAAGTAACACCATAAGTGAGTCTCTTGGTAGATGTTTAAGTAGTTGATAATGAATTTCATCTGGACCAGTGGCTGTGTCATGAGACTTTTTTAGCCCCCTGTGGGTCTGGGGATGTAGATTGGCCCAACATATCCTCCTGCGTGTCGTAAGAGGCGACTAATTGGGGGCAACCTGTTTGCCGTGGGTTGCGATCCGTGTCAGTGGAAGAGAGGGTCCTGGCTGTTGAGCCAGTTCTTTGTTGCAGCATTGAGGAGGCAATACACAGCTTTGGCCTCAATTTCACTTAGTCGGAAGGTTAAGATGGCCTGGCTTAATCAATCGGCTGGTAGTGCCAAGCCCTAGTGCTCCAAATTAGTGATGGCTTGTTGTTTCTAATGGTTTATACTGTTGTATTTGATTGTTGTATTCTGCTAGTGTTTGGTGTGTGCTTTTGTTTGGAGTATCTACAAGGCGGCTGCTTAACAGATCAATCAAGGTTCACTTTTGTGGTCTTTGAGTATATTGTAAATTTATCTCTATCAGTGTGCAGGGCTCAGCTCCACACTATTACGATATCCCCTTGTTGGGCTCGAAGGGTGGGTGGAGAGCATTGGCAATGAATAATTATTATTTTACTATGGCCACTCAACACTCTTAAATGACTGATAGGAAATGAACTAGAACTGATAGATTGACTGCACCAATTTGTTCATGGCCACGTTTTTTGTTGATAAAACACACAGACAATGAGAGACCCTTGTCTAAGCTGTCGCCATTTGCTGTAGACAAGGCCATAGTTGCTGTTTTAGGGTCTGATCCTTTCAATATCAAGAAATTAAGGAATGAAGAAATTTTAATTGAAGTTGTCAAGGAAGCTCAAAGCAGCAAACTACTGAAAACGGCCAAATTGAACTTGAATATGGACAATGTTATCCCATCACTGTATCACCACACTACAGCCTGAACACAAAGAATGCGGTCATTAGGTGCCTGGATATAACAGAATGTTCTGATGAGGAAATATTAGAAGGACTAAAAGATGAAGGTGTCATAAAGCTGGACAAGATATCGGTATTCAGGGATGGACAAAGGAAACCAACAGGGACATTTATATTGACTTTCCAAAGCCAGACCTTGCCAAAATACATCAGGGTGGGTTACTATAGGGTGGCTGTATCGTGATGCTATAAGTTTACAAAAGTTTGGTCACAATAAATTCAATTGTAGGAAAAATGAAGTTTGCAATAAATGTGGGAAAGAAGATCATACAGACTCTCAAGAATGCACGAACGAAGCGAAATGTGTGAATTGCCAAGGAAACCATGCCTCTAATGATAAAACATGTCCAAAATGGAAAGAGGAAAAGGAAATTCAAAGAATCAAGGCAGAAAGAGGAATTTCATATACAGATGCCAAGAAACAAATGGACATATTTAATTCTGTGAAAACAACATATGCCCAAGCAGCTGCAGCAACTAAACCTGTGGTGAAAACAGAAATGACTTGGCCAGAAGGCACAAAACAACCAAAACAGTGCGTAGTTGAGAAACAGATAAATAAAGTAAATGAAACCAGTGCATCGCGTCAGACAAGTGCATCTCAAAATGACCCCATTAAGTTGAAAATAAGCCAGAGAAAAGTATATTTGACCAAACAACAAAAAGGATCTAATGACCCGATTAAACAATACAACAAATATGATGTATTAAGTGATAGTGACAGTGACATGAGTGTCGAATAATTCCCAATCACAAAATTACAAGGGCGGAGTGGCAATAAAAGTGTAAATCATGGAACCAAACAAAAATAAAAGTATACTACAGTGGAACTGTCGTGGCTTTAGGAAAAACTTTGAAGAAATTAAAAATTTAATTTCTAATTTTAGACCGTACATTTTAGCATTACAGGAAACTAATTTTAAAGATACAGATAATGTAAATATTAGAGCCTTTGATCATTATTTTAAAACTTGTATGTCTGAAGTAGATGGGAGGGCCACTGGTGGCTGCTCTATTTTTGTTAAGAAAGGTATACCCCATGAGGTACTTGAGTTAGATACAGAACTGCAGGCAGTTGCTGTAAAAGTATCTCTGCATAAAACTATAACTGTATGTAATGTATATATTCCACCACGTTTTAATGTTGCACAAAGTGATATTGATAATCTAGTCAACCAGTTACCTACACCTTTTCTATTTATTGGAGATTTTAATGCACATAGTGATTTATGGGGTTGTTCCTCGTCCAATAGTTTAGGTAATAAGGTTGAACATCTTCTTGAATCCTGTAATATTTGTTTGCTTAATGATAAGTCACCTACCTACTTTCATCCTGCAACTAGTTCATTCACTTCAATAGATTTATCTTTATGTTCTGCATCTGTTTTTCTTGATTTTGAATGGCAGGTCCATTCTGATTAGTGTGGTAGTGACCATTTTCCTATTTTTACTGATATAGTTAAGAGTATGCCTAAGGACAATGTTCCTCGTTGGAATCTAAAAAAGGCCGATTGGCCAAAATTCAAATTTCACTGTTCTTTGGATATCAATAGGCATAGTTTTACTGATATAGCAGAAAAGTTTCCTGCATTTTTAGATAAATTAAATGATATAACAACAAAATGTGTGCCAAAGTCAACTGGACAGTCCACTGGTAGCTACAAACCATGGTTCAACAGTGAATGCAAAAAAGATGTTAAAGCTCGTCAAAATGCAATGGATAAATGCTGTACTAATCCTACATCAGATAACATACATGAATATAAAAAATGTCGAGCTAATGCTCGTAAAGTAATTAAAGAAAATAAAAGGAATTCATGGCATGAATATGCATCAAAACTAAATGTAAAGACACCAGCAAAGAAGGTATGGGAAATGATTAGGAAAATAAGTGGCAAACAAACTAATACCACAATACACCATCTGGAAAATAATGATGGGACAAAAATAACAGAAAGAGTGGCAAATAGGTTGGCCCAAGAAATCAACAAGAGTTCTAGCAGCAACAATTACCGTACAAAGTTTCAAAAACATCAAGAGAAAGCTGAAAAAGAAAACCTGGATTTTGACACAGACAACTCTGAAAACTACAATGTACCATTTACAATTAGACAAAGTTGGGGTTTAACATCCCGTTCAACAGCCAGGGTCATATTGGGACAGGTCCTCAGCATTGCCACTTGTGGGACTCGAACCCACATAGGTGACAGCCTATGATTAGATGCCAAACTTGCTAACCACTAGGCCACCGAGGACCCATTTACAATTAGAGAACTGTGTGATGCTCTGAAAAAGTCTCATGACACAGCCACTGGTCTAGATGAAATTCATTATCAACTGCTTAAACATCTACCAAGAGACTCACTTATGGTGTTACTTGATATATTTAATGATATATGGGCTTCAGGTGAAATTCATGAATGCTGGAAAGAGGCCACTGTAATACCTATTCCTAAACCAGGCAAAGACCAAAAAACCTGTCCAATTATCGCCCCATATCCCTGACGAGCTGTTTATGCAAAACCATGGAAAGAATGATTAATCCTAGATTAGTTTGGTTCCTTGAGAAAAATAACATTTTAACAAAATATCAAAGTGGTTTTAGAAAAGGTCGAACTACAACAGACCAATTAATAAGACTTGAATCTTTTATTAGAGATTCCTTTTTAAAAGGCAAAAAAAGCCTATAATACAGTATGGAAGTATGGCGTTATAAGAGATCTACATAAAGTACGCCTAAGGGGGCGAATGCCCATGTTTATTCAGAATTTTTTATCAAACAGAGTTTTTAGAGTTCGTTTAGGATCTGTTTATTCAGATATACATAGGCAAGAGATGGGTGTCCCTCAAGGCAGCATCCTTTCTGTTACATTATTCATTTTAAAGATTAACAGTATTGCTAATGTGATTCCAGCTAGCTTTGAAAAGTCTCTTTTTGTTGATGATTTCTCAATCACTTGTTCTTCTAGAAATATGGCTTCAATAGAAAGGCAACTTCAGTTATGTTTGAATAAGGTAGAAAAATGGGCTGATGAAAATGGTTTTAAATTTTTTAAAACCAAAACTGTTTGCATGCATTTCTGTTATAAAAGAAAACTTCATCCAGACCCAACAGTCACAATATATAACTCACAAATCCCTGTTGTGTCAAAAACTAAGTTCCTTGGTGTTATATTTGACAGTAAACTGAATTTTAAGGCACACATTGATTGTATTCGTCAGAAATGTGAAAAAGCCATGAACTTACTGAAAGTAATTGCCAAAATGGATTGGGGAGCAGATAGAAGTGTTTTAATGAGACTTTATCGTTCATTTGTTCGTTCTAGATTGGAATATGGTTGTGCTGTTTTTAGTTCTGCTCGTAAGTCTTATCTTAAGAAATTGGAACCCATTCAAAACCAGGGCTTAAGAATATGCCTGGGAGCCTTCAGGACTTCTCCAATGCAAAGCTTGTATGTAGAGGCAAATGAACCTCCTTTATATCTCAGGTTTGATAAGTTATGCGTTCAATATGCTTTGAAATTGAGAAGTAATCCTGACAATCCAGCCTATGATGTTGTTTTTAACCCTCATTTATATGATCTGTATGATAAGAAACCATCTGCAATAAGATCTTTTGGGCATCGAGTAGAGGAAGATTTGTCTGCTGTCAGTCCTCAGCTGGATCTAATTCAGACTGTGTCATTGCCAGATGACCCACCCTGGACTATACAGAAACCTCACAGAGACTTATATCTCACACAGCAAAAGAAACATCTTGGTGACGATTGTATGTTTCAAAGTCTATTTGCTAAATTTGCTATTTGCTAATGTTAAAATGCTATTACTCTGACCATAGGGCTATATATACTGATGGATCGAAAACAGAAAATGGGGTTGCTGCAGCTGCTACATCTGATGGCCTCAGTGCCTAGGTCAGACTTCCTGGCAATGCTAGTATATTCACAGCTGAATTACAGGCTCTGAAAATGGCTTTTAATACAGTTAAAAATTGTGATGAGGATCGTTTTATCATATTTTGTGACTCTTTATCTAGTCTTCAAGCACTTGATGGCAACAACTGTGATCATCCTTTTATTCAAGATATTTTAAAGCTTTTTAATGATTGTTGTTCAGTAAATAGGAAATTTTTTTTAGTTTTGGTTCCTAGTCACGTAGGCATAAAGGGCAATGAAAAAGCAGATGAGCTTGCCATACAGGCATTGAATTTTAATGTTTTAGACTTGAAAGTCCCCTATACAGACTTGAAAGTAAATGTAAATAGTGTTTTTAAACAGAAGTGGCAAACTCATTGGAATGCGTGTCCGGATAATAAACTATTCCAAATAAACCCTACTGTTGGAGATTTTTATGTTTGAATGAATTTATCTCGTAGGGAAGAAATAGTTATAACACGAGCTCGTATAGGACACACTTATTTCACCCATAGTTATCTGTTGAAAGGTGAAGATATGCCCTGGTGCATTCCATGTCATTGTCCCGACACATATATTACTAGACTGTATCGACCTACGTGACACGAGAATTAAATACTATAGAAACATAAATAATTTAAAAGACTTACTATATGGAAACATTAAAGTTATATGCAATTATTTAAAAGAATGTGGATTATTTTATAAATTTTAGAAATCTAGTTTATTTTGTATTGTCATAATTTTTGTTAAGTTATCGTGTGTTTTCTAGTTTTCTTGTTTTGTCTGTGATATATGTATATCTATTTCGTGTAGTCTAGTCATATTTGTATTCTATTGTATTATGATATATTTTATATTTTTACTTTCCTTATCTAGTCATTTGTTTTGGTCTTTTGACCAGTAAAGTGTATTGTATTTCTATTGATTGTTTTTTGTATAGTTCTCCATTTTACTTGTATTTATTGATGTTGTATATATTTTTAGTTAATGTACTTATTACTTTTAATGGTGCTGTATGACACCAAGGTGTTCAAGCACCAAAAATTTTTAACTAACTTAACTATGAGACTTTTTCAGAGCATCACATTATTCTCTAATGGTAAATGGTACATTGTAGTTTTCAGAGTTGTCTGTGTCAAAATCCAAGTGTTCTTTTTCAGCTTTCTCTTGATATTTTTGAAACTTTGTACGGTAGTTGTTGCTGCTAGAATTCTTGCTGATTTCTTGGGCCAACCTATTTGCTATATCCACTCTTTCTGTTATTTTTGTCCCATCATTATTTTCCAGATGGTGTATTGTGGTGTTACTTCGTTTGCCACTTATTTTCCTGATCATTTCCCATACCTTCTTTGCTGGTGTCTTTACATTTAGTTTTGATACATATTCATGCCATGATTTCCTTTTATTTTCGTTAATTATTTTACGAGCACTAGCTCGACAGTTTTTATATTTATTTATGTTATTTGATGTAGGGTTTATACGGCATTTATATGAGTAAAACTATGCCTATTGATGTCTAGAGAACACTGAAGTTTGAATTTTGGCCAATCAGCCTTTTTAAGATTCCAACGAGGAACATTGTCCTTAGGCATACTCTTAACTATATCAATTAAAATAGGAAAATGGTCACTAGCACACTGATCTGAATAGACCTGCCATGTAAAATCAAGAAAAACAGATGCAGAACATAAACACAAATCTATTGATGTGAATGAACCAGTTGCAAGATGAAAGTAGGTAGGCGACTTATCATTAAGCAAACAAATATTAGAGGATTCAAGAAGATGTTCAACCTTATTGCCTCAACTTTTAGATGAGGAACAACCCCATAGATCACTATGTGCATTAAAATCTCGAATAAATAGAAAAGGTGCAGGTAACTGGTTGTCTAGATTATCAAGATCGCTTTGTGCAACATTAAAACGTGGTGGAATATATATATTACAGTTATAGTTTTATGCAGAAATACTTTTACAGCAACTGCCTGCAGTTCTGTATCTAACTCAAGTAACTCATGGGGTATACCTTTCTTAACAAAAATAGAGCAGCCACCAGTGGCTCTCCCATCTACTTCAGACATACAAGTTTTAAAATAATGATCAAAGCCTCTAATATTTACATTATCTGTATCTTAAAAATGTGTTTCCTGTAATGCTAAAATGTAGGGTCTAAAATTGGAAATTAAATTTTTAATTTCTTCAAAATTTGACCTAAAGCCATGACAGTTCCACTGTATTATACTTTTATTTTTGTTTGGTTCCATTATTTACACTTTTATTGCCACTCTGCCCTTGTGAACTTGTGATTGGGGATTCTTCGACACTCATGTCACTGTCACTATCACTTAAAACATCATATTTATTGTGTTGTTTAATAGGGTCATTAGATCCCTTATGTTGTTTGGTCAAATATACTTTCCTCTGACTTATTTTTCTGACTTATTCATTTTAGTTGTCTGTTTTTCAACTGTATACTTTTTTGGTTGTTTTGTACCTTCTGGCCGTGTCATTTCTGTTTGTGTTTCTACATTTGGGGTCATTTTGACATGCGCTTGTCTAACTTGATGAACTAGTTTTGGTCACTTTAGTTGTCTGTTTTTCAACTCTATACTTTTTTGGTTGTTTTGTACCTTCTGGCCATGTCATTTCTGTTTGTGTTTCTACATTTGCAGTTTTCACCACAGGTTTGGTTGCTGCAGCTGCTTGGGCATAAGTTGTTTTTACTGAATTAAATATGCCAATTTTTTTCTTTGCTTCTGTGTATGAAATTCCTCTTTCTGCCTTTATCCTTTGAATATCCTTTTCTTCTTTCCATTTTGGACATGATTTGTCATTTGATGCGTGATTTCTCTGGCAGTTGACACATTTTGCTTCGTTTTTACATTCCTGAGAGTCAGTGTGATCCTCTTGCCCACATTTATTGCATAGTTCATTGTTCCTGCAGTTGAATTTTGTGTGGCCAAATTTCTGACATTTATAACATCTGACAGGATCAGGAATAAACTGTGACACAGCCACCCTGTAATAACCCACCCTGATATATTTTGGTAAGGTCTGGCTTTGAAATGTCAATATAAAAGTTCCTGTTTGTTTCCTATTACCATCTCGGAATACAGTTAACCTGTCCAGCTTGATGACACCTTCATCTTTCAGGCCCTCCAGTATTTCCTCAACAGTGCATTCTTTAATGTCTGGGCATCTAATGACCCCTTTCTTGGTATTGAGACTATAGTGTGGTTGCACTTCAATGGGGATGGCATTGTCCATTGTCAGATTCAGTTTCGTAGTTTTCATCAGTTTGTTACTTTGTGCTTCTTTATCCACTTTAACTAAAATATTTCCATTTCGTAGTTTTTTATATTGAAGGGATCAGATCCTAGCATTGCAACAATGGCTTTATTTACAGCAAAAGGGGGCAGTCTACACAAGGGTCTTTCATCATCTGTTCCTCTCACTAATAGAAATCTTGGCCATGAACAAATCTGAGGAGAATCCAAGTTCGTAGTCATAATATCAAGCGAAGTTCTTGTCCTTTTCCTATCCGTCAGTAGAGGGTTTTGAGTAGCCATAATGTTGTAGTTATTATTTCATTACCAATGCTCTCCACCCACCCTTCGAGCCCAACAAGGGGATATCATAATAGTGTGGAGCTGAGCCCTGCACACCGATATCAGAGATACATCTGCAATATACTCAAAGAACACAGACGTGAACCTTGATTGACCTGTTAAGCAGCCGCCTTGTAGATACTCCAAACAAAAGCACAAACCAAACACTAGCAGAATACAACAATCAAGTACAACAGTATAAACCATTAGAAACAACAAGCCATCACTAATTTGGAGCACTAGGGCTTGGCACTACCAGCCGATTGATTAGGCCAGGCCATCTTAACCTTCCGTCTAAGTGAAATTGAGACCAAAAACTGTGTATTGCCTCCTCAATGCCGCAACAAAGAATTGGCTGAACAGCCTCTCTTCCACTGACATGGATCGCAACCCATGGCAAACAGACTGCCCCCAATTAGTCGCCTCTTATGACATGCAGGAGGATACGTTGGGCCTATTCTACATCCCCAGACCCACAGGAGGCGAGAAATTATTAAGTACGTAAACATGATTTTTGCTCAATATAAAGTAAACATGTGACATGTTTCACAAAATATGTATATTTTTTGTCATTTTGATAAAGTATCGGTCATTAGGTGGCCTACAATAATGACATTTTCAAGAATCAGTTCCCAAATATTCTTTGCGAATTTCGTTATGTTTGCCAGAAACGAACAACATACTTGTTTATCATTCGCAACACTACTAAATATATGTGTGGGTGGTCACTGATGAAGTAGTTTAATATATTTCTGTAATATAATATAACTGACCTTCTAAATTGTGACATATTGCTAATTGTGACATATTTGTGACATTTCTGTGGATATTATATTTTTATTTAAAATATTATGCAGACTTGAGTTGGCTGTGTTCGGTTGGTAAACTTATTGTTGATGATTCATTTTGGATAAATGTTGTCATGTCTGGGAGATTATTAATTGTTACACCTTAGGGACACTTCCAGAGACTGGTTTTGTTTGGTTGGTATTGGTAATCATTTGCTAATGGTATTCTTTCAGTGCATGTTGTCAGTCTGTGAATTCTACTCTGGGAGATTATAAATTCAAAAATCAATGGAACACAATTTCAGTGATTGGCATTTTATCAAAGAAGTTGTGTAGTGGGGTCGTGTAAATGAATTAATCCCTCACCTATTGAAACAATGGTGATAAAGGTATTGAGGAAGTTATACTTTTTTTTAGTGGTGACATCATTTACAGAAATCAAAACCTGCTACCGAGGCTTTGAAAGAAAATGAAATCCAGTATTTCGTATTCTTGTTCTGTGCATTGAAAATTGTAAGATGAATTTGTTTGCTACATATTGATAATAATGTATCATATACATCATATGTGTATCATACATCATATGTATCATATGAAAAATGTCACACCAGTGTATCATGTTGTAACTAATTTAAGGTGTATTGAATACAGAAAATTTAGAATCATTATGCTTACTATCAACCAAAAAAGGAAAAAAAAATTAAATGAATACTATATCAATTATGTTGCTATATAAGTATCTAGCTAGTTCATCAGATACAACAGTTCAACGTTTTGATTAACTTGGGAAATGCCAAAGCAACATGATCTATGGTATCCCAGATTCATTATAGTTTTTAATAGTAGGATACCTGGTGCAAACTTTTACTAACGTATAATAATAATAGTCCTATTTTTATCTCAATCTATGTTAAAACCTAAGGTATCATTGTTTAATTTCAGAGGACAGTGACAGCAATGTCCAGTCAGTCAAGGATCCTGTTGCTTTTCCAACTCCACCTGCCTAGGCAGCCTGTTCAGAGAAGGAATGTATGCCCAAAAGGCCGCTGGATTTTACAAAACTCCCACAGAAAAGATGTGTTAATGGATCATTGTTTGAACTAATTCAACCAAAACAGAAACCTGACACTTTTTTACATAAAAAAACAAAAAGTGGTGTATTCATCTGATGGTTGCTCCAGTGTTAAAAGTACCCCATCAACTCCATCTGGTAATGACACGTACTCTTTATGTGACAAGAAATTCCAAAAGCAATAGTTCCACATTCTCTTGGAAATTAAAGATGAAATTAAAACACTGAAAGGTCAAGCCACACAGGGACATATTCCTTTAAACATTGAAAGAATGGGTTCTGCAAAGGCTGTTTTTGACTTCGACAACAAACTCCAAGAAAATGGCGATCTACAGGCTTCTCTGAAATGTGCTCTGAAAAAGGTTGGAGGGCTATCAATTGAAAATTTTATAACCAACATACTGAAAAAGTAAGTATTCAAATAATTGAAGCACTACTTCCATGACAAGAGATTGTTGTTTGTACATAATATTAATGTGACAGAGTCAAATGGTAGGATTTTCACAATACCACATTACTGCTGCTAAATAATATATTGAATTGTAGTCTGTCATGCATATTTTTCATCTAATATTTGTAAAACACCAGGGGTGTGACGAATACAAACAATAAGGACTAATTCCTCATTCATGAAACATTGAGCCCTCATGAAATTTATTGTGTATCTTGACAGGAAACAAAATCCAATAATGGAGATTGCCGTGACCAAAAATATGTTACGATTAAAGCCTTAAATCTGTTGATTTAGGTCATGTTACCATATTACAAGCTGAATATTCTGTCACAAATGGTACATTAATCAATTATATGTAAGTATGGTGTGTTATTAATGTTCTATGGGAAATTTATGAAATTTATCATGAAATTTATTGTGCATCTTGACAGGAAACAAAATCCAATAATGGAGATTCCCGTGACCAAAAATATGTTACGATTAAAGCCTTGAATCTGTTGATTTAGGTCATGTTACCATATTAAAAGCTGAATATTCTGTCACAAATGGTACATTAAGCAATTATATGTAAGTATGGTGTGTTATTAATGTTCTATGGGAAAAATTAACCAGTTAGATGATAGTTTATATATGTATGAGCAGTCGACGTTGAAAATTGAAATCGAATTTTTATTTAATTTGGCTCATTTATTGAGTGTTGATTACTGGGTTGCACCCCTAACAAAAACTATAACTGTCTGATTCTAAGTGTTCTATTTATGTGATTTGTTTAAAAATTAGGTAATATTATAATAATAATTGTTGAATTTAGATTGGTTATAGTCAGTGAACCTTTTCTGACGTTTCAATTATTTTGAATGTTTAGACTGATGACTGTGTCCTGCATGGAGGAATTTAACATGCAGGGAAGGGGAGAGAAACAAGCCTTCTGCAACACTGCAATTTACAGAGTTATAGCTGGAAAATATACGTATTGATTGATAATTAAAATTAATTACATTCCAAGGTAAAGTCATACATATATTGGATTCACCCATTTATCAAAATTGCATATACTTTGTTTTGCTTTAAAATTACCACCATTCCTTGCAACTCCATAGTCCTCTCTATTTTTTATCCTTATTGATGAAAGTACCTGTCATTTGGGCTTAAATCATTTGGTGGTCACTGCTGTGCCTGCATTATGTTTTACAATATACAAATAACCATTTAAAATGTTTGAAAAATGATATCATTGAAGGGAGATTGGAAAAACTAATGAAAAGTCATTATCATAATTGTGGTAAACACACAATGAGTCAAATAAAAACATGTCTGCAGTGTAAGAGATGCCTGGGAATATGTTGACATTGAGTCAGTGCGATATAATTTGAATTAATTTAAATTATGGCCGTCATGACTAGCCTACATAAATCTTTCAATGCTGAACTATGACGATCTTTTTCAATTTAGGTTAAATAATGTAAGGTGATGAAGATCTATAACTTTGTTTGGGATAGGTAATGTTGTTAAACTTATAAGCAGGCTCTGTAAGCCTATTTCCATTCATAGAAACTCTTAAAAACAGGCAATTTTACTGCAGTATTTGTTAACAAATAAGTACTAAAACTGCATGCAATTGGGGCCAGAGAGTAGAGAAATCATAAAAGTTTTAAAAATTGAGCTTCAATTCATTCATAAAGGGAAATATTGAAATATAGTTGTGTTTTATATTTTCAGAGTGTATTATGGGGCAGCATGACATCAGCGAAAATATTGTATACGACATAATAAAAAATGGTCTGAAAATGGCCCCATTCACAAAAATAGGAACAACAGCAGGAAAGTAAGATACAGATCAAAGGTCAAAGTTGGGGTTTTACGTCCCGTTCAACAGCCAGAAGATACAGATCAAAAGTTCTGACATTTATTACAACTGCTGACATTATGTTAAAAGTGATGATATTGTTTCAGAGGTGCATGAAATTTTGTCAAATCATTTTAATTATTTGGTACATACTGTCAGTGGTGTGACCAAGTGATCCATGCTCGATAAACAAGCTAAATTTCATCAACATTTTATCCCATTTTTAAGAGTGCTTTTTACTTTTAAAAAACCATCTAACTGGTTACAATTTTATGTAGGAAAACATTAATAACACACATTAGATCACACAATGCACCATTTCGGATGTCATATTCAATATTTTATATGGTAAGAGCCCATGAGTAGTATAAAGGCGTGCATTATAGCAATCCAAGGTTAACCTGAGGAGCCGTTTTGAGCTCCTAAATTTGGATTTCCCAATTAAAATTAATGGGGAGGTTAACCTGAGGAGCCGGAGGCTCCTGAGGTTAACCGGAAGTGCGCATGCGCATGTAAAAGATTAGTGGAGTGCGCATGCGTTTTGTAAATTTTAGGGAGATGAGGTTTTGCGCATGCGCGTGTAAAAAATTGGGTGAGTGCGCATGCGTTTTGTAAAGATTAGATAAAATGAGATAAATTTGGAGGAAGGTAAGTATTTTGTAAAAGATGGATACGAAAGTGGAAATAGATATAGCTTATAAAGGTTTTGGAGAGCATGTATTAAGTATAAGAAGATATCGTTATGAAAATGGTAAAATAATTTGGAGTATGATAGAATGTCGTCACAAACTTTATGATAGATTATATGAGAGTATTGGTGAAATTAATGAATGGATAGAGAAGGGTTGTTGGGAAAATAAGTGGTTAAATGAGAATGTTTGTGTGGAAGTAGTTAAGTATAAAGGAGAGAGTCAAATTTATTTTAGAAATACGGATGAGGGTGTAATGTTGACTAAAACGCATTGGGAAAATTTAGTGCGTTTAATGGAAAAGTATGCGAAAACATTAGGTTACGATAGGTATTTTGGAGTTTGAAAAGTATATAAAAGGACGTAAAATTTAGAGCGCGCATGCACGTCGTAAAATTTAGAAAGAGAGGGACTGCGCATGCGCAACAAAAACTTTAATATAAAAAGACGTTATTTGAAAGGCGAAGGCAAAATTGAAGAATGAATCCGTCGGATCATTTCACGCTTAAATCTTTAATTTCATTTATAGTTCAAGTTTTGGTGTTATTTCTTTTAATTGTGACGGCTCTTTGTAATTTATCGAGAGGAGTAGGGGAGAAAGATTTGTGGATTAGTATTCTTTCTTCCAGTACGGGTTATTTGCTGCCTAATCCCAAATTGGAACGAAACTCTTTGCAGAAATGAACAAACAATGTCCGTATTGCTTGAAAACGTTTTTGAAATCTTTTAATGAAAAAAGGCATGAAAAATTATGTTTAAAATTGCAGGGTAAGAGTAGGTTGCATTGTTATATTTGTGGTAAAGCTTTTGTGAATGTGCAAAAGAGGGTAAAACATGAGCTGACTTGTGTCAATGTAGGGGCGTATGTTGTGCAAGATGTAAAAAAATTTCAATGTAACAAATGCAATCAAACTTTTGTTTCAAAGCAAAAAAGTGAGCAGCATGTTTGTAAGGTGGAGCAAAACAGCATTAAAGATTTAGAATGTAAAAAATGTTTAAAGACATTTTCGTCTGTTTTTAATAAAAAACGTCATGAAAAAGTATGTTTTGTAACTAAACCCGAAGTATCGATTGAAGCATATGTGGAGATGATGAAAAAAGGGCAATCCGTGGCAAAAGGATCAAGTAAAGCAAGTGAGGAGGAAAAAGGTCGTTCCGTGGTTAAACCAAAAGAATTAAATGAAGCATGTGAGAGAAAAAAACGTAAAAGATCTGAAGAAGAAATTTTACCTAAAAAGAGACAATGTGGTGAGTGTGATCAATTATTTGACGGGCGACACGAGTTACATGTTCATAAAAATATGCAGCATGGTGGAGCTCTTCAAGACAGACCATGGCGTCAGGAGGCTCACTTAGATGAACCTCCTTGGGGTGAACCAGTGAGAGACGAGCCTTTAAGGCAAATTTATGAAGGAAATCAAAACGTCATATTAGCGGACGCAAAAATTGATAAAGGAAGAAAAGTGATTTACAATTTACCGACGAATAATTTTAGGGATGGTGTAGATAAAATTTGGTGGAAATTGGATGAGATTTTTACAGATCAAAACGGTGCTTTTAAAATCAATCTTTCTTTAGGACTTATTTTGAGGAATATGGAAACTGGAGAATACCGATATTTTGCTCCTCACGTAAACGATTCTTTGTTTCCCTCTCCTTTTCTAATTGGGAGTAGAAAATATTTGAGAATATTTCAAAATAAAATTCGACGTTTGGATCCTTTGGAATACATGAATAATTTAAGACCCAATAGTAAATGGAGGCCTTTTATGATTACAAATGTGAGATTTGACGTCACTCCAACGAATTTTCCTTTAGGAAAAGGTGTCTTACCCGATTATATTAAGCAAAAGCGAAGCATTGTGAGTATGGAAATGGATTCACACAACAGGTTGTATAAAGATGATCATTGTTTTTTTCGCTGTTTGGCTTATCATCGAAATCGAGTTCAGGAGAAAGAAAGTTTATTACAAATGTGGGAAGAATTTTCTGGGAAAAAGTCTGTAGAATTAGCAGATATGCCAGACTTGGAAAAGTGTTTTCGTTTGAATTTACACGTGTACGAATTGCAGCCGGATGAAACGGTAATTCCTTTATTCATTTCTCAGTTTCCTTTTGAAAATGACATGTATTTAAACCGTTACAAAAATCATTTAAGTTATATAAAAGACTTTCATAGTTATGCTAGAAAATTCACTTGTGTGGCCTGTCAAAAGATGTTTCATAAGGCTTTTCAGTGGAAAAGACACATGAAACAATGCAAAGGGTTAACTAAGTGGGAATATCCGGGTACATTTTATGCGCCTTCAAAAACTATGTTTGACCAAATAAAAAGTGTTGGAATTCCCGTGGAAGATACCTTTTTCCCTTGGTTTATTGTTTACGATTTTGAAGTCATTTTACAAAAAGAAGTTTGTCGAGTATCAGATAAATTAAAATGGGAAGCCCGTCATGTTCCCATCAGTGTTAGTGTTTGTAGCAATGTGGAAGGTTTTAGGGAACCTAGGTGTTTTGTAGGAGATGATTTGAAAGAGTTGTTGAAAGATATGTTAAACTATATGATGGAGATAGGTCAAGAAATCTGTCATTTAGCTCATTTTAAATGGGGTCACATTTTGGAGCAAATTAAGGAAGTGTCCATCAGGGAAAAATTTGAAACTTATTTGCAGGAAATTCCCGTTTTGGGGTTTAATTCGGGGAAATATGACATGAACTTAATGAAAACAGAAATTGTATAACTTTTAGAACTCGAAAAGAAAAGTCATTATTTTGTGATAAAGAAAAACAACAGTTATATGTGTTTGAGTGATAAAAATTTTCGCTTTTTAGACATTTCAAACTTTTTAGCTCCAGGTTGTAGCTACTCTAAGTTTCTGAAAGCTTTTCAAATACGAGAAAGTAAATTTTATTTTCCTTATGAATGGTTTGATGATAAAGCCAAACTGGATTGGACGCATTTACCTGCACCCGAAGCTTTTTACTCTAGTTTAAAAGTTTTTAATATATTACAACAATTTGGATGTGGGACCTTTTGTCAAAGCTGTTGAAAAAATGCACGGGTTTTATAGAGATAATGGTATTAATTATTTAAAAGAAACTATTTCTGTACCCGGCATTGCTAGAAAAATGATGTTTCAGCACTCTAAAGATGTTTTATTTTTGCTCTGTGGACAAAAAGATCAAGATTTGTACAAAACGGTGAAAAAAACATCATTGGTGGTGCATCCATTATATTTTGTCGACATCATAAAGTGAACGAAACTCTCATTCGTGGAAAAAAGGTGTGTAAAAATATTATTGGTTATGACTGCAACGCCCTGTATTTGTGGGCCTTATCACAACCTATGCCAACCGGTTGTTTTGTGAGAAGACATTTTCCTGATTTTAAACCGGAAGTATCCCATAAATATTTGGATATGTACGTCTGGTTGGATCATTTAGCCGATGTGGGAAAAGTTAAGATTGAACACAAATTAAATACGGGTAGAGAAAAGAGAATAGGTAAATATTTTTGTGATGGTTTTGATAGTGAAAACAATGTAGTGTATGAAATGGATGGCTGTTTTTTTCACGGACACAGGTGTTATTTGACTGAAAACGCTTGGAAATCGAGACCTAAGTTAATGCAAAAACGTGAAAAAAAAACAAGAGAAAAAGAACAATATTTAAAAATAAGCGGTTATAGAGTGGAAAAAATAAGGGAATGCGAATATGTAAAGCATTTAAGACCTTATTTAAATTATGACAGATATTTACCTTCTTACTATCGAAAGCACAAAGGGTCACTGAGTGTTGAAACAATATTGAAAGATGTTCAGGAAGGATCTTTGTTTGGCATGGTGGAAGTGGATGTGAGAGTACCCGATGATTTATATGATTATTTTAGTGAAATGTCACCTTTATTTTGCACCTGTTTGATTCCTTTTGATGCCATGGGAAAATATACTCAGAAGCAAATTGAGGAATCAAATTTAGGAAAACATCCTCGCAAATTATTGGTGGGTGGTATGAAAGCCAAAAGGCTTTTGTTATTAACCCCTTTATTGAAATGGTATTTAGACCATGGTTTGCAAGTTACCCACGTCTATCAGGTCATTGAATTTTCACCGGTTTCTTGTTTTAAGCAATTTCATGATAAAGTGAGCGATGCTCGAAGAGCTGGTGATGTTCATGAGGATCAGAGTATTATAGCGGATACCATGAAATTAATTGGAAACAGTGGATTTGGATCTATGATTATGGATCAGGAAAAACATCAAAAAGTCATTTATGTGAAAGGAGATAAAGACATTCAGATGAAAGTCAATGATCCACATTTTAAGAAACTGACAGAATTTCAGAAGACTTTTGTGAAGTGGAAATGAGCAAATCGAAGCAGATTTTGAACTTACCCATTCAAATCGGTTACAGTATTTTGCAGTATGCAAAACTGAAAATGTTGGAATGGTATTACGACTGTTTAGATTATTACGTGGAAAGAAGTGATTTTGAGTATATTGAAATGGATACGGACAGTGCATATTTTGCTATGTCTGAAAAAGCACTGGTTGACATTGTAAAACCGCATTTAAAAGAAGAGTTTTTGCAAAAGATATTTAAATCTTGTCATTTAAAAGAAGTTATTCCTAATCCTTACTGGTTTCCCAGGGAATGTTGTGAAAAACATAAAGCTTACGATAAGTGACAAGCTGGTTTATTTAAAATTGAAAAGGACCATGGTCAAGAAATGGTAGCTCTTTGTTCTAAAACTTACGTCTTAGAAGACAAAGATGGATTTTGTAAAACTGCTTTGAAAGGGTTGAATAAGGGTGACATTGGAAATCCTTTGAAAAAGTGCAAAGAAGTTTTATATACTGGAAAAACTGATGTGGGAATAAATAAAGGTTTTCGTGTGAGAGACAACACTTTATTTACTTATGAGCAAATGCGAGCCGGCATTGGAAATTTTTATTGCAAAAGAGAATTGGTGGATGATATTCACACCAAGCCTTTAGATATAGTTTTATGTCCCTGGGAAGAACACCAGTGCACAGAAATTACAGACGATATTTTATCTCCTGTTTATCCTTTTCATTTCAGAGTGGGAACTCAAAATTTTCCAAATATTTATCTTTATTGTCAAACTTTAAAACGTTTATCTGTTTTTGATCAGCTTTATTTAGTTAAGTTAATTTTAAAAAAAAGATGGGTAGCAGATGAAAATTTTAAAGACTGTTTAAAACGACAAAAAAATCAAACTTTTGTGTGGGTGCACGAAGATTTATTTTGGGGATGTGGATTAAGCAAAGTTTTATTTAAGGTCACCGAGTTAAAGCACATGCCTGGAGCCAATCAATGGGGAGAACTTTTAAGTGAATTACTTTCTGTATAAATAAAGGGCTTTTTTAAAAAATTGAGTTATTTTTAATTTGTGTTTCACAGAGCAACATGATTTTATTTCACGTTCCTTCCACCTTTATTTTATCGGGTGCGAGCGGTTCTGGAAAGACCACCTGGCTGCGCACTTTAATCAAACATAAAAATGAAATGTTTGATTCTCCCCCTACCAAAATCTTATATTTTTACGGCATTTGGCAGCCTATGTTTGGACAAATGGAAAAGGAAGGAGTTGAATTTTTTCAAGGTCTTCCAACTCAAGACATTGTAAATTTAGATGGACAACACTGTATGGTTATTTTGGATGATTTACAGCAGCAAGCTGTAAACAGTGAATTTGTGGAAAAACTGTTTACTCAAGGAAGTCATCATAAAAATTTGTCTGTCTTTTACTTAACACAAAATCTGTTTCGTCAAGGTAAAAATGCGCGCAATATTACTTTAAACGCGCATTATGTGGTTTGCTTTAGAAATCCCAGAGACATAGGACAAATGATGTCTTTTGGTAGACAACTAGGTCAGACGGAATTGTTAAAAGAAGCTTACGCAGATGCCACTTCAAAACCTTACGGCTATTTGGTGGTGGATTTAAATCCTCATAGCGAGGAGACTTATCGCTTTAGAACTTGTATTTTTCCCGATGAAGATACTCTTGTGTATCAAGCTTGTTAATCCCAAAATGTATAAAAGGTGACATTTTTGAAAATTCAATTTAGTATTTTTTTAGGAAAGCATGGAGCAACATGTCTCACTCGAAAAAATTGGAAAATTTTGTTAAATTTTTAGTGGATGTAAAAACCAAAAAGCAAGCTCAAGCTCTTTTGCACACTTTAACTCCGGCTCAAAATTTAGCCGTTAGAGAAATTATTTACAACGTTTCACGACGATATCCCAATCGTTATAAAAGACTTGCTAAAAAAGTTAATAAACCTTTAAGCATTCATTTTTTAAAAAAATACTGGGAGCAATTGTGGAAATTTTTGCAAGACCACTCAGCTTTTATTTTAGAGCATCTCAATGAAGAAACTCATATTAATACCGTATGAAAAATATTGTCGATTATTTTCATGTTCCGATGAAGAGCAGCCCATGGAAACTTGTGAAAAAGTCGACAAAAAGTTAAGTGATGAAGATATTTTATCTTTACTTCCCGAAAAACTTAGAGAGAAAGGTAAACAATTTCTACATTTTTTAAAAAATGTACCTTCCATAGATTGGGATGAGAAAGGAAGGGTCATCATAGACGGAAACATTTTAAATTTTTCACACATCACTGATTTTTTAAAAGATACCTTGTCTGATTCAGTTCCCTTGACGTTAGTACATGCCCAAAGACGACCTTATGTTATAAAAGGCAGAAATTTGGAAAAAGCAAACATTCAAAAAGGTTCTGGAGATCAAAAAGGACAGGCTGAAACAAATTTGAAAGATCATTCTTCTCAAGAACCTTCTCAAGAACCTTCTCAAGAACCTTCTCAAGAAGCTGTTCAAGAACCCGTTCAAGCACCTATTCAAAAAACTTCTCAAACACAAAATTCACCACAAAATAGTTCTCCCATTCAACCCATTGTAATTCCTCCGGGAATTCCAAATAAATCTCCTAAAAAAGTCAATTTTAAAATGAAATGGCAGACACTGAGTATTTAGAATCTCTGTATTACGACCCTGAAAAACCGGGGTCGTTTAGTGGCATTCAAAAACTTATGAAACAAATTAGAAAAGACGGGAAAAAAATTAGTAGAAAACAGTTGAAAGATTGGTTAGCTAAACAAGATACTTATACGTCTCTAAGAGGTTTAAAATGAAAATTGAAACGTCCCCGAGTTTTTGTCTACGGGAAAAATAAGCAATGGGATGCGGATACGGGAAATTATGCCAAATGGATAAAAGAAAACGAAGGGGTGGGTTATTTTTTACTTTGCATCGATATTTTTACCCGTTATGTGTGGACTAGATCTCTCAAAACTTTGCAGGGAAAAGAAATGGAAAAAGTTTTAGAAGATTTATTCGAAGAAGTTCAACCGGAAATTTTCAGAACTGATGGAGGATCAGAATTTAACAATAAATGGGTGAAATCACTTTTAAAAAATCAAAATATAAAACACGTGGTGACGCTTAATGAAACCAAAGCTAATTACGCAGAAAGGGCTATTAAAACCATTAAAATGAAATTGAGTAAATACATGTACAACGAGCAAACAAGGGAGTGGGCTAAAGCTTTGGCAGACATTACGTCCAGCTACAATGAAACGTATCATCGAAGTATTGGAATGTCTCCTGCCAAAGCAATGACCATGTCGGATGAAGATTTATGGGTGAAACAATATTTGGAAGAAAAAGGAACGCGTTTGAAAAAGAAACCTTCCCGTTCAACCCCGTACAAATTTAAAATTGGAGACCAAGTCAAATTAAGCTTTTTAAAAAGACCTTTTGAAAGAGCGTACGATCAGACCTTTACGGGGGAAGTGTTTCACATCACGGAAAGAAGGATGAAACAGGGTATTCCAGTATACACTTTAAAAGATTATAACAACGAACCCATTTTGGGTTATTTTTACGAAGGTGAAATGCAAAAAGCTTTTGTAAATGAAGATACCGTTTATAAAATTGAAAATATTTTAAAAACTAGAAAAAGACGAGGACGCACAGAAGTTTTGGTGAAATGGGTAGGCTGGCCTTCCAAATTTAACTCTTGGATTTTACAAAGTCAAGTGAAAGACTATCAGCCGTTGGGAAAAGTATAAAAGAGCTTGCAATGCGAAAAAAATTTATTTGTTTCAGGTCGTTTCAAACGTAAGCATGTTTTTTCAAGAGTCCTTAAATCAAGATTTTATAAAAATGGCCAAAGGAGATGTTCCACCCAATAAATTTTACACTCTACCCAAAAAAGGAAAACCCGGTGACGTGCAATTAGTAGAACCGACACAAGTTCAGGTAGCTCAAGCCAAAGCACAAATCAGAAAAGACGAGACTATAAATAGACCTGCAAAGAGAGCTAAAAAATCAAAACCTTTGAAAGCCTTCGACTAAACCATGTTTGTATATTTAAGTTCCAGCGATTCTCCACAATTTTATCCGGAAAATGACCCTTATGAATTTACAGTTGAATTACCAGAAATTCTTACTCTGGAAGGAAATTGGCACTGTGCCCTTATCAGCTTTGCTCAACCCACCTCTGAAGATGTAACTATTTTCTGTGACATACTGGATTACAGTTTTATACAAGATATATATAAACCGGTGCTCCGTCAATTATCGGAACAAGACGTTTATTTTGCTGATTTCCCAAACCTGCACTACGTGAAAGTCAAGGATTTTGCTGTAAAGCGAATAAAAATTTCCATTTTAAAATCAACCAATTTGACTCCACCCAGTCCGGCTCCCGTAGACTCACTGACTCACCTTGGTTTGCATTTTAAAAAGCTATAAATAGAAGTCACCCTGCATTTTTTTACTTTATCTTTGTTTAGTCATTCGAGTGTCAACATGGAAGGATATTCTTCAGACGTTGCTTTATTTCAAAAACCTTTGGTGGAAGAGGGCATAGAATCCTATCAATTTGTGGAGTATAGGCCCTCTTCCACTTTGACTGAAGGATCTTCTTTTGAATTTCACATTCCGGGTTCGGGAGCTTTGTACACGGATTGGAGTACCAGCCGTTTAGTTCTAAAAGTCAGAATGCTTCAAGCAGACGGCAGTGCACCACCTAATCCCAATACTGGAGCTCCCGTTAGTTTAACCTTGCAATCTTTATTTCGCCAAGTCGATGTTTTGGTAGGTGGAAAAAATATTACTTCTGAAGTTGGTATTAATTATCCTTACAAAGCCATCATGGATATTATTTTGTTTTTTGGAATGGGGGTGAAAGAAAGTGAATTGCAATCGGAAATGTATTTTAAAGATACTGCAGAAATGGATGCGGTTCCTCCTGGAAATAACAGCAGGTTAATGGCTAGAGAAGGATATTTCGCTACGGGAACAGAGGTCCAACTGACAGGTCCTCTTAAAATTGACTTGTCTCAACAATCCCGTCTATTACTTAACGGTGTTCCCGTCATTATTAAAATGTTCCCTTCCAACAGTAGTTTTGTTACCATGAGTCCTTCGGGCACACCTTACAAAATGGTCATTACCGAAGCAAGTCTAAAAGTACGTCATGCAAAAATGAATCCCAAAATTATTCTGGCTCACAATGAGGCTCTGAACCACGGAGAAGCCCTGTATCCCTATTGGAAAAGTAACGTGAAAGCTTTTTCTATTCCATCGGGTGTGAGTAGTTACAGCATCGATGATTTGTACAACGGAATGAAACCCAGTCGCCTTATTATTGCCATGGTGGGAAATACAGCTTACACGGGCAATTCTGAAAGAAATCCTTTTAATTTTCGTCATTACACGGTAAACTTTATCCAGTTTACAGTAGATGGAAACAGTGTTCCCGAAAAGGCTTTTCAACCCGATTTTAGTAGGGCTAATTATACAGATGCTTACTACAGAATGTTTTTCGATAAATATCCCGAAGAAGGAGGAAATTTTATTACTCTTGAAGATTTTCAGAATGGATACGCCTTGTTTTGCTTCAATTTGGATGGACAGAGCTCTAAAGATGTCATGGTAGAACAAAAATACGGGCAGTGTCGATTGGAATTGTCTTTTGCCACTGCTTTGACTGAAAGCGTTAGTCTGATTGCCTATTCTCTCTTTCCCTCGATGTTTAAAGTGGATAAAACGAGAAATGTCACTTTGGTATAAATACAGACGCTTAGCCCGTAAACACTAAATATGTTTGGTTTTGAAATACAAGAATTTATGCTTAAAGATCCGTTTATAAGAAGATATTACGGAGGAGTTATTGCTTTAGATGAAATACCTAAAGTTCCCAAGAAAAGTGTGTACATTGTGAACACGGATCCTTCTCACAAAAAGGGACAGAACTGGATTTTAATCTGGTACCATGACATACCCGAATATTTTGATCCTTTGGGTCACTTTCCTTCAGCTCAAATGCAAGAAAGTTTATTTTTAAAGAAATCTTCCTTTTACACAAATACCCGTCAAGTACAACCCCCTTTTTGTGTTAGATGTGGAGAATACTGTTTGTTTTATGCCTATTATCGTGCCAGAGGTTACAGTATGAAGAAGATTATGGACAAGTTTTATTCGTCCCGTCTAAAATTTAATGATTTAAAAGTAGCTGCATTTTATAATAAATATAAACCTTCCCAGTAAGTGTATGTTTTTCCTTCTAATGTTTTCATAATTGTTTTGGTTAAGCTATAAATAAGTTGTTTATAAAAAAATAAAATATGTGAACAAAACTGTTTGTTTTCATCACTTTATGACGTCATCCCTAACTTCAAGTTTTGTGACAAAATTCACATTTTACGTCACGACTCTTCTTGCGTCATGTTGACGTTTAGGTGTTTATCCAGCATCTTTTTCCCAAGATGTCGAGCTACGTAGTTCATTCCAAAGATTTAAAAGCTTGCTTTGACTTTTTATCAGAGCCACTTTCTTTTATTGTGCTGCTTGATTCGGTGAATCAAGAAATAAGTTTGGTGGTGAAAATAAGTCCTGACAAATTATTTACCAGGCAAATAGTGAAAGAAAATCTCCCAAATCAATACAGGTTGGAGCTCAATCTGACTTGTTTTCCAAGCATAGAAGACCTGTTGGATTTTTACCATCAAAATTATTTGTATGACTGGGCGGGCAGCACACTAACAAGGTTTAAGCTGAAAAGGGCCGTGTATAACCAGGTTCTTTCTTTAGAGCACCTTGCAAGAGTGACTTTGAAAAAGAATCAGATGGCAATCCCGTATCCACATTTGGAGGGTAGTTCGACATCTAATTACTTTTAAAGGATTAACCAAGGGGAATTTTCATTCCCCACCATAAAAAAAATTAAAAATTCATTTTACAACTTTTATTTAATACCACAGAATAACATTTTTAAAAACAATGAACTGGACATTTAAATATGCAACAATAAAATTTAAAACAATTCAACACCAAAAAATCTATAGATTTTAATTGAATACAATTTTTTAAGTTTAACGCATAAACTGACTAGCTTTTTTAATGTTAACAAAAAAATCTAAATTTAAAATTTGAACTAAAACTTTCTTACATTTTAAAACCACGGAAAATTAACATTCGTTTCTTGAGGTAATAAAATCACAGAAAATTAAAGAGTTACATTCGTCTCTTGAAACACTAAAATCACAGAAAATTTAAAAAATACATTTCTTGATGCACTAAAATCACAGAAAATTAGAGAGTTACATTCGTCTCTTGACGTATTAAAATCACGGAAAATTAAAACATACATTTATTGACGCACTAAAATCACAGAAAATTAGAGAGTTACATTCGTCTCTTGACGTATTAAAATCACGGGAAATCAAAACATACATTTCTTGACGCACTAAAATCACAGAAGATTGAAGAGTTACATTCGTCTCTTGACGTATTAAAATCACGGAAAATCAAAACATACATTTCTTGACCCACTAAAATCACAGAAAATTAGAGAGTTACATTTATCGCTTGAGACATTAAAATCACGGAAAATTAAAGAAATACATTCTTGAAGCACTAAAATCTCTCTTGACGGACTAAAATCATCATTAAAGAATTACATTCATTTCGTAAAGATAAAATTTAAATAAAATCTAACATTATTAGAATAAATATTTTTTTACTTAAACATGAGCCTATCCCAAGAAATTAATATTTTCCTAGAATCAGGGGACGTGCTGTAACACATATTCAGCTGTCGTGAAAACAATCGTTTGAATTGACTCTATAAGAAATGACATAGCTTGGAGAAAATGAAACTTTAATAAGAACATCGTTACAAACCCCTACACATTTTAGCTCGAACAATTTAAAAAAGACTTGTTAGAAGGACCCCGAGAAACTGATACTCCACCACATTTTTGAGCAATTTGATTGGCTGAGGCACCGAAAGAAATGTCATCTCGCGTGCAAGATATTATCTAATATGCTAATATTTAGACAAAGGAGTAGTGTGGGTCATATCTGCAAATACTTGATGAATTTTTTAAAAGTAACCACGTGAACACTCTCGGCCAATCAGATCGCTCAAAAATGATGAGAAGTATAAGGATGTCGGGGTCCTTATACTTCTCTTGTTAAACCAGTTTTTTAATCACATGTTTTTTTTCTCCCCTCACAAATGTTACCAAGTTTTTAAAAAAGTCACATCTTTGAGTTCTAAAAAACCGACCCGTTACACCCTTGAACTTGATAAAAAAATACACAACTTTCTAGAAGTGCTAACCTTATGTCACCTTCAACATTTTTTCAAAACTCACATCTTTGGATGTGAAAAGACTTTACGTTATTAGAAAAGCTTAAGGCTTTACCTATAACATATTTGATAACACTTTTAATAAAATACAAATAATCCAGCAGGTAAAAAACGGCTAATGTTTACGTTAATCACGTCATTTTCAGAATGTCATTAACATCTCACAAACATATCTTCTAGTCAATAAATTCGAACAAAAAGTCTTTAAAAAAGAACTTTTTTTTATTCAAAGTTTCAAAACCATAATTTACGCGCACAAATAACTTTAAATAATTTTAGCACGACTTTCAGACAGACAACATTTAGTCTTTCTGCGAGGTTCGAATAATAATCCCTTTAAAAAAGTTTTCATATTCAAACTTTTGTAACCGTAATTTACATAAACGGCATGGATTTTGAAATTTGAAGCGTTTTAACGTTTTTTACCTGCTGAAAAGATTCTTTTAAAATCAAAGATCACGTTAAATGACAAAGTGACTTAAAAAGAAACAATTTTCATACCCTTTTATTTTCCAAGCAGGAAAAGTCTTTCACTCTTTCAACACATCTGGATTGAAACCGGTGTTGCTTTCAAAAAGTCTCTTGACAAGTCTCTTGAAAACTGTCTTGGGAAATCTTTGGGAAAGTCCCTTGGAAAGTCCCTTGGAAAGCCCCTTGGAAAGTCCTTGGAAAGCCCCTTGGAAAGCCCCTTGAAACGTCCCCTGGAAAGTCGCTTGAAAAGTCCTTTGGAAAGTCTAATACAATTCACACTCAAATCCGCTAAAGCATGCGGTGCACTTGCCAGTTTTTCCAACTTTTACTTGAAAATCTGCGTCTTCAAGTTTCATGCTTAAGGAGGAAAGTTCTTCACGTTCTTTGCACGGCTCAATTGGCTGAATCACTATTGGGTTTGGAGCAAAACATTCTTCTGTTTGAACTGCGGCATCACATCCCAAAAAGGGATAAGGATTTTTGCCATCGAGATGTTCTTGCAACTTTTCGTACACAGCACAGTGACATCTTAGACGTCCCCAATCCAAAGCACTCATTTTCTTCTGGGAGCTTTTTAAAGGATGACTTGCACAGAAAAATACATGAAGTATCAGACCCTCAACATCTTCTTTATTTAAAAAGTTCATACACCACAGGCAGAAAGGCTGGAATGCAGGTAAATTCTTTTTGATGGGATGAAGATATTTTTGACATTTTCCACATTTTAAACCCGACATATTGACGATGTCTTACAGCACGTCCCCTCTCTTGGACTTCTAGAAATCAAATGACATAGAAAGAATATTTCAGTATGATGTAAGTTACGTCGTCAAGACGACTAACCATAACAAAAACCCTAGTTTCATAACAAAATAAAAAAATTAAAATATTGCTTTTCTTTAAGCTAAAAACATTTTTAAAGCGTCACTTATTAGTTTATATTGTTTTTAAAGTTCACCAATATCACTTTACAACAAAAACATTTCTCCGTTTTAAATTTAACGTACATTTAAAAAATAATGCATCTCTAAAGACGACGTGACGAAAAACGTCATACCTTTTTCGCAACGTCAAGCGATGCTGATCAGGGTTTGTGACGTCACAAACTGAAGCAGAACTCGCAGGAGGGTTCGTGACAATGGCAACCTTGATCCCTGGTTTGAAAACATGTCAAACATACATCATCTATGTTGAAAATAAAAGGATCTTGACTGGTAGTCTGCATGAGGTCCTCGAAATATTTCATGTTTTCTTCATTCGGTTCATCTGGCAATAAGTCATCCAACTGTTCAAAAAGACTTTGCGTTTCACGACATTCCAAAAACACTTCATTCATGGTAAGGGGCGGTGGAGGTAATATTTCTTGAAGGGACGATTCGGGTAGAGGATCCTCTATTCCGTGTAAGCTATTGTTTGGATCCTGAGAGCAAAACACTTTTTTCCAAGTCAAAGGACGCAAAGCAGTTAAAGGTAAATAATTCATTTCTTTAAATAAATTCACACTTGGAAAATACCCTGAAGCTTTGTCTACAAATATAAAAATCACTTGATGGGCTTTGACAAATAATCTGCTGCTTTTAGCAAAGTCTTCACTAAAGTCTCCCATATAAAAAGGCATCAGCATTTCATTTCTTTCAAACGATCCATTTACCCAAATAAATTCTGATTGACCCAGTCCTTTGCATGTAGATATAAAATTTTCATCAATCACTTGAGTTTGAAAGCTTTGCTTTAAGCTTTTAAAATAGTAATTTTGCATGAGTCGTGAACATCCACAAATTTCAATGGCTTTGGAGTGAGAAGACTGTCCACATTCGTGAATAATCCGTTGAAGTGTCGAAAGTTCCACACCGTTGACTTCTAAAAACTTATGCAGCTCCAAAAGACTTTCTTTCAGATTCAAATAAGATGTCGTCTCAAAAATACCTCTATGTTCAATTTCCAAGTAACCTTTGTGTTCTAAACTTGAAATATCTACTTCAGATACTTGAAAAGTTTTAAAATCATAAACTGCTTCAGAAGGAAGATGCCCCTCTTTCAAATAAATTTTCAATAATGATAACTTCTTTTTAATCAATTTCAATGCCAGATATTCTTTGTCTTGCAGATAAGGTTTCAATCTTTCAAAACGATGAAAGGCTTCTCCCTTCTGACAAATTTTAAAATACACTGTTGTCGGCATTGTGCTCCAATTCAAAATGAGTTTTTAGAAAAACAGTAACACGTACTTCACTTCGTTGCCTAGCAATTTTTATTTGTTTTGGCAACGGTAACAAAAACTTTTTTTTGTTTTGACTACCACTATAACAATTTTCACTTGTTTTGACAACAGTAACTAAAACTTTTTTTTGTTTTCACTACAACTATAGCAACGCCTTGACGTCATGCTTTTGTTATGACGATGACCTTAACTAGTGCAAAAAAGTACTTTACTAATTATGTACAATAATCACAAAACATTCAATCAAAAGTGACAAAAGGTTGAAACAACAATTCATATTCACGAGGAAACTTTACAGGTCTGACTAAATCCATTAAATCTTCTTCGGATAAATCCAATGTTTTTTCATATACCCCATCTGTTTCCAACCCCAAAACCTTCAAGAATTTACCAAAAAATTCTACAACATCTTTCGCATTTAAAGAAGATTTAATACGATGGAAATATCCATCCACTTTATCACTCCATTCCAAAAGACACAAATTGTGATCAGATTGACTCATGTATTGAGAAATGCACCCTTCACAATTTTTAGTCAAATAATGCCTCAAATTCGCTTTAATCAAATAGCTCATACCCATTAAAGCAAATTCATACTTGGAAGGAGTGGGTAATTTTTTTTTTAAAATTTTAGCTTCTGAAAAATCAACTAATGCTGCAGCTTCGTGAAAATAATATACCTTTTCACCATATTTGGGAAAATAACGGAAAAGTGTGGGTTTTTCAAAGGCCTCTAATTTCGGATCCATTTCACCCATAATTTTCACAAACATTTTATGAAAATTAACCCATTCCGTTCCGTTTAAATTAATTCGATTCACGTAATCCCCGTTCTTTTTCTCAATACACATATAATATTCTCCCTCAAAAAGCTTAATGGATAGAGTTACAGTGCCCAGTTGAAAACATTCCTTAGCCTCTCCATTTTGCATCCACTTTATCATATCTTCTTTCATCTCAAGCATTTTTTCAAAAAAATTCCGACTTAAATTAATCCACCAGGATTTCCCATTTTTTTCTCTAAGTAATTTTAAATAGCTGCTGTAACCCTGTTTCACGCTCACGCTTAAAGTAGAACTCAATTCCATTTTCTTGTGCTTGTGCTTTCGCTCTTCAAATTATACTAAATAAAATATTCGCTTGACACCTTTATAAAGCGTTTTTTTCTAATCATTACAACGCACATGCGCAGTGCAAAATTTTAAATAACATTCTTAACTTTTCTAATCATTACAACGCACATGCGCAGTGCAAAATTTTTTAATAACATTCTTAACTTTTCTAATCATTACAACGCACATGCGCAGTGCAAAATTTTAAATAACATTCTTAACTTTTCTAATCATTACAACGCACATGCGCAGTGCAAAATTTTAAATAACATTCTTAACTTTTCTAATCATTACAACGCACATGCGCAGTGCAAAATTTTTTAATAACATTCTTAACTTTTCTAATCATGACAACGCACATGCGCAGTGCAAAATTTTAAATAACATTCTTAACTTTTCTAATCATTACAACGCACATGCGCAGTATTGATGGGCTTTTTACACTTAATTCATATCCAATGCTGAGCTAAAACATATCCTTTGTGCTTTAAAAAGAGGGAAAAAATTTCCCAAAATTCATCTTCATCTCCAATTTCATAACTCCATCCTTTTTGCCGTGCACCAAAAATTAAACAGGCCGTCAGGTTTGCATCGTGTACCAAATACGGAATGTCTCTGGATAAAGAACTTTTTAAAGTACAATATTTGACACTTTCCGGTAATAAAAGCTGCTCTTTTTCCCCCAATTTTTCCATGCATAAATCTTCCAGTCTTTTTGGATGGAAAGCATGCAGAGCTCGAAACACCTGATCCTGAATTTTTAAAATTTTCAAAAGCATTTCACCAGTCACTTTATCACCCACTTTTATTTTTAAACCGTTTCTCTCAAACGTATCCAAATGCTCCCAAATAAAAATATTATAATCACAAAACTCACAATCACATAGGCCTGACTTTTCATCAAGAAATTTAATCACATAGGCTTTGTAATGATTGTAAAGTAAACCCAACAAATGCACAAATGTTTGATAACTTAAATCCAAAACTGGCTGCAAATGACAAAACACATGCAAAGATCCACTTTCGGATACACAACAAGACCAACCGTCAGACAAGCTAATTTCTCTAAATTGCTTCAAAGAAAAACTTTCCTTTAACTCTTTTAAGACAATCTTTAATCGTCCTATCATTCCCATTAATATCAATTGACTATCTTCTTTTAAAAATATTAAATCCTGCTCACTAGCTAACATTTCAAAATGAACCCCCAAAGTCTTTGCTTCATCAGAAAAATAACTCATGGTAAACCTAATTTTAAAAAACGCCCTAAAAAATGAAAAATTAAACGACCTAATTTTTTCCAAGAAAATTTGTAACACAAAGAATAATAAGAATAGACTAACAGTACCCAAAACCTTCCAATATTCGTTATCTCAACCTCACGAATCACTTCCACAACATCTAAATCTAATGAGTCTTTAGCCAGTCGCTTTACCTCATTCATGAAAAATAATAAACACCTTTTTCTAAACTTCGCCAAATAGCAATCAATTGCTCGCACTGAACAGCTGATAAAATTATACCCCCAATGTTTACTACTCATTTCAATTCAATTGTAAAACCACTCCAAGTTTCCCCAAATAAATCTTTCTTTTTTAAACGTCTGCTTATTTTACTCAAGCGCTGAAATAAACACCTATAATCTTCTTTTTCAAAGTTTACTTTCTTGTGACTTTTCTGTAATACTACTTTATTCTTTGACAAATCAAAAGTAAAACCCATTCCTCAATTCTCTTCTCGATTTCGGCTTGTCCAACGTATATCTTTCATACAATACACCCGATGATTCAAATAATTTCCATAGTCTAGAAAATTCCTTCCACTCCGAAAATGTCAAACTAAAATTTCCTACGTACACCAAACTATCCAATTCAACCTTCAAATGTCTTTTACCCCCTAAATACTCTTTGTAATTCTTTTCTATTTGACAATTTATTTTACTTAAATCTTTAAACACAGAGTCGTATTCGTCTTCATATATTATCGATGCATCAAAATCAACCACTCTCTCCTCTCCCTGAATCTTTCTTAACACAACCAATTTCTTTGCCCCTTGCTTAAAAAATTCCACTTCTATATTCATAATTAACTTTTATACATAGTAATCTCCCAAAATGTACTTCTTTCCAAACGCATGCGCAAACATCTCATCTTTTAAACCCTCATTTCACTAAACTTTACAAAACGCATGCGCACTCACCCAATCTTTTACACGCGCATGCGCAAAACCTCATCTCCCTAAAATTTACAAAACGCATGCGCACTCCACTAATCTTTTACATGCGCAAAACCTCATCTCCCTAAAATTTACAAAACGCATGCGCACTCCTCTAATCTTTTACACGCGCATGCGCACTTCCGGCTCCTCAGGTTAACCTCCCCATTAATTTTAATTGGGAAATCCAAATTTAGGAGCTCAAAACGGCTCCTCAGGTTAACCTTGGATTGCTATAATGCACGCCTTTATACTACTCCCATGGAAATAAATTTTAAAAATTTCATCCACAAGTAATCGACTCCAATTATTTGTAATCATCACACCCATACATATTGTGTCAACCTTTGTTTAGTATGAAATTTGTTCTTATGTTGTGGGTTTTGTATTATTTTATACTCTAGAATTGCAAATATGTATATCTTATTTAGTCTCAGTAACTATTATTATATTTGTTGTTATTGGAGTTTGAAGTCACTTTCAACACATTACACAGTATAGGCTATATCACTTTGAATGGCCTATTAGTGGAGAAAAATTGAGCAGATGTGTTGGTCAAGGTGTCTCTGTAAACCACCAACTTGTTCAGTATACAAGAAACCTTTACCACATGCACAAAGGATTTGATTATCTTCATTTTTGGCTGAAATGTCCATGTCAGGGAGTCTCATGCAATTCATTAAATTCTGCAGTGAATTCATATAAAAGTTTGGTAATAGCAACTGTTTATGAATTTCAGTCCTTATATGCCACCCAGCATAAATGCTGGTGACAAAATAAAAGGGTCACATGGTCATGTGTCCTGCATGTGCAGAGGCAGATACAGGATTATTTTCAAAAGGAGGGTGTGGATTGTCGCGGGTACTGTGAACAAAGAATATAGCACATGTCAAGATGCCTGGGTAGACTAATATTTGGTTAGCACAATCAGTTATTTCTGCCTCAGAATATGTGTACCCACAAAGATATATACTTTGATTATGTTTAATAGAAATTATGAATTAAACTAACATCAAGGTACACATTTTCCAAAAACTGGGGGCTATAATTTACAGAAATTGCTTGGACTAAAATCAAATATATATCCTGCCCAACAATAAATTGGACTGGTTTAACTTTAGCAATATGGAGTCTGCTATATATTATAGGAAATTGTAAAACCAGTTTGAAAGAACACTATTTTAAATAAAGGTCCAAGCCCAAACCTCTCATAGATTGTGCTAAACATGTACAATTTCTATCATATCCCAAATCATTGGTAAAATAAAATCTGACCAATGAATTTATGTTCTATATAGCTTGCAAGAACGTATTTTGTGAAGTCTCCACATTCTACATATAACCCTATGGGTACAAGAGTACTTGAATTGTATATATAGATGTAAGCATGCTCTGTCATGCTCATAAGCAATGTGACTAAATATGTCTGAAACTTGGGGATGGGAGCTAATGACAGTGAAAACCGCTCGTGTGTTCCAAAAAAATTACCTGACTCATAAGTGTGTTTCAGTACTCATTATCTGGAATTAAGGGGCACTTGATATTAACATTGAAATGTGAATTACTGCCATAAAAGTAATTTTTTTTTATGAAAATGGATAAAAAATGATCAAGTAAAACCTCATTTTTGGTTTTTATAAAAAAAATTTACAGTAAAACGAGTTATTAGCAATGAGTTTTACATAAGATTATGGCAGGCACATTCAAAAACTGAGCATGGCACCACAATGTTAGTTTTATTGTACTTCTGCTTTCAATTGTGTAATGTTGAAAAAACTGTTCCTGTACTGTTAATTTGTCTCGCCCAAAATATTATGTTAACTGAAATTATTTGCTTCTGTTGCTTTTACAAAGAGGAAATAGTTTTAGATTTGCTTGTCCCCTGTGACATTTAGACTTTGTAAAAATAAGGATTATTTTTGTGTTAGACATAAACCAACACATGAGTGCATGTATGTAGTGCATCCATTTAGTGCAAGCTTTAATGAAGTCACGAAAGATGGTTTTATAACATAACATTTTTTAACCTCTAGCCAGTGGCTTTTCCAATATTTTTAACAATTATAAGCCAAAAAAGAAATTTCTTTAAAAGTTTTTTAACAGTAATAAATGTTGGAATCCTTCTGTTTTCACCGTATTGAACATAAATAAACATTTGAACTCCCTTTGGAAATAGGTTTAGAAACGTTTAAAAACGTTTGCACTCCCACTGACGCAGTGTTTATAAACATTTATAAACGTTTATAAACTTTTTAACAACTTTCCCCCAATAGGTTTACAAACGTTTATAAACGTTGATAGAAACATTTGCAGATATTTCATTTTAAACCTTAATTAAACCTTATCTAAACGTTTCCCTTATGGGTTTATAAACGTTTATAAACATTTAAAATGTTTGCTGGGAACCTCTCTAGTATAAGCACAACGTGGGCATCCCTCTTGTACCAAATGAAATAATCATAAAGCTTTAAATATTCAACAAACATGTCCGCCACAGCAGTCAAAACATCCGTTTTTTATATTGGTTGTAATTGCTGGAAAGACAGTAATGAAAAAAACCCCACAAAATAAGCAACAATCACCTCCTGAGAAAGGTACAACTGACATAATAACTAATGTGTTTTCATTCTGCACATTTCTTTTTGCACAATTAGCTATAGTTTTGTATTTATAACATTTTGTTTCTGAGAAATGAAGCATGAGCTGCTCAATGTAAACAGGAAGCACCTCCGTGAACTCTGTAAATAGGTCATTTTTTGGTCTCGAAAATGCTAATGTGCAAACCAAGTAGTATATGCTAAGTTTACTATGAGGAACAATGTTTGAATTTGAAATGGTTTCATATTAAGACACAAAATTAGAAAAAGGTCTTTAATCTTCACAAAATGAATATTTATGTATTTTCAAGCATACTCTGCACACATAACATAAATATGTATGAAGCTATTTACAATTTCGCTGTCATTATATGACTTATTTTCATAGTTAAACGATGTCAATACAGTACAGACAGATTAATTGAGGCTGTACAAGAAGTGAGAAATGGCAAATGCACCATATACAAGGCTAGTCAAATCTATGCCATCCCTAAAGAAACCATTAGAAGACATGTGAAGGGGGAGGTGTTAGATTTCAATAGGCCAGGCAGGGAAAATCTTCTTTCTCCACAAGAAGAAGCAGCACTGGTTGAATATATTCAATACAATGCGTCCCACAATTTTCCTTTGAAAAGACAGGATTTGAGATCTGTGGTCCTGGTATGTAGAACTGACATATACAATTTACAGAATAATGTTTTTCATAGAGAAACTGATGAATTAAATTATTGGGTGTGCAATGTGTGACATGAAACCTTGTTTCTATAAATATGCTCAGAAATGATTAGCTATGAAAAATGTAAAATATTATGAGGTGGAAAATGTTTAATCATGGTTAAAAATTTTATGACACATGCATACATATGTCCATATTTTATTAGTGTCTGAAGTGACAGTACTCTTTGGACACATTTGAATTTTAAGTGTATCTAGTAATTTGTAATACAATATAGGGTTTGGTTAAAAGAAGATGTGTTGCCACCACTCATAAGAACTTCAGAATGGATGTGGGTCCGAGTGACAAGTGGTTTAGGTTATTTAAAGAATGCCACCCTGAATTGCGATGGAGCGTGCACCAGTCCATAGACGCATGTAGAGTATCACAAAGTGACAAATATACTGTGATGAGATACTTCAATTTACTTTGTATTAACTTAGATATATCTGTATATATATATTTTTTTGGGGTTTCAAACATTACTGAAAACACTGTATATGTCAAACCACAACATGGAATGGAGGTAATAATTACATATGTGGTTTAGGTTCTGTACTGTGAAATTCTGACCAACAGGCAGCAAGTAAAATGTTTAACACATCAGGTCAGGCCAGGTTGTGAACTCCTATCTGAGAGTTGGAAGTCCAGTTATTACACCATAATGCTAAGGAATCTAAAATTAAGAAAGCCTTGTATGTATTTTTTTCAAGCATTCATGGTATTACATTCACCAGCACTTTGTCATAGTGCCTACAACTTAATTGACATTATCTTTCTGACTATTAAACCGAGGCTGTCTTCAGGAAAAATGACTTGTTTGCAAAGCCCCAGTGCATCTATAACTGCGATGAGTGTGGGGTCAGCAGTCATATGCAGACACATGAGAAGTGTTACAGCATCGTCGGACAGGCTTGTTACCAAGAAAAGGTTTACATTATTCATCATTAATGTGAAGCAAATGTTGTATCAGTCTGCACAGTACAAATAGTAATAAGTGCCTGAATCTTTATAATATTTGAACATAAAACTTCAGCTACAATATACAATTAAAGGATTCATAAAATGATGCAGTACATAGACTTATGTTTCCAAACATAATTATTGATGCAGTTTTTTGGTCATAGTTATGGCTATGTGTGATTTTGGATGATTTTTTTGGAAATTGTAATCTGTTCTTAAGGTGGCCACGATAAATCAAATCACCTCTATGACATGTGTGCGAGCTGATGAGATGTTGCCCACATTTTTTATCTATTCCAAAAACATGCCGACATTTTCCACATACTCAAACCTGCCAAAAGATTGGCTCTATAGTACATCTCCGAATGGTAAGAATACGTTAAGTAGTTAAGTGAGACAAATACACTGAAAATGACACATTTCTAAGAATCATTAAAAATAATCATTGGGTGGCACTAAATCTATGATGATCCACCAAACATGGCAAAAACAATAATTATTAACAACTATAGTTGTTATAAGAAGACTGTCCAAACAAATTACTATCCCAAGCAAGATACTAAAGTCCATAGATAGACTCCTGAATATACATGCATCAAGTGTTTTGTAGGATACATGGACAAGGACCTTTTCAAAGAGTGGTTCTTCAATCTCTTTATCAAGCACTGTGGGACAGAACGACCAATATTGGTCGTTATGGACAATCATGACTCATTTTTCAATGGACGTCCTTCAAAAGGCAATAGAGGAAAGAGTAAGAAACACTTATCTCACAGTGAGCCATTCCATCATATGTATAAATGATTACAATGGTTCTCACTCAGCATGTTGGTCATTGTTGGCATAGTGGTTAAAAAGTTCGGGTTCTAGTCATAGATGGTCTCCTTTGTGGGTTCCAGTCCCACAAATGGCTATGCTGTGACCTGTCCAAATGTGACCCCAGTTGTTGAACAGGATGTAAAACCAGAAGTGTGACTGAGCATCTAATTTACAAATGCATGTGTGAGTCACTAAATACTATGCATGCCAATACACATTTACTTCATCATATCAGTCCATTTGCTGTCTTCCCAATTCCTTCTTCTCATAAATATTTTGTGATCTTAATAGAATTGTATGTATGGAACAATATCAAAACATACTGTAGAGACCCATCAATAAAGACCAGTCTTTACGTGTCATAGCTTTCGTTCCATAAAGATTTTCTTTTTCTGGTTAATACTGTGACATCGCACCTGTGGTATAGTGGATAAGAATTTCGTATCGAAACTTGGATGATGAAATAATCAATAATGTACCTGCAACTCCAAAAAGAATAGACTGTTCCCAATGTATTGAAGGATATGACTCTTTCTGTCTGTAAAGTAATGTCTGTCACATGACCAAAGAACATTCACATATGCAACCACATCCCATCAGTACAATGATTAGTTGCCCAATAAATAAATGTGACGTATTATCTCATTTCTATTTGTGTGTGAAGCCTGGAAGTTGGCAACTAATGCTGCCACAAACATGGTAATCCAGAGTGCATTTCGCAGATCCGGGTTATAAGTGCCATAGATGATACAAAGTTACGAAAAAGAAAGTCAGTATCATTGTATAGCATCATTGTACATTTAAATTTTAGCAAGTGTTGTAATATCAATTATTCTATGCCTTCAGTATTTATTTATTTATTTATTTGGGGTTTTACATCGCTTTCAACACTGTACAGGTCATATCACGGCGGGTAGTTGGAAGGGCAGAGGAAACCAGTACCGTCAGTTCATCAGGGTTTCTGTACTGTAAACTGCCGACCAACGGCAGGAAACTACCAGCTTTCCCACTTGAGGCCATGCCGGGAATCGAACCCCGGCCTCAGAGGTGGGAGGCAAGAGTGTTACCACTCTGCCACTGTGGCCCCAACAGAAATACAAAGTGTCATAGTTTAACACACAACAATGTTATAGTCATTAAACGATATGCACACAATATAACAATTGTTGCAATTGCCAACTAGTTGCTTGTAACATTTATACATTTAGTAATATTTAGTATCTCTACTTTTAACTTTAATCAATGGCTCTGACTGGGAAACCTCAATTCCAAATGGCATTGCATAGACCTTAAATCTGTCTGTTTAATAAAGTGTTTACTGAGACAGAGTCCCTGGTCTGCACCTTGTAAACTCTGTGGTAACTAATGACAAATGTCACAAACACTGCATTTCCTAAAGCCAGGGCCAGGATTCACAAATGGTCTTAAGACAAAACAATTGTCTTAACTTTCAGAGAAAAGTCTTAACTGTGCAACAATTTTGTCATAAAGTTAAAGAGTTTTTTTGCTTAGACAAAATGGGATTGACAAAAGGTCTTACACAAAAATATGTCTTAGACTTTGTCATAACTTTAACACCACTGCAGGGCGGACTTAAGTCATTTTTAAAATATTCAATTTCATGTATTTACATTTGACCCTTTGTTATGCCCACAAAAATATACTATGGGGATCTATACTTCCTATGAAAGTAATTTCTGGGGATTGTAATAGAAATTTACATCATCTAATTACCTTTAAATTTCCACACTTTACCTTCTTGTGGTAAAAATATTGTCATAAAATTGGATGACTCACAATAAAACACAAAGACTACTATTTTTTACATAGTTTTACAAAAAAAGCAAGAAATCTGTTTTGTAATTTTGAAGAGCATGTTTGGGGTAGTTATCAATGAAAAATGTTTTTGTTTTACTTAAAGTTTTTAATTTGAATTCAAAGTAGTTAAGACTTTTTGCACAAATTTTGTCTCACCTAAGATTTTGCTAAGCAGTTTTTGTGAATCTCAATTTAAGAGAAATCTTAGCTAAGACAAAACTAATAACTTTAAGACTGGTCTAAGCAAAAAAATTGTGTAAGACTTAAGACCTTTTGTGAATCCCGGTCCTGGTTCTCTATTGTACAACAACTGACCAATGGGTATAGTTCTTACCAAAATGCATTATTGCAATTTGGGCAAGGGTGTTTAGAGCATGACCAAATTGAGAGAGCTGAGAGTAAGTTGCATAACAATATCCTTACATGTGTCAGAAATATATAACGGTTGAAGAGATACAGGATTAATAATTAAAGGGGCTTGTCTAGGTCTTGGATAGTTGAGACTGCATATTGTTTTTCACAGAGTGTTCAAACACTCTGCAGTGATAAGAAGCTATAATGCAGCTTTTCGTACTTTGAGGTGTATGATACAATACAGACCTGGCTTGACATCTGTTGTTTTAATCTCAGCACTAGTGTTAATGCTGCTGAAACATACTGTATAGAAATGGACATCACATTTGACTCTGTTAAGATGATATTGACATTAAATTTAATTCCTTATGTAATTGGGGGTTATAAATCGCTGGGAAATATATCATAAAAAGGTGCTGTAACTTTATGTTAGAGCTCAGACGTAAAAGTGACAAAATTAATGTTATGCAAGATGGGGCCTACATATGCAAGACATACTTGCAGAAGGACACTAAATGATTTATTACATAAAAACTCCAGATATGTAATTTCATTGGTACATAATACAAGTTATTGCTCCAAGGACCACTAGTTGTATTCACCAATTTTGGGCTCAACTTGAGTGTGATCCCTTTGGTGACTACCAGCCTAGATGTATTTGTTGAACATAAAGGACTCCACAAATAGTTCCTATTCACATCTAAGATGTAATTTCTAAAACACTGAATACTGCTACGTCTGTTTTGGTATAATTGGCCAACAGCAATATGATCTATATAGAGGATAAACTAGAGTGTATGTTGCCTAAGATTATGTCTGACAGGTAAATATATAATGTATCTAGATCAACTTTGAAATCTTTAAATACGCCCTTCTGTTTATAAATTGAACATACAATTACAAAATTTCCAGGCTTACTGAGAAATACATATGCCTCTGGACAAAACATATTTGCACCAAGCTCAAGAATGGTGTTGCTGGCATTCAAATTAGCAAGTACTCCCCATTGAATTGTATATGCTGTGAGTATGAAAAGGTGGAATTACCAGGATGTGAATGATCCTCATGACAAAGGTCTATGGTTTTAATAAATGTTAACAATTTAGATTTGTGACTTATTTCAGCTAATTCAAAAGGGTCTGATTCTTGAAATAACTTGTATGCACAAAAAAGTCGCAACAGTTGTACTACAGGGGATTAATTTTAACATTTTTTTGATACACAAAATTCAGTCTAACATGGAATATTATGATTCCTTTTTTTAAAAAGATGCCCATATGCCAGATGGAGTAAGATTTAGTTTGAAAATTTGAAAGTCAAAATACTATTATCCACAACCAATCTGAGGAACATCCAGAGACTTAAGAATTATTTCCACATGAATTATACAATTATCACAATTATACAAATGGCCATCAATATTAACACACATTCGTCAAGTACATAACAAGTAAATCCAACAACTAAAAGTTTTCGAAGATTGGATGGTGGAGACAAAAGGTTAATTGTTTACTTGTTTCTGCAGTTACGTAATTTCACGAATGAACTAATAAACTAGGTACAGAAGCACCTTGGCTTTTATTGTTAAAAACTGCACCAAAATATTTCATTTCGAGTGGAGTTAGAGTAAAATATACTGTATACGTAACAATTTCTACCAACTTGTGCCATATAAGCAATATTTGCTTCAGCCACTTCCCTTTCAAAAATAAGCTAAACCAACATGTAGATACTCATAACTATTATAAATATATGACATATAATGAAATCTATTTTTTTACATACTATGCCAATTTTATTAGTATTAAGTGTTACTGGCTTAGAAATAAACTATTATTTATTTATTATCTGTGGCTAATAAAGTGGTATTAGACCCATATTATAGACGGGTGATATTGGGAGATGTGAGCGATAATTCCATATATTTGGTATTTTACTCAGCTACCCATGTTCGTCGCCTACACAAGTTCGTCACCTGCCTCAAAAATGTTAAGGCCAGCAATATTGATACTGAAACAAATGGAACAAAGACTAATAATGATTATGTACAACTCTACTGAGAAAGATTACTGTGAAGAGGTTTTAATGTTGTCAAAAAGTGACAAGTGACGAACTTGGGTAGGCGACAAACTTGGGTAGCTGAGCAGTAATATCAATTTTGATACTGTAAAACGGACTTTATAAATTATGGGATGGATTAATTCATCTAATTTCATCAACAAAGTGACCGCTAATGCTGTGGTTTGTGTTCTGCCTTCCATTTTTACCGTCGTCAGGCCCGTAATGCGACAGTAGGCTGTACTCCACCATATGGATGAAATCAACTTAAGGTGGAAGGCAGTAGTTCCATCATTGTCAGGAACCAGTTTTCCAAGTTGCTTTTAATAGACCTATTCAACAAACAGATGCACTTTCAGTCACGTGGCCTACAGTTGGTCAACAAAAGATATGCTGTGTGTTGCCTTTCAATACAGTTTTCCAGTGTACTGCTTTTAACAGTTTTAATACTGGTACTATTAAAGGCACATCCTTTCATTATTTTCCAAGAGATGATAAAACAGTAAAACTATGTACATTTTTTTATTTACATACATTTTAACACAAAATATGTAAAACTTAAATAAATATAAAGAGTCAAACTATTACACATGGTGGGGTATTTTGTGGGAGAAAAAAAGCCTCACAAAGGGGTGGTATCCAAAATAGTTTTATGTAATTACTACTGTAGGTTACAACTTTAATGTCACTTTTACTTAGTTTAGTCATTTATAGCCTATATATTTAATTTTGTTAACGAGATCACAATGCTCTCGCTGATATTCTAATAATCCATAAGAATACTTTTCCTTGCTACTGATATAAGCATGAACAACATATACATCCCTTAATGTTTATCTAATTACATTATCTTTTTCTGATATTTAGGTTAATATTTACTATTACATTATCATAGGGGGCTTGCCTTCAACTTCTGAGGTCTCCGGTTCAAGTCTCAGCGTGGGCACTTTGTGTTTGAAAGTACATGTATCTACTTACATTTCTCTTTTTCTGATATTTAGATTAATATTTACTATTACATTATCATGGGGGGGCTTGCCTTTAACCTCAGAGGTCTCTGGTTCGAATCTCAGCCTGGGCACTTTGTGTTGGAATGTTAGTAGTTACTTGCTGATGCTGGGTGGTTTACAGTGCAAAATCTTGACCAACTAGTATGCACTGGTTACTCCCCTCGTAAACTACCTGTCACAATATGTCCCTGGCTGTTGGAATACGATGTAAAATAAAAAAATAGATAAAAAGTAACAAAGTGGCTAACATGGGAAAATTATCAAACTCTTCTGCAGTTACTTTAACTTTACTCCACTTCTTTTAATTTGTGTCTTTATAAATGAACTTCATCACTATGTACTCACTTGTAAAATATGACGGGACCCAATGGATAGCTAGCATTTCTAATGAACGGGGATCCAATCTATAGACTCTTACAAAAAGTAAATATTACATTATTTTGAAGAATAAAATTATCTGTAAAATTACTTTATTTTTGTTTATGTTACACTGCTTTGGCGGCCTATGCTGTGTCTGTCTATTACACTGGCTTCTGTCAGCTAAGAATTTTAAACCATAATTGAAATAAAATTCTGTTAGTTTGAGAAGAGTACCTTACCAGTGAGCCTAATTAAAACTAATCCTTCAATGTTTATACCGACATTGGTGCAAACAACAAAATCATACCAATCTAATCCACTCATTGCTTATTGTCCTTGTACTTGAGCAAAATATTTGTTATATTTGTTGCAACAAGATATTCCTTGATTTCTATGAGGGAATCACAGTTGCGCTTTTTACTGGCACCTGTTTTTGTGTACAATCGACTAGGGGTGTGACGAGTACAAATAATTTGGGTCGATTGCTCGCAGATAAAAACTCGACTCGACATCGAGCCCTCGCAACATTTAGTATCCACCATAACAGGAAATGACATCCAATATGGCGGCTCCCGTAAATGAAAAAAATATAAAGATAAAAGCTTTGAATCGCTTGAATTAGCTATTGTCAGCACATGATATGAATAATATTATGTTATAAATGGTAGATTATGCGATTTAATGAAAGTAAGGTATGTTATTTATGTTTTATTAAGTAACAAACGTAACAGGTTCTATAGGTTGTTATATATACACGAGCACTTGACCCGAAGAATTGGGGTCGAATTTTTGTTAAATTTGCCTTGCTGGGTGAGTGTCGACTGCTTGGTTACACCCCTACAATCGACAGCCTTCCTTTTTCTTTCTTTTGCAAAAATTTAGCTCCATTACTGGTTCAGACTGAATGGAAGGGCCCTTAGGTTCATGCCACCTTTGTCGTAGGTAAACCTGTACAAGTTTTGTCCCATGGTATTTTTTCATGTGACTCACTTTAAAGTGACAGTTTTATTTATTTATTTGGGGTTTTATGTTGCTTTCAACACTGTACAGGTCATATCACGACAGGTAGTTGGAAGGGCAGAGGAAACCAGTACATACAGTTCGTTAGGGTTCTGTACTGTAAACTGCCGACCAACGGCAAGCAACTACCAGCTTTCCCACTTGAGGCCGTGCTGGGGATCGAACCCCGGCTTCAGAGGTGGAAGGCGAGAGTGTTACCACTCTGCCACCGTGGCCCCCTTTAAAGTGACAGATCACATGAAGAAGAGCTATCACATGACTGCAATGTCCACCTTCCTGTAGAAGGCAACAAAAATAAAGATCTTAAAAACTGTGGCTTCCTTATTTAGCTTAGGCAATGGCTACATATACAATGTTACATTTTTATGATTGCTTAATATTCTTGAATCTATTTTTGAGATAATCTCTACAACTGACAAAGAGATCTGTGTACTTGTACATGCATACAAAAATACAGTTCAGGGTGTCACTATTTATATCACTATGTTCAGGGTGTCACTATTTATATCACCATGTCTCATATTAAAGTACAAAAACTACATAATGTTTTATATATATAATAATAATAACATGGAAAATGTTATTTAAACTTAACCCTGCTTTATAATTGCACTTCCCACTCATAAGAGTACCATCTTTCCATTTTATTGCACAATGAATTTTAAGAGAGAATGAATGTACATCTTTTTGTGAAGCAAAGTATCTGTCTTTTATGAAGAGTTTCTCCACTCTCTTGTCATATATCCAGATATCAACAACATACTACTTAAGAAAGTACTGATAGACCTTTTTATTTATCTTTACCCACTCTTGTTCTGGTATTGTCTGATGATAACTAGAGAAAAGTCTAATTGGAGTGTTCTTCCCCAGGTTATATCACTTGGAAAAAGAGACATTTTTAATAACATAACAGGATAAATTTGACAGTTAAAACAAAAAATATTTTTTCAAAAAAGTAAATTCATCTAATTAAGTTATTTTAAAATGATGAAGCACCCACACTACTGTAGTAACTCGCATATCAATCTGAATATTAAGTGCTGGGATAAGAAAGGACTCGCTGCTTGCCTGGACTGGCTTTGTTTGCCAACTGTAGGTCACATGACCTGCTTTTTGAATAGGTCTATACAAGAAAAGACCAGAAACATGCAACTTTAACAATGCCGGGAAGCAGTGTCCAGCTGATATATAACAAATAATATATGAAGTTGTATTGAGTGTATTAAAATGTGTCTATTATCAAACAGTTAAATTATTGTAATTTGCATTTTATGTACTTCAGTTGTGTGTAAATAGTATCTGTGACAAAAGTATTTAACAAGAAAAGGTCAAAGTTTACCTGTAAGCTGGATAAGCAACAAATGCCCAAGAGGTATCAATCCATATTGAAACACATGTTCACCCTTGAAATATCAGTAAAGTATATGAAACGAATTTTGGCCATCCAGTACTAAACTGCAAATGTTCAACCAACCATAAAAACCATACATATTTATATCATCATGAACTTATTCATACCAAACCAGAATGTTTTCCCAATCATAATGACCTCTGTCATTCAAAGACTATGTAATAAAAATCTCGTCACGATTGCGTCACGGTTACATATCAGTACATACGTTACTTACTGATTTTTGCCATAATTTTTCACACCTTGGACACCAAAATTATTTTTGGTAATTTTACCTTCGATAACGTGGATTTTTATTGTTTACCATATGCAGTAACAGAAGCTTTAAACGGACAGGAGCCACAAAGTGACAAATCAATCAAACATTTAAAGAGCTTTTAAGTTGGCGATAATATAATTTCCGCATGAAATCAGCGCCCAAACTTCACACAATAAGGCAAATTTCGACAAGAAAAATCTTAAGACTAAGAGCATATTTGACCTATTTGACCAACACCTTTGGTAATAAACATTAAATTTAGACTACGTTATTACACTTTAAGGAGTTGAATTGAAAATGGTCAATGCATGACATGTACACAAATGCCCCTCTTTTGCAAATATTAAAAAAAAAACATAACCAACAACAGTTTTAGGTTCTCTGTTTTAGGAGCTTCTGACTCCTCAGCACCCAGAGCCTGGATTCGAGTTGACCAAGCATTTAGACCTGGCTACAGTGGATACCCATAGTTTACATTTCAAACATTTTTGGCCTTTTAAGTTTTCATATGCTTTCCAGTGGTAGTCAATATTCACAGTATTGTTATTAGAAGCACATATCCCCCTGTTTTAATTTATTTATTTATTTTGGCTTTTATGTCACTTTCAACACTGTACAGGTCATATCACGATGGTTAGTTGGAAGGGCAGAGGAAACCAGTACATACAGTTTGTTAGGGTTCTGTACTTTAAACTACCGACTAATGGCAAGCAACTACCAGCTTTCCCACTTGAGGCCGTGCCGGGAATCAAACCCCGGCCTCGGAGGTGAGAGGTGAGAGTGTTAATTACCACTCTGCCACCGTGGCCCCCTCCCCCTGTTTTAAAAACATATATCTCCTTCATTTGTTCAATGTGTTAAATATTTAATCTGGATACCTCCCTACTTGACCATTTCACGGTACCTAGATATTAAGAAGCATCACCATTAATTCTACCTTTTGTCCTATCCTTAGGGAAATTTTACGTGAAAACATTTTATCAGATCTCTGTAGCTTGCAACCCTTTAACCTTTTTATCCTTTACTTTAGACCATCTTTTTGGTGGCCTTCTTTGGATTTTGTGGATGAGCAACATAGTACCAAATTATTTCACCAAGATAAGCACATCCTGAGAAAAGATGTCACTTTCAGTCCTCCTGCTGCTTACTTGCTTATTAAATGGACAAAAACCCTTCAGGATTATATGTCCCACCATCTGGTTTAACTGCCCACCATCCAGAATATTTATCTGTGCCTAGATGGGGCCCTGGGGGCCTTGTTGAATTAATTTCCACTTCCATCTCATGCCCGCTCTTTGCCAATAAATTCTTACCCCATGCTTCAGGCATTGGCACTCTTAATAGATACGTCTTTCACAGTTTCAAGAGGTCCTGGGTGTCCCTAGCATTTTATAATAATGTCCCCTTACAAAATATTATGGCCCATGGGTTGTAGAAAAGTTCATCTGTTTGAACCTATCTTCAAATTATTGTTTGACCCCTTTCATCATTGCACCCACTTTTACTTCTGTCATCCTTTCCTCTTTTAGTTTAGCTGAGGATTTATAAAATTCTCCCTTGTGCCTCTAATTTTAAAGAATTTACACTGCGTCTATTTAATGCGTCTATTTAATATATACAGTAAAATATGCCAAATATGTGTTTCACTTTGTCTTGGTTGTGAATACATTGGATTTATACCCCTTACCGGGCCTCAGCTTCATTATCTAACTTTACAAATCTAATCTAATCTACTGCTTTGTAAGCGCAATACCTTCCCAACAAAGGCGAACTCAGTGCCTAATTAAACAAAATCATTATTATAGGGAGAGTCGAGGGGTGCTCAAGGTCAATAATCCAGGAGGTGTGGGTGTGACCAGGAGGGAAGAAAATTAAGTTGGGAAACTAGAGCTGAAGAGGTGGGTTTTGAGGTGCTTCCTAAAAGATGCAACAGAGGTACTGTTTCTTACATGAAAGGGGAAAAGTTTCAAAGGCCTGGGGCATAGTGACTGAAGGAATTAGAAAAGTGTTTGACTGATTTGTGAACTCTACGATCGAAAGTGGGGGTTTGAGCAAATATGATCTTGCTTGTTAGCTCGGGTTTGAAATTTGACCTCTTATATTGCTGCCTCACAATTTGACCCTGTCTTGAAGCTTTGGGTTTAGATCTGGCACCTGGTCTTTTGATTTACCTTATATGGCATCAGTAAATGAACGGCACGAAAGAGGGTAACTATCATAAAGCAGTTCACCTTCCAGATTATGCAAACACGTGTTTTGTCTCATGTTTGGACGCTAATTAGTTATAAAGAGGCTACATTTGATTAACTTGTTTTTAAATATTTTACACAAAAGACGTATCAGTCAGAACATGGGTGTACTTTAATAATAATTTATTTATTTGTTGTTTTATGTCACATTCAAAAGCCAGTGTCATATTGTGATGGGCAGTTTATAGGTGGAGGAAACCGGTGCATACTGCAATGTAAACCACCGGGCATCAGCAAGTAACTACCAACTTTCCAACATGAAGCGCCCGGCCCGAGATTCAAACCGGCGGCCTCAGAGGTTAGAGGCGAGAACTCTAACCGCTACACCACCGAGCCCCCCTGCTCTAATAATAAAGGTGCAGCATTTAACTTATCCCTTTTAATTTTTGCACAAATGATCACAGCATAGCAGGTCACAGCATAGCTTTCTTTAATAATTAAAGGTAGCATCCTATACACCTTTTTTGTTTTCATACAATAGACCCACTCAGCCCGAGTGTTGATGTCAAACTTGTTGAGCTTAACTATTGTAAACAAATACTTATGGCCACCATATATATAATATATATAAAACAGAAATATATAAAACATCTCCTTAAATTAATCTTTGGACACATTTATGTGGTTACAAGGCTTTCCACTGAAAAACTTTCATATTTTTAAATGTAAAATACATTTTTATGAAGAATAATGCAAATACAATGTACCAATCATATGAAAACACTTGGAATAAGGACGGCTAGGCGTCCGGTGACCGCCACATACACTGTACATAGAATTTAAACTATTAGGGAAAACCCTATAGGAATCAAAGTCACTCCTTCTCCTTCCCTTGAAACAAAGGAGTAAGAAAGACTGTCTAAATGTGAAAAATCTTGGCTCAGCAAGTAAAAAGGGTTCAAGAGGAGGCTTGGTAAGAGCCTGCAGAACCAAGGTTTAAGTTACAAGCAGGTAGGTGACTACCACCCTTATCCTGGACCTAAAGAAGTTGTAAAAGAGTCTTCTATACTCCTTCAAAGAACCCAACTCATTATTATTCTATGTAGAGAGCTGATCTATATCCCTATTGCCTGAGGAAAATGTTCCTAAAAAGAAAAATTCAGCAATGAAAGGGACAGTTGAAGCATGGCAGAGTGGCTATGTTTCTCACAATTTTTTTGAAGCAGTTCCACCTTGCTTCATAGACAGTTATGAAGGATTATTATCCTCCAGGACACCTGATCTGAGCATTCTTATGTAAGGAAACTTCAGCTACAAGGCATGAAGAAAGGAACTTCATAAAATAAATAAACCTGCAGATGAGGTTGTTATAGAGAGTTAGAGGAAGAGCCATTGGCTGTCTTAAAGGAGATCTTGAAACCAAACCTTGGTTTGTCAAGGAAGGCAACAAGAATAATCCTACAGCTCTGACAGTTGACTAAAATCAGGCCACTAGTAAAAAGAGCTGAAGGAGGAAAGGAGAAAACAAGTACTCGGGACCAAATGAACACCAGGGCATCTGTTACCAGAGCCTAAGGGTCTAGCACAGGAGGCACATACAAGAGCAGCTTGTGATTGAATCACATGGCAAAGAGATCTAAATCAGATGTCTAAAATAAAAGTCTGAGACAACCAACTGATGATCCGAAAATTGCCAAAGATTCATGGCCCTGGAACACGAGTAGGTCAAAGAACAGACTTGTTTTTGTAGAAAAATGGCAAACAGGTGCCAAAAGAGTGACACATGTCCCAAGAGGCGAAGCCCTCTTGTTATAAAAGAAAGCACAGACAACAGTGTTGTCTGAGACTATTTAAAGCATCCTTTGAAGAAAAGACAAGTGAAGAACAAATGTCTTGGGAACAAGCCATCCATGGTGTCTGAGGCTGTGTGGATGACCCTTTGATGAAAGGATAATACGGGAACAAAAGTCTGACAGCAGAAAACCTATGAGCTCTAGAAACTGATGAACAGATTGGACTGCTACAGCAAACATGGATCTCAGGTGAATCAAAGGGCACAAAAAAGCTACCCAACACTGAAGTGAGGCATCAATGTTAGTGGATGTTACAACAAGAGTGTTGGAAGGGAGGAATACAAAGACAAAGTTCCTGGGAAACTGCCATCTTAAATGAAACCTTCACAGAAAGATTCAAAAATGGAGAATCCAGAACACCTTAGAAGGAAAAGGAGCCAAAGGAAAGAAAGTAGGCAAAATGAGGACAAGAAGTGGTCCACTGGCCAACTAGAAGGGACAAAATGATCAACTGATTCCAAAACAAAATTCCATCCTGATAGTGTGGGTAACCAGGAAAAGGATAATGCTGGTTTCCAGTATTCTATCTCTTTGTCAAAGAAAAGGATCTGAAAAAAATCAGTGAAAAAGGCATAGCCGTAGCACTTGAACAGCAAGTCTGAGGCAGACAAAGAACAGCATCCTTCTCAGGAGAAGAACAATAAATCAGGAAAGTGAAAAGAAGAAGGAATCAGGAAAGTGAAATCTGAGAAACCTCTAGAAAGGTAAAAACCAAGTTTCAGATTTCTGGAAGCACCCAAACATTTCAATTGAAATGAAAGAAATCAGTTGACCTTCCACTTGCAAATGGAGGGATCTGGCAGTGAAAGTTTGAATGAAACAAACACACTCTTATCTCCTGAAGGACATCATAAAAGTGGTGGAGATTGAGGCATCCATAATCAGAATGTTGGACCCTGGAGAGGACCCACATCCCCTTAGGACTAAGACAGAGAAAAGACTCCCTAGTAGGGAGGAGAAACCTCTAGTGGTTTTCCCTCAACAGACTAAAGCAGAATGCTTAAAAGAGATACCTTTACTAAGAGGAGCAAGAAAAGCTGCTGCTTATACTGTTATATGTGCGAAAAAGTCTCTCAAACAGATCCCACAACAAACAGAATAACACCAAGAGGTCCAATTTTTCCCATCAAGTGCTAGTCAAAAGTGAGAGAAAGGGATAAAGAAATCTCTCCAAACAAAGTGCAAAGAGAACTAATGGCTGGAAAAGGCCATAGATCAACCAGCTGAAAAAATCCATAGAAAAGATGTCCAAAGCATAGTGGATGAAAAGACAGCTGAAAAAACTGACTAAGATAGATCAACCAAACAGAACTTAAGGAGAAATCCCAGAGTATTAAGGATTATAAAATCCATCTCAGATTTCTCCAAATGGCAGAAGACATCTGCCTAGGAAGAGAAGGTCTTGAAACAACCCACCAAGCTAGATCCCAGGTCCGGAAACCTGAGTAAGTCAACCCACAAAAAAGGCCGATGTGGGTTGTACCTGGCAATACTAAGTTTTAGAAGGTAAATTGGGTAAGTACCCAACCTATAAAACTTAGAATGAGAAGATCCCGAAATTCATGAATGATAGAAAAGTAAGAACCTGACCTCATGAAGAGACTTCTGAACCTGGAAACAGTGGATGACTCATAGGAGAAGACGTAGACTGATCAAAACAGAAAGAAAAGTCATAAGTTATTCCTTTATTCTATTGGACAGGTAGCCATGAAAATCTTCTGTGGAGAAGACTGAGCATCCATAAAGTCCAACAGACTGGTACACACAAAGTTAGGATAACCTCCTGGTCGTCTACCTGAAGACTAACTAAAGACAGAGGGACTCCAACCTACCTAAGACGGAGATATACCGGTGGGTAGTCAGATCCAAAAATGGTGAAAATGCAATAAAAAGCTGTTGAATAACAGCAGATTTTCACCAAACCCCAAGAATTTTTTTCTAGATTGGAGCAGAAAAAGCAATTCAGTCGGATTCAACTGATAAGAACTTTATAAGAAAGAATAGGCCCTAACAAAAATGGTCTTGAAAAGGTCATCCCAATCCATCAAGGCAGCTTGATTAGGCTGAGCCTTAAGAAGGTAACGGGTAACAGTCTGATGGGCCACCACAGGGGATGATGAAGTCAACCCTACAAGCCAGTAACCACCAACCTCCAGACTTGAAGGTGGGGAAAGGTCAAAAAGTGACGACCCAAGGTTCAGATATGAACCCTTAAAACACTGAAACCAGGATCATCACCTCAGAAATGTCAAATGAAAGGGGCTGTACTAGCAATGAACTGTGAATAGTAGATAGGTATAAGTACTGTAAGCCATATAGTGGAAACTGGCTACAGTGAAATGGATCACCACAGGGGAAAACTAAGTCAACCCCATGAGCCATTGACCACCAACCTCCAGAGTTGAAGGTAGGGAAGGCTGAACGTGGAGACCCTAGAGTTCAGAATTGAACCGCAAACACTGAAAACCAGGATCTGTATCCCCGAAATGTTCAATGGAAGGGCCAGTACAAGCAATGAACCATTAGGTAGGTATAAGTACCGTAAGCAAACACTTCAAAATATGCATTAAAAATGCAAATTATTGCGTAATATGCTCTGATACAATAATAGTCAAAGAATTGTGTAAGGGAATGTAGAAAACAAACCAGAGAATGCTGTAATCACTGCGAAAATGAATATATTCAAACAACCGATCGGTTGACCTCCATTTAGGATGTGACGTTATCATCATGTGACCTGGTGAGTGAGTTGTAGAAAGCTAAACAATATTGTCAAATTTTGTGGTGAAATGAAGAATTTTGTGTAAAGAATCAAAGAAAAACGTAAATTGATAGCTATAATGCCAGTAGACGTGAATAAATGAATAATTCATTACAGAAATGAATATTTCCAAAGGCAAGCCAACATTCAAATACAATGTGACCAGATGAGCGATAATACAAAAACTAAAAAAATACATAAGATATTGCACAAAGTAGACAATAAGTTCACCAGAAATCGAGGGAAATGGTAAATAAAATGGAAGAAGAGTGAATAAACAGCTTAATAGTACTTACAGAGCATCAAGAACGTGTAAATGCAGGTCTTTTGGAGGTAGCAAAAACTCCTGTTAATTGTTAGACCGCCACAAAAAGAATGAACTGTTTCTGTAGTTCTACGCAGTGTACGCAAGGCAGAGTGAATTAGTTCACCAGCGGCCAAAGGGTATAAAGTACATAGGTTTAAATAATGTTTCCCCTAATAGTTTAAATTCTATGTACGGTGTGTGTGGCGGTCACCAAAGTGGTTTCATATGGTAGGGTATATTACATTTGTATAAATTAAACCACACTTTGATGTCAACTAAAGAAAGAGTGTGAATTATTTTTCACGAATTAACACTTTTCAGCTTCAGAATCCACACTTTTCAGGTTCAGAATCCACACTATTTTGGATAGACTGTAATCCATGATGATTGAATTTGGAGAGACTCCTGAAAAGTGAGTTATAGTAGTCCAACTGACTCCCGCATTCTGATTCAAGAACTGCCTAATATTTCTAAAATCCCTCAGTTGGATAAAGCTGCCATTCTGTTTAGAGAAGGAAAAATCAGAGTTAAACGAACAGTTTTTGAAAGGGAGGCGTTCTTTGTGGTACATACTTATATGTTTAATATTATAACTATCAGTAGAAAGAAGTTAGTACCTAACCCCGACACAAGTGAGGTGTTTGGGCATTTTAATAGACAAGGTCAAGGGTACCATTGCTGCTCCCCTGCAGATAAGCCAAGCAGTGCGTCAGTGGTTGAGTAAAGACTTGCCATCAAAGCGTCAAAGTGCTCTACATCCATAAATGCATAAAACCAGATTACATTATTCTAAATAGGATGCTGTTTTTCTCAGATCTGCTCAGGGACATCCAGAAATTTTGTTGACGCCTGACCTAGGATGGTTTGCTCAGTTTCTTCCCATGTATAATGCAATCTCATTGTATGATTATGGAAGGTTGATGCAACTTTGGAGCTACATGCTCGTTTGAAAGGTTTTGGTTGGCCTTGTGGGAACTTGCTATACCAAATGCCAATACAAAGAGGTTTTATGAACTGGACAATTGTCCATTTGGAAATGGTCAACATTCTTATAGCAGTGAGGCTTTTCAAGTGTCAGTGGTTCCATTCACATGTGAATCCAGTATGGCTTCAGGTTTCTTATGATTTGCTGGAATGGGATCCAGATTTGTAATGTATTAATTGTTTAGTAGTAACATACAGGTAGTGTTCACCTTTGTTGGATGATATATTGTAGTGTCAAGTAAATTATGTAGGGTAGTGTCCCTGATACCAAGGGGCTAATGCTATCATTTATTGTTTTAAGGTGCTGCACTTTGTATGTTAGACAATGAAGCTCTGACGTCACTGTCTACCAAGGCTGCTAAAAGAATACAGTTGGCCTTTCAAAGCGGCATGTAACACATTTTGATGATATATATCCAGAATGCCAAACTGTGCAAAATGTCAAAGTTACATCTGAGTTTTGGAATGCATGGAACCCAAAACCCCTGAGTGGGTAAGGTTTGAATTGTTGTACTTTTTAAAGCACCGCATATAAGGGTATCACTTAATGATGTGAATAAAGTTCATTTGCAGTACCACCTGGGCTTTTAATGATAAGGTTCCTCTGCAGAACATACAAAACCATGGCACCTGGACGTTGGATTGTGTGTGGTCCTGTATGGAACCAGCAAGCTTCAGATGCAGTAGACCTTACTTTCCAATGCTCCTTACATGCTTGATACTCATACAGTTGTTTGGGGCTCATACTCCTTCCCCTCTGATCCTAAATGGCTGAGGCCACCTTAAATCGGCCACATGATATTGATATTACCTTGAATTCACTATAATGTATTTGAGGCCACCTTGATGGGCCATGTAATGTTAATGTCACCTTAAACTCAACAGTGCATTGTATTACTACTTACGGTCCCTGCATTTTCAAAAACAAAAAGGGAGTGGGTCTGAGTGTTACAGAAATGAGGCAAGTATGGTAGCAATTACCGTTTGCTTTTAGGCTGTAACAGGAAAAGAATAAAAGTTTTACTTGACAAATTTATTTAAAATTTAAAATAATGATGACGGTCAACAGAGATGCTCTCAATAGTACATACAAAAGCACAATAATAAAACCAATTTAGCCTGAAGACAGGCCCAGCCAGCTAATTAACAGTTAAGTTGCCCACTGGATCCAGTGATCTGTCTTGTGACCTGATCAGCGTTCACTAAGACACAAACGTTTGTGGCTTGTGATCTTTTCAGAATCCAAGAATGTCAATATCCTGTGACCCTTCCAGTGTCCAAGAACAAAAATATATACATCTGAGTATCAATTATGCTGTTCCCTTCAGAATGTGAACATTACCCAAAATTACAGCACATTCACACTGGTAGATCTATATACTGTATCCAGTTGACACCAATATATATATATATTTATATCAAGCAGTCTTTGTAATATCAAGCACTATTTGTCCACTTGAAATTGAAATACAAGTAAAATGTAACAGTTCATAGGCTAGCCTAGTATAGCAGCTTTAAGGCAAAAATTAAATTTCCTTATAGCACGAGACTTCCATGATAAAAATGGTCAGCCTTACAACACCTATAGAGCTGGGGAAAGGCTGATAAATACTGCAACAGGAACTACTGAGGCGGTTCTAGAAACCTAGGGGTTTTTCCTCAAATCTATAAATAGATTACTCTAGCAATGTAACAAACTTCAGTACTGACGTGGCCAGTTCTGAAACATATAGAAAAATTAATGACTCAGTGACCTGATATGGCCACACACACAACATTTTCCTCATATTAGATGATGTATTGCCACTGTTCCCATTTATGCAACACTGAGGAAGAGATCCATGTGACAATAATGCTGAAAAGGCCCTAACAGAACACAAAAATTATATATTTTTTTCAACGTTGGCATTTGCACTGCATGATATGATTTGTAATGTTAGAGGGTCTTGGTCTTTTTAATCATAATATGGGCTAATGTATGAACAAAAATATTTTGACAAGGCAATATTTGGAGGGTTTATGTTTGGCTTCACTGTTGGAAGCAAAATTGGACATTCCCCCAAAAAATGAAAAGTGAAGTAAGAAAACTGGCTCTATGGAGGATGGGGTCAGACAAAATATCCGGAAATATGGATACATGGTAAAGTATCTCCACACTATTTATTTATTTATTTGGGGTTTTACGTCGCTTTCAACACTGTACAGGTCATATCACGACGGGTAGTTGGAAGGGCAGAGGAAACCAGTACATAGAGTTCGCTAGGGTTGTATACTGTAAACTGCCGACCAACGGCAAGCAACTACCAGCTTTCCCACTTAAGGCCGTCACGGGGATCGAACCCCCGACCTCAGAGGTGGGAGGCGAGAGTGTTACCACTCTGCCACCGTGGCCCCTATATCTCCACACTAAAGATTCTTCTAGGTGTAATAGTAAAATTATAATTTACTATGATACTTCTGATAAATCTGCTTATGACCTGATATCGGATAGGCCAGTTATCTATATTGTAATAGACAGCTACTGCTGAAATAGAGGACAGATAGCTTTGGGGGAAAAGCATTAGTATATAAATATTCAAGAAAAGTGAGAAGGTTGTGAACACTGGTTATAAGGGAAGTTGCATATGAATTAAAATGCAGTTAATGTTCTGAAATGTCTATTCTGAGCAGAGGCAGTGGAGGGTCTAAAAGACAATGTTGCCCTGCCCTAAGCTGCTTCAAACAGGGAGAAAGATGATGCTGAAATCATATATAGTTCAAGGCTAAAGTTCTGTGACTATAAGCGGATCTAATCCATTAAACATTTGGTCTTCAGATCTTTAGAGAAATTGGTAAATAACAGGGTTATAATTGTATAATCATGATAAAAAATGAGCCATGGTGTTATGTTGCCCTCTACATATTCAATCTAAAAATTGTTGTCAAGATTTACAGCTATAAGCCGTTAATTTCTAATGCATGCTGCAACTCTCTGATGGCCACTGCCTGGACTAATGCTTCCGTGTCACAATAAATATTTACCTGATGATGACGCCATCACGATTCTCACAGTCTTGATTCAACTACAGTGTTAATCATTTCCAATTGAACAAAAGTTATGGTGAAGCCAAGAATGACTTGGTTGGGGTACGATAAACTCCAATATACAATATGTCACCCTTGTCTGTCTGGCATGGATCGAGACAGAGGTGCTTCAGGAACAGAGGATTTTGTAAATGGTGACGCTATTGAAATGAGGAAGAAAGACTCCAAACATATTAAAGTCTTTGAAGAATTCAGCAGAAGGACGGATTTCAGAACCCTTCTTATTAAATAGGACAATCATCCTCTTCATGATTTTTGAGCAGAAACTACACACTTAGGAAGATATATCACTTGGTGTAATAGGGTCTGAAAATTCTTTTTGGATAAGCATTTTTGTTACTTGTGGCAACATTCTTAATGGATGGCTTCCATTTGTGGAAAACCAGTATAGAGTGAGATTTATATGAATGAGACTTATATGGATGGCCAGGTATGTTAGTTCCTTACAAGGGGGCCTAACTTGTCCTTATTGATACAGAAACCTATAAACTGCAATAACAGTCCCCCAAATGACCCCCTCCCAAAGACAGTGGGACAACAGTCAAGGGGTAATAATATTTAATATACAATAACAAGTAATATGGTATACAATTACTAAAACTACAGTCTTTTTACATGCCCATGAAGATACACAAGTGTTAAACATTCACGTTAGATTAAGGTTTACCATAAGAATTATGATTTCATACATGATATTTTCCCACAAAAATACGAATACATAAGATCAACACAGAAATGATCCAAAAATACATGATAATTTGGAATTACATATGTGAAAATATTTAACCATAAATATAAATACATCAGACAAATACTTAATCCACATTTGATAAATACATGATCCAAAATGAATACATGATCATTTCTGGAATTATATATGTTAGAATAAATTACAAAATATAAACTGAATCAATAGAATCACCAAAGTTTTGTGCTACATACCAGAGAGAGATGAATTTACACCTAAGAGGAACCCAGATCACCCAAGAAGACTGAACTCACTAAGTACCCAAAAACACTAACCAATCAGGGTGACCCAGGTAGATTCATGATTAATAATATAAATTTATAGAGAATTTTTTGAAGAGAAGTACATTATATGACAGATAATTTATTTAAGGGATCATTATAAAAATACCTCCTACATCAGTTAAAAACATGTAAAATTAAACTAAGAAATTAAAATGCGGAAATAAAAAACAAGACTGTAAACTTTAATGTATAAAATAATGCCACCTAAAAATAAAACTGTCTCTCATCTGATCAACAAGGTAGAGGCATTTTATAACTTGTTACACCTCGATAACAGATGAATGGGGCCTGAAACAGCTAGTTGACTGCCTATGGATCTGCCTATGGATAGAATGAAGTATGAATCTTAGGGAGGGAAGGGTGGGTAACAAAATTTTCTAGACTTGACAATTCTGGCTCCAGAAATTTAATGACCACAACTGAACACAAGCACCCTAGCATCATTAGCCCAGCCAATCAGGGCCCAGAACACCACTTCCTAGAATTGACTTCTACTTGACCTCATGAATATTCATAAGAGAATTCCTGTCTTTGGCACTTTCCCAAAGACCCCCAATTATTTCCAAACAAATCAGGTCATCACCAGGGATACGGTAATTACTAAGATATGACCCTCTAGTCTGGTACCCGACCTAGACCAAGAGGAGGGCTAGAGGGACTGACCCCCAGAGTGCCTAGATACTCAGAAAGGCAGTCCCCCCAGTGACCCCCAAAGACAGTCAGACAACAGACAGAGGGTAATAATATTTAATATACAATAACAAGTAATATGGTATACAATTACTAAAACTACAGTCTTTTTACACGCCCATGAAGATACACAAGTGTTAAACATTCAAGTTAGATTAAGGTTTACTATTAGAACCATGATTTCATGCATGATGTTTTTCTACAAAATTATGAATACATAAGATCAACACAGAAATGATCCAAAAATACATGATAATTTGGAATTACATATGTGAAAATATTTAACCATAAATATAAATACATCAGACAAATACATAATCCACATTTGATAAATACATGGTCCAAAATGTATACATGATCATTTCTGGAATTATATATGTTAGAATAAATTACCAAATATAATCTGAATCAATAGAATCACTAAAGTTTTGTGCTACATACCCGAGAGAGATGAATTTACACCTTAGAGGAACCCAGATCACCCAAGCAGACTGAACTCAAAAAGTACCCAAAACCCTAACCTCTCAGGGTGACCAAGGAAGATTCATGATAAATAATATGAATGTATAGACAATATTTTGAAGAGGAGTACATTATACGACAGAAAAATTATTTAAGGGGACAATATAAAAGTACCTCAAACTCAAACAAGCATCATAGCAAAATGTGTCCGGGAATATTTTTCCACAGAGTACAGGCGGGAAAAAGTAGTTGCTACTTGAGAAGCATTGTCTGGATTTGAATGTATGTAAGATCAGACACAGTCTGAAGACCAGGTTCCTTGAAACTTGATTTGTTGAAGGGGGACATGGCTGGAAAAAGCTAATGAAGCTAGAGATTTTCAAAAAGAGTGAAAAGTAAAATAATGAGGTGGGTAGCCTAATTTAATATTCAGATCGGTCAGATTCTTCCTGACCTTAGAATCGATGAGAACTTTCCAGCCTGAAGGGTATTTGTATTGGAATAATGGTTAATTTTTCATAGGGAAGTACATGGTTAATAGCTCTTTCATTGCTTTAATGGGACAAATTTTAGCTTTACCGAAGCAAGGCAATGAAATAATTTTTAATTTGTCCTGAGACTGAATGGTTTTTGACCATTTTAACAGGACTTTTAGGATATTAAACTGGAAAAAAATGTCACCTGCAGATAAATGCCTGGCAAAGTCATAGGAATCAAAGGAGTGAGGACAAAGGTTTGAGAGGTGAAAAGACCCAAAGAAGGCCATGAGGAATAATGCTTTGAAGCAACCAGGGAATAGAGGTTTTCAATACTGATGATATTGCACCTAGAGATGTTGATGGGTCTATTTATTCTGAGGGATAGATTCTTCTACTTTCTAGACATTTTGTAGGAAGGCCATAAATTACGAATTTGGCTTTAATAGCAGACACATAGTTGCTCAACATGTTAGGAGAAACACCATTTTCATTTAAACAATCTAAAAATGCAAGCAAAACTTTTACATTGACACTTGACATGAAAATACCCATGTGACAACAGAAGGCAAGGAAAACCCTGAACATTAAGGAGTAGGCAACCTGTGTACTTGGCTTGAAGGCAGAATTTAATCTTGACAACGCTTTCTTTGTCAGACCTTTTATTCTGGAGCGACCTACAAAAAAGAATAGCATCAGTTAAATATCATTATTTAGGTCAAGGTGACCTAATGACACATGTTGCCATTGGGCAATGGGAACCAGACTATGCAATTTTGTATTAAAATCTAAACACTGAGTCCATCTGAACAATAAATCAGCTGTTACATTAGTTTTGCCAGCAATATATACAAACTGAATGTCTATATCATAACTTGCAGACCACAACCATATGTTTCTGGCACAGGCAGCCAAATAAGGGTCTTTGGTCCTGCCTGATTGCAACACACATACAACAGCCATGTTGTCACAAAAAAACTTTACTCTTTTACTCTTCAAGTATACCCTAAACAGTTTCACAGCAACCAGTATGTTGATCATTTCCAAATAAACAATGTCAAGGTTTTGGTACCCTAGGGGGATAGGCAGATGGTACACCAAGTTGTTGAAGACCCATCCTAACCCTTGTAAACATGCATCAAGATGCACTTTAAAATCAACTGGTTTATGGTCATAAAGGGAGACGCCATTAAACTTTGGGAGAAAAGTTTGAAACCATCTCAGGTCTCTGTGAAAATTATGGTCAAGAGTGATACGAGTATGACCATGAGCATTTCTGAGGACCTGCAACATACAGTTTAGGAATATCCTAGCGGGTTTTACACACTTGTGAATGCACAAGAGATTTCCTAGCAGGGACTGAAGTTGTCTTTTTGTACATTGTTTTTTCCCAGTCCATTCATGAACCATTTCACTAATTTTTTGCAATTTTTCCTCAGGGATGGAGACAGATCCTGCCACAGTGTCAATTTCAATGCCCAGGCAGGTGACCTTAGTACTAGGAGGTACTAGTTTTTTACTGCTGATAGTGAGACCTAGATGATCCAGTACAGAAAGACATAGGAAGTCCTAGCTTCAGATGGGACGCCAAACCCCACATAATCATCAATGTACCCCACTATTTTTTGGCCATTCTGACACATGATATAACACACAACGTCACTGCAATGCTAGAAAATCTGGGAATCATGTTTTGTCCCAAAAGGTACGCAAGTATCGACGTAAACATGATGCTAGAAGAACCCTGGAAGGTCATAATCCAATGGATCCACTTTTATGTGTCTATACGCTCTTGAGATGTCTATTTTGTATGAGTGACAAACTTTTTCTGAGAGGTTTAACTGATCAGTGATGTGATAAATTGTGAGGAGGGTGATAAGAAAATCACTGCCTAAGTATGAGGTTTTGTCGATACCTGCATTGACAGATTGATCTAAAGGCCAACTGAGGTCAACAATGACCCTGTGATTGTCAGAATTAGGTTTTTCTCTTGTTAAGAAAGGTGAAATGTGACCTCCAGGGCAAGGGTGATGATCAAAAGGGCCAACTATAGCTTTGAACTGTAATTCTTCAGTCAGATAAGCCTCAATATCCCCAGGATACTCAGCGGCTGACTGTAGGGGTGAACCCCGATTAAAATCCAATGGAAACCCAAAATATAACAGGTCAATGGGCTGGGAGTCCCAATAGCCAACCAATTCTTTTTTCCATTCATCTAGATTCAGTTGAGAGTCGACTTTCAGTCTTGCACCCAAATAATTGGGTTTGTCTCCATGTTATTGATTTCAGTACTGTCTGACAAACAAAAATCACTCAGTGGAATAAAACCAAAGTTAAAATCAGTTTGACTTTTCTAGAGCTCATGTGTTATTACATTACAAGGCGGGACTGATTTACCTTCATGACAAGATTTTATCAGTATAGAACTAAAATACTTATCATTGATTCCATTGATGTCAAACACCTTCATGTTGTCATTATCCCTAGCAGTAACACACATTTCTTCATGCACAGCGTTTTTACTATGATCATATGCAGTGTTTATAATGTGTGGTTCAGTATTGGGTTCTCTATGCTTGTCAATATTACTGTCACAGTGAGGCCGTGAATGTGTGTTAAACAAGTAAGTCTTTCCAAAGGCACAGCCCTCGACTACATCAGCATAAGATCTACCATCATCGAGAGCAATACTTGCTTGAGGAGACTGCTTGAGGAGACGCCGCCATCTTGGGCAAAACTGCTAATTACAGTGGCCTTATGCTTGTTATGAATTTCTTGACACAAACTCATTACTCTTTGCTTTGGCATGCATAAGAGAGCCTCAACCTCTGAAGATTTGAACCCAGAATTTGTCACATATCTAGTGTTATATTTTGTTTTGACTGGGGGCACCCCCACATTTGAAGTACTGTTTATACTTTTTCGTACACAAGTAGCAAGATCATTAGATTTATAGCTGCCACTGAGAGCTAGATTCTCAGCGCAGCTTTTTACTCGTTTTTTGAACTCTTTTTTGCTCTGGGATCTTTTTCAGAATGGTTAAGTTGCTTACCATTTTCTAAACAATGAGCACATATGTGCCTGTGAAGTCTACCATTAGTCTCATGATCTTTACTATGACTACATGTACCTGACTGAAAAAAAAATTGCAAAACCAGGGACATATGTTGCCAGAATCATTACTTCTATCAAAAAACCTTGAAGTTGTGACATGTTTTTGAGCATGAGCCCTTCTTATACGGTCAATTCAACCAGTATCACTCCAAGTTACAGCCCCACTTCCATTTTGCATAATAAAGCGGCATGTGAAGCCTTAGCCCCCTGCCAACTGAAATCAGTGGTGTCTTCCATCAAATCAGAAAGATAGGTGAGCATGATCTCCCTTGTTTTTTGAGATTTTTCATCCAGATATTTCTGGCAAAACCCTGGACCCATTGTGACCACGTAAGCTGGTCATATGACAACCTTTGTTTCATAGTACCACCCAGGATAGAATCATGGGGCCAAGCTACTTTTTACCCACAATACAATCAACATTGCTCCCTCTTTTTGACTTTAACTTCTGTTTTTGATTACCTTGAACAAAAGAACATTCTTTCAGCTCACATAGTCTGGCATCTACTTGTTTGTTGCATGTCTTTACTTGATTTTAACAGACTCAGACTAGGCACCAAAGATCCATCAGAAGAAGAGTCACTTTCTTGAACAGGTGATGATTTACTAGCCAAAGAAAGACTACTTATCTTTTTCTATTTCGCAGAATGTTGTTTCACTTGAGCTACTTCATCTTCCATGTGATCAAGCCTTGAGTTGACCCTTTCCAGCTGTTTCCAGATCTTTGTCTGCACATCTGATGTCTTTTCAGAGTTCTGACACTTGACAGGTGACACTGAAGTTGAACTGTGACCTTGCACTTCGTCCACATCATCAGCCATTTCTTCCCATTTGGAGGGACATGCCTCCCAAGACACTCACTGAATTTTGACTTGGTACTGGGCATTTTCAAGCCCTTTTAATTTATACTCAAGGTCCAAAGAATCTGGAAATATATAAAAATAAAAACTAACTTATGCTTGCTTTATCCGAGGTAAATTGTGAATAAATACCAAATCTCAGCCAATATGGCATGCAAGAATAACAAGGTTAGACGCTCCCTCATGTGGCAGAAAAACAGGCTTAAGGTTGTCTATACAGCGACAGGTAGTCAAGAATCCACTGGGTTCAAGACTAGAAATGGCAGATGCAGTTCAAACACAAGTCCACTATGACATTAGTAAGTCCATATTTCAATCATATCATGACATAGCACAGTCATTAAAATGTTTCTGATTAAGAACAAGTGGCTCTAAAATGACTAAAAGCACATAAAAAGTAGGTAAAAGTTTTCAATCAGATATAACAACATTTGGAGCCAACAAAATTTTCTAGACTTGACATTTCTGGCTCAAGAAATTTTATGACCACAACTGAGCACAAGCATCCTAGCATCATTAGCCCAGCCAATCAGGGGCCAGGATACAACTTCCTAGAATTGACTTCTACTTGACCTCATGAATATTCATGAGAGATTTCCCACCTTTGGCACTTTCCCAAAGACCCCCAATAATTTCAAACCAAATCAGGTCATCACCAGGGATATGGTAATCACTAAGGCATGACCCTCTAGTCTGGTACCTGACCTAGACCAAGAGGAGGGCCAGAGGGACTGATCCCCCAAGTGCCTAGATACTCAAAAAGATTATAAAGCTGGTAAAAGTGATCCTGGAATATGGCAAATATAGTGCATCCCGACTTCCTTATGGTATAGAGGGGGCTCGGTGGTGTAGTGGTTAGAATTCTCGCCTCCAACCTCTGTGGCCGCCGGTTCGAATCTCGGGCCAGGCACTTCATGTTGGAAAGTTGGTAGTTACTTGCCGATGCCCGGTGGTTTACCGTGCAGTGTGCACTGGTTTCCTCCACCTGTAAACTACCCGTCACAATATGACCCAGGCTGTTGAACGCGATGTAAAACAACAAATAAATCTAAATCTAAATCCTTATGGTATATGCGACCATTTTGAATGCCAAACTTCTGTGCCAAGTCAAGTACAACACTATGGTCTAGGTGGTGCTGTTTGTTCCAATAAATGTCAAGCTTGGTTTTGTTAACAAGATCAAACTTGAGATTGTTCAATGCTCTCACTGTGTCTATTTGGCATGAAAGATAATGTTCACCATTGCCAATGGGTTCTTGAACATTATTTTCAATTATGTGGAATTTAAAGGTCAATTCTTGACTGCCAAAATGGCTTCTTGACAAGTTACTTATTGCATATCCATAGGAGATTGAGATTTACTAGATGCTTGTCTGTGTAATTTAATCTAGTAAGAATTGGGAAATAATAGAAATGATTTGCTTTTGCTGAATCCAATGAACCCAACAAGATCCTGTAGGCTACTTCTTTGCCAAGATTATCCAGAACACTCCCAGGGAGTAGTCTTGTTGTGTGATGGAATAACATTAGATAAGTGGACAGGTTATTAAGATAAAGTGGGAACTCAAATTTAAGATACTGCAATGACATCTGGTCTGGGTGGTATTGTAACTCGGGTTTTCATTTTGCTATTATATGCGTAATGTATGACTCATACAAGTAACAATAATTTTTCAGGTAAAGTTCATGTGAACATTGTCAGAATTCTACTTACTGTTTATAGACTGACTGTGACATATGACTGTATACCTAATTGAACAACTGGCATTACTGGACATGACAGAAATTTACCAATATTGTTTTCAAAACTTGAATACTGAATATATCTAGTCACTGTTTATAGACTGACCGACAGTGTACTATACCTCTATATACTTCTGAATAAATGGGGGTACAGGACATGAGAAAAATTCACCATATTATTTTAAAACTTAAATAATGGATATATCTACATTAACCAGATAGCAAAATATGTGTAAGTAATGTAAAGGGAGCCTTGTTACAGAAAAATTGAGAGTCCTGAGAGGCCCAAGTAGTGAGCTCATTATCTACCTGTTGCAAAACACACTAAATATCTGAAAGAATCATCACCTTGTGCGTTCCAGTTTCAAAATGAAACCTCTCACCCAGTTTTCTTTGCTGACATATATCAAACAGTCCATTGGATGATTCAAAATAAAGAAGCCTATAGTTATGTTCATATACTTACAGTTTTAAAGGTGTAACCAACAGTCATAGCAGGCTCCTCTGTTGCAGTGCTATCTGCTTTGTCCACTTCAATGGTACTTTTAGGATACCAGATTATCATGTTTACGGAACTGGAATTTCTGAACTCAAAAAGTGGAAGTGTTTATACATTGGTTGGACAGTTTACATTCCCAAATTTCATTATCTCAATTGGAGATGGCCCAAGAACCATTGATATATTATGTTGCATTTGTTTTGTCAAACTCCTGTGCACTTAAAGATATCCATGGTATCGGCATAAATTTAACTTAAGCTACCTTCAGTCATAAGGCTGACAATAAGACTACCATAAAGGTTGGTAAGTGTTAAAATTGCAAATGTAGGACATAATTTATGACTGGCAACCGTCACCAGCCATTGTTTAGACAAAAAAGTATGGGTATCCTATGCTAACGTGGGGTTGTTGCATAACTTCATTATTTTCAAACTATTCATGTATATAAGCTATTCCAATGATTTAATAAGTTGTCAATTCATAGCCTTTCATTTTCTGATGACACTGTGCCTCGTTTTTGTGTCAATTTTAAGTATGTGCCGAATTGTGGCAGACAGCAGGGCATATATTAACTAGGTCAGTCCAAAGGTATAAAAGAAAGAAATTGGATAATGGGAAACATTTTATCATCGACTACTTTGTGATTTTCTCTCTTCAAACAAATGAGAAAGTAAGCTTTCAGGTGTGTAGAACATGCATTGGAGTAACACTTCAGATTCTTTTCCTGGTCTGTAATTCCATCTAAGCACATGCTATCCAACCCACATTGACATTAGTAATCCTCGAATCTGCGTAAGTCTTCATGATGAATTCAAACTCTTTCGTATTAACATCGGTGACCCAATAATCAAATCTGACATGTGTACCTTGATAGTCATCTGTGAAGAAATAAAATCATTAACTATAATGAGACATTCGTGATTTCTAAGGTGCAACAAATAAACAAACACAAGTAAAAATCAAATATCTGGGGATATGAAAAGGGTTGGACAACCATGGAGACAACAAGAAGGACAATGAAGTTGTTGTCAGAGAGGTAGCAGAACAAATGTCATCACTCAATTTATTTCAGCACAAACAAGGCTAAGGCTGAAATGATTCTTAGACCATTGGACAAAAAGATGGGACCCAAGAATCTTATGTCAGGCTCACCTCACCCAGTATATGACAAAAAGTGTACAGTGATAAAAGTGAACCAGGATATTTAAAAACGCTATCCATAAAATTTATTAAACAGGAATAACCTTAACAAAGCACATAGCGGTACAGAAGTATCAGGACGTACTCCTATAAGGGCTTGTCTTTTTATGAAAAGCACATATGACTTTAGCAAATATAAGAAAAGGTTCAATCCTGAAATCCTTCAAATATTTTATCTGTGGAGACAATCCTAAGCCACTTTTTCTAGCCGGTGAAGTTCTCAGTTTTACTACTATATTTTACAATAAATTAATCTAATTCAAAATTGTTTCACAACTATATATGGACTTTTTCTTGGTTTCGGCAAGTTATACTGCTCAAAACTGCAAGTAGACCTTCCTAACTGGATGTGGTTATAGAATTAAGTTATGGCTTTAGTAAAGTGTAATTTCAAACTTGTCTCACAATTTAACTTACCAAAACGCTGCATTGAGATAATGATAGATGGAGCCTTATGGAAAGGACTGGAAAACTTCACCACAGTGGGCATTCCATTGGGCCATGTTTCTGCACTATGGCCACAGTAAGGGTCGCACACCTGATATTCATATCCAGTCAAACCTAAAAACATTCCTTCAAACCTAAAAACGTTCTTTATAAGATGTGTTATTTATCATAGTTGGTTTAAAGTAGTTTGGAAAATTTTTTGTAATACCCTAACATACACCAGCTGTATTTTTGGTAAATAATCTTGTGGACAAAGTTACCAAATTTAAGATCAGGATTAGTGTCATTTGATGCAGACCCCCGGCCCCTACAAGACAAAGTTTGATTATTTTTTGAGTATGTCAAAGGATGAAATTCTTACAATCAAGATGACGCCAAATAAATCATGGGACCTAGACCCTATTCCTCCCTTCTTGGTCTGTGATTGTATCAGCATACTCCTGACCCCTATCACAAATATTGTGAACTATTCATTACAGGCGGGCAGTTCCCTGTCCTTCCTCAAGACCACATATGGTACACCTTTATTCAAGAAAGGTCTTGACAGAAATATCTTGAAGAACTATCAACCAGTATCTAACCTAAGTTATATCTCCAAACTTATTGATAAAGCTCTGGCCAAGCAAATAAATAAGCACATTGCTCTGGAGAGTATATCGAGCATAAATAAGTCAGCATATAGAGCTTATTACTCTATGAAAACTGCACTGCTAAAATACAAAATGCCATTTCTTCCTGGATGGACAGGGGTATGGGTGTTGGTCTGGTCCTATTGGACTTGTCTGCAGCATTTCATACAATAGATCATTCCATCCTTTTTTGATTGCCTAACACACTGGTACAACACTGATGGGCTTTTACCCAGAAAGATAGATTTCTACCCCAGTGCAAATAAACAAAATATTCAAATGGAAGAACATTTCTTGAATCCCATTCAGCTCTTCCATGGGGTTCCTCAAGGCTCAGTCTTGGGTCCACTCCTCTTCACCCTCTACACAACTCCTCTCAGTACAATAAAAAGGAATAATCAAGGAATTTTAGCTCAAGTATCACTGAACTGGCAAATTGCCATCCCAGGCGTGGATGGGAAATAACAAACACATTGAATTCCGAAAAAACAGAGTCTATTTTAATTGGTGATGATGGAACAAGAAATTCATTGAGGTCATCACCCCCTGTAAGTCTCCTTAGAAATAACATGGAAGCAACTGAATCAGTGGAAAACCTTAGTGTCACCCTGGACGCTGATAACCCAAAGCAGAGACATGTGACTAATTATCATCTCCGGGAACTACAAAGGGTTTCTAGGTATCTAAACCATGAAATGGCTGTAAACGTTGCAAATGCCATGACCAGCAGCTGTTGGGACTATTGCAACTCTCTTCTCTATCACACAAAAAAGATAAATATTGGTAGACTTCAAAGAATTTAAAACACCCTATGTCCCATTGTGTGAAAACGTCAGCCATGTGTCACCTTCCCTACACAAACTACACTGGCTCAAAATTCAGTACCATATACTGTTTAAATACAACCTCATTACCTAAAAGGTAATAAATTTTGGCCAACCCACATATCTATCCTTTTTAATTAAGCATTGTTACCTTACATGGGGCAACAACCTCTCAGTTTCATCTACCAGACCTAATAAATGCATGGTGATGCGTAGTTTTGCAGTTGCTCCTTCAACAGAATGGAATAAACTCCCTCAGGACATCAGAAATGTAGATAGAATTTATGGATTAAGGCAACAGTTGAAGAACTACCGGTTTAGGTTAGCCTACCGATCATCCTAGTCCTTCTCATCTATCGGACGCAAACATAGACATGGACTTTTTTTGGAAAGTGGACGATCCCTTCTTGGGCATCAGAGACTTAGAGGATATTTTCATCAATTTGGCAATTTATAAATGGTTCATACTAATACTCCTACTACTGTTAACATCTGCACTTTGGAGATTACACTTTAGTTTAGGCAGTTAAAGAATCTGGCATATCTTTGTTTTGTGTGTAATCAAAAGGAACACAGATGAACTCCCAGAACTGGTAAGGCAATTCATTTAACAATTTCCAGTGTATTTGGTGGAGATCCTCTCAACCTCAAGGCCGAGCAAGTTGAAAAGATATCATATATTCATATAAGACAGGTTATCCTTGATGGGAGATATAGAATGATATGTATCAGCTCTGTTATTTTTTTATTTCTGCTGGTTCCCGTTTAGCTCAGCTGGTTAAAAAGTCAGCCTTGTGTCTTTTTCTATGATCTCCTGGAAAATTGCCAATTTATATCTTCCATTGTCTCAGAATACCAAGAGGAAGGGAAACCTATAACCTACTTCTTTGCAGGCAGAGAACTGTCATGTGCTAAATAGGAAAATAACATCCTAAAGTTATTATCAGAGATGCCAGAGATAATCATCAAGTGTCTCTCCATTACGTAAACTTAATGACCTCTAAGCCTAAGTGTCATTAGGTTTACATAATGGAAGTGCAATTATCTATTATAAAATCCTGTGAATTGAAATCAATAATTTAACACCTTTTACCAAATGATCTGTCTAGACAGTGTTTGCAATGTTTCTTTTGATGTGCATACCATATGTGGTGCACTAAATTAGTTTTTTTTTGTGTGTGTCAATACACATTCAACATTGTTTCACCATGTGTATCACTGGTTTACCTTTATAGGAAAATATAATTATGGATAAAGCTTGAAAAGTTTGAATTTTATCTTACTGCCACAAAGTTTAACCATGGATAATGATAATCGATAAAATATGGATCTGTGACTTTACAAAACATTTAGATTGATCATATATCAATGTTCATGCAGCTTATATGCTGTGGTGTGGTGTTTAATGTTGCTATATTGATATGTGCTTATTTTAAGCACTGAAAGTTGTAGAAATTGGAGAATTACTTACTTGGTTTTATTTTGTGTTGAAGTTTTTGGGTTTCTTAAGATTTTTATTTTTTGTACTTCTTTGTATTTTGTATTCCACAAACACCTCCAATGAAAATGAATCCATGACATTTCAGAACAAAATTAATTTCAACCACAAACACAGTATCACATTAGAAGTATATAACAACCTAAAATAAGGTAAATTAAAATTTATGTTTTGAATTTAAAAACATTGAAAACTTAATTCAAGTATGTTGGGTTAAATTTTAACAATGAGTTTGTTTGAAAAGGGGGGCCAAGGTGACAGAGTGGTTACACTCTCCCCTCCCACGTCTGAGGCCGGGGTTCGGTTCCTGGCATGACCTCAAGTGGGAAAGCTGATTATTGCTTATCGTTGGTTGGCAGTTTACAGTACAGAACCCTGACAGACTGTATGTACTGGTTTCCTCTGCCCTTCCAACTACCCATCATGATATGACCTGTACAGTGTTGAAAGCAACATAAAACCTGAAATAAATAAACTGTTTGAAAGGTAGCTGCTCTTTTCATTAAGCGCACAGAAGGTTATTTTAAAGTCAGATTGTGAAGGAAATGCAAAGAATTAAACAAATATCCAACTTTACAAATTAAATTTCTTGTTTTGTATGCACTCTAATAATCATGCAGAATGAAAATGAACTTGTATCTGTACCCAATGAACTATTAATATGAGAGAAGATGTGAAAACATTTATTGATATAAATAATATTGAATGCATTGTGCTGAGGATGCTTGGCAAATGCCTTTTTTGGCAGACTGCCCACTAAACTGAACCACATTCCACTGTTAGAAAATAATGTAGTGTTAACTGTCCATTATGCAAAAATAGTGGAGAATTGACACAATGGCAGGGTCACCCGTTTTATATGTAATGTACTGACTCTAAGTCCAAAACTAAGTCATACTTCGGAGACCCAGACAGTCGGGGAGGGTGGGTTGATGGGGTATGAGTCACACCACATATAAAATAAGAAAATACAATGAAACTTAGGGTGGGTAGGGTTTTGTGAAAAAACAGGCTTTCAGTTTCTTCCCAAAAGATAGGGGAGATGTGGCAGAGGGGATATCATCTGGAAACTCATTCCATACATGGAAAGTATCACGGGCTGGGTTAAAACCAAATTACTTTGTTGACTTATTTACAGATGGAATAAACTGTGGCACCTCTAGAACTTCATCCTCATCGTTACTCTTGGTTTTGTAATAACTTATTCCATATAATCCATCATGATTCCCTCAGATGCAAGCTCTTTTCAAAATTAAAAAAAGACAAAAACATGCTTAAAATCTAACAAGTGAAGTATTTTTGTTCATTTTAATTGAAGGTCTATACTACATACTGATGATACATATCCATCCAATAAAAGTTGGAGAGTTTGTTTTACATTATAATAAAGTGATTAGTTAAAGCATTTTGAACTGAACATAACTTCCTTATTTTTAGATGTATTTTACTTTTTTTACCATGATCATCATTTTGAAAAGGGCTCAAACAAATGGCAATATATTTTTCATATTGGCTTGGTTGCTACAGCCCCTTAAACATGTTTATATAAAAATGTTTATAAAGTACTCACATTTTCTGACAGTGTGACTGTTGTAGTTGTTCTTGAGAGTATTAATTTCTGAAATAAAAAAAAAACATGAAAAGAAACTTTGTATTCTGTATTGTATATTTATACTCTCTGATGAATATCTTCTTGACAGTTTCAGGGTTGAACCTTTTTCAATATTTCAGTAGTTCTTAGCCAGCTGCTGAAGATATGACCTAATGAAAAAGGACTGCCATTTTAAGTGGTCCTTCAAACCACTATGTTTCTACCTGTTTTTAGGATTGAACCTAAAACCCTTTGTGAATTCAGCCCCAGGATAATCTTGTTGGATGTGGTACTTATCTTTTCTGCTGTGGATAAAGTAAAAATAATAAAGTAAGGAGTACAATCACGGTGATTACAGACGCTCAACAACAATATTAAGGGTATTTAAAAGCCTTTCCAAATGAGCATTTATGTCTTTGTAGTCATGACTGACCTCGTTGGTTGTAAGCCACTTTTGACTTACTGTAAGATATGTTGAATCACAGATACATCAACCATTTATGATATCGGTTTTGGTCAAAGAGAATATGTTAAACAAAGGACAAAGATCACAAAAGTTGTGTACTAGCAAACAGAATCCATGGGTTTGACATATTATGCAATCTTAATATCCTTCAAACTAATTACACTTTCAATAATTCCAACAGATCCAAGTGATTAAAGGACAGAGGATCAAACGTATTGATTTCAGTATCCACAAGTCAAAATAGTTCAAAATATCACTTTGAAAGTGACCACCCTTGATAAAATGTGATAATAGACATTGTCATTAAGGTAAGAAGTTTCTCTGAAAAGGCCTTATTTCTCCACAGATATGCAGAGCAGGAGAATATAAGATTTACACAGGGTTTCAGATTTAAGAGGGTCCTTTTGCCAAAGGCCAATTTGACATAGTCCCTATATGTCTAGCTCCCCTTATGGTGCTTTGACTTACCTTTGTGGCATTGTGACTGATCTTTGACATGTTTCAGAAGCTGAGTAATCTTGTTGGATGAAAAGATTTGTCTAATGATGTCTGCCAATCAATATTCCCTGATTTGCTAAAGTGATCAGGGTATGATGCTATGTCTTCTCTGTATGAAGCGTTGTGGTCAAAATCAGGTCAGAAAACTTGTGTTTTTGGTCTTACACTTATTTATTTTACTCCAGACAAATCATTTGTTTTTTCAGCTTTTCCCACTGCTTTCAATGGGATCAGTTATAGCAGCCGCCATCATTACAAAACACTGAGGTTTTATGATAACTCTTGGAAAATTAACTGAGATATTGGTTAATTAACTGAATTTAGTACAAAACCATGTTGTTATATTGTTCTGAATCTGAGAATGTATGCGTGCTACTGCAGCTTCTGAAAAACTGTACAGGCTTCCTGAAATATATGATATTGTTTATAAGACAAATCCTATAGCCTTCAACACATTGAAATGTTTAAATTTTCATACCCAGAGGTGAACAATATCAGGGGATTGAAGGCCAAAAAATTGACAAGTTATAAGTTGGGCAGTAATTCTTACTTGCATACAAAATATTCATACTAAAATCATCGAAATGCATATTTGAAGTTGAAAGATTAATTCACCATACCTGAAGAATGACTGTTGAGTGTTGAACTTAGATCATTGACAGTGCCCTCAAGTTTGCTATGGCTACCGCTAAGTAGTTCAAACTTTGCTGCCAAGGTAGAAATGTCAGCATCATATTTATCCTTGCACACATCTGTATCGAAAGAAGTGAACAAAAGTTTAAAAGTCATAGGTTTGTCTGTCTGCCTGTCTTTGTTTATCTGTAAAGAAGTATTTCTAAAATTTGTATGCACTTAGGGCATGACCAAAGAGAGAAGTGATTACATTTGGGGAAACATCTGGGTCATATTCTCAATACCAAAAATTCCAAATTGCGATAAACATACTCTGGTGGAGGTCGGCACTGTAGACGTGCTATCTAGTTATAATATGTATATACTAAACTTTACAAAGTAACAAGAGCACTAGGAGAGCGTAGACCTCCACCAAGGGAGCTCAATTCCTGGACTTTCAAAACCAACCATTAACATTGATATTGCTTACAGTGATACAGATCACTCCCAAAGTATAATCACTTGTTCCTTGTCCCATTTAGGACATATCCAGAAAATTTCATCAAAATCCGTCCATAACGTTTTGAGTTATCTGTCTTTAAAAATTACCTTTCACGGATCCAGAAGATCCAGATAATGATCCAGGTCACTCGCAAAATTAAATTATTTCTCCCTTTTACCTTTCAGACATATCCTGAAAATTTCATCAAAATCCGCCCATAAGTTTTTGAGTTATCTTGTTCACAAACAAATGCGCAAAACCCACAAACAAACCCAGGCAAAAACATAACCTCCTTGGCAGAGGTAATTATTGTTGCACCCTGTTGTCATTCTTTACAGTACTAAATTCCCTGGTGTCTGTGTTTTCGACGCTCTATGTCTGTGGGTGAGTTTTTCCTTCTGTCATTGTAGCTTTAGTACCTTAGAGTCTGTTTTAACCTCTTTATTACAATAACTATCGCCAAACGTTAGTAACATTGTCCTTGTCTTCATAAGAGATTTTAAGTTAACAGAACAGTTTCTCTTTCAGGCCTTTATAAATTGACTCATGTCATTTACCACGTAAAATTACCAAATAAAATGTATACTGAGTATACTATCCTTGTAAGACAGAATACGAAACACCTTCAACTATCACTCATATATGGTAAAAATATAATGAAGACTTACATTCACAGCTTTCCTTTTTCACTGACAACTGAAAAAAAGTATATATTTTAGTGCATGATAATACTATAAATCATGAATAATGTATAAGCAATAAAACTATTGTCTAATCACTTCTTTAAATTATTGATTAAAATAATTTTAAAATATTCAGTAAAATTAGTACAAAAAACAGGTACACGGTAGTGATGGGAATTGCCTCCAAGTTGCATGGTCGATTAATCGTCCATTTTTCTGGGCGATGATCGAGCCATAATCGATTCCGGGGTGAAGTGTATGTTGATGCGGTAGAACAACGGTGTTCCGACGTTTAGAATCTACCGAAAATGCTCACTTCCTGTAAATATGGCGGCAGATAAAAACAAATCAATATAAACAAATTCGTGACAAATCTGTCAATTTATTGAGGAAACTGCCTAAAATATTTGTAAAAGTGCGTGAATATGTAGATTCGTAAAGAAAGGTAACAAAATATTATGAAATCTTCAGTTATAATGATGAATCGATTCGCACTGCTTCCCGATCGATCATCGCTAATACAGTGAATTTCGACCAACCATTCGATGTCTGTAGACAATCGTTCCACCACTAGTACACAGTGTTATTTGAATGTGTAAAACAAATAATAATTATGAAAAAAATACATAATTATAATTCTGATTGCTTTGCAGTTCTCTCATGTAGACTAAATAAAATTTCAGCCTTGTTTTTATACATACAGAGGAGCAGATAGGTCAACAGAAAAATTTTGCTTACCTAATTACTTGATTTATCAAATTAGTATCTCAAATCAACTTAGCTGTCTCGATTTATCAAATTACCAACGCAATGTTTCAGATGCTAAAGACACAGATACTCCCACTAGGACTTTGAATGGACAACCCAGTGGGATCAACAAGGTGGTTACTAATGTCCAGCCTCAAGTGGAGTCTAATAATAATGATAATGTAGGACAAGAGGATCAGCCTTGGACAGTAGTGACTAATAGGAGGATTAAAAAGAAGCTTCCATTTGTATCAGGGACAGCTAAAGGTGTTGTTGGTGGCTTACAGACAGCCAGAAAAACTCCAAGAAGAAAGTGCTTAGGGATTTTTGTGTCTAGGTTGCACCAAGAGACAACTGCTGATCAGGTGAAAGATCATGTTGTGCAAAAATCACACCTTAACATAGAAGTTAAGAAACTTGAAACTAAGTTTAAGACTTACTCTTCTATTCTTGTGAAAACAGACTTCAAGTATGTACAAAGTTTACTAGTCCCAGATATTTGGCCTGAAGGTACTCTGATAAAACGCTACTATGAATCAAAAAATTAATGTAAAAGTTATTTCTTACAACTGTAAGAATATAAAATCATCTTTAAATGTCATAGAAGAATTATGTAACACTTGTGATATACTACTGTTACAAGAAACATGGTTATATGACTTTGATTTGTCTATTTGTAATTCTATACACCAAGATTTTTATGGCAAAGGTATCTCTGCCATTGAAACTAGTTCTGGTATTTTAGTTGGTAGACCTCATGGTGGTCTTGCAATACTTTGGCGAAAAAGTCTGGGTGCCTACTGTAAAGTTCAAACTTACAATGATAAACGTGTTATGGGTATTGAATTAACAGATAACAAAGAAAGGAAGTATTTATTTCTTAATGTTTACTTGCCTGTTGAAAGTAACAATAATTATGACAGTTTCCTGCACTACCTAGGTAAAATCAGCTCTATAATTGAATCCTCAAAGTGTAATTGTATCTATGCACTTGGTGATTACAATGCTCATATTGATTGCTGTAAAAAATCGTAAGTTTGGTAATGAATTAATAACATTCTGCAGTGACGAAGGCTTAGTTTTATCTGATGTTAATTTTCTTGGAAAAAACAATGATGCGAGCAATACCTTTACCTTTGTAAGTGAGGTACATCACAGTGTGTCATGGCTAGATCACTGTATTAGTAATGTAGAGGGTCATAATAAAATCAGCAGCATGGAAATTCTATATAGTTGCACTGGATCTGATCACTTTCTGCGAGCAAGACCTTTACCTTTGTAAGTGAGGTACATCACAGTGTGTCATGGCTAGATCACTGTATTAGTAATGTAGAGGGTCATAATAAAATCAGCAGCATGGAAATTCTATATAGTTGCACTGGATCTGATCACTTTCCTTTATCTATGTGTGTTGAGTGTAGTTCCCATATAGCTAATACCAAACCTATTGTTAGTTTAACACAATCATGTTTAAAGTGGTCAAAATTAAGTGATGCTGATATTGATAAGTATCATTATAATACTGAAAAGTATTTTCAAACGCTTAATCTTGACACTGAATTACTATTATGCAAAGAGGCTTCTTGTAAGAGTACTGATCATAAAAGAAAAATTGATAGCTTGTATGACAATATTGTAAATGGTCTAGTTCAATCGAGTAAAGACCTTGTTCAGATACATAAACCTTCAGAGAACCACAGACCCGGTTGGAATAATATTTGCAAGGAGGCTTACAGGCAAAAAAGAGGAGCCTTTCTAATGTGGAAGGATTCTGGTAAACCTAAAAATGGTCCTGTCTTTGCAATTTACAATAGGGCCAGGGCTAATTTTAAATATTCTTTACGTTATTGCAAATCGCAGGAAACTGCAACTTTAAGTAATAAATTAGCAGAAAAAAATGTCAGCTAATGACTATGACAAATTCTGGAACAGTGTGAAAAGGTCTTCACAAAATAAAACTGGCCTAACAAGTACAATTGACGGAGTTGTAGGTGATCATAATATAGCAAAAATGTAGGGTTCCCACTTTCAAAATCTCTTAAACATAAGTGTGATAACCTCAGCTAAATCTTTTGTCACAAGTAAGTGTGCAAATGTTGGCTACAGCCATGATATGCAGGTTACTGTAGACGAGGTCTGTAAAGCTATAAGATTTAGTAAGTCTGGAAAAGCCCCTGACCATCATGGTGTAACTAGTGAACACTGTAAATATGCAAGCAATCATCTGACAGTTATGTTATCTGCTCTCTTTTCAAGTATATTCCTACATAGTTACATTCCTCAGAAGTTTATGCCGAGCACTCTTGTACCACTTATAAAGAACAAATCTGGTGACCTAACTTCCAAGGATAACTATAGACCTATTGCTATCAACTCCATTCTGTCAAAGTTGTTTGAATTTATTATTCTGAATAGGTACAGCAGACTTCTTGAGACAACTCATAATCAGTTTGGTTTCAAAAGCAAATCATCTACAGATTTGTGTATCTATACAATGAAGCAAGTAATTGAATATTACAGAAATCGATCCAGTTGTGTATATGTGTGTTTTCTTGATGCCAGTAAAGTCCATGTGTATGTGTATCACTCCAAAACACCATATACCTAGTCATACACCCTCTGTGATGTTAAATAACCAGCAATTGGAATTTACTGATACTTTTAAATACCTGGGCTATATTGTTACTAATACAATGGATGACACTCTAGATATTTCTAAGCAAATGAGAAGCATATATGCCAGGTCCAACATGCTTAACGTAAAGTTTGGTTGTTGTACTAGGACTGTAAAGTCTCTGTTATTTCAATCATACTGTACAAACCTGTACTGTTCTCATCTTTGGTGGGACTATCGACATGATATGTACAAAAAAATTATGGTAGCCTACAATAATTGTTTCAGAAGGTTTATGGGCTATATGTATGATTCAAGTGCTAGTCAGATGTTCTTGGAAAATAATGTTCTCCATTTTAGTGTTTTAAGAAGAAAATGTTTGTACAACTTTATGAATCGTTTGAAGTCATCTGAGAATAACCTCATAAAACATATTTTAGCAACAAATTTATTGTATCACTCCACTTTTTACAAGGAATGGTGTACTATAATGTTTTAATTTTGACAGCTTTAAATGCTGTAGATAGCATTGTAACAATAATTAATTTTTAAATAACTATTATATGTTTATGCATGTATATATATACCATTGTTGTAATTATATGGACCATGAGTCTGCAATAAATAAATAAATAAATAAATAATCAACTAAGATTTCTCAAATTATTGACTTACTAGCTGAGTATATTGACTTACCTATGGGACCAATAACAAAAGACATTAAATGTACGAAGACCACATTAAACCCAAGGTCAAAAGTCATAACATCCAAACAATTATGCAATGAATTTTCTGTAAGCTGTCTTCACACTCCAAACTCTAGGACATAAGTACTCATTAACAGGGAGCTGGGCAAACTAACCCGTTGCCAAATCTGCCCTTAACAAAAACTTAGAGATTGACTTAGTAAGTCAATAAATCGAGTCAATTGATCGGTTGTACAAAAGAATGCATCTCTTATGACAATCTCACAACAGTAAAGCTGATGGCCTTTATTTGCTGTACCATGAAACAGGAAAAAATCCTGAACTAAAGGAATATAGGTTATATAATGGAATTGCACTGTCAGAAAAAGCAAATGTTTTTCATGGTGTTTTGCCAGAGTCAGCCACAATGAGCTACTACGTAGCATGAAACAGGGAGAAGTCAACATTTTTTTGAAAACCCGAAGAAAATGATAGGGAATGCACAAAAACATCCAAAATTGGATGGAAGGCATCCAAAGCCACGCCTTGCACATAGCTACCCTCAAAAATCGTCTTAAAATGTCAAAAAATTCCTTAGCATCCCTGGTAATCTATAGCGTTGTAACATGTTAGGTGACTATAATCACTTTACCTTGTTGTATAGTAAGTAGATCCAACAAGACAATTATTTGGGGGTTTGTGTAATTTTTCACTATAAGCAGACTGTCGGCCATATAAATCATCAAAAACACTACAAGACAGGAACTAAATTACTTATATACTGTTTCAACCTTATATGTCCAGTGGCAGTTTTGACAACCATGATTCAGGCCATAAAAATGCACATAAAAGTTGCTTCAGCAGCCAAAAAAATAGATGAAAGAATTGACACAATTTGTAGGTTTTCCCATAGGGTTGACCTTTCATGTTTGTCAAAAAGGGATGTTGAATTTATTCAAATCTTTGTTTTGAACTTAAAAACATTGAAAATTTAAATCAAATTTAAACCCAGCAGCAATGCATTTCAGAACTGCATTTTTGGACAACAATTTTTTCTCAATTTACTTGAGTAAATTTTGAGCCATTGAAAATACTCCTCTTCATGTAGTATGCTGGGTTAGATTTTCACAGTGAGTTTCTTTGAAAGTTATCTGCTCCTGTGATTAAGTTCACAGAAGATTATTGTAAAGTCAGGTAAACAAATGCGAAAAATTAAAAATATACAACTTTACAAATTAAATTGCCTGTTTTGTATTTGCCAGGAGGTATTTTTTCAAGGTTGCATTTTTCCATGAGGTATTTTTCTATGAATGCTGAATGTCATTCAGAATTGAAAAGACTTTGTAAATGTACCCACTGAACTAATTAATATAAAAGAAGTTGTGAAACCATTTCAATATTGAATGCATTGTGCCGAAGATGGCTGACAAACACTAAGTACCCTTTTGTTCTTGGCAGACTGGCCATTGAACTAAACCACAATCCGCTGTTAATAAATAATGTAGTGTTAACTCTCCATTATGCAAAAATAATGGAGAGTTGAGACAATGGAAGGGTCACCCATCTGAGTTTTATATCATTATAAAGACAACCTGTGTTTAAATAGTTGCTTTTTACTTGAAGAATATCTTAGTTCTATCAGAAAAAATGACAGGAAAAAAATGAAAACTATCACTAAATTACATCAGAAAAAGCCCCAACAACTTAGTTGCCAAAAAAATTATTTTTATATTAGCCAGTGTATGTTTAGCCCATTTAATTTGAAACTTCTTTCGATAGTAGAACTCTGTTACATGGATTCCTGTAATGTTTAAGTAAATAATTCAGCAATTTCTATTAAAATGTAACAGTATATCTAAAATGCCTTAAAATATCCTTCTCACGCATTTGATGTCTGTTTTGAAAGGTTTCAAAGATGTACCAATATGTGAAAAAATTAAAATTAGTGTTGTGGTTGAATGAGATTTTTAGAAGCGGTTTCAGAAACGAGAAATTCGGGGAAAAATGAATATGTTTGATTTATGCAAAAACATAAGTTCTCAATGCATACATGAGCTCTAACTCGCATATAAATATGAACCACAAATGGGCTTTTCGCAGACTTTCGAGGACAAAATGTGTGATATTTTCATACAATATTATAAAATACTGGGAAATATTCATTGTAGTTCAATATTTTGGTAAACTTAAGTCAAATTAATGAATATCTGACGAAACTGGTTTTGGTTAGAAGAAAACTGAATGTAACCGGATCACTTTCTTTCGGTCAGCAAAAAGGTTTCCAGGTTTACATAGGGTCTTCAACATTACGTAAAATAACCTTAAAACTCACACATTTAATAAGAATTTTCCATTTAATTAATCTAAAGAAAAACAGCTAACTTGGTACAGTTCTTATTTTAATGTTGGATTACTTAATTATTCAATTCTGCTTTTATGACATCTCTTAAAAAGTAGAAAATATACCAAATATAGCATATGCTTCGTATTCTTATCAAGTGTTGGGTTGTGAATTTCTTTGCTTTCACTTTCTTTTTCTACATTATCCCCAGTCACATAAAGTTCCCCATTTTCTATGTGGCTTTTCCTTATCTTTGACTAATGATATTATTTTTTCTAGGAACTTAGCTACTGTTTGTTTAAATCTTAGAATTTATGAATGTTTCAAAGTAAAAATCAAATCTTTTTGATATTACATCTGAAATACTAACAGGAATAATTTACATATTTAAAAAAATGCCCAAGAAAAGAACTCAACTGCTTATAAAAAATAAATTTAATCCACCAGTTTAAATATTATTTTCAGATACTGGTACTTTTTTATTATTACTTATTCAATTAAGTTCGAAATAAAAATACTGAAATATGCTATAAACAATGTAAACAGTACCAAAACAGATCTAAGACAACAGATTTTGTACAGTAAAGCAGTGTGTGTGGATAGAAGGGTTCATAACGTGACATGGAATATACAAATCTGGGGTCAAATGTTGAAATGAGGCAGACTCCTGCTTTTCCAGCTTCAGTTGAAGATTTTAAAAATTTACACACATCTGTGGGTTTTTTTGTTTTGTTTTTCATCATTAATAACATATGATTGATTTGTTAGAAGAAATTGTGTCTTTGGTTGCATTAGTCCTTTTAAAAATGAATGTAACAGTTATGTTTTGGCAAAGTGCATGAAGTTCGTATAATAGAATATCAGTGGCTGGCTTGAAATGATTTTGTATTCCCTGTCAAATCTAACAATTTATGTTATTTGTCAAAGAAATTTTAGAAATATATGCATATTATAATAATAAAAAAATCAATGTTCTTTTCAGATTTCTTTGGCCTCTGCGTGATGTAGCTTACACAGTTAATAATACATGATAAAATTGAACTAACAGAGCACATACTTCTGACAATGCCGTACACCTCAAATACTGCCTATGAATATAATGACAAAAATTCCAGGATCTTGATTGTGATCTGAATAGCCACAAAACCTAATCATCTGTTCCTTATGTCATTGCTGACATTTTCCCATTTTCCATATTTCTCCAAAATATTTGCATAATATTTTTCAAGTTATTTTGCAAACAAAGAAACAAACAGACGAACGCACACCACTAAAACATGACCTCACTGGCAGAGGTGGAGAACATAAGGTTCTGAAACAAGTAACTTACATGATGCACCAAATCATTTTCACTACTCTTGAGAATATTTGCTGTCAGCACATGATTGATTCCAACCAAACAGAATATCAACACAAATGTACACTTCATCTTTTGGAATTGTAGCTTTTTGTCACAAGACCGCTCTGCCACAGAGTGATGAAGTATACTACTTCAAATATGGATATTGGCGTCACTTTGAGAGTTTTAGTTATATATCCTTTGAAGTCCTTACAGTGTTATTGTTGTTGTTAGAAATAAAAATGTGACAAGTGTTGTCAAAAAAATATCTGGGTTTGTAGGTGTTTTTAACTTACTTTATTCAGTCGCCATCTGTTTCAAGCAAATCATTATATGTGAATAATATTTGTGATTTTTATGTCAACAAGATATGTGTGTTAGTTTTATATCTGAACACTGATTTGCATTTTATTTATCTAACAGAAAGTTATGGTAAAATATGACAGCGCATTTCAAACATTGAAATATTTACTAACAAAAATGACACTATTGTGCACAGAGTGAGTATTTTAGTGTAGATCTTCATGTGTGATTTATTTTTTGTATACATCTAAACGAATAAAAAACCAGATATATTTATATTGATGAAGGGTGTGGGTCTGATAATTGGGTCTGTCTCTTTGTTGATTTATGCCCATAGTTCAAGCACTTGAGTGTGAAATTTTTTCCTTTGTTTTATATACTTAGTTCAACCCAAAAGATGACTGTATAGAAGATTCTATAAAAAAGACAAGGATGTGCGTAGTGGGGCCAGTAGGTACATCTAAATTACAAGGGAGAGGAATGAAAAGACAATTTTGATGGTGACAATGAGAGCTTCTTTTTAGATAAAAAAACCTGATTAAAGATGCATCCATGGCAAGATTCATTTTATGTTTTTTGGTAGACCACCTGAGGAGGAGGGTTAGTGGGTTCACAGACACTGTTACATACAGATACTACCTTAACATATGTTGTTGTTTTTATTCTGTGTATCTACATGTGCATATCCTACTTTATTCAACTATAATATACTAGCTCATAAAATCTGTTTAAGTGAACCCCTTCAGATAAATGAGCAGTAAACTTGGTTTTAAAATGAAAACATTTTTTGTTTTTGTGAGAGGTGTATTCTACTTGAAATCACTATAACAAAGGAAATTATATATACGCATATCTCTGGTAAAATCACTTTTAATTTTGAACATTAAGCAATTGTCATTTTATTTTATCCTACTTTTTTCCTATGATAATTTAATTCTTTCATTGTATTTTCTATTTTATTTGTATAATAATAAAAACAATTGCATCTTAAGGAATAGTAACAATGATTAAAGGATATGTCATCAATATTTTCCACATGTTGTCACTGATGAACCCATAACCAGAAATGTAGGTGTTAGGCAACTTATCATTTATCAAACACACAAACTCCTTTGTGACTGTGGACCTTTTCTTACAGAGAAACCCATTTATGTTGTGTACCATAATAGATGTTTAAAAGATTCTGTATATTTTAATTTGAAATAAGAACCAGTACAATAAACACACATATCAATGGCTAAACAGATGGTAACTTTGTAAGTAAGTTGAAAACAACTACGAACCCAGATATTTTATTGATGCGTATATAATATTGCCATCTTTACTTGTGTCAAAGATATGCTGATGATGTTCAAGCAACAGTATATGTACTATGTAACTGTACAAGCAAAACAATAAAGCTACACAACACAGAAAACTGTGTGGGCAGGCAAAAAGTGAAATGGGACGTTACATTTCCAGTACCCTTCACAGTGTTGTATAGTGCTACTCCAGACACCCAAAACTTAGTCTGTTCTGATGCAAGATCACCACTAGAGAAGGGGAAGAATTAAGGACAATGCTTAAGTTTTGTGGCAGGACAGGCATTCACCCCCCATAAATCCCCTAAAGGGCCAGGCCCCTGGTCCCATCACCAGATTCCCATAGATCCAGAAATCCGCCTGGAAGGGGCACATTATGGACAGGTATCCAAAAAGGTCAGAGATTCTCCTTAAATGTGTGCCTTGTGGACACGGATCCATGTAAGTTTGCTTTTTGACTGAGACCCACCTTTACCACCATAACCCACATAGAGAGGTGAGTTTTACCACCTACCACCCACCCCGGAACCACTGGTGTCCTCTGTCATTGGGTCCTATCCCCAGTGGCAGGTTAAAGAACCTCAAGGACGTTGATAAATGGTCATCCTTGAGCCTCTATCTTCCAGTTAGGGGAATGTCAGTTACTTGTGAGTTGGGGCTATACCTGTACAGTCAGATTGGTTAAATAGCGCTTTGAGTCCTGTAGTATATGGAGATATTGCGCTGAGTATAAATACATAACATAACACATAACATATGGTGTGACATATCTCACAGCCAGAGGGTACATCCCGCAACAATCAAGTATGATGACAGCACCCCAGCACTCTACACACTGAAGGCACCGCACCCTTGAGTATCCCAAGGGTGTGAACCCGATTATATATATTATGTTGGACACCTTCCTGCTCACCCACCAACTGTGCTGATTTGAACCCTTTCTCTCAATTTGTTTGCAAAAAGGGACCAGAATTCGACCTGCTTAACCGGAGAGGGAGAGGAGCATATCCTGCTTTTTCCTTTTACTCAAAACTATAAAATCTAACCATAATCCTAATTTACTTATGCTGCTATCTGGTCATTTTAATGTTGACCAACCTATGTAGCTTACTTATGCTACCACAAGGTCATGTTAAGGTTTACCAACCTATAAGCTGTTTTCCATCACTTACACCCTTGGTATTGTGATCTAAACTATAGAGTAAGAAAATGTGAATCAGATGACTGATTGTAACCTGAGTCCTCTAGGTATCAACAATTTCAAGAAGTTGCTTTTCTAAACCTTAAAGTACAACAATTTATTTAACTAAGATGGCCAAAATTCGAAAATATCCCTTCTCTAAACCTAATGTAGCACCTGGCAATAATAACATAGAAATTACTACACAGAGCCACAGTAAAATAGGAAAGGCTAATAATTTTGAAAAAGGGATAAGCAGTAGCAAGTAAATATGAAAATAAATGTAGGCTTAAATAAAAATGGGCTAGGGATAGAAATTGGCTGAAAGGCTAATTTTGAGGAGCAACTGGCAGCCAATGTAAGTTAAAGATTTACTTTTGAGGGAACTTTGACATATAATTTCTGACAATCTAGCAATTTGTTAACATAAGATCCAAGGGGGAACACAATAAAGATCACTTCTCCTCAGGGGCTGGCCCTGGGGGGTGCTGGCTTTCCGCCTGGTACACTACCACCCAGCAGTCAATGCTCTTATCCTGTGTTGCCAGGGCCGACCACTGACTGCATGTGGCGGCAGCATTTGGGGCTGTGGCAGGGATCATCATCTGTACCATGGTAATGGGGATGGACTCAGGAGTATTTGTACTTCTTCTGATGCACAATGCAACCCCATTGTGGGTACCCACCTTATGGACCCTTTGGCTGAGCTTTTTTGGGGGACTGAAAATCATGTGAATTGTCTTTAACTGATGGCTGAAAGGGCCACCTAGATAAACAGACAATAATGCTCCGGTGCAGTACTTGATGGCTGTGTCATCTTAGCAGTGTAGCTGGCCTTAGTGCCGTTGGTGGGGGTTGGGGCATCTCTGCTGGGGCAGAGGGTATGGACGGAGCCTCCTTGCTGCCAGATGGGGATCCGAAGTCATGTGCGTTATCTCGACCCCGGCCCAGGTTCCTTCAGTTTAATATCCCTGACCCCAAACACAGCTCCTACCAAGACCTCTGTACTTCCATGATCTATAGGTCCAGAGCCCTCCCAACTCCAGGACAGGGAGGGGACCAGGTTGCTGCAAGCTTCCTGGCCTTGCCCTCATCTCACTCCCCTGAAGCTTTTAGTTTATAGGCTCCAGTCTCACTCCTGGCCTGGTGCTCCTCCCATGAATGCAGTGCAAGTTATCCTCCTCTGGGGTGGGAGGAGACATGCCAGATGCAGGTTAGGCATCAGAAGATGTGCCCCACACCACTCAACCAGATCCAACTCTATCAGGCTTGGGATGTCAAGCGGCTGCTGCTATGCCCTGGATGAGCTCTCTTTTTTCTTCTGGGGCTAAACTGCCTCCAGGGGGCCACAGCACAGGCGCTCCACCTGTACTCCCTGGGCTCCACAGGCAAACACATGCCACAGGAAGTGTCCTCATGCATCGGAGGGTCCTGTTCTGCTGAAGCCTCTCCAGCACTCAAAATGTCCACCCAAGAAACATCAGAAATCTCCTTCAGAGAACATGGTTTCAGGTGTTCATGTTGAACCACCTTACTTGGCTCCTTTCGACTGAAAATAACATCTGACATAACCTGTACAAACAACAAATGGGTCTTTCAGCTTTCCATAAAACTTTGGGGTCTTTCTACGCTTGTTTTTGGGAAGTGGTACCAAACTACACCCTTCAAAAGAACACTCCTTGGGTTCCTAGCAGTGGATACCCCTATTTCTGCAGATTCTGGCCAAATATTTTGTACCCATATCAGTATGCAGTTCTCTTGGGACTCCCGAACCGTCACCCACTACTCAAGGAAAACTGCAGCCACTGTTTCAGACTACTGGTAAGGCAATGCAAATGCCTCAATAAACTTAGTTTATTTTAAAGCAAAAACAGGGTTGGCACTGAGAGTGTGCATTCAGGCCAGAAATGCACAGAAATTAGATATCTTGAATAATATATTTTGGATGTTTATCTCCAATATTCCACATCAACCCCTGCACACTCTTTATTCTCTGAACAAGTTGAGAGCGTTGTACTTGGGAGGACACCATTCCTGGGTAGAAAGCTGCCATCCTAGCATAGGAGTATCTGCAGATCCCACATCTAGGCCTTCCGTTTTTAGATCAGGCCTAGATTTGACAGTAACCAAAGTAGAGTGACCTGCACTTTCAAATGCCACACTCACAGTTAAAACAAAAACAAAAAGACAAAATTAAGTGCACTAACTTGGTAAGTCAGTAATATTGTTCACATTAGGTAATATAATAATATGCCTTACACAATATATTTTGTATGTGTATTGTGTTTTTGACAATGAATTTTCTCATCAGAGGCTGTATATATGTAGTAACTACCCCTCCTGAAGTACCTTTTAAAGTGCAATTGCATGGATAGATTGAACCTGTTCACTGGTACACAGTATGTGTAAATGGTAAATCTGTAAAATTCAATTTTTGAGTTGTTTGAACTGTCCGGGGCTTGAAGAGCTAACCTCAGAGGGGTTAAAAGAGTGTGTTACCACTGCACCACCTTGGCCCCTGATCAAAGTTAGTGAAATTATGACAGATCACCAGAATGTTAAGAAAGGGACCCCCAATGTCCATGGCTATTCTTTCAAGGGCACCCCCACTATGTATTGATGTGACTTTCCCCCTGCTTTCTTCCTTGCTTTTTGTATCTCTGACAGGTCAGACAGGAATCCAACGACCATTTTACATACTGGGACACCTTGGGCCAGTAATACCTGGCTTCTACCTTTTCATACACTTTTCATACTGTTTACTCCTTTCATTAAGGTTTTCCCCAACTCAACCCATCTTTTACCTGTAGACTGGACCAGCTAGTACATAAAGTCTGGATTCCTGACACCAGTGACTGACTTCCCCCCAAGAGGGCTTCTCACCAGACCCACAACCAACTTGTGTTCCCTTCTTCCAAGTTATCAAGCCCACCAAGTTCTCAACAGACTCAACTCCTGGAAAACTAACAAATCTCAACTCTTCTGCCTTCTCACCTGTCTCTACTGTCACTGACACCCGACTCTTTTCCTGTAAAACCGTAAACATGCACCCTTTACATTCAAAAGGCCTCCTTGACAAAGCATTAGCTTTCTTATGTTGCAATCCTGGCCAACAGACTAACTTGTAATCATACTCCACTAAAACATCCAGCCACCTTGCCAACTGTCCCTCCAGTTACTTAAATCTATGAAGCAATCTCAAAGAACAATGATCTGTTCTGATGGTAAAATGCCCACCATTAAGATAACAACTGAAATGCTTCACATGATAGACCACAACCCACAACTCTCTTTGCGTCATACAATAGTTCCTGTCAGCAGTATTCAGAGACCTGCTTGGTCTGTTATGTGGGTCACCACGGTCACCACAAACTGCAGGTATACTTACCAAGGGTCAATCATTTAACAATAAGTCCTAACAGTTACAGATCCATCTACCACACCTACACTACCATCAGCAGTGACTAGTTTATCTACCTCAAACTCAGATGGTGGGGCCAAGGATAATCTCAACTGCCTACACATCTGTTATAACAAAATTGAATACAAGCAATCCAAGCTCTGAGTGGGGCACTTTATACTTACAAGAACTTGCAATAACATCCTCACTCAAAGCATGGATTACAAAAACCGGGGGTCCATCATGCTCAAACCCATCATAACCATCTTGGGCATCACTAATAGCCTCTTTCAGCTCCGTGAAATGGTCTCATGTTGTTTCCTTGTTTTGTTTTTAGTTTGGGGCACTGGGGCTTATAGTGACCCGGTTTCCCACACTTGAAGGAAGTCACCGGCTTCTTACCTCTTGATCCAGACTCAATCTTCATTAACTCCAGTATCTGTCCCAACAGTGCCATCAGTCTCCCCTCAACAAGCTAATCTGAGGTCTTAGAGGAGTTTTCAAAATTCTTTGTCAACTGTGCTGCCACCTTGGGTTATGCATTTGTATCTCATGCTTCACGTCCCACTCCTGCAATCCATCCAATAATGCTTTCAGTGTTAGCTTATGCAAAATGTCTTCAGGGAACAATGGAAAGGCTCTCGCCAACAAACAGCCAATCTCTGAGGCATAGGATGAGGTAGCCTCCACTGGGTTACGCCTACGCCCCTGTAATTTACTTCTGAAAGATTCCTTCCTGTCTGCTGACTCAAACCAGGACTCCAACCTTTGAACCAAAATACCATAGTGTAATGGGGCAATGTCTGACCTACCACATAGCTCCTATCCTCTGCATGCAAACTTACAGCAAGGTGCCGTCCTATCTCTAGCTCAATCCACTCGTTGATGGCACCACAAGTCTCATACTACATAATGTACTCAGTCCAGCTAGTTACAAGACGAAGCCTGGGAAACTTTGCATACACAGGATTTCAAGGTGTGGACAAGCCGGTGATACTGGCTACCCTCTTACTCCTCATCCTCGTTATAACTCCGCCCAGCAGCCCATATCCAAAAGATCTTCCTTCTAGCATCATCCACAGCTGGAAAACCATAGGCGGGACAAACTGCTGGAGAAGGCAGCCCACATAAGGTCTGAGTCCAAATACCCCCAGATGGCACTTGGATCATCAAACAGTTCATCCTCCTCATACCCTCATCCTAATACACCTGAAATAAAAATAGCAGACATCAATTGAACACCTGCTACAGAAATCAAATAAATTAAAAAGCAACTTTTCCAATGTACAACCGAAAAAAATTTAAAAAAAAATAATTCTTCACCTAAAAATCAAATTATAAAACAGCTGGCCATAAGCAAATACCTACAAAGCAAAATTAGAATAAAAAATAATCCCAAAGCACTACCACAATGGCAATCACTGCTGTAACCATAATATAACATAGTGGGATAGGGACCCACCCCCATAAACCACCTAAAGGGTCAGGCCACTGGTGGCATCACGTGCTTCTCATGGACCCGGGATCTGCCTTGCATGGGCCTTTTATGTTCAGAGATTCCCCTTAAATGGATGCCTTGTGGACAGGAATCCATGTTGTAAGGGTGCCAAATGGACCACTACAACCTACATGGAGGGGTGTGTTCATCACTTACCACCCACACCATAATCACTGGGGAGACTTGTCCAAAAATCAGAGGGTATAGCCCCTACCAGGCTAGGAGGCCGACCGCACCCTGGCACACTACAGACTGGAGGTGCCCCTTGCTCGAGTGGCCCAAAGGTGCCACACCGTTTATATATAGTGCTGGCCACCTTCCTGCTCACTCACCAACTGTGCAGATTTGAACCCTTCCCCTCAATATCCCTAGTCTCAATCTCAGCTTGGGACAGGGGAGAGTGCACATGTTTTATTCTGATGGATGGATAATCATGATACAGTATTTGCGTAAGCTCAAAAGTATCTGGAAACTGAATGTTGGTGCTTAATTGTCTATTGCATGTACTTCACTAAAATGCAGCCTCTTTATGTTCTATTTCAAACTTTCACACTTTGTGTTGACACACATGAAAAAGAGTCCAATTTTATCATAGAAAACTTGTCTGCAGAAATAGTAAGTTGTCAAATATTCCGTGCACTTTACTAAAATGCAGCCTCTTCATATTCTATTTAAAAATTTCACACTTTCTGTTGACAAGTGTCCAATCAACTTAAAAAAACAAGCTTCTCTGTAGAAATAGTAACTAGTGTATAACACGAGCTGTTGAAGGTATGTACTGTATTATTCTTGCATTTATTGCAAATTTCAGGTTAATTTACATATCATCTGAAGAATAGCCTGGTGGTTCATAGGCATACAATAAAAATGTTGTAAACATATGTGCCTATGATGTGTAAAATCGATTAGACAGTTGATCTTGTGGGCTTGCAGAACATGAATATTCATTATCAGTTTTCTGCAGTTATCTGGGCTATACAACAACCTCCCTCACACCTGTCAACTGTAGGCACCATTTTCTCTATATATATTTTGCGGTATAGGATTGCACACTGTTTATTTTGATGGCTAACTGTTCCCATGTTTGCGCTTTTGGTTGTAACATGGGGACTGAACTTTCCCACAAATTGTTTCTTGTTTGAGGATATCTCGTCAACTATCATGCTCACTTCCAGGTCCAAAAAATTATTTTTCCTTGGAGTTTTAACAGGAACAGCCATTTTTTTCATATGTCACGTGACACTCATGAAAAGTGTGCGTATGCACATTTCTGTTTACTTTTCTTAGCTAAGATCACCTTCTATTCTTAGAATATTCTTATCTAAGAATCTTTGTGAATAGGGGCCCAATAATATGTACAGTTTCTTGTAGAAGAAAAAGTATATTAGTATTGAACAATATATTAAAATATAATTATGAGATGTCATTTTAAAGTGCAGAACTCATTACAGAGCCTTCATGTTTAAACAGACATACAATAGTAGTCCAATGTAACTGTGACAAAGACACAGTTACACCTAATATTGGATTAAACTGTATTTAAATATTAAAAATTTACATATTGTAATTCCTCTCATAGTGGTTAGTAGCAGCAGGAAAAAGTGTCAAAAGCCAGTTGTTATTGGGGTATCCACTGTCCCCTAACAATATTCCAGTCAGAATAAATCCCCTCTCAAACTCATCCAACAGGTTAGACATTGTCAAAATACTTGAATTATGTGTGGAACCGGGACATCGTACCACCATATTAATTATTCTATAATTGCCGTCCATTATAACCTGAACATTATCCCTTTCAGTTGGCAAATCCTTCTTCTAACGTGGGTCCCATCTGTAACTCCTACCACATCAGGAAATGAGGCTATGGCATAGAAGCTTTGTTTGCATTTCATTAACTCATTCTTGCAAGAAATATAACAAAGTGTCTGGTTCTTCATGACAGTGCTGAAACGAAATCTTGAAATATTTTTGACATTGAAGGTTGTGATAAAGAACTTGTATCATCAATGGTGAACTAAAAGGACCCAGTAGCCAAAACTCTGGGGGCGGTATACATTTTTAAAACAACCGGAAAACTGTGGGATCTTTCTGTTGAGGAAGACATGTCTTCATGAAGCAATTCACACAATTAGTTTACCCCAGCTTTGGTAAAGTGATATCTACTGCTTGGTCACTGTAAATATCGAGTTGCTTACTGCGATTCCTGAAAACTCTTTTGCAGTGCCAATCTCAATTTGCAATTACCTGCAAAACTGTAAAATGCAAAGAAGCCATTTTTTTCTTAAGCGTGCTATGTGCCAGTCTTAGATTTACATCAAATCTTTAGTATATTCTAAGAATAAGAATTTAGTGAAAGACAAATTCTTATTCTAAGAAAAATTCTAAGAAAAACACAATTCTTGGTAAAATTCTAAGAATATGATTTTGAGCATATGAATCTTTATGAATAGGAAAATTCTTAATCTTTTTTTTTGCAAAGAAAATGACAATTCTGAGAAAAAATCCAAGAATAAGACTAATTCTAAGAATAAGAATCTTTGTGAATACAGGTCCTGATCTATAAATTATGATCAATCAAGTTCATACATGTTATGTAAAATATGTTTTTGCATAATATTTTAATATGCAAAATTAGTTGAACGTGCTTAAACAAGTTTTAGCAGTACTTAAGTTAAAGTCAAATAGTTCAGATAATTAGCTTCAAAGTTTCATTTGTAGTTCATAAAATCAGGAGGTAGTTTATACGTTAACAGAGTCTCATTTAGAGTTCATATTGGGAATTAATATACATTTGCAAGAATATGCCTGTCATACACGTAAACCACGTTTAATTCATTCCGTTTCTAACCCTACCATATAGGTCTGTTGTCCCCACATGGACTATATATTGATCATTAAGTGAATTGCCAGTAAGTGTCCAAATGTAGATGGCCATATGTATACATCAGCCACGTGTACACTTCCTTAACAAATATCTTCAATTGAGCTTATAAGTCACATCTATTATAATCCACCTACTTTTATGTAGCTTAGCATTATCTTATATCTGAATGAGGTCTCTCTCTATATATATCTTTGAATAACTTATAATATTAGTTACAATGCCCATTCTCCTTAACAATATCCTTAGTAAAATAATCCATTTCTCTCGCCTTATTGTCCTTACCTAGCCATATGGAATAAGTTATTGGGGCTATTGATCATAGTTGAGAAATTGCATTAACATGCAATTTCCTATGGTATCCAGTATCTCTAGTCACTACCTCTTATACTAGTAGTGTCTTACCCGTCCCCAGGAAATTTGGTTTAACTATCCATAGAAAAGATTTCACATAAAACTTTTCAAGTTTGGGATTGCTTGGTTAAAACCAACTCTTCTCTAATTTGAAAAAAAAACTATTGAAGCCACCCACTTAGGAAAAAACAAAAAATTGACAGCCTGTTCAATAGTGCAATCCACACACAAGTGGCAAATAATTACCATCAATAAAACATATAGGTCTAAGCATATATACAATTATAATACACAAAACTGCTAGATCATTGTGACAGTTATCTGCCATATTCTTCCTGCACATACCTTAATTATTTAATAACAGGCACAACATTTGACTGTTTACTCTTCACAAATAGTCAGTTTCTTATGATGTACCATTGGGATTAAAAGGTCAGGTCAAGAGGAGAAATCATATTGGAAGGTTGAATCAAGAGGTCAAATTTTCCTTTGTGTTTTTTATTTTACAGGTTAGTTTATATACAGAGGGTTAACAGTAAAAGGTTTGCAAATTTAGTTAAAAATTTGAAAAAGTACCAGCCCCTAACCAGGGCAAACAACAGCCCTATAACAAGGGCATAACATAAAGTAAATTGAGAGTGACCAGCACAATTTATAACAACTCTAGTGCCTAGCACCTCTGTAAGAACTTTTAGCGACTAGTACAAATATAAAACATCACAATTATAAAACATACTAAAATTAATTGTCTAGAGGGGGCTACCAGGAATTGCTGGCCCTACCTTGATCTACAATATCATATCCGAGAGGGGGAACCAGGGTCTGCCTGGCCTAACCTTTATGAATCCCGATCCGATTCTAGCACCCTAATGGTTTGTACCAGGGAAGGCTAGGTGGAAAATAAAATAACCTTGTGTCGGTGCCTTATAAAACGCGGAGCTCCGAAGGTGCGGTTGGAATGGTGCGGTGGGGTGCGGTAGATCTAAAAATATTTGTGCAATAAAATATTGCTGGATCATATATTTGCAAAATATTGTTAGAAACCCCATGGTAGCCTCACGTTTTCAGCACTTTGTGGGTGTACAAGTAATTGCTGTGGGGTGCGATAAAAATATTTGTACAATAAAATATTGCTGGATCATATATTTGTAAGATATTGTTAGATATTTTACCGCACCAGATCTGCACCTGTTAAAATATTTCACAAGACACACAGCCAATCAGATAAGGGTGCGGTAAAAAGGTGTGGTGGAGGTGCGGCTCCGAGTAAAGCTCCAACTCCAGCTCCAGCTCCGAGTTTTATAACGAGCCCCTTGTGTGTCTTTTGACTTCATGAATCAATATGAAAGACCCCTATCACGCCAAAAGCTAAATGAGGCATGACCTAATTTGTGATTGGATGTGACCTTTAACAAGAATAATTTTATATAACTTTAAAATGTTAGGGTAGTGCAGAAACTGAGGGAACAGGCCCCTATACAGGCCGTGCTCATCAAAGTGGAAGTGAAGATGTATGGTTGGCTTCATAAGTTAGTGGTCTTGTTTGATAATTTGGAAGCACTGGGTAAATAACAGATGTGACATTAAAACAAATAGCTTTAGCCTGCAGTTGTGGGTTCAAATCCACCCCATGGCAGCAGGTGGAATACCCTTGGGACCTATAATAACACGAACTTTCTTGTTGAAAAGAACACAAAATCCTAATTTTACCTCAGGGTGTGCAAACAACAGTTCTTTGCTTTCATATGTTTCTTTCGCAAGATGTAGGGCTATCTCACACAACCACTTTGCAGCTATTGGATGAAGAAACAAATTTTGCATAGGCAACAAGTTGGCCTTCAACCCCTAATTGCATAAAATGACACTGCGCTAGTTTTTTTCCATTAGAGCAACTGTGGTAAAATGCCTTCGTAAGGTTTCTCTTGGAAAGGCAAAGAAACAGTATAATCTGTGTTCCCATAAAGGAACAAGTATTCCAGTACCTGTTGAGTTGCAAGTTTCTGATGATAACAGATTTTTTAATAGTGTTTTGGAAAATAGTATTCTTTCACAATAAACTAACGCTGATTCTAGTGATTCGGATCAGTCCGTGAATTTGAATTCTAGTGATTCTGCACCTAGTTCAGATGATAATGACAAAGTTCCTTCTACTAGTGGCAGATCTTCTAGATCTTTTGACACATTTCATACAGACAAGAGTCAGAGTACTTCGGATAGTGTCACTTGTAATCAGGCAAGTAGGTTAGATATCCAAAGTCTTATCAATGTGCAAATACTTACTCAATTAGATAATTAAGGGAAAAGATTGGAAAAATAGAGGGAAAAAAGTATAAAAAAAACTTCGGTTAGAAGCAAAATTAAAAAATCACAAAAAACTGGTGATACTGTTACAGAAACCTCAAGGTCTAAAGTAAATCCGCCATAACCTTCAGTGTCAAGTGCAACTCTCAAATCCATGAGGCAGGATGCTGTCTTACAAGCGAAAGTAGACAAGAGATTGCAAGAACTAGCAGAGTTAGCCAAAACAGGTACTTTTTCAAAATTAAAGTCACAAAGAGGTGGAAATGTCAAAGAAATGGCCACGCAAATTTATACTTTCTGAAATTAACAAAGAAAGGGTCGCTTAAGACCAGTTGAATGTCACCCAGTGGGTGGCTGGCTTTGGTAGAGCTATCTGGGACGAGTCAGATATGGAACTAAAAGCACATATGGTGGATTACATGATTGCCTTAATGGAAGGCCAGCCACACTGTGTTGCTCTGTCGTATGGAGCAGGGAGAGGTTAAAACTTTTGCTGATACAATGGCAATAGAATGTATTCTAAGAGAAACTGCACATAAATTTGGACCTCTGAATCAATGTTCAGACATGGCAGGTCAAACTTTTGGCAAAAAATTTGCAAAGAACAACTAAAAGCATGCCGTGCAATTACTTCAACCCAGGAACATGTTTGCAGTGTAGGTCCCATGAGACAAGGGGGGTCTTATATAAACAGATATGTGCCTCTTGTTTTGCTAGCAATGGCAAAACTGTTCCACACCCGGAAGTGGAATGCAAGAACAAGTCTAAAAATTCAAAAAACGAATAGTTCTGGATGGGCATGTTTCTATGCTCATCCAGAAAGAAAGAATAGTTGAAAGTAAGCAACTGCAGAATGTACAAGGTCAAATAAATGCCAAGAAAAACACTTGGATGCAATGGTATGCTCAAGTCAATGCTTTTCACACAAAGGTATCTTCCAAATCTTTTGCAGAGGTACTTAAACATGGTAAACAAATCCTGGTTGACAAAACTGACCACAATTCGGTATGGCAAGTTGACAAAACTGACCACAATTTGGTACGGCAAGCTGTTAACAAATCACCAATAGCAGGTTTCTCATATAACAGTAGCCCTGCCAGTGGTTCAAAACAAAAGAAGGCAGTTAGTGATCTCGGTTCCGTAAAAATGCAAGCTTATACACTTTGCCTCACAAATAGATTTCAAAAAAACAAAACTGGGAAAAAATTGGGTTTGAATTCCACTGAAAGTTTTAGGGCTGACAAAGGTTTGGAACAGAAAGTACATGATACAGTACTTCGACAAACACAGCTCATACCTACAAATATTGACATACAGGTACATACGGACACCCACTGGCCTAAAAAAAGATGCTAACATTAGTTTCGGGGGCAATAAAAACGGAAATGGGCCTAAATTAGGAAGCATGGACAATGAGGAAGGGGTGCAAGTACACTGTTCCAGTTTACTGCAGTTTGAAAATGAACTGGAATCCTGTAATACCATAGGTGATATGAATAATGTTAGTAAACAAAGAAAGAAAAATATTCCAGAAACAATAAAGTTGGAAAAAATCTATTCCACAGACTATAACCGGTGTATGTATCAAAATAAAGCTAGGTTTGGGTTTATACCCTACAATGACCTTCTTGTGTATACAGGAAATGAAGTCATATGAGGAGATATACCAAATATCATTGAAGCTCATAAGTTGATACGTAATTCTGGTTTGCTGATTTTTTTTGCAAATGCAAATACCTGTCCAGGTGGAAATATCACTTACATAATTATTGGTATCAACAACTAGTTGACTTATTACATTATGGTTTTCCACTTCACTTTGATAGGTCTAGGCAATTACAATCAACTGGAATCAATCATAAATCAGCCATAGATTATCATGACCATGTTTCTTTGTACATTGCAGAGGAATTAACATGGGGCTATGTATGGTCCTTTTGATAAAAAAAAATTCCCTTGTCCTGTATCACCCTTCTTAACAAGGCATAAACCTAATTCGAATAATAAAAAGGTCATTGTAGACCTTAGCTGGCCAATCTGTTAATGATGGGGTTGCTAAAGATAGATATCTTAACCCCTACTTTGATCTTAACTATCCATCAGTGGTCAATATTGTGGAAAAGTTGAAACAATTAGGTGATTCTGCTTTACTATTTAAAATCGACATTAGTAGAGCTTTTAGGCATCTCAGGATAGATCCTGGGCATGTAGACTTGTTAGGTCTTAAGCACGAGTCTTAGTATGTCGACGGAACTTTGGTGTTCAGATTTTGGCACGGATCCGTAATTTTTCAGTGGTGTACAGATGCCGGATGGTATATTATGCATCACAAATTTGGTTATCCGAACTTGCAGAATTATATTGATGACCTCATATATCCGGTTTTGCCACATGAAATGTACGAAGCCTACACTTCTCTATTGTCTTTATTGCATGACCTTGAGTTAGAGGTCAATGAGAAGAAGTTAGTTCCTCCCACTAGTAAGGCAATATGTCTGGGTATCGAGATTGATGCATGTAATAAAACATTATCAATTCCTGTTGAGAAACTTGAGCAAATCAAAAATATGTGTAACACATGGACCCTGAAAAATCGAACTACAAAAACACAGTTACAATCTCTTTTAGGTTCTCTCTTGTATATCACTAAATGTGTGAAACCAGCACGTTATTTTCTTAATAGAATGTTAGATTTGTTGAGAACTAATCATGATACTCGTGTTATAAACTTAAATAATGATTTTCACCAAGATTTAAACTGGTTTGTTCTCACCCAATATAATGGGGGTCACATTCTATGACAACCAGGTAGTCCAGGAGACAATAATACTGGATGCATGTTTGTAAGGTCTGGGAGGATCCTTCAATAATGAAGTGTATACACTCCTATACCCTTAGGCTTTAAAGACTATGATATTGTACATCTAGAAATCTTAAACATTGTTGTTGCATTGAACATATGGGCACAAAAATGGAAAGATAAGAAAATTGAGATTAAATGTGACAGCATGGCCGTTGTAGATATTATAAGGTCTGGCCATGCTAGAGACTAGATTTTAGCTAAATGTGCCCGTAACATATGGCTGATTACATTTTTAATATTAATCTGGTTGTAAACCACATACCTGGTCAACACAATGCAGTAGCAGACTTGCTTTCCAGGCAGAAAGGTCCCTCAGATGATTTCCTTAAATTGAGAAACCTCTTACCCCATTTTCACTGGTTCCAGTGCATGTTGATATGAACAGACTCAATGACACAGTCTAATACATGTTTATTTTTCAGATTGTGTGGGTGATACTGCAGTATTAACCTTGGATGCCCTAGGTAGATTGAATTTGGGCTTTAGGCCTGCCACTTTGAATGCATATACAAAAGTGTTCAGAGATTTCTTGGCCTTTTTGGTCACAGCAGGCTTACATATTTCACAGGTGAATACTGTTTTAGTTCTGGCTTTTATGGAGTTCTTTTTAAAGAATGTGTCATTCCAGGAAATATATCCAACTACTTGGCGGGTATAAGAGCAATGCACATAGTTAATGGCCTTGATACAAAGGCTTTTAGGGATCACACATTGCCACTTTCTTTTCATGAAATCTTTAAAAATAAATGCCCCCCTTTCACCTAGACCTCTTCATCTTATATCCGTAGAACTGCTGCACAAGATTGTCATGGTCTGTGAACAACTACAAACTCCATATATTTGCAAGCCTCTGTATCTGTTTGCATTCTTCTACTTCCTGCATTTGTCGAATATTCTGCCTCATTCTGCTAGGCAATTTGATCCTACCAGGCATTTGGCCAGGGGAGATCTTATATTTACACAGAACTCTTGTACTGTGATAATCAAGTGGTCCAAGACTCTTTTGAAGAGGAAAGACATTAAAACTATTGTAATCCCCTCTCTCGGATCATCTCCACTATGTCCAGTCGCATCATTGTAGCATATGTACAAGATTATTCCTGCTTCAAAAAATTCCCCATTATTTTGCTTGCAATCTACAACAAGACTGACAGCTCTATCAGATTCTACAGCTAGAAAACATCTTAAGAATGTTTTTTTTGCTTCTAGGTATATCTCCAGCACTGACCTTTCATACGTTTAGGCGTTCTGGTACCACTTGGGCTTTTGCAAATGGGGTACCCTTGCAAGAAATTATGTACCATGGTACCTGGTCATCTGACTCTGTTTGGCGATTTATCCAATCAGTACCTCATTCTTCTTCTGCTGTATCCTCTACCTTCCAACAACATCTCATGCTTTAGGTTCCGTTATAGTCTGTGGTTTGGGACTCTCATCAGCCAGATTTCGGTGTTATAGTACTGATATAGTCATACTTAATGTTACTGTTCTTTCTCATGGACACTGATGCAAAAATGTATTACAATACGAAACTATAACATATTAACATTGCTTCTGAGTCAATAATACTTGTAATAATTAAATTAATCTTCATCTTATTGGCAATGAATTTCCCTGCACTGTAAAGACGTTGCTTGATTTTTATTCAAAATTGTATTCAAAAATTTGGGTTTCATCCCCAACCACCAAGTGGGGATGGGAGAACAAAAGTTTAAGTGTTGTCAACTTGACTCCAAAATTCAACGTGTTGCAGGTGAACCCAAATGAGAATATGGAAAGGCAGTGACCCTAACGACCAGCAATGCTACCAGCTTATAAACAGTCTACTCAGTCTGTCTATATATTAGGGGACTGAGGAGCAAGTTGCTAAGGTGACCTGTCACACAGTACCCCAGTCATGTTTTCCAATGAATTGACTAAGATGTGTGCCATTACATACAGAACATTTGTTCACAGGACCAGTACCTGCCACCATAGCCCCACAACCACCAAGACCACGAAGAAAAACACTAAATTCCTCGGTCTTGCCATGGATCTATCAAAGGAAAGATAAAGGATGTTACCTCTTGGTTGTGTTAATTGAAAGTGATTTTCCAGTAATCAGAACTTTGTGAGAATGTCCAATGCAGTTTTGGACCATATTTAAGAGCAGATAAACCACCATCTGAAGAAAGAAGACATAAGTTTCAGCCAGCCTATAGAAGTCGGCTTAAAGATGACCATAACACTCATACACTTGGATACTGGAGGAAGTTCCGAATCATTGGGGTGTCACTGGAGGCTGGGATGCACAAGTTCTATAAATTTCTTCCTGTTGTCTGCAGAGCCATCTTTGATGGAATGTCCTTCCACTCCTGAAGAAGGGAGACATATTGAGGAAATGTTTTGCCACAGCTGGAATATAGCCCATGTTGTTTGCTCAAAAGATGACAAACTGTTACATACAAGGACACTCTGCAATTGTGCATTTTAACAGTGACAATGTTGTTGATCATGGAGAGTTACTTTACCATATAACGACATTGAATTCTAGTCTAATCTAATCTATTGCTTTGCAGGCGCTGGAATTATTGATTTTCTCAGTAGTACACAGAATTAGTTTAGCTGTTGATCTCTTGTGCGAATAGAATGGTCTATTAATAGATGGTGGCAAACATCCCTGTTTTTCTAGAAATATATTGATGTTTATATTTATTTTAACCTTCTTTTAGCTGTATATTTTACATTATTTCTAGAAACTTCTTCATTGTCTAGCTATATATAAGGGTGAAGGACATGGCTGCATTCAATTTTCAAATGGTGTACATTGAGGTCTTTGAAACTGAATAACTTTGGATAAAACATTTTGTGTGTCAAGTGAATACAAACTGGTTGTCATATACACTTGTGGTAAACAATTAGTGGATTTACTGGTTTTTTATATTGTTGACAACTTAGAGCCGACAGAATAGTTGTGAATACACTCTGACCATCGGGATAGATATATATTTTGTGTAAGTGGACGCTGAAAAGATCACAGGACTAATTGCTGGATGCAGTCTACAATCCTGTTTAACTGTTAATAAAGTGGGATGAAGTCAGGTTACATTGGTTTCATTATGGCATTATTGTTTGAACTATTAAAGTGTCTTAATTGACAGTAATTATTATTTTAATTGTTAAATAAATGGTTAAGTAAAACTTCCTAAACTTCTTGAAAACTTAAGTAAAACTGCATCAGGTAAAGCAACCAGTAATTGCTACCATGCTTGCTCTGTAAACCAGAACAGAAATTTATTGGCCAAAAGAAGCCTTCCATATCTCGAATCAAATTTCGCAATTAGAAGGACTTTTCCATTGTTCTGCTAGCCCTAGTTGACGATGAATACAGATTCCTTTGGGTACAGCTTCGTTGCACCGGACCTTCATAAGAAGCACAATTTGTTATCACTGAAAGCTGAAGAAAAGGATATAAGATGGGACCTTGGGGTTTCCCTCAACTGAACCTCTTGAAGCCATCTTTAAACTATTTTAAACTTATTGCTAAATGAAGATATTTTCATATTAAAGCTGCAGCTCAGTGAAACCATACAGCAGAAGGCAACTGAGTTGGGAAGAGAGAATAACACACCTTAGGATCCTCATAAGCAGAATGGCAGCGGAGATTGTTTTTGGAATGTAAGATTCCTGGACCTAATTACCCCAGTGGGGCAAAGGCCGGCAGTTGTCAGATCCACCATATTAATGTGTCACTGACTGACTCACTTCCTTCGTGTGCGTGTACAGTGTAAGTGTAATACAGTGTAATGTTTTGCTGTTTGAGGTCATCAACAACTAGCCAATTAATTATTTTTGTAAATATTTGGATGGTCCTTTTATGTAAAACAAGGAACACTAGCATTCTGAGTGTGATGAAATGCTAAATAATGATACACAGTTAAATAATCAAATTGGTTAGTTCACTGGACTGTATGTCTATTCTGGAGTCAGCACTAATCAGAGTGGTGTGACTGGAATTGATAGAAATTACACTCATTGTAGAAGATACAAAACACAGGTATATATGTGTCCAGTCACTACTACTAGTTCACTTGTAAAGTGAACTAGTAGTAGTGACTGGACACATATACTACTGTGTTTTGGTCCTTATATGTAGCAGTGGTCCTTAAAATGACCTTTAAGTACTGCAATAAAACTCATGAACTTGTTGTACCGGGTGGAGAACCTGGCATTGTTATGATGATGGATGCAGCTGTGACTCGGGAATTATATGTATGTACGGCCTGGGAGTGGCTACTGGCTGCTGCTGCTAAGTGACTAGAGTCTGTGGCATACATGTTGAACTGATATTGGATATCCTAGAAAATGTACTTGGCTGTGGATGGCCTGCTCTCTGATCTTTTCTGTCCTCGATACCACTGAGTAGTTTTGTAGGCTTGTTTCTGAAAGAGTTTCTCATTTAATTAAACTTTACATCTGTGTGGAGAGATAATTTCAAAAAGGTGTTCTGCTGGTATCCTTTCTTGGACCCAAGAAAGAGGTTAACATTGTCTTCATTAGTGAGAACTGATCGAGCATCTGTTGATTTACTGATAATGGTTTGGATACTGTACTAGTTGTTTTGCCAATGGGAGGTGGTTTCTTAGGCCAACTGCTGTTCTTCATGCTGTCTGTCTGTAGAGTATCTTGAAATGTTGTGCACAGAGCCTGCACTGGCACTTTCTCCACCCTGTGCTATCTTGAATCCTGAAAACTTACTGATGTCCTTCTGATGTGTGATTTGTGAAAATTTGGTGTGTATACAGGACTTGGACTGTTTCACTTTCCCACGAAGAAGTTTACTTCTATTGGTATAGGTTTCCCAGAGGCTATACTTGATATAATCCACTGTTGTCTCCTCATCATAATCAGGAAAATATATGTCATATTGCTTTCTCCCTTCTGGATTGACAGGATGAAAGAGAGTCATTTTCTCTGTCACATGTTTCCCCTTCAGCGTTCATCTTTAGCTCATTCACTTTTTTCTGTTCTCTAACTCTTTTTTTCTCCTGCTCTTCCTCTTCTCTCTGTGGCCTCCCCTGTTCCTCTCTCTGTCTCTACTCCCTATAGCCTCTTCCTTTCTCCCTCTCTCGCTGTACTCCTTCTTTTCTAGATGGTAGCAGCTGTATCTCTCTAAATAAACTCTTGGAGGTGTGAGGTGTGGCTGTGTGGACTTCTATCCTTCTAGCATTTTTTGTGGATTTTTCAGGAAGCATCTTAAATTCCTAACTTTATTTGCAAACAAAAAACCCATGATACATTCTGTGAGACGACTTGTCATTTTATTGGGTCAGATCTCACAACCAACCAGACTTGTGAGGTAGATATGAAACAGACCTGTCATATACACCCCAGAGTTTGTATTTTTATGAAACCATCAGTTTCCTGTTATGTCTTGTCCTGCTGTGCTGCATCTTGTATTGCTGAGATGAAATTGACTCCACGGACAAAGTCTAAAGACCTCCCATCTTTATGTCGGCACAAAGGGCAATTAGCAGTCAGATAAGCTTGCCTAACAGGCATTGAATTTTAATGCATTAGACTTGAAAGTCCCTTGAAAGTCCCTTTACAGACTTGAAATTGACAGTAAATAGTGAGAAGTGGCAAGCTCAATTGAATGCATGTTCTAATAACTATTCCACAAAAACACTACTGTGAGATGTGCATGTGGGATGTGTGTGTTGGGTGTTTCAGTCCCCAAGCCCTCTCCCAAAACAATCAGACGACCACTGAGGGTATATATTATATATAAATAATTTGTAATGTTATACCATATCATGCTACATAGAGTGAGTAAATGCACACTAACTACTGACTATGTACAGTTCGTGTAAATTATATGTAAATATGTAAGCATTAACATTATGAGGCATGCATGTAAATAAGAGTTCCATGTCCATATGATAATGATGACATGCCGCGTTACTGAATCATTAAAACTATAGATTAAAACTGACTATTAGAATTAATACAAGTTACCGGCTAAGATACTTACAATTACATTGTTCACAATACAAAGTTCACATTAAAAGTTACATGACTAAAATAAAATATAAAGACTAGGTTTGTTACACTTGTTGTACTGGGAGCCACTGCAACTTCATCCTTGTATCCGTCTGTCATTGCCTGGCAGAGCTCTGAGATTATCTATGTGAGGGTCATCCTAGTCATCCCTGTCCACAAGGCGCTCATTTAAGGGGAATCTCTAACCTTTATTGGATACCTATTCATAAGGTGCCCTTGTAATGTGGATCTCTGGGTCCATGGGGGATCCAGTGATTTGGCCTGATCCTTTAAGGGGTTTACAACTAGAACCCATACCGCCACAAAACTCACACATTGTCCCCAATTCTTCCCTTACTCTAGCAGTGGTCTTGCCTGTGAACAAACTAAGTTCTAGGTGTCTGGGGTAGCACTGATACAAGATTGTGAAGGGTATTGAAAATGAAATGGTCTCATAACACTTCTTTCCAGTTGACACAGTTTTCTGTGCTGTTTAGCTTTATTGTTATTGTTGTACAGCTACATAGCATACAAACTGTTGATGGAATGTTTGAAGTGAACATGACAATTTTATATAAGCATCAATAAAATATCTGAGTGTGTAGTTGTATTACCACCTGTTTCATGTACACAAACAAGCCATTAATACGTTGGTTTATTGTACTAGTTCTCATTTCAAATGAAAATATTCAAAATCTTTTAAACATGCATTACACAACATAAATGAGCTTCACGTAACAAAAGGTCAACAGTCACTGAGGAGTTTGCATGTTTGATAAATGATAAGTTGGCTAACACATTTCTGGTTATGGGTTCAAGTCGAACCAGTGACAACTTGTGGGAAATATATATGACATTTCCTTTAAACATGGTTACTGTTGTTTTAGTTGCAATTGTTTTTATTATTATACAAATAAAATAGAATGTACAATGAAAGAATAAGAATAACAAAATAATTATCACAGGAAAACAAAACAGACTACACCACCCTTTAGTGGAAGACAAACATTGAATAATGAGCTCAGGAGAATATTAGGTGTTTCCACCAGCCTATCCCAGAACCGATCTAGTACTCAACCCTGTCCTACACCAACCACTAGTGAGACTGAGTTCCACCTAGAAGGCCAGGTGATTTGGAAATATTGGACTCACTGACAGACAGATTAGAGAAGATGTCTTTATTGAAAGACTACCAAGTGGAGAAATTTGCCTTGATCAGGACCCTCAAAAGAACAGGAAGCAGCAACAACACCATTTGGCATAACATGACAATTTTTACAGCCGTTAATGTAACAGCAGGCAATGTCACTCCTGCCATATGCTCGACTACAGCAGATTTTCCAACATACGCGCCAAAGATGCAGGCAGCAGTTCACAACCGATGCATCCACCAATGCAACCTACAAATGCAGTCGCCCATCCAACAGCAAATACAGTGACAAAACCAACTCCAAGTTACTATACAGCATCAGCTAAGTACACTAATGTAGAGCCTGAGAACAAGCTGCATATCTTTACAAGAAACTGCCATGACCACAATGCCTATGGACCCACCACAGCCATTTGGGTCACTCATCATTGCCTTGCCACACAGGCCACCAGATGACAGTTTCGTCCTGCCAATGACCAGCAGATGATCAGCCAGTAGCCAGGCAACCTTAAGCTTTTAGCTAAAAAAAATTAGGCCCTCTTCTGGACCGCCAAATCTTCCAAAACAATTAATAAGCTGATGTTCCCTAAAAACTAAAAAAAATTTTTAAAAATCCCCAAGTCACAAACACACAAGGCCCCCACATTCACAAGTCACTGCAGCCATTCCAGAAATATCTTGCAAATGAATCTCCAAACATGAAACTGTAACCATCCCAAGATGAAATATATTCAGGGTCCTAACATGAAACACCTCCCCCCACAAAAAGTAATAATAATATAAAGTGAAAGTGTCCAGTGATCAACCCCTTCCCCTTGTCTCTCAGAACCCAAAGCTGAAAACCGAACAAAAATAATTTTAAATGACAATGTCCAGGGTTCAAGCCCTTGTCCCTGAGCCAAAAGATGTGTCGGACAGGATTTGAACCCTGCTACACCTTTGTCATGCAATGTCCAAACAAGTTACATGTTGATTGGGGGAGGGTTTGAACACAACCATACCTCTGCCAAGCAGTGGCCAAGCAAGTTTCACTAAATTCAATTTATATTTATAATACTTTATTTACTGAAAATCTTATGACATGTAAGACATGATTTCTGCATATAATACTTAATATCTATCTACAAATATGCACATCATCCAATGATAAGGTATCTTTACATACAAAAAATATCATAAACAGTGGTGTAAACTGTCAAAACAAATATGCAAAACATCTCAATGAATTTACTGGCAGTCTTAATTGTTTACAAAAAGAGTAAATTTATGTCCAGCGTTTATATCCTATCAAGCTACCAAGGCATGACATCTTCAGTCCTAAAATTAAGCCAGCACACTTTGCGGTGCGTAGGCATTGTCATGGGCACACTTCTCTGAATGTGTACTGAAGGGAGATGTAGCTTTTTCCGAAGGTGAGATGTCTTAACATAATAGACAACAGGCGACAGTGCTTGTTGGAAAAATGTGGTCTGCCTCTGAAGATCTGGGCCCAGTTTCACAAAGGCCTACTAAATATAGAATATAGTATGCTACTAAATCTAGATCTTAATAGGCTCTTAGTAGCCACTACCACTACCACTACTGAGCTGATACTTGGGAACTAATAAGTTCCTTAGATAGCAAGGCTTCTTGTGAGAATAGTCTACTAATTACCATAATGAATACAATCTCAGTGAAGCATATAGTATAGGCTTAGCAGCCCATTAGCACTTAGTACCCTACTAAGTGGATAGTAGGCCTTTATGAAACTGGGCCCTGAAGTCAAGCAGCACTCAATTTCTGCTAAAAGCTGAGGTGATATCCACATGAATTTTGTGAATGTGCACTGATCTTCCTGGTAAGCTGTGATATTGGCTTATCTTCTGAGCCATGGCATAACCAAAAAACTGCTATCTTGTGTCTCCTCCTTGGAAGACTCTGTCTGAACCTCATAATCACAATTTATCTTCCTCTAGAATTTCTTTGAATATTCTCAGAAATATTACTTGAAGCAGGTGGTTTATTACCGTGTCCTGGTACTGTATTTTGGGATCAAGGCTGGATATCACAAATCACTAGGGGGCATCAGGAGGATGCAAATAAGAGATCTTTTCGATGTTTTGCTATCACACACCGAATTTTTTCTATAATATGGCTAATCTTTTTCATTGTATAGATGATCACGGGATCATATTCTCATCACAGGCATTGCATAACAATTGCATGCTTTTTTATGAGTTTGCTATTCAATCCCAAACCTGATCATAAGGATTTCACACTGGTAGAAAGCGGTTAAATGTGATTGGGCAATAGTCCTCAAACCCATCCCAAACCTTGACGGCTACCACCTGCTGTTGGCTAAATAGAGAAAACAGATGATTAGTGAAATTTGAATAGCAAGCTAGGTTTATGATCCAATTGTCATAATGGAACAGCTAATTTAGAGTCTGTTGTTTCAAAAGTTCAGTTGCCACTGTTATTGGTGCTGTACCATGATTGAAATCTAATCTTAAACCTACCCCCTGAGTGGAAAAAATAAAAACATTCATGACCCATAGATGTATTTTAAGATAGGCACTAGATATTTTGCCTATAGCTTTCTGATTGACATTGTGGTTGGTTTCACAAAATCTTCTGATAAGCTCCCATAAAGTTTCCAATGGCTTAACAATCCAGTCAATTGGCTTATAAACCTTGTAGATCAACTTAAGATGAAAAAATTTCTTGTGATTGTTAAAAAAGGTTAATAAATCAACGTAAGATCAAAATGATGACTTTACAAATGTTAAGATAAGTTTAAGATGGCTTTGTGATGGATTCTCTAATGTGGGATCTGATAACAATTGAGAGTTGTTTAGAATAAACCCAAGCAGTGTAATATTGTGGTAAACTGTTCCCAAGGCATAGATTCCCAAATGTATCAAATTGGGAACCACTCAGAAAGCACAGGAATTTCTGTATATGATCATTCCAATTGTAGTTTGTCATGGCTTCATAATCATTCTGTATGAGAAGATCAAGTTCAGGGATTGCATTCCAATCAGGGACACAATCATCATAGTGGAACAGCCCTGAATGTTTTATCACAGTGTGGCTTGTCATATATTCATAAGTGGTTAATCTTTATGAAATGTTAACAAGCAGGCTTTTCCTTTTCAGGCAAGCAAGGGCCAATTTCACAAAAGGCCTTGCGCAGTCTCAGGCTCAAAGTTAAAATTTTAATTGAGCCTGTGGACACAAAATTCATCAGTTTTACCAATTTTAACTTGCAATTAATAAGCTTGGTCTCAGGTGAGACCTCTTCTTTGAAAACCATAATAGATATCTATGGTGACTTCAATGTCAATGTGGATACAGACTGTATGGACCAAAGAAATTTTCTCAATCTATTAGATACCTCTAATCTTTCCCAAAATGTTAATAAATCTACCCACTTGCATGGTCATATACTGGATCTGATACTAAGCCCAAGCGATTCCTCTTTTGTCAGCAATGTGACAGTTGGTGAAATGGTCTCAGATCATGTACTGCTAAAATGTCATCTGGATTTTGCATGTTCTGCAATATCAAAGGTTGACAGTATTTCTTACTGCAAGTACCATTTCTTACCAGCTGGATGGCTATCCGATTCATATCATAGGGCCAAATCTATCAGGTGTCAATTTAAGTGCATGTGGCATAAGGATAGGTCTCAGTTGAGCAGAAGCAGATTGCGCAGACAGATTGCCCGGTGCAATGTAATCATAAATAGAGTCAAGGCTGAATAATACAGTACCATCATTAGTGACAATAGCCATTACCCAATGAAGCTATGGCATAAAGCTATGGCATACACTTTGTCATGTCCTCGATAAGGGTCAAGAGATGACTCTCCCTCCTCATCAGTGTGAGAAATCCTTTTCAAACAAATTTGCTTCCTTATTTCATCAAACAATCAACAGGATTTGTGATGTTTTCACAGCCTCTTCAACAGTAGTCATATCACCCATGTGTACACCTCTCAACCTACCTCGCTTCAATGAGGTCAAGGAGAAGGAGGTACCAAAAATCATCAAAGATTCCCCTACAAATTCAAGTCTTTTAGATCTAGTGCCTACTTTCCTTGTGAAAGATTGTGTTGTGGAAATTTTACTTCTGTCAGTTAGAAAACTTGTCAATTTGTCATTAGCTGAGGGTGTATTTCCTCAAAAAATCAAGAAGGCAGTTGTCGCTTCCCTCATTAATAAAGCAGCACTTCCAAATGAAGATTTACAAAATTATCAATCAGTATTAGGACTATATTTCATGTCAAAATTGGTGGAGTGGGTAGCTGTTAAACAGTTCATGCAACATATCAATAGTAACAATCTTGATAATCCTTAAAACTCCTGTGTATTTGTTCGGCCATGAACTTGTGCATTGCAAGTGAAAATGCTTAGAAATCATAATGCCCTCTGTAACACCAGCACTTAGCAATACAAAAATATCTCTTTACGACGACAATTTTACCAACACAAATCAATGAAGAGGTTTCAATAAATATGTTATTGATTTAATAAAGGTCAAGCATTTGAATACAATAGAACCCATTACATTTAAATATAGATTCTATGACCCCTTTCTCGAAATTTAACCTGTGGTTTATGTATTCACAGACATAGGTCATGTTAAGTGGATTTCTCAGATTAGTGGATTCGCTTATGATGTGACCAGAATCCTAATCCAGGTTATGAATCTGTAGATCTACATCAGGAGGTGGATTCACAGATTTGAAATTCATTGGATTATCCAAAATTCTGTGCTAAGTAATAGTGGAAATTTAAAAAAAAAATTAGTTTACAGTGGTTTTTCTGTTTTTTTTTATTATTATGGATTCTGATCTTGAGAAACTTGCATTTAATGAATCTAGCTATTCTGAAGAATCCAAATCTGAATCTTGATTGCTCAGATTATGGTTGTTAAATACGCCTATTGTGGATATTCGATGTATTGTGTAGCTTATACAAACCTTCTACCATATCGGGAGTTTTTTGGCTATATTCACCAATGTCCATGTCACATCCTTTTGACTTAACTGTTTATTAAGTACTGGCTTTCCCTGAATATTTGTACACCGACTCATTGTCTAACAAAGTTAGACTCAGTTACTTATCTTCACTTAAGACAGCAACTAATCATTGCAAATAGAATTTGGACATTTTGTCTCCTCACTTGATTCACTCTTACTTAATCTAATCTATTGCTTTCCGGTCTCAATATCTTCCCCACAAAGTGAACTCAGTGCACTAGTTAACAAAATTCATTTATCGTGAGGAGAGTGGTCTTACTTGAGAATCTCCTTTATCTCTACCTTGACACCACACCGAGGGACCTCTTTAACCTTTCCATCCTGGCTACCATGTCACACACTTGTGAAATCTTAGATGACCCTCCTCTATACAGAGCTGCACCCTAAGGATGTCTAATGGGCTCCTCGCTCCAGATTCAAATTCAGGGCATCAAGACAGTACAGGATAGCTCTTAACATTATGTCCAGTCTCAGCTATCCATGACCTTTTGAACTCTAGGCAACTTCCAAGTACTTTCCTTTGTTTACACAAAGATTTCAACCTACCCACCAAGTTATCCACACTACTTCCACAGATGGCTTAAGGAAAGTTTTGAATTATCTGGGTATTCCTCTTACATGATATGCTTTCACACATTCGAGAGGTTGGGGGCTAGCCTGGCCTTCAACAATAACTTTGCTCTTTAACACATCATGGTAGGGCTTTGGAAGAGCTCAACCTTTTGTTTACTTACAGAATGCCTCCAAGGTTCATCCCACTCCTCCATCATCCCTCCTCGCCTCTAGTTGGGTTAGGTGCTTTTAAAATCACCAAACCTTGAAAATTGTGTATGTATAAACTTGTAACTAATATTCCTCAAAGTTTCCTTAAAATTCTTTACCCCTCACCTATGACCTTACACTCCATTTCAGTTTACACTTCAATCCCTAGGAAACTGTAGGAATAAAGCATGGAAATGTGAACTCAGTTAAGCTTACTTTCGTAATTTGTGTTTATATTATACACGTGAAATTTACCAGTGTTATGTTTCACTTACTTGTTGGAAGATGCTAAACGTTTATCAATTTTTGTTACCACATCATGCGTCTGATATCTCAAATTGCAAAATTGGAACCACAGTGCTACTTACTTTGCTTAATGAACATAACAAATTGGATTCTTTTGTAAATATTTCAGGTTAAAATATATATTTGCACTGACCTGTAACCTACAACATATAGTATATATATATACTTACACCCTACCAGTTGTAGTTACATTAAGAGTCATGGTGAAATTTGAAATAGATGTTCTTACTTTAGCAGGTGTCCCTAATTAATTCTAAGTTTACTCAGATTTTTATAGCACTTTATCTCCCCAATTCGAAGGGGACTCTAAGGTACAATAAAACCAAAATCAGTCAACCAAATTCAGTATCTATGAACAGCAAAAGGGAGGAAAGAAAGACTGAGGCGAGTATACATTGGTGTATAAATAGGTTTTGAGCTGCTTTCTGAAAGAGGCTAGGGAGAGGGATGTATGAACCTCATCTGGAAGAGCTTTCCAAATAGTGAGGGAATCAAAAGGAATACTATGACCAAACTGTTTGGCAGATTTGTGAATAGAGAGTTGGAACTTTGGAACCACGAAGAAATTACCACCACTCTGACTGCACCTGGTACTATAAGAACTGCTGCAGCAAGAGATACAACATTTGGACGCATTTGGCCAATAGATAAATCCACCTTCAATAGATCCAGGTACTTGTAGAAAGTTCATCAATATAATAGAATCTGCATGCAAGCCAAATCTCAATTCCTTAAAGCAAAAATTCAGGACAATCACAACAATCCACAAAAATTATGGCGTGTCCTGGGTGATGTCTTGCACAGACTTCCAGCTAAGATCCTCACATCCATAAAGCCCCCTCAGCTTTTGGCTGACAGGTTTGTGGAGTTTTTCACAGAAAAAATCGAAAAAATATGCTCAACATTCTCTGCTTCTGTCAATTTGCAACACATCACCCCTGACTCTCCTCCCCCCACGTTCTCCACTTTTTCTACTGTAACAGAGGATCAAGTCATTAAAATTATTACCAATTCTCCAAGTAAATCATGTTCCCTAAGCCCTTGACCTACCTTCCTTGTTCTTGATTATGTGATTATTCTCATTACCCCCATCACCTCAATAATCAATGCTTCTCTTGAGCAAGGTAAGTGTTCAAACTTTTTAAGCAGGCCCATGTAACCCCTATCCTGAAAAAAACATCCTTAGACAAAGACGTTTTTAAAAAATAATGGCCTGTCTCAAATTTAAACTTTATCTCAAAGATACTTGAAAGGGTTGTAGCTGTCCAGCTACAAACTCATCTTGATGAAGCCGGTCTTATGACTGGCTTCCAATCAGCTTACAGAAATCACCACTCTACCAAAAGTGCCCTCCTCAATATTCAAAACAACATTCCTTTTTTTTTTTTTTTTTTTTTTTTTTTTGAAAGACAAAAGACAATATAACAATGATCATGATATACACTACATAGACTTTACACAAAAAAAAACAAAAAAAAAAAACAAAGTAACACAAAATACAAACAAGTAATACTACCAAGTGAGCAAATATCTTTCCATTATTAACTCTTTAAAATTTTCCATCAGCCAACTATGTTTTATCTAAAATTGTTTTTATTTTTGAGATAATTGGATTGAATTTATTAACTCTTTCAATGCTGTTTTTTGAGCCAAAAATAGAATAGTATATCTCTAATTTAGGTCTTGCGTATTTCAGAAAATCAGTAAGGTTTATAGGTTTATTAACAATTCTGCTTTTGTTAATGAAGAGTTTTCCAAGCAATATGATAATATTTTGTATATGATTGTTGTCACTGTAGCTCTTTTCTTGTATATTGTACCCAAACAGTATTTCGCATATAGCGTAGCCTTGTCTGTTTTCTATAACTAATGTTTTTACTAACCAAGTTTTTAGTTTATCCCAAAATATTAAATTTGGCTTACAGTAAAACAAGTGATGTTCAATTGTGTCAACACTATCACAGTATTTACAATTTGGATTATCAGTTATTTTCCATTTATGTAGGTTGTAATTGCAGTTTACTACTCTATTTAATATTTTATATTGGAATGTGTGAAGGTATGAATCAGGTACAATTTTGTGTGCAAGGTTAAAAATTTTATACCAAGGAAAAACATCCAGGAATGGATACAACTCAACCCAGGTATCAATTGCTGTTGGTGGAAGTAACTTTCAATTTATAATACACCAGTAAAGGACTTTGTTTTTAACTTTAGAAATTTCCATTTTCTTCCCTTTTACTGTTAATATTGGAACGTTACTTTTGTGAATGTTTTGTATTTCTTTACTTTTTATATTATCTTTCCATTCCTTAGGTATACTGGCAATAATTTTATTATAACTCATGGAACTGATGTTTATGCCAGTTTTGTTAATGAAGTCAATTTTCTCCATTATATGGCCTTGCTCTGTTAAGATGTCATATATCCTCAGGTCATTTACTATATTTTCGGGTAGATTTAGAACTTTTGCATTTAGTGGTTTATTATCTGAACAAATAAATTTGTTGTCAAAGATAAACTCTTCGTAAATATCTCTGGGAAGTTCTGGAGCTCTGCAATAAAACTCTTGCCAGCAACTAAACACTTGTCTATAAAATATCGATAGACATTTATCTTTGTATGAGGCCGGTAATTTATGACACATTTTAAAACCATTTATATTCAGCAGATACTTTGATAAACAACAGAGTTTATTCAACTTATCATCTTGCTCACAGTATAGTTTTTTTATCCATTTAATTTTTGAAGCTGCATGTATACCATAAACATCTGGCATTTTAAGGCCACCCATAGAATAGGTTGAGATCAAGGTTGACTTCTTAATTTTGGCAGGTTTTCCATCCCACACAAAATCATATAACATCTGGTCTACTGTCTTTAGAATGTTTGGGGGACAGAAAGTCACTGAGAAAAGATATATTAATTGAGGTATTACTAATGTTTTAGTAATTAGGACTTTTCCTTTCCATGATAGGGACCTTGTTTTCCACATATTTAAAATAGTTTGCATTTTGATTAATTTCTCACTGTAATTTAATTTTATTGCATTATTTTGATCATATGAAAACCATATACCCAAAGTTTTAAACATTCCATTGTTTATTCGGATTTTGTTAAGTGGTTTTGGTAGCTTAAGACTTTTGTTTTTATTAGTACCCACTGGAATAACTTCAGTTTTGTCAATATTCATCCTTAATCCAGAACATAGTTCGAACTTTTGTAAGATAGATATTACATTACTAAGAGAGGCATAGTCACTAACAAATATAGTGGTGTCATCTGCTAGCTGGCAAATCTTAAATTCTATTTTCTCACATTTTATACCTTTAATATTGTCTTGCCCTCTGATTTTAATGGCCATAATTTCAGCTACTAAGATGAAAAGCAGTGCTGAAAGAGGGCAACCTTGTCTTATCCCTCTACTTAACTGAAAAAATCTTGATGAATATCCATTATTTGTTATACACGATTCAATATTTGTGTACATAATTTTTATCCATTTGATAAAATTTTCCCCAAAATTTAGAGAAGATAAAGTACTGAACAGGAAATCCCAGGAAATGCTATCAAATGCTTTTTCAAAGTCTATTAAGATTATGTATCCAGGTAGATGTTTAAGTTCAGTGTAATTCATCACATCTTCAATCATTCTAATATTTTCTCCTATGTAACGGCCTTTAATGTATCCTACTTGATCTTTGTTGACCAAAACTGGTAAGACTTGTTGCAATCTTGAAGCAAGCACTTTTGCTAGGATTTTGTAGTCTGTGTTCAAAATGCTAATTGGTCGCCAGTTTCTTAAAAAACGTAGGTCCTTATTTGCCTTTGGTGTAAGATTCAATATACCTCTTCTTTGATCATTAGATAATATGCCCATTTCAAACGAGAAACGAAAAGTGTCATACAGTAGATATTTTTATGTCCGGCCAAAAGGATTTATAGAAATTTGTAGTGAACCCATCAGTTCCTGGAGTTTTATCATTACTTAATTCCCTTAGGGCTTTTCCAATTTCTTCTATTTTAAAAGGGATTTCGCAAATATTTTTTCCAAAATCATCTAGTTTTGGTGTTTTGCCTAAGAATTGATTGTAAATGCTTTTATCAGGTTCCAGTTTTGATGAATATAGATTTTTATAATAGCGACTTTGTTCTTCTAGAATTCCTTTTGGGTTAATTATTTCTGATTGATTTTCTGATATTAATTTTGTTATGTGCTTTTGGTTATAATTTCTTTTTTCAGCCTGAAGAAAGTATTTTGTATTTTTTTCCCCTTGTTCCACATATTTTACTTTTGATCTAAATATGATAGATTCTATTTTTTTATTTTCAAGGGTTTCCCATTGCTGTTTTACCTGATGATATTCGTTAAGATTTTGTGGATCTACCAAATCTTTTTCCAGTTCCTCTATTCTTTTCAAAAGTGAATTTTCTTTTTCCTTTATTCTTTTGGACTTTGAGAAAACAACAACATTCTTCTTAACATGGCCAAAGGTTCTGTCACTGCCCTTACCCTTCTGGATCTATCCTCCGCTTTCGATACCATTGACCACACCATTCTCCTGGACAGACTCAATGTGTATTATGGAATCATTGAACTCGCACTTGGCTGGTTCAAATCATACCTGTCAGGAAGGACACACTTGGCCAAGGTAGGCAGTAATGCTGAGCTCCATTATGGAGTACCCCTGGGCTCTGTCCTTGGACCAATCCTGTTTTCTCTCTACACCAACCCAATCAGCTCAATCATTCACTACCACAGTAGCATCAACTACAACTTTTACGCTGATGATACCCAGTTATACATAACACTTTCACCAGAACATTTCTCCCATTCTATACAAAAACTAAAGAACTACCTAAACAACATTCAAAATTTCATGTTAGCAAATAAGTTAAAACTCAACCCAGACAAAACCGAGTTCATTCTCATTGGCTCCCAAAAAATCGTAACCAACTCCTCCCTCACTTTCCCATCAATATTCTGGGAAATCAGGTCTCGCCAGCACAAAGTGTCAGGAACCTCGGAGTCGTGTTTGACTCTAATTTCAATTTCTCAAACCACATATCACAGGTCATTAAGTCCACTAGAGTACAGGCAAGAGACCTCTACAGAATTCGTCCCCTTTTAGACCTGAATACATCAGTCCTGTTAGTGAATGCTTTGGTGAGCAGCAGGCTGGACTACTGCAATTCACTCTTCTTACCCCTCACTGATTCTGAGTTAAGGAGATTGCAGCTAGTCCAAAATTCATTGTGCAGGGTTGTCACTCATTCCTCTAAATTCTGTCACATTACTCCCCAACTAAAAAAACTCCATTGGCTTCCAGTCAGATACAGGGTACAATTCAAAATTGGTCTTATTACATACAAAATTCTCAACCAGGGCCAACCAGTTTACCTAAGAGAATTAATCCACCTCTACTCTTCCTCCAGAAACACAAGGCGAAGTACCCCTAAACTGAAGTTCCTTCAAACCCCCACCTTTGATCACAGAGTTCACAAATCTATGAAACACTTTTCCAACTCCTTCAGTCACTATGCCCCTTCCCTTTAGAACTCCTTCCCTCTCCATGTAAGAAATAGTCCCTCTGTTGCATCTTTTAAGAAACACCTTAAAACTCACCTCTTTAGCTCTAGCTTCCCAACTTAGTCTTTCTTCCCTCCCGGTCACACCCACAATCCTGGATTACCAATCTTGAATGCCCCTCGACTTCCCTACAATTATAATTTCAATTAATTAGCGCACTGAGTTCCCCTTCGTGGGGAAGATATTGCGCTTGCAAAGCAGTAGATTAGATTAGATTAGATACATGGGGCAAAATACTTGTGAAAACCTGTGTGTAGAAACTTATACAAGGGTGGTTCTTTTAAAGACTAAGCGATATTCAACAGGATGCCAATGCAATTTCTTAAGGACAGGAGTTATACTAGCATATCTACTGGTATTTGACATGATCCTGGCTGCACTATATTGATTGCACTGTAATTTACAAAGATCAAACTTAGAGAGCCTCCTAATAAGTGAGTTACAGTAATCCAACCGACTACTAACATTAACATATTCTTTAAATATAGAATTATTTTATTTATTATTCATTCAGAATGGTGGCTAATAAAAGCATGATATCCCTCATTAAACACCATTACAAAGTGATTTTTGAGCAATATTTTAGTATATTATGACAACATTCTGTAGTAGACAACATTCTGTGGTATATTACGACAACATTCTGTAGTAGGACATTAAAGTTTTAGCACTTAGTGTTTGGGGAGTCAGCTTTATTGGAAATGTGTTCACATATGATTGTCTTTTTAATATGGATTGTCAAGGTGTTTACAGTTAATAAAGCTAGGGTGTTGTTTAATATGGATTACAAAGGTGTTTGGGGGTTGTTTGAAATAGTTATTCTATGGCATTTGGTTCTTGTGCTGGAAAGAAGCTTGTTGTGTTGAAATTATTTAACCAGCCAGTTAGGGTGAATTTATTTTACTTTTCAGATATGTATTTAGACTTAGAAAAATAGTTCATTACTGATATTCACACACTAATTGCATAGCTTTATTTAGTGATGTTTATGTTTCAAATACTTGAACATTATATGCAATGTTATATAAAATATTGTCACCTGTTATATAAGTATTTGTCATGTATTCATCAAATCACAGTTGCATCGTTTGTATGTATTGTGTTGTATTTCCAAGATAATTTGCTGCTTGTCAGTATCCTGTATGTCCAAGTAAAAAGGGGAGTTAAGATGTTTAATATATTTTTATGGTTTTTAATCTAAAATTACAGTTGTGGTGTCTTTCAACAATTTCTTTCACATTTTCATTACTGTCTCCAAGATAAATAGCTCAAAACTCTTTTTACATATATTCATAAAACTTTGTTTCATTAATGCCTTTAAATGTTAAACAAGAATTTTCACAAATTTGAAGTTTTTTTGATTAATTAATTTGTTTATATTTCAATACAATTGAAGTCTGAAGATGTATTATCAACTTTCCACATCTACTTAGTGAGGAAAAACAAATCAAGGAAAATGCCTTCTGGAAAAATGTCTTCCAGAAAGAATACCTTCTGGAAACAATACCTCCTCAAAAATACCTCCTATATATACTGTAGATTTTGTATTCTGGAAAAAAATGCTGCCTAAGAAATAACAAATCAACAATATTTAAAAACTCATTTTTTTCCAGGCATATACATTACAGTTTGATAAGGCAAATAAAAACCCATCTTTGGAATTAAAAATCCATTAAATCATTAAGATTTGCAAGTGATCTGATGCAAATGGCCGACTTATTAACAATTAACTAAATGCCACAATTTTTTTTAACAATAAAAGAATCTTTAATAATGTATCGCAAACGGTGTGAGATAGAGTGATTTTGACAAAATTCTTTAACCCCTAGGTATCCACAGTCATCTGGCAGTTTTGTCCAAAAATTGTTTTCCCGACATTTTGGTGGCCATTTTGAATTTCTGCATAAGCGCAAAAATGCATTTATCTCAGATAGCTTTATCGCCAGATAGAGCGACTTCGATGACCCCCAGGGTAGATACAGTCATCAGCTAATTTTTGCCAAAAATTGTTTTCCCGCAAATTTTGGTAGCCATCTTGAATTTCTGCATAAAATGCAAAAGCACATTCATCTCACAAAATTTTTGATGCCCAGATTTTTTTACAGTCATCTGGTATTTTTTTCCAAAATTGTTTCCACACCATTTTTGATGTCCATCTTGAAATTCTGCGTAAAACAGATTTATCTCAGAAATAGTGCAAGAGAGTAATTTCGACAAAATTGTTGACCCCCAGGGTGTCTGCATAGTCATCTGCCAGTTTTTGCCAAAAACGTTTTTCTGCCATATTTGTTAACCATCCTGAAATTCTGCAGAAAATGTGAAAAAGATAGTGATTTCAATGAAATTTCTGACCCCCAGGTTATCAGCAGAGTCATCAGGTATTTCTTTCCAAAAATTGTTTTTCCCCCAGTTTTGGTGGCCATCTTGAAATTATGGATAAACTACAAAAACGCATTTATCTTGGAAACGGTGCTAGATAGACCAATTTCAGTGAAAATTTTGACCTTCAAAGTATCCAGTGTCGGCTGGCAATTTTTGCCAAAAATCACTTTCTCGCCATTTCTGGCAGCCATTTTTGCAGGTAGATTGATTTTTTTGCATAAATGGAAAAACATATTAAACAGAGAAAGACAATTATTTCAACAAAACCATTAATGCTCATTTGGACACTTTATGTCTTAATATCTTTTTCCCTTGCAAAGCAATACTCTAGTGAAATTACTTGAGACATATTTTCAGGGATACAAATATGCAGTAGGCGTTCTTTCCAGGAGATATTTTTCTGGGGGATATTTTACCACACATCACAAAAGCATCTTTTCCATGAAGCAAACTTAACATTGGAATTCACAATCTAATAGGACTGTTCCACTATGCTGATCCCCCAAACATATCTCAGATCAGGGTTGGGGTCAAATCCTTTCAGGATTTGGATTTGAAGGATTTAAATCCCTTTTTGAAAGGATTTGAAAGGATTTGAAATCCTTTTGCAAAAAAGGATTTTGGATTTGGAATTGATTTAAATCCTTTTTATTTTATGCAAAATCCTTCGACTTTTTAAAATCCTTTATATTTTATTAGTGTAATGTGTGTCTATTTTCACTATATCATGTATTAATTTTTCCCCTTTTCATAAACAATGTTAACAGGTTCTAGTCATCTTGTGCAGGGTGCAAGTATACAAACAAAATACAATTGTTTCTTTAGATGTTATTTAATCTTTGAAGTTTACAGTGAGTGAGAATGGGAGTACAGTTGAAAGAAGCCTCAGTACTTTGATGAAGTAGCAATTGACTTTCAAAAAACTTACTCATCATAAATAAACTTCATAAACAGGACAGAAATCCACAGTTAGCAGCAATGGGAGCACAGTTGAAAGAGGCCTTAGTACTTGTGAAATGCAATTAACTTAACTGTTTGTGTATAAAAGATGTATCATTTCTTTTATCTCCACTTATTTAAAAATACATTATTCAAAACTTCTTTCATCAATTGTGTATGAATCTTTGTAGTGAGTAGGAATGGGAGTACAGTTAAAAGTGGCATTAGTACTTTAATGAAATAGCACTTAGCTTTCATCAACATAAACATAAAGGATAAAAATCCACAGTGAGCAGCAATGGGAGCACAGTTGAAAGAGGCCTTTGTACTTGTGAAATGCAATTAACTTATCTGTTTGTGTATATAAGATACCTCATTTCTTTCCACTTCATTCACTCATTTCAACACATTACTCAAGCTTAGTAGTGACCGATGTCTAATGTTATGGATTGGAAACCACCTAAGGTGTTTAAAGAATTTGACATCCCCCAGGGTGTTGATGGGAATTTCAAAGCCAAATGCAAACATTGCACAGCTATTATTTCTGCTTCAACAAAAGCCTCTTCAAACCTGCTGAGACATCTATTGGTATGTTTATTCAGCTTTTGTCTAAAGAAAGTGAAACATTGCACCATTATATAAGTAATCCTACTTGTGCTTGTTTTCTATAATAGGCTTATTGTTGTTGTTATACATGCTGGTGGTATATAATATACCTTTTGATAAATATGCTTGTTTGAATTTTGAACAAATATAAATATGAAGGTAGTGATCAAAATTTTAATTAGATTAACATTTCATTTAATTGCAAAGTATTTACAGTATTTGTTACTGATACATATTATAATAAAGTATAGTAGATATTATTATACACATTCATCAAACCTAAGTACATAAATTATTTATAATTATTAATAACTTATAAAAATATATTGTTTCATTTTTCTCAGAGAAAGCACCCAGCTATCCATGCCTCACTGCACAAAAGAATACCAGAAAATTTGATTTCTCTGTCAGTTGTTGAGAGTGAGCCCTTTAAAGATTTGATAGGTCTTTGTGAGCCACATTATCAAGTTCCAAGCAGAAAGCATTTCACTTCTAAACTACTATATGGAAAGTCAGTGGAAGTAAAAAATGATTTGACTCACCATCTCAAAATGGCTCAAGATGTTTGTGTTACAATTGATCTGTGGTCAAACAGGCAAATGGAAAGCTTCATTTGTATTACAGGACATTATATTTTGGATTGGACATTGAAATCAGTGATGTTAGCTTGTAAACGTTTCAAAGGAAAACACACTGCTGATAACATTGCCAAAGAATTTGATGAAACAATGTGTACATTTGAGATTTCTGATAAAATAGAAGTAACTGACAATGCCAGTAACATGATCAATGCCTTTAAGATTCCATCATTTGAATCCATTTCTGACAAGAGTGAATCTAGTGACTCAGATGAGTCAGATGATGAAAATAAAGTGCCAGATGATTCGTTGTACGAGTACATTCCCTTTAAACGCGAGTCCTGCATGTGTCACAATATCCACCTGGTTGTAAAAGATGGGCTGAAAAGTGCTGGTGTCTTGAATAAAGCCATATCCAAGGCCTCAAACATTGTGTCTCACATAAGACGTTCTACCACAGCATCTGATTTACTAGAAGGAGAAAATCGTGTCCAGACAGCAACCAGTACACGATGGAATAGTCAGCTTACCATGATTAAGTCACTGCTGTCCATTTCCACAGAAAAACTGAAGCAACTAGATGTCCCTCAACTGACATCCCATGACCGCATGTACCTGAATGAACTGGTAGAAATTTTGACACCTTTTGAGCAAGCCACTCTGTCTGTTCAAAATGAGAAAACAGTTTCTGCCAGCCTGGTGATCCCTGTAGTAAAAAATCTACTCAATGAAATTGATTCACTCAGTGTTAAATTTAATTGCTCTTTGGTCAGTAGTTTAAAGGAATCAGTGCAAAAAAGGCTAAGTCCCTTCCTCAAATGTAAAGACTTTCAGTGTGCCTCTATATTGGATCATTGACTAAAGCTTGAGTGGTGTGAAGAAGATGAGAAGGAATCAATGAGAGCCCTGTTCCAAAGACTGACATCAGCAGTAGAGTTGGACGGAACCCTCAACCCAGAAAGAACAGATGAGATGAAACCACCACTGACCAAGCGTTGTAAGGCTGAAGGCTTTGCTTTTAAGAGATTGGCACAACCAAAACAAAATACCACACCAACCCCAGCCCTATCTGAAGTACAGAAGTATCTGGAGCTGTCTATACAAGATCCAGACTCAAATCCATTGGAAACCTGGAGACAATATGAGAAGGATTTGCCGCGCATTGCCAAATTAGCCAGGAAGTATTTGTGCCTAGCTGCCTCATCAGCTCCAGTAGAAAGACTATTTAGTGTGGCAGGGAAGGTTTTTAGACCAGATAGATGCAGGATGAGTGACAAGGTTTTCGAGTCTCTCATGATGATAAAATGTGGACAAAACTAAATCTTTTTACTGCATTTTTATTTTGTATAAATAAATGCTGTTTTCTGATGTTTAAGTTGCAAGTATTAATGATATTGTTTATGGTGATGGGAGATTTATGCCTATTAATGTTTGAATAGATCCAATAAATGTGCCTAGTTTATTCAAGCATGTTTTTCTAAAGGATTTTAATTCCTTTTTCAAAAAGGATTTGGACTTGGATTTAAATCCTTTTAAAAAATAAAGGATTTGGATTTGAAAAATCTCAAAGGATTTGGATTTAAATCCTTTTTGTAAGGATTTGTCCCCAACCCTGTCTCAGATACTGAAACTAGTTCACAGTATTCATTTTCATCAATACTCAATGCAAGACAGACTGTCTCCCTTCATTTCATTCTGCATTTCTTCTATTTTCTTTGAAGAAATATATATTTTGTCTCTTCCAGTTATCATAATAGACAAATTTCTTTAGTCAGTAGGTGTTTCAACTGTTTCGCCTGTGGTACTCTATGCAGAAGATGAGTTAAAAATTTGATAAAAAGCACTGAAACCCCTGAGAATACCCAAGTTCTCACATGAATTACTCTCAGCTGGATGTATCAAAAGAAATTAACTCAATTCCATGTCTTTCTCACCCATTTCTATGAGGAAATTTGTATGTCATCACTTCCGATAATAGACAAATTTTTTCGGTCAGTTTTGAGATTTTCGCCTGGTAGCAACAGTGCAGATGTGTTGGTGAGTTGGTTTTGTGACAACTCGCCCCAGAGTGTGTACAAACTCGCAAAATTGCACTTGAGAAAGAACACCGAGTTCATTTGGGAGGGTTTGCAAAATCCAACATTTCATATGGGGGATCTATAAACCACGATTATAATGTTTGAGCGCATTAAGGACCAGCCTGGAACCGATGGTGTAACTTCTGGAATGTTTAGGATTAATCGTGTGTGTCCCTGATAATTTCATACTTTTAAATTGTCAATCCTAAAGCTATCTTTATAAAGTTTGGAAAGCAATGTTTTCCATCCTAAGTTGGTATTGGCGATGGTACAGGCCTTTGTGAAGTTTGTAAGCAATTTAGGAGGATTTGAAAAACAATCGAAAGGATTATAACACCAATCAAAATGTCACTTGGAAGGTTAATGTAAAATCCACCCAATCTATGGGCCATGACTAATATAAATTTTTCCAAATGGGGACAAGGTATACAGTGTGATCATCAATATGGAACAGCCCTCTTAGGGACTTTTATCAATTTCTACACTGTGTTGAAAACCAGTTAATTCATTTGACAAACCATGAGAATTTATAACCTTGACACTAAAACAAAGAAATATTCATACAAATACCATGGAAAGCTATTTCATTCATGCATATACTTTTCACCCTGATGTTCTCAAAGTAAACTCTCAACAAATAAAAGGTTTCACAGTGTGGCTGTGTACCTGTATTTGGGTTCTACAATAACAGAGATTCACAGTTAGAAACCCAGTATGACAGCAGTGGCAGCATGCTTTCAAGAGGGAAAACCGCTACCATATAAATAACAGTATGTAAATATGCAGGGGATTTTTCCATACTGTTGTACATACAATCTGCGTAAATGTGTCCCTCATTACAGTTGAGGCTAAATGGGTGGTCTTTGTTTTTTTCAGAGACTATCCCCCATACTCCGGATTGCTTGTGGTATAATGAACTCCCGTAAGTTTCCAATTTAAATCTAACTGTTCTGGTTACTGATGGATAGAAATACAAAGGCTTGGAGCAAGTCGAAGTTTATGTTTGTATGTAAAATAAAACTGAAGACTGAGAATGGCATGGGTGTATACCATTACCCAACTACTTCTCAAGGACAGACCTAACCTAATTCTGGGGTCCACCCCTTGGTGTGACTTTGTATATTGACTGTTATAATTTCATGCTGTTACATGTAGATCTTAATATTTATGATAATTCTGAGATTCATTGAATACATAATGTACTCTTATAAGATATTTTTTCATTTTTTGTTTACCATATGTGTAATAATCATATACAAAATTCACAATGTTGTACACTCTATTAGACAAAACTATAATTTCAGACTAAAAGAGAAGGTTAATTCAAATAATAGGACCAATCAAAAGTAATACAAAATTTACAAACAATTTGTTACATGTTATACAGATTAAAGAGACACCTTAACATATACATTTGAAAGAAAAATTAATTTGAGATAAATTTGAAACTTTTAAAATGTTTATTCTGAAAATATTGGAAGCCAGCAAAGCCAGGTTTTGAAAAATTTTCCTTCCTCTTTACCAATCTTGGATGACAGACATTTGTCTGTATATATCTGACAAACCTTATGCTTAAGGGCTGATATGCTTAGTCTACTGTCTGAACTGGATGTTTCAAAATGTATTTCGTGACGCCAATAATTAAAGTGTTAATTGGGATATTATTTTTATCATGTAAAGGATAATCAGAAATTATGATAAAGTATGTAAATTTTATTTCAAAATTAATTTTTTTCAATAAGTTACTTTTTGATAGTTTCGCAAAAAGGTTTCACTTGATCACACTGACAAAAAGAGTGCAAAATACTTTCCAATATATTATTGCCTCTGAAACTCAAGGAACAGTCAGATAACCCCACTTTTTGAAGATACTGCTTTGTCCCAAGTATTCTGTACAATACTGTCATCTGGAACCATATCAGGTTTTTGTTTTGGATAGTTTTGAAACATGTTCTTTAAATATAAGTCCACTGTCGTTCATACTGCATACTCCATAGATCTTTTCACGAATGGTTATTTTTTTCCATGGATAACAAACATCTATAAAAATCACCGATCCCTTTAGATGACTTGAATTTGATCCAGATATGGTTTGGTATAAACGGTCTTGATAGATAGTGTTTGTCTTGTTGATCATTATCATTTAAAAAGTTAAGGGCATTAAGTTTTACCTGAAGATATGAAGGAAAATTGACATCCAAATTATAAAGTCTCTGTAGCTGATAGGAGCTCATAATTGTACCACTTGAGTCTAATATATCACCTACTGTTATTATACCATCAGTTCAGCTGATGTTTTTGCTATACCAAATAGGAGATGTCAGTAAGTGATTTTTAGACTGAAAGACTTGGTTGTTTAGAACATTATACCATGAGTCAAATATGTGTAGCCAAAACTTATTTGTTGTCGCTTGCTTCAATAAGTCAATACATTCTGGGTCAATGTTAGGATTCTGTCTGCTTTGGAGTTTATTGTGAGCTGAAATAATATAATCCAAGGGGTGGAATCTTTTTTTCTAAAAATTCATAGCCAACTTCTTTTAAAAGAACTCAAGAATAGTTTTACATTTATCATTTTGATTCCCCCCAGGCAATTTTCCTTCATTAGAGTTTTCTGATTTATCTTGTCAGTTTTGTTAAGCCAAATGAATTTAAATAAGATATCATTTAATTGGGATATCCATATATTATTTGGATTTGGTAGGCTTATTAACAGAAGAGTTAATCTGGCCAGAAAGAAGGTCTTTATTACAGTCACCTTTCCTATTGGGTGAGATATCTTCCGTTCCATATATTAATGAAATATTTAATTTACGTTAATTTCTTACTAAGATTAAGGTCTAACATATTATCTAGGTCCACTGAAAAAGTTAATCATAAGAGGTCAAACTGAGTGCATTCTCATTGTAATCCTTTGGTAATTAATTTATCTTTGCAATGTTTTTTCTTTCCTATCGAAATTAATTTTGTTTCGTCTGTGTTGCCCTTTAAGCCTGAGATAGAGCCAAAAATTTCCAATATATTCAAGGCTGCTTGTAAAGAAGAATGTTAACCTTTTTAAAAAGGGTGGTATCATATTGTGTAATTTTGAATTCCAAGTTATTAATAGATATCCCCTTTATATCAACACATTGTGAAATAAGAGTAGATTGTATCTGTCCATCTAAAATAAATAGATAAAATTGAGTGGCCTTGTCTATAACCTTGGCCGATATTGATGATTTCCGATGTGATTCCACATTGTATAATTCTTTATATATATTTTGTATATCTTTATTAAATAATTGTATCCATTGTACAAAATTTCTCCCAAAACCCAAATCAGTCAAAGTTTTATATATAAATTTCCATGATATCTAATCAAATGATTTTTCAAAATCAATTAGCACAAGGAGCCTAGGGATGTTATTGGTTTCCGTGAAGTTCATTATGTCATACACTAGTCTGGTGCTCTCACCAATATATCTGACAGAAACAAATGCATTTTGTGAATGGCTTATTAAATGATTTAAATATGGCTTGATTCGATTAGCAATAGAAGCAGAAACTATCTTATATATAACAGACAGCATGGATAAGGGTCGCAAATTTTTTATAAATTCTTGAGACTTACCTTTCTTTCTTAGACATGCCTTCATGAAGTAGTGAATGTCTCCTTTTCAAAACACTGATTTCGCGCCTTCAAAATCCAGTGACTAATGTTTTCCAAAATAGTTTAAAGAATTCTATAGCAAACCTGTCAATTCCTGGCGTTTTGTTATTTTTCATTTGCTTTACAGTCACTGATATTCTTCATATGTTAAAGGTCCATCAAGGCTTTGACGTTGTTCAGCACTAAGCTTATTTACTTGATAACCAGCTGGCGATTAATTTAAGTCAATATCTTCTAGTTAATGGTCAAAAGATTTGAATAGGTTTGAATAGAATTTTTTTTAATTCATACAAGATATCTTTTTGGTCTACTAAAATTGTTCCATCATGCTTTATTGTTTTTTGATAGCTTTATCAGTGTGGTTATGGCGTTCTAAGGAACAAAATATTTAGTGGGCTTTCTCCATCAGCTGACCATTGCACACGTGAGCGAATCCGATATTTTTACTCTTATAAGACATGATTGATTAATGCGTTAGTAGTCACATATATATCAGCTATTGTTATTTCACTTTATTGTAACTTTTTAACAATAGTTTTAATACCAATGTGAAAAGCATGGCATAAAATGATACACACACCAGTAGAACAAACATACTTTATTTTCAAAAAATTTGAAATAATTTTCTGTTGAAATTCTGTGTCAAACGAAGTTTTCCCAGTTTAGGCGCATGCCAACCAACCAATGTTGACATAGCTCATCCTTGAATCTTGGTAAGTCTTCACGGTGAACTGAAACTGTGAAGAACTCCTGTTGCTCACCCAAATGTCAAATCTCAAGTCTGAGTTGTCATAGTCATCTGGGTAAAACAAAGACTGTAAGGTGTATATGGAACTTATCTGTTTTTTTAATAATAAGCAGATTTTACTTTTTAAATTTTTAATTAGTATTTTTGTCCAATAACATACCACTGTATAAAATGTTGTGTTTGTGTCATGCACCCTTTACATAAATGTATCTGGAGTATTTTACTCTGATTCATCCGAACAATCGGAAATGTGTCAATGAAATCTGATGTATAAATTGACAAAGGAAGTGTAAAAGGAAACTTCCTATGGAGATTGTGCATAATCAGGAGTAGTGCAGTCAACTGCCACTTTGCAGGTCATAGGTTTGGACCCAACCTGAATTGTGAAAGCTCGTAGTGTCCCATGGGTTTCAGTGCAGACTCTTGGATAAGCTAATAATATGCAGTTAACGCCTGCGTACAATATGTACAAACAAGATACACCAGGGCATACCCAACTTAGTCTCAGTAGGCCCAGGACATTCTCTCTGGTGTTGAACCTCTTTTTGGTCTACTGACACTGAAATTGGTTGACCGTTTTGATACTGTTGCGCCTTAAAATCACCTTAGTAAAGGGGAGATTAAGCACCATAAAAGTTCAGTTTGAACTAGACATCCAACTTTTTTCATTAATATGAAACCTTGATAATTCTTTAATATTATGCATTTTGCTAAACTTTTATGTGTTAAGATATCAAGGTCAATGAAGGTTTGTTCATTGTAGCTAAAATGATGTGAATAAACAGATAATTTAATTTACCATAACGCTGCAGTGAGATGATGATGTATGGTGATTTATGGAAAGCACTGGAAAAGTTCACAGTGTTGACCACTCCATTAGGCCAGTCTTCTCCTTTCTGACCACAATATGGATCACAGGTGTAGTACTCCAGTCCATTAAGACCTAAAATATTCACATCAAGATGGATTATTTGTTATCTCCTGGATAATTAGCTTTGATTATAAGTTGTCTTATGCAACAACTAAGTGTACAAAGATGCAAAACATTGTAAGAATGGGTGAACAAGTATTAACTTTCATTAATTTTAAGTTGAGATACTACGAAGGAAACAGGGGTCATTTTGGTTCAATCATGTGAGGACGTATCAAGGATAGCATTAGTATTAAAAATAATTTTGGAAAAACATCCTTTAGGTGACATAAAAATCTGTAAACAATATTTTGTGGCAGCACACTTGAATTGAATTAATGTCACATGGTGTCATAAGCAAAAATATAGGGTTAGCACATATTTACAAGCACTCTTATGAGATAGTGAACTCTTATCTCACTTACTACATAATGGAGCAAACTGGACAATTGATTTTCTCATACCCTCTTCATACATGTCACGCAAATTCAAATGAAAGCTGTATTCATTATTCAACCCCTGTGGTATAAAACCATTTACATCAAGAACTCTCTTGCTCAGATTGTCACCAACTATGGCAAATACACTAGGGCTCCCATAATTCTAAATAGCATTCAGGGGTTGCCTTTTAGAAACTGTTGTATGTTAAACATGGCTACTCTTGTTTACAAGTTTCTTAGTAGTGCTCATTCTAACTACATATTGTGTGACAAATTAAAAATTTGTTAAAGCAATATTTCATCATATGTACTTGCTCAGGATGTGATTTTATTTGAACAGAAAAGTGTGAACGCTGCTTAATGTTTTATAGCTTTTGTAGCCAAATTTGTACCAAGGATCTAATAGTGAAATGCTTAAAGATAATCTCCATATGATTTTTTATCTACCAACCACATGCTATGGCTTTGAAGTTACCACAACTTCGAAAGCAATCATTTGAGTTTCTTTTATATTAATCCCTGCTACCCTTTTCCACTCCTACAAGCAAGCTGTACATTTATTTTATGCTCATTAATGTTGAAGCTATTATTATGCTTATTAATATTAAAGCTTTTAAGCTTTTCAAGCATTTACAATAAACCTAACAAAATCATCCGAGAGGGAGATAGAGAAATAAATTTTATTAGAGTACCATGTGCATATGTTTATCATTATATGATGCACTATTTATCATGCTTATTAATATTCAGGCGTTTAAGGAGAGAATATCTTTATATGGTCAATAAGCCCACACATTACATAGTTTATGTAATTTATGTACTGTATTCTATGGCTAATGTATAGTCGGTGCAAAATCTGCATATGCTACAGGGGCCGAGTTTACTATAGGACTTAAACTAATTCCCTTTATTGGCTAAGACAGGGACTTAAACCTAAGACTTTAGTCTTAGCTAGGTCTGGGATTTAAAATGGATTTCACAAAGGTGACTTAGCTAAGTTCAAGCTTATCAAATAACCACAGTGGTTTTCTGTGTCATGTGACCTTTATATCTATTCAAAATATAATATTGGTGCCATATATCCTTCATTTGATGTATTTTATCTAAGGATAAGGGCTGTTTTGAAATGGAAAACCTTGTTGCCACATATAAACTTCCCAAAGACTACTTTAGTGAGGTGTTCTGTGTAATTATACTTTATTTACAGCCATACAAAATTTAGGCCCACTACTAACCAGACTTAAATCTAAGTCCACTGACTTAGCAAATCCATGGACTTAGCCCCTTTATGAAATCCACTAAGTCTAAGCCCGCTGACTTAGCACATTTTTGACAGAATTTAAACCCAAAATCAGGCTTAAGTCCATTCGTGAAATCGGCCCCAGGATTAAAAAAATTATTTGACCCATCAGACTGAACAAGTACAGCGTAACTCTGAGGCTACTGAGATTCCCCCAATTGAAAGACAGAGGCTCAAGGATGACCATTTATTAACGCCCTGGAGGCCTTAAGTGGTAATCCAACCCACAATACATCTGCCTGTACCTGGATTTGAACCAACGTCCTCTGTATCCCTAAGGCACCATAGTGGCAGGTATCAGTGATCGAGAGTGGTTAGATACTGAATTAATTTTTTTCTTGGTTTTGGCTGTTTTTGGCATTGTTTTAAACAAGTTTATTCCAAAATAGATCTATTTTCAGACTTTATGTAAAGCGTCGGCTGATTTGCAAGGGATAGTGGAGCTACACGTGCACTTTTAAAGCAGAATATCATGGTCACAGAATCACGCAATGAAAAATGGCATGCACATGTTCCCTGCATGTACGCAGTGTGTTTATTGATATTCAGGTAGTGACAATCTTAATGGGAGAATTTAGCTTGTTTTCACGTGCAAATCTCTACCACCCCACCACCAGGCTACATTCATATTCTTCAACAATATTTGAAGCATACTTACGTGTGTATACACGTACGACAGGATGTAAGAAAAGTCTTGATTGCAGTGCATGTCTGTAAATAAGTACTCAATTCTGACCAAACTGCTTAATTTTTAACAGCTATGTTTTAACTGTTTTGTAATCGTTTAACATGGGTATATGTCTAGATATCCATACATGCATATGATGTATATTAAAAATAATAAACCAATATTATACAGCATGTTTGGAGGATGATAAAATTCCTTAGGCTAAGCCACTCTTACATCCCATCGTACGTGTATACACATGTAAGTGTGCTGCAAATATTGTTGAAAAATATGAATGCAGCCTGGTAGTAGAGATTTTCACTTGCAAACAAGCTTAGGTGTATTATCCTAACAACAGAATTTATAGCCATACTGCATGCATGCAGAGAATACAACCTCTCTTACATCCCATCGTACGTGCACGTACGTCCTGGTTACCGAGAAAAATTGCCTGATTTGCAAGGGATCCTCAAGGCACACTTGCGATTTTAGAACAAAATATCAAGGTCGCTCAGGCCCTGCAATGAAAATTGGCATGTACATTTTCCCTGCGTGCACTTAGGATGTCTACAAATGCATCCATGCCTCAAGGGTAACTTACGAGAGACTTGCGCATGTGCATTTTCCTTGCAAGTGTTGTAGGTTCTCCCCAATTACTTACATTGTTTAGACATACTGTAAGATACACTCAAGTGTACCGTGCGTGTATATAAACCCACTGTACAACCTGTAGCTAGTCACTAGTTGGGAGAATACACCTTGTTTGCTCTGCAAATCTCTGCTACCCCACTACCAGGCTGCGTTCATATTTTCCAACAATATTTGCAGCACACTTATACACGTATGACAGGATGTAAGAGAGGCTTAATGTGCATGCCAATTTTCATTGCAGGGTCTCTGCGACCTTGAGATTCTGTTCTAAAATCTCAAGAGTAGCTTAAGTGTCCCTTGCAAGTTAGACGATTTCCCTCTGTAACCAGGACATTTGTGCACGTATGATGGGATGTAAGAGAGGATTAAAGAATATGCATTTTTCGTAAAATTATTATTTGATCTGTGCAGACAGTAGATTCGAAAAAACAACAACTAAAAATCTGAGTAATGGGAGATATAACACAGAGACCACAGAAACACCAAGAAAGACAGAAACTAAAGGCAATAAGCTATGGAGGACACATAAAATTTTAAGTTTGATCTGAACAACGTGCAAGAAGAAACATAACTGATCAGGGAACCCATTCCATTTGGTAGGTGACATATAAGCACCACTATGGCTAAAATATGAACCACAGGATGGACTCCATAAAACAATCTGTCTGCCCTAGTATGATGCGAAATGGTTTGTAAAGAAAGGAACAAAACAGTTAGGATATCCCACACGAAGATATTTGTACACAAACCCCAAACTGCCCAATATGATATGTAAATGACCATGACATCATGTAACTGACTATAAGTCAAATATTTGGTACATATCTGTATACTATTGGGAAAGGCTAAAGGCATCACCATTGCATGACTAAAATAGCTAAGAAACATCTATGTCTTTGATTGGCGACTTTGATGAAGGGTGCACAGACAAGCTGGCTTTATATTGTCTTAAAGTTAATACATATTCACATTATCTAATATTTAAAATGCTCACATTTTCTGATGGTGTGGCTGTTATAGTTGGTCTCCAGAGTGGTAATACTACCAGAAAGCTCTGTAAAAATTGACAAAGAAATAATATATCACAAGAATGATTATTCAATTCTTTTTTATGAATATATAATTATACGAATAACAGATTGCAGTGAGTGCATAAAATTATGCTGTTCTTTGCTCTTTATTCGAATGAAACTGTAAGTTTGTAGCTGCAGCTCTTAGCAACTACACTGTACAATATATATTTTCAAAGACAAGTATTATTCTGCTGGCTCATTAAACTTTATGCTGACATTTCATTTTTAAATGTAAATTTTGCAAGGTAAGAGTTGAGATAACGAAAAGGTGTGTAAGTTATAATTTGTATGAATCATCCTTATGGCTATGTAACACACCAGTAAAAAAACATTTGAAGAGTTATTCCTCATACCTGCATACTGTGTTTCTACCGTAGAAGTCAGTCCATCAACAGCCATCTGAATGTCAACAATATTGCTGCTCAGTAAGTCAATCATTGAAGACAGAGTCGCAATATCAGCATCATACACATCTTTGCACACATCTGTATGAAACAACAAGGTAAACTTACATTTCAGCTTTATACAAAAATATCTGTACCTAGGTTATATTACACAAAAATAAGCAAAAATGTAATTGTTATAGGTTATGTTTTAGAATGTACAAGAAAAACCGTGTGTCTGCCACCAAGCATGTTTGAACACAAGTTAGATATTCTAGAGTATATCCGCTGGCGGAGAAACTGGACATATTGACCCTTTGCAAATCTGTACCCTAAAACTGAGCTCTCGGCAAATAGCCCCCCCTCACCTTACAAAAAAAAAGTCAGAAAAATCTTGGCAAATGCAAACTCAGGCCCCGGGTTAACAAAATAAAACGTAATGAAATAAGTGTACTTTCATAGCACTTAATCCCCATCATATGACAAACTCTATGGCTGATAGACATCTATTTATGACTAAAATAAAGATAAGCAGAAGTGTGCATCAGGTCACAGTAGAGTTCACTTATTTGTTCACTCAATAGATATATACTATTACCTTATACTATTATGAATAGATGGTCACGACTGTATTTTGACAGATTAGTGAGCTGTCTCATCAGAGGCTGGGGAGTGTGTGTAACTGTTCCCCTGAAGTACTTTTTGAGATGTGCAATTGCACCTGTGTAATGCACAGGTGCAGAGCTTAGGAGTGTAGCACTATGGTCTGGTGCACATTGTAGAAAAAGTGCAACATATCAAATCTATCATATTGTGTGATTATTTGGGGAAGGACACTTTAGTGAGAATACTTTAAGGTGGTACTATTCTTATTTTAACTTATCTTTGTAACAGATTAGATAGTTATAAAGAATATAACTAAGGTGTATGGTCACTTCCTGTTACACAATTTTGATCAGTTTCTATGTGTCCCCTGAATGAAGTGTGTGGCCCTAGTGTTATTTTCACTCTCTGCAAGCTAATTGGGTGGAGGATCAAGATCATTCTAATTGGATTCAGGTGTTTCATGATTTATAATTTATGTGCACCGACATATAGTTCTATTTTGAGATTAAGGTGCCAGGAATCTAAAGAATGCAGTTTTCTAAGATCAATGTGAGACTTGTGAACATCAATCAAATAATATCCAGAATTATTAATCCAGGTATAATTTATTGATTATATGTCTTATGTAGTTGTAAACAAAAAGACAATTTATATATGACTTTTTACTTAGTTAGACAACTAATAAAATGTTTCAGTTTGATACAATGGTTACAGTGCATAGCTAAGATAATTACTGTTGTGTAATTGTTTATTAGTTTTGTACTCATAACTGTATAACTACTATTTGACCCTTCAATGGTGGTGAGGGTTAAAATGTGGGCCCACCTGAAAAGTTAACAAACTGAAAAATAACTAGTGAAATGGTTTATATGGTAAGTATTGGTACATATGTATATGAGTAATAAAGTCAATAATGGTTAATTTTACTGTCTATTTTGAGGGTCCTGGCTTGTTCAAGTCAGGTATCACCAAGCTCTCCCTTTTGTGTTTAGGGACGAAATAGGGAAGGCCGGGTGGGCTTTCTGCTGCACATCTCTGTTGAAGAAGCTAGCAATGTTGGATAAAAACGGGGTCAACATCTATATTTATAGGTTATTGTACTGCTAATAAACACTGAATTTGCTTAGCTGATTTAAAGGTGTACTCCCCGTTTGTGTCAATTTTTTATTCACTAAATATGTTTTGTCATTCTTTATGAAACCTATATATTTTAAGAGCCCATACATTGTTTTTATTAAGGAATAAATTAATATAAACTAGATGTGTATGTGTTTATATACAAAGGTTTGTTTTGAAACCACCTATCACATGATCACAGAAAAATTCTAGACCAGTTAGAGTAGAGCAATCGCTGACTTTCAAGCACAGTGGTTTTTCACCACTTTGCTGTTTTATATTGCTGGAATAAGGCTGTGTTTCCTATATGATGATCACTGTAGACTGGTGCCGACCCCTGATATATAAAACATATATATGATATCTGTATATTAATAAACCATAGTTTTTCTGATTTATTAAGTTACTGCCTCCAATAAAAAAGAGGTGGTGTTTTGGGTGCACTTGTTTGTGTTTTCAATTATTCTAAAAGAACTGAAAAGATTTTTATGTGGAAAATTTTAACAGTTTTTTTAATTTTTGAATTATTAGCACTTTTGCAATAAAATGTACCTTTTCCAAAAAGAAATATATTACCTTCTTCTGTTAATTTTGCTTGTACGTTTTTGTACATTTTCATTTCATTAACTGTAGTCCCAACTGTTTTATAACCAGTTTCCTCCTTTCTGATGTATGACTTTGTCTTTATAGTTTTTCAGTGTTGAATAAAGATGTTATGGTTAACCTAATTATCTTGGATATTCTTCTAGTTAATTAAAAAATAATACAATATTATTATTAACAGATTAAATTCTGTTACCTAACTTCTATTTAAATACATGAAGTAATATCTTCCTACATCAGTATCAAATTTAAAATTAAGATTGTCTTTAAGTGTCCCCCTGTCCTTTACATATTCATCTATGTGGATTTACGTTTGGGATGTACACTCTGCTGAAGTGTAAAGTGCTGTTTAGTTGAAGTTTTTCATTTGGATTGATTTTATGGGGGTTTTATGATTATCTATATGAAATGGAATAATAAAAATAGCACCTTCAAAATTGGGGAGCACACCTTCAATTACCAGACCCACATGCCCAACGTCACTGGCAAGGGGTAGTGTAATGTGTATAAGTAAATAAATCGGATTACTACAGCTAACTGAAACTTGCTTCTGACAGACACTGCCGCTCCCAACCGTAACTTGAGACAATATAGACAGAAAACAGCACATTGCATTTATGAGTTCTAAGTGCATTTACTAGATTTCTTTTGATTAAAGTATGGATTACACTGAAATATGCATTGACACAAGTGTGAGGTTGTTAAAATATTTTACTGATACACTATCAGAACGATAATATTTTAAAAGGCTAATAATATAATCAAGCAAATCAAATATTAGCAAATCAAATGTTAATAAATAATCTATTTTTCGGTTTGTACCAAGTTGAGGCATGTACCAAGATAGGGTGCCAAGCTTTATCATCACTGTATGACTCTTCGAAGGTGGACTACCATTTATGTTTCGCTGTATCATGTCTGGTAATGCCATTTCAGAGCCTTGCACAAACAGCTTCCTTAAGTGCAGTTGAATAAAAATAGCATAGTACATTAGATTTAAACTGTACAGAGATCCAAATGTACAGCTTTCTCAGTCATATTTCTTACATTCTTTAATTATACTATTGGACCATATGACATGAGAACTTTTATCGATGACATAATCCAAATTAATAAATAAGACTAAAATTACTCACATTCATCACAGTCTTGTCTTTTCTTCACTGATAACTGAAGAAGAAAAACATATGTACTGCATCAACATTTTTAACCATGATGGTGTGACCAATAATTCATAGCATAGGTATTTCCTATTATTAGCATATCTCTAAGCTCACTTTGTAAAATTACACAAACAATGAAAAAAACATCTTTCATCTTTAACATTATCAAAGTTTTGCAGACTTAGACATTGACTGAACTTATTCTCTGACATAATTAATTGTATGGGAATTGGAATGGTCAGCTTCAAATGTCTTCCAGAAAAATGATATTTCATTTGTTTTCCCAAATGTAATCAAGGGGGCCACGGTGGCAGAGTGGTAACACTCTCGCCTCCCACCTCTGCGGCCGGGGTTCGATCCCCATCATGGCCGTAAGTGGGAAAGCTGGTAGTTGCTTGCCGTTGGTCGGCAGTTTACAGTACAGAACCCTAGCGAACTATATGTACTGGTTTCCTCTGCCCTTCCAACTACCCGTCGTGATATGACCTGTACAGTGTTGAAAGCGACATAAAACCCCAAATAAACAAACCAAATGTAATCAAATTGGTATAAAATAAGTATATCGACAATGGGCATTTTTCAAAAACTTGATTCAAGCAGGTTTGTTTTTTGTAAAGTCTCTCAGGTTTGTAGATGGTGTTCTTGATGAAACAGACATATATGATAGAATCATTGACAAGAGAAATATATATTGTGAAATACTTACTGTAAAGAAAGCCCTTATACCCTATACGTATATACTTAGATGGTGCTCCCACGAGTTTTCAAACAATTTCATGGATCAAAATGACCAAGTTTGAATACTTTTATAACTGAAAGTCTCACAAGTAAGTTTCTGTACAAACGTATCACATGTAATAAAATGACTCCACCCTTCCAAGAAAAGGCATGGCAGAGAATACTAGATGTTCACACAATTAACTTTGCAAATGTATATTTGCAACAAAATAAACTTATGGCAGATAGAAAGCTAGCAGAATTTAATTTCAAAGTGTTGCATCTTATACTCACTTGTGGTTTTAACTTGAAGAGATGGGGCAAAGGTGAGAATGGTTTGTGCAAAATTTGCAATGTTACCCATAATATTCCTCATTTATTGTTATTATTTATTGTGTACAAAGACTATGACAGTATGTAATTTGATTAGTCATATATTTAACCTTAACATTTCCTTCAACGATATACTCATCATTGATATGGAAACCCTCTATGTGTAGGCATTTTACTGTTATTGGGTATGTGATATATAAAGATTAGTTGATAAATATTATTTTGTATTTAAAATATGAACTAAGTGGAAATGTAAAAGTATATAAAACTTGGATCGTATGAAGACATTAGTGACGTTAATGAAATGTGTTGTACAAAACTGTATTGTTAATTGAGTGTGTCAAATAAATTGTTATAATATTGACAGTCTAACCCAATGATGGAAATGCTGAGGCTACAAAAATGTGTTTCTAAAATATATAGCCACTGTGTGACAGATCTGAATTGTACATCTCTACTGTCCATATCAAAATACTAGGTATTAATATTTATTTGTACCTTATTATCAAATGTAGAAATGCTATGAATTTTTCATGTCTTGTTCATAATTTGTTCAGAAATTAGTTTGCACACTCTCTATTATGGCTAATTAAAGGCATTGTTCTGAGGGTTAAAAAAACATTACCAACCTGCTTTCCCAGATTCTTTCTATTTTCTGCCAGCAGACAGTTAATGCCAACTAAACAGACAGTGAAAACAAATGTGCACTTCATATTTTGAGATTTCTGTCAAGAAAGAACACACAATGGGTCTTGAGGGTTGATGCTCTTAACTGCTTGTGAGAAGAATGTTCATCTAATCTTGCATCAGAACTTAATTTGTACACAGTTTTAGATCTAGAACTTAATTTAAATATGTCCCATATTGTCACATATGGACACAATTCTGATAAATCAACTATGTTTAAATTTGTTGTTACTTTTAACTAGTTTATTCAGATATGGTCTCAAATATACATCCTGACAAACATGGAAATATGGGATTTTCATGTAAGTAAGCAATATGTATTTCAGTTCATCAGTTTCCATATGTTTGCCTGTGCGACATTGTGTCACTATACTGTCCTGCAAGGTTTCACAAAGATCAAAGAAATTCATGAATACAGGAATTTGCATGTAGATTTCAAGAATATAAAATACTCAGTTGACTCATTAGTTATTTGTTGAAATCCAGATCATTGGAAAAAGTGGAAAACACTGTCAAAAGAAGTCCTTAAGGGAAGCCTACATCGAATACAACTTAAGATTAGAATAATAAAATAAATGGATACATTGCTTTACGAACACCTTAAAGTTAAATGTTAAGATAAATGTTAAGTTAAGATAAAGTTAAAATGCAGATATTAGAGAGGTTTAGTACACCATTCAAAAAAGCATGTAAGCATGTAATTTTTGTAAGAGATATGTTACATTTGAAGTAGAATCGGTTGCTATATTAAGGTTTAGCAGAACATCCATTTCAAGTAGTTTAGGCAAATCTGTTTCTCTTTGATGTATTTGACAAACAAACATGCTTTGTAAACGGCCCGATGCTATTATATGGGGAAAATAACTGTAACTTTATCAAACTGTTCTGTACATTCTGTCTACATATGGGGCTACAAAATGACAAACACAGGAACATATTATGTACCCCCCATTTAAGTTGTATCTCATATCACTGGACAAGTTTTAAAAATATTGATAATTTAACATATTCTCAAAAATAATTCAGCAATATCTTTGCATAATTGGTAATAACATGTGTAGATTTGAATAGAATACGAAGTTCAATGTTACAGTGTTTGTACAAAACGTTTAATTATTTTGTACAGTGTAAATATATTCCCAGAGAACTATGGCGTTTTAAGTGAAAGTAAACCAGAGAATTAAATTTCAGAGCAATGACAGTTGTAAATATACTTCAGTTTGAAGGTCCTTTGAAATCTGTCCTTGAGGCCACATGGGAATGGCATGTCTCACATTAACCAATATGTGTAAGTTTTAACACTAGTGTACAAGGTTGTTATTACAATATTGTCCAATAACAATACATGTACATATTGGTAATCTAATGTAGATTTTCATGTGTCCAGAATATGATCTGTATCTTTCCTAAAATATAATTAAAAATTCAAGGAGATCTGATAATTATTTTAGCAGTAAAGTCAAACAGAAAGACAAGGTCATTAAAAATGTATTCAAAATTAGATTTTGAAAATTTTGGATGTCTTTTTGGCATCCAGAATATGATTTAGATCTTTCCCAAAACTGTATCTTTTCTTTCTTTGGCAAGGTCCTACGCATATAAAGAAAATTTATAAGATGTATACATTACATTCAGAGTAATCGCAAACACAAACAGATAAATAAATATATGCACTCTGAAACAGAACCTCCTAAGCAGAGGTAATAAAAGAGTATCACAATTCCATTGTACAAATAATATAGTTGTAATTACTTAATAATTTACTAAAATGGTTTTCTAAGAAAATGTTTTAACTCTTGTGCAAAAATATGTAGACTTGTTGGATTAATGATCAGTGTAATCCTAAGTAGTTTAACTGTTCACAATTGTCAGCCACAAGAACAAAACGTGCAAATTCTTGCACCAGAGAAGGTCACTTCTCTTCACTTTCACCATATGTTAGCTCAGCACCTTATGACATCTACTTTATTATCCTATGACATGAATGCAGGTTAAAGGACAATTTTAAGCATAGTGGGCTTTATTTGAATGGTTGCTTTCCCACAAGTAGTTGGTAAATATAGTTGTTATTCATCAAGAACAAACATATTTGACCTAGAATTGAAGAAGAAATACACTGGTGAAAATTTTATTTCCTCTGAACATGTAAATATTAATATGGTGTAGGCAACCTATTAAATCAATATGGTAACTTTACTTATACAAAATGCAGCATTGTTAATGCCATTTAAATGTTGACAAGGGAACCTGGTGGCCCAGAGGTAGGACAACCTCCTCTGAGATCAGTTTGAATCCCAGCTCATCCCCAAAAGGGAAAGATGGGAGTTGCTTGCTGTTGGTCGGTGGTTTACAGTACTGAACCTTGACCAACTGTATGTACTGGTTTCCTCCACCCTCTTAACTAACTGTCAAAATACCTGATACAAAGGTACTCGGCATGAAGTAAACATTAAATAGATAAATATCAAAAGATTATATGATATTTTAGATGTTGTAATATTTCTGTTATGCAAAATCAATTTTTTTAAAAGGTATTTTTCAGGTGTACGTATATTGTATATACGAACTGTATATTGTTGAAAGGTTTGATGATCACGTTAAAACATGGTCATGTATTTAAAATCAATTCAGGGGCCTTGTTTGAGCAGTGGTAACACACTTGCCTCCCGCCACGAAGGTTGGGGGTTCAAACCCAGGACCCTGTGTGGGAAAGTTGATAGTTACTTAGCAATGGTCAGCAGTTTACAGTACAGAGTCTTGACCAACGGTTTGTACTGGTTTCCTCTTCCTATAAAACTACCCATCACAATATGACCTGTACAGTATTTAAAGCGATGTTAAAACCCAAATAAATAGAAATAAAATCAATTGTATTTATTACTCAAATATGACCAACCAATGCCTCAAGACACTTTTTTCATATTCCTAAAATCGCAAATAATTTGTTGTTTGCTTTTTTTCAATCAATCAATGAAGGTTGTTTGTTTGGAACACAACTTTTGCGTTTTTCTTTTACAATGACATGAATGTAAACATTTTTTACCTATACAGCAAATAATAAATTTTAAATAGTTTGGCGGACTTTACCAAAACATTTGCCACAGCAGTAGATTGTATGGTGGCTGCAAAATTATATCAAATTAGTTGCATATCAACAATTGTATGTCTACTTGGAAAATATTGATGTACTTTTCATTTCAGGTAAAGGTCAGGTCAGAGTTGTCCTTATTAGATCCTGATTATAACAACCTCTGGATCTCATATGCTTGCAACCTGGAGGATCCCTATGTGATAGCCTATACTTAATCTGAAAAAGTTTCTGACACCTGTTTTCCAGGGATTAAAAGAAAATAAGAAGTTTTACAACTGCTACATTATCCAGTGGTCTCATTATTTCAGTAGATTCATTCTGGTACCATGTTTGGCCTTCTTTTTATATAGCACAGTATAGTGGACTCGCATATACGTAAATGTGTGACCTTCATCCTTAAAGTCTTTGCACATATGTGCAGTGCAATGTTTCGTATTTTTAATATATACTGAACAATTGAATTTTCCTTATCTTGTACATGACTTTTCTCCACGACCTTTAGCATTATATACGGAATATAATTTAAACAAATCTTAAATTGGCCACAATTGTGTAATAATCTCATGTATTTGAGCACATAATACCCCACATTTTCCCACCCTTCCTTTCATTGTACATACTTCATCCCTTCACATTAGAATGTACTAATTCAATAGCACAACACAAAGCACACAGGTTCATTTGAAGGGACTCACTGTTTATAAAGGTGGGAGAAGAGTCAAAATATGATCAGTGGCAATAAAAATCACTAAAAAGTGTGTTTTGAATAACCATGGAAATTATAAAAAAATGTTATATATACTTTTTCAATAGCAGTTTGCATATATTTGCTATATTCCTAACAATATGCATGCTCAGTGGTGGGGCACAGTCTGATTCTTTTTCTGGACTTCCCTTTCTCCTTTTTCTAATATTGAAAAATGCCCCCTTTTCCACATATTTTTTTATTATTATCTTTTGTTATGCCCATCTTATTTGGTTAAAAATTATGTATTGGAGCCAGATGTGTCTTGAAGCAGACATGGTTCGCTTTGAGCTACTTTCTTTTTGTATTGCGGCTGTTCCACTGGAGCCAACCAGTCAGTCACTAGATTTTTTTTTCAGGGTCAGGAACATTGTTTACATCCTTGGTTAGAGTTGGTTGTAGTTTCCAGGCCGGTCGGCATGAGTCGGTAAATACTAAACATGTTTGATATTTCTACGATCATTGTTACACACCCTAAATTCAAACACCCAGCAATAGGCCTGTCAGTTAACTTAATGGATTGTCGGTTATGTGGGTGTCCCACTGGAGCCAACAGGTCGGTAACTAGTTTTTTTCAGGGTCGAAACCATTGTTTACATGGTCAGTTACAGTCAGTTGTAGTTTCCGGGCCTGTCGGCAAGAGTCGGTGAAATCATGTATCATGTATCTGGCTTGTCCCAAATATGGTGATCCCGACTGTACTTGATGACAAACATACTGTGCGGGAGGATTAACCGTACAGTTGGTAACAGTTGTTACTCTAACAGACAAGCCTGGGAACTGTAACCGACTAGCCCACATTATTTTACCCCTTTACAGCCTGTCGGTTTCAAAATCTGCTGCTATAAAAAGGCAAGTTGACAGACCCACTTTAATTTGGGTGTGACTTTTTGAGAGACAACTAGTGTTCAGCTTTTCATTTTAAGTTTTTCACATCTTTTGCAAATTAGCTTAAATGTGAGCTAGGTTGGACTGGTTGGGAGTGTTAGGAGTACCAACTGATTCTCAACCACAGTTTGAGTTAGGAGATACCGCTGAGGATATAGAGAGAAGAAGGGAGAGAGGGGAGAGAGATGGAGAGGAGATAGATGGAGCAGAGAAAGAGGGAGAGAGCGGACAGAGCGGAGAGAGAGAGGATAGAAGTGATGGAAGAAACAGAGGACAGAGGAGAAAAGGTATGTAGGACGGATACAGATTCAGATTGCACCCAATCCAGGCAGAAGAAAGGACAGATGAAGTCTATCTTTCTCAGCGATTCTGATGAGGAAGCCATGGTGGATTTAATGAAACAGCATGAGGAACTTTTTGACAAGACTCATGCGAAGACAAGCAGAGGAAAGAGGGTCTCTGGGAAACAGTTGCAGCTTCCAGGAATTTACCTGTCAGCACTGTCAAGAAGTGATTCAAGACACAATGTACCAGATATGGCAAGATCACACTGAACAAGGCAGGCCAAGCTGCTGCCAAGAACACCGAGAGACAGACCTGGTTGAAGGACAGTTTCAGCTTTCTACTAGGTCACATCAGAAGGAAGGGAGTGTCGAAGTCTTCTGGATTTAAATCACCACTGCGACCTTCAGCAGCCACAGCTTCAGCTCTGGATACTTCACGAGAGACTGAAACTGAGATGGAAATCAGCATGGTGTCAGATGTTACTCATTAGCCGTCTACCACCAGCCCTTCGCATCAACCAGCTACAGTTGCCACGTCCACTGCTCAGGATCCATGATTCATCCTCAGATGAAAGTGATTGTCCCTCATTAGAAGTATTGAAATCACAATTGTTGCAGAAAAAGGTGGATAAAAGATTAAGGGAGTTGAACCAGAGTTCACATTGTCAAGGTAAAGAGAAGTTTAAATCTATGAGGGGTGGTAGTATTAAAGTTCAGGTGAAACACAAACTGCATTGGCCTCATGAGGCTATTTTGGATGAGGTCACACATCAATGTGTGAACTATGACCAGTTGTCCTTGACCCAATGGGTCCCGGGTCTTTGTAGAAATATCCTTGAAGAAACAGATGGGAGTAGGAAAGATATTATGGTGTCAAATTTGGCTGATCTTATGGAAGATGCCACAGATTTTTCCTGGCAGGGGGGCGAAGGCGGCACATGCCGTATTAATGTGCGAAATGGAAACGTGAACAGTTCAATGGAGGATGGTGATCAAATTGATCACAATCGCAGGGCTCATGCCCAGAAACATGTCTCTCATAGGCCAAATTTTGGTAAACAGGATAACAACAAGAAACCCTGGTTCTGTAAAAATTATCAAAGCAACACCTGTATTTTTACAAAGGACCATGAGACAAATGGCAAACTGCACAGGCATATTTGTGCCTATTACTTGAATCTTGGTAAGCAACTGACCCACTGAAAAGAACTGCATTACCAATCAGCAGCAGATAAAATACGAGCAGACAGCTGCTGATCACTAGAATGGAGCAGCTGTTTAAAAATGTGTTGATTTTGGTATACAGGGCAATACAAGTACTGGCAATGCGTGGGCTAGGCGATGTACATTTAGTATAGCTGAAACAAGGAATGTGAAGACTTATGATTCACGTTACCTATGTGAAGCCAGTGTTTTGAATCCTGTTGTTTCGAGTGGTTTGCAGTGCAATGGTGAGTTGGTCAAAGACAGTAGTCACACAACTCTCCATGTGAATCCAGTAGGGTGACTGAAGCTGCTATGGGAAGCAATGCTTCACATGGCCAGAAGCAATGTGAAACGATTGGAGTTGGAGTGTTTAAAACAGGTGATAGCAGTAAAAATTATAAAATCAGATTTGTGTATAACTCTAGGGTAGTCCCTAGACAAGTGGATGCATTGTTGGCTAGAAAGCCTGTAAACAATAGTGCCAAGTGTCAAAATGTCAAAAGTAGAACTATTTGGGGCAGTGTGAATTCTGCCAATAGTATGAGTTCTAATTGTGAGGCAAAAACTGAAAAATGTAACAGTGAAATGGTATATTCAGTAGTTGTAAATGACCCAAATGTAGGGGATTGTGATCAAAGGGTTAGCCCAGTAGCTCCCACTGGTGGGGGGCGTCGGTTTAATCAGTATCATTATTCAACTGCAGTTGAATGGGAACTTGGATTTGATCTGCTTTGCTAGACCGTTTAAATCTACAGATATAGATGGCCAACTAACCTAACAAGAACTCACTAAATACTACTGTACTCTACAATCACCTTGAAGGAACAAAGTTTTATGAACAAGTATTTATATGCACTATATAAATGTCAGACCATATAGAGTATTTATGAATTACATATATGCACTAACGGTACATCATAAAGTATGTGAAATAATATTTCTATATGCGCTAATGGTAAATCAATACATATAGAAAACAACGGTAACTTCTATGTGCATTAATGGCACATCATTACATATAGAATCTAATGAAAAGATATATGTATTAACGGTACATCAAGTACATAAATAATATAAAAAACTAAAACATATAAAAGACTATAACATAAAATGAAAATATAAAACCAAAGTCCAGTTTGACTAGAAGACAAGATGTCTGCTGTTTTCAATGTGACCCCACTGCCAGCTGAAGTTTGAATGCCAATGTCATGTAAAGGATTGTAAAGCACTGAAGTGTTACCAATGAGAAGGGAGAAGAACTGGGGCAAGTGTGCTTGCTAAAGCTTGGATAGGGTTTCAAGGAATGAACCCGCAAAGTCTGCCTTAGAATTCCCTGGGGATGTGGACGCTTACATAGTGGAGGAACTTGAGTTTGGTGCTCTCCTAGGTCCTTTTAGCGAACCTCCCATTCCCTCCAGTCATTGTTCACCATTTATGACTAGGGCTAAGCCCAATTCTGACAGGCTTCATTTATAATTGTCTTGAGTTTGCCCCTAGGGGCTTCTGTCAATGCTGGAATTGACAAGGACTCCTATCTTGACAGCAATTTTTGCCTTACCTTCCCTACAGTGGATGAGATCACTGATCAGCTTAGGAAGCATGGCCGTGGCGCCTTGTTATACAAGATTGATGTTTCATGTGCGTTCCGTCAAGTCAAGGTAGATCCAGGTGATTATGACTTGTTGGGGTTGGAGTGGAAGGGCCACCACGTCGACACGTGCATCCTGGGACGCGTCACAGGAAGCCAGTGTTTTGAATCCTGTTGCCCATTATTGACTACATTGATGACTACGTTGGCATCGGCGTTCCGAGCATTGCGTCAGCATTGTACGCTGCTCTCATTGAACTCATAAATGAACTTGGTATAACCATAAGTCAAAAGAAACTGGTTCCTTCTTTGATGCAAGTGATGTGTCTTGGCTTGCTCATTGACACAGTCAATGGGACCATTTCTATACCACTTGATAAATTGTGTGATGTCATGTCAAACGTGCGTCAATGGTTTTTGCGTGACTTTGCCTCTAAGCATGAACTACAATCCATACTGGGTCTCTTCCTTTACATCCACAAGTGCGTCAAGCCTGGGCGCATCTTTCTCAACAGAATGCTTGACCTGCTCAGATTTGCTCATAGGCGTCAGAAAGTGATGCTCACCCCAGATTTCAAGAGAGATCTCAGGTGGTACACAAAGTTTGTTCCTGTGTACAATGGGGTGTCACTTTATGACCACAGACCCATTAACGTGACGCTTGAACTTGAAGCCTGCCTCACAAGTTTGGGGGGTCGTTCTGGGAATTTCTTTTACCATCTCCCCATTGCTAAGGGTTATAGAAACTGGAGCATTGTTTATCTGGAGATGGTGAATATTCTGTTAGCAGTAAGGTTGTTCAACCATCAATGGGCGTCAAAAAAAGTGTTGATACATTGTGATAATGCAGCTGTCATGAGTGTCCTCAAATCTGGTAAGACCAGAGATCCTTACTTGGGCGCATGCGCGCGCAATGTGTGGTATGTTGCTGCAACGTCAGACATAGATTTGCAATACACCCATATCAGGGGCATCGACAATAAAGAGGCTGATGCTTTGTCTAGATGGCAGGGTACTGCAGACCAGTGGCAGCTACTGGGTTTGCATGTGGTGCACCCAGTGTAGCTCCAGGTTTCACATGAATTGCTGGAATTAGAGCCAGAGTTGTAAATTTTTAGTTGTATTCTATATAACATGTAGCATGTATTAATATGTGTTTACAAGGGTCTGGGGGCAGGTCTGGCCTGCTGTTTGCTATTGATACTGAGAGATGCTATGCTTTGTGCTGTACATAATGAAGCATTGGTGTCACTTTCTGCCAAGGCTGCCTCCAGACTACATCAAGCCTTCTGCCCAAAGACGCATGGGACTTATCTGAATATGTTTAGAACTCTTGTAGCCTTCTGTGTTTATATCAAATGTCTGTTGGCTGAAATTGATATCAAAGTAGTCTTATCTTTTCTAGAATGTTTAGTCATAAATGGTTGCTCAACTTCTATGGTTGAGAATTATGTGTCGGCCATAAAGGCCAATTTGTGTTGTATGACTTGTCTTTTGAAGTGTTTGATCATCCAACACTTAAATATTTTCTAAAAGCTCTCAGAATAAACATACCTCTTACAGTCAAGCCACATAATATCATATCTGTAGACAGATTGGCCCAGATTTCGGCTGTATGCAAAAATTTGACCTCAGGCCTGGTGTACAGAGCTGTGTTTTTAGTGGCCTTTTCTCTTTCAAGTCAACAGTTCACGTGGTCATATCACATTAACTGATTCTAAGGTGCATAAAATGTTAAAGAGTATCAATTAGGCTCTGGGTTTGACCCCAGCTTTTCACACTTTTCATGATTTTAGAAGATCAGGGGCCACGTTTGCTTATAACTCCCACATTCCCATCCAGGAGATTAAACGCCATGGTACTTGGTTGTCAGACTGTGTCTGGCAGTATATTCAATATGACCACCCCTCTGGGGACAGTTTAGCTGCAACACTAGCTTCTACTATAAATGCATTATAAGCCCCTACTTCTGGTCTTGGCTTTGAGGGTGCTTTCCTATGTTATATCATGTCAGGTTTTTGGCAAAGATTTTTACAAATTTATTCACATTCTTACATTAATTAGTGTTTTTAATGTAAACTCTGGGGGTCCCTTCCTCTTCAGCAGTATAGGAGCCTTTGGTTTGACCTTTGTGATCTTAGTCGAAATTTGCTATGTATCAGCTATTTGGTTTTACATATGTCCCTCTTCAGTACAACTCAAAGCCTCCCCTTCTGCTGGGGTTCAAGGTCACCTCAGGGGTCATTAGGTCAAATCAACTGTCAGGTTTATTTATTAAACCTTATCATAACTCACTTAGCAATTGAGGGCTGTTTTATTATAGCAATTCCTCTGCGCAGCCCATATCAGTATTTCAACTATCATTATTGCATATATTTACAACAAAGAATTTTTTTATGTACGTATTTTTAGTAGACCTATAAATAGTATTAGTATTAGTATTGTATTTACAAATTTTTAGAATAATTTATATTTATATTAATAAAATGGTACTCGCAGTTGTTTTGTTTGTCTTGGGGGCTGGGGACTGTCAGACACAATGGTGGTAATTGCCTTGTCATTCAAAAGTTCCAAGTCTTTGTTCATAAATCTGTCAACAGTTTGGTTATAATTTTACTTTTGATGCTCCCACTGTTTGGAATGCTCTTCCTGGTGAGATTCATGCATCCCCCCTAACCTCTTTCAGAACGCAGCTTAAAACTTACCTATACACCAAGGCATACTCACCTTAGTCTTAATCACCCCTGACATTCTCTGTGGTACTTGACCTCTTTCCTGTCCCTGATACTGAAATTGTTTGACTGTTTTGGTTCTGTTGCAATTTAAAGTCCCCTTTCAATATCAGAGATTAAGTGCTATAAAAGTCTAATTGGAATTAGAATTACACTAATTTGAATCGAGTATTCCATTTTAAAGGAAATTACTGTAGGTCAAAGTTGGGGTTTTATGTCCCGTTCTACAGTCAAAAGAAATTACTGCAATTTCAGACATTTTTTATTTGAGGAAATCAGAAAAGCTTTAGATATATTTAGAACTACATGTGTAAATTTTAACATAAATACAATGTTGAATTTATGTTACAGTGTTAATGCAAAAACATTTAATCATTTTGTGTAGTGAAAATTTATTCTCAGGAAAGTATGGTGGTTTAATTCAATCAAAGTGGTAAATTTCAGAACAATGACAGAAATAGACTTTAGTTGTAAACTACCCCAATCTGTCCTTGGAACATGCAAACATGACATATGTCTCAAATTAACCAATGTGTGTATATGCAATTATAATGTAGGAGGACGTTAGATTCTTATATCTGACAGATAATTTCGACAGGCAGGCTTTAATTCTATTGGAGCCCTGAGGCAAATTGGAATATTATCCAGAGGCAATACATGTATATATCAAAAATATAACAACGATTTTCTTGTGTCTTGAAAGTAATCCTAATCTTTCCCAAAATGTAATCACAAAAATTCAACATGGAATTGAGATGTCTTTTTTGCATCAAAAATATGAGACATTCTGCCGAGTATAAATATACAATACATCTGGGTCTCAGATACTTCATATTTTGAAGATCATATGTGACATTAAGTAGCGTGGTTCCGTCAGGGAAGTACCGTTTTTGAAAATCAGATCCGATAGAGTTAAAAATTAAATAACCTCACTTTACGTCTGCCTTGGTACTATTATTGAAAGAACTAATAAAATAATCTTTTTAATCTACCCCCTTTTGACATAGTTAATTGATATTTACACATGCAAACTGCCCACTTTATCGTTTGATCCCCTTTTATCGCTCACCTTCCCCGTTATCGGGGATCATCAAACTCAAAACTCAAACCCACCAAACCACTCTAATCCACTTTAAAGACCTCAAACATGATTTTCCTTTATTTTTTACTGGCAATCCAACCAGTTATTGCTTCATATCAGCACCATAGCAACTCAAGCATAAAGTGCCCTGATGTCGTCAGTTTCTGCCCCTTCAAAAAACCACCACCACCTTCTGTCTACATTTTATCATCAAATCTACAATTTCAATTCCACCTGCCCTACCACCTTTCCGTCTTTTCATCCTACTCCTGCTTGCTGGTGACATAAACCCAAACCCAGGACCACCCAGGTGTCCAAAGGTCACCTATGCAAACATTAGATCAATACACAACAAATATCCTGCCATTGCAAAATTTATTTCTGATAATGACATCGATCTCTTCAACATGTCTGAGACCTGGATAAGACCTGACACCACAAGTGCAAATCTGTCCGAAATTACCCTACCAGGCTACAAACTATCAACAGCCACGAGCGGCCCATCGCGGTGGAGGATTGGGCTTTTTTGTCAAAGACGAATTGGATCCTTCTGTAGTTCCAACAAAGACCTGCACCACCTTCGAAAATTTCCTCCTCGAGATAACCCTTCACAAAGAATCCTTTTACCTTCTGAATATATATAGACCTCCGTCCTCCAGTACTATATCCTTTTTTGACCAGTTTCAGTCACTTTTGGAGGATATTCACCATACCACGGAGAATCTGGTGATCATCGGCGACTTCAATTTTCACCTCGAAACAACATGTTCAAATTCCAAAACCTTTCATTCTTTGACTGATTCATTTGATTTAACTCAAAAAGTTAACTTTCCAACTCACATTCATGGACATACACTTGACCAGGTATTAACCAAATCTAACAATGACTATATTTCCAATGTCCATACCACTGATGCCTTTTCTGACCACTTTTCAATTAGTTTTACCCTTAATCTCTCAACTCCTACAACCCAAACCAAGGCTACTGTCACCTTTCGTAAATGCCATAAAATTGATAAAGACAAATTGAAAACAGATCTCCTTGCTTCTGAACTACTTAATAATCCTTCCAAGGAAGCCGACACTCTTTATGAACAATATCATACTACTTTGTCCACCCTTATTGACAAATATGCACCACCACACACCAAAAATACCAAGGCGAAGTACATCCCAGGATGGGTTAACGAAACGATAATTGCGGCAAAGGAGACCAAGCATTTGTTTGACCGTATTTGGTACCGAAATAAATCTACCTTCAATAGATCCCAATACATGCAGAAAGTCCACCAGTACAATAAAATCTGCATGCAGGCCAAATCTGAATTCCTCAAAGAAAAAATTCGGGACAATCACCACAACCCACAAGAACTATGGCGAGTCCTCGGTGATGTGTTACACAGAATCCCAGCAAAGATTCTCCCATCTATAAACCCCCCAAAGCTTTTGGCTGACAGATTTGTCGAGTTCTTTACAGAAAAAATTGAAAAAAATACACTCAATTTTCTCTACCTCACTCAATTTCCGACACATCACCCCAGACTCTCCCCCACCAACATTCGCCTCTTTCTCTGCTATAACTGAAGAGCAGGTCACCAAAATCATTCAAGACTCTCCCACTAAATCATGTTCCCTTGACCCTTGGCCCACTTTTCTTGCTCTTGAATTCCTGGATATTCTTATTACCCCCATCACCTCAATAATCAACACCTCTCTAGCACAAGGTACGTGCCCTAATTTCTTTAAGCATGCCCATGTAACCCCAATTCTCAAAAAATCATCCTTAGACAAGGAAGTTTTCAAAAATTACAGGCCTGTTTCCAATCTAAACTTTATTTCAAAGATACTTGAAAGGGTAGTAGCAGCCCAGTTACAAACTCACCTTGATGAAGCCGGCCTGATGGCTGCCTTCCAGTCGGCTTATAGAAAACACAATTCTACTGAAAGTGCCCTCCTTAACATTCATAATGATATTCTTCTCAATATGGCCAAAGGGTCTGTTACAGCCCTCACCCTTCTAGATCTCTCCGCCGCTTTTGATACCATAGATCACACTATACTCCTGGACAGACTTAACGGTTACTATGGAATCAGTGAACTGGCACTCGGCTGGTTCAAATCATACCTGTCGGGAAGGACACACTCGGTCAAGGTAGGCAGCACACTCTCAAATCCTGTTGCCCTTGAGCATGGTGTCCCCAGTGCTGTGTCCTTGGTCCAATTCTTTTTTCCCTTTACACCAACCCAATCAGCTCCATCATTCAATCTCACAGTAGCATCAATTACTATTTCTACGCCGATGACACTCAGCTATACATTTCACTCTCTCCAGCAAATTTTTCTCACTCTGTACAAAAACTAAAAAATTGCCTAAACGACATCCAAAACTTCATGTTCACGAATAAATTAAAACTCAACCCTGATAAAACCGAGTTCATTTTGATAGGTTCAAAAAACAACCGTAAACAACTCCTTCCTCACTTTCCAATCAATATTCTTGGTAATCAGGTCTCACCAGCACAAAGTGTCAAGAACCTCAAAGTGGTGTTTGATTCCAATTTCACTTTCTCCAACCATGTGTCACAGATCATAAAGTCCACTAGAGCTCATGCAAGAGACCTCTACAGAATACGCCCCCTTCTAGACCTTAAAACATCAGTTCTTTTAGCCAATGCCTTGGACAGAAGCAGACTGGACTACAGCAATTCCCTGTTTCTATCACTCACAGACTTGACCTAAGAAGATTGCAACTAGTGCAAAACTCACTCTGCAGGGTTATCACCCATTCCTCAAAATTTTCTAACATCACCCCTCAACTGAAAAAACCTCCATTGGCTTCCAGTTAGGTATAGGGTACAATTCTAAATAGGCCTCATTACATACAAAGTCCTCAACCAAGGTCAGCCTGTTTACCTAAGAGAACTAATCCACCCCTACACTTCCTTTAGAAATACTAGACGAAGTACCCCTAAACTCAAGTTCCTTCATACCCCCACTTTTGACCGTAGAGTTCATAAATCAATTGAACACTTCTCAAATTCATTTAGTCACTATGCCCCAGTTCTTTGGAACTCTCTCCCCTTCATAATAAGAAACAGTCCCTCTGTCGCATCTTTCAGGAAACACCTCAAAACCCACCTTTTCAACTCTAGCTTCCCAACTTAGTCTCCTTCCCTCTCGGTCCCAGCCACAAACCTGGTACACTGACCTTGAACGCCCCTCGACTCTTCTTATAAGAAATGATTTTTGTTAACTAGCGCACTGAGTTCCCCTTAGTGGGGAAGATATTGCGCCTGCAAAGCAGTAGATTAGATTAGATATGTAATCAATACTTTACCATAATCTGAAAAATGTTGTGATACCTATAATAGATTTCTTTTGTCATATAAGGACATTTAATTATTGATTTTCTCTGTATTCTGCAGAAGTGACTACATAATTAATTTTGGAAAGTTTCTAGAACCTTCTACGTTTTCTGAAAATGTATTGATCTGCTTGCATTTCTTTCTAGAACCAATAATCCCCAGCTATATATACAGTATAGAAAGCTTGACCACATTAAGTGTGGAATTGGAATGCTATATGGACAGATTTTTTTGTGCAAATATTTATCTGTGTCAAGGTGATTTTCTATATATATTTTGTGTGGTAAAATCCAACTGAAGTGAACTGGATATAATGTCTCAATCTAACAAAGACAGGACTGCTGAATGGTGAATCTAATCTAATCTAATCTACTGCTTTGCAGACGCAATATCTTCCCCATCAAGGGGAACTCAGTGCGCTCGTTAACAAAAATCATTTTTAATAAGGAGAGTCCAGGGGTGTTCAAGGTCAGTAATCCGGAGTTGTGGGTGAGACCGAGAGGGAAGGAGACTAAGTTGGGAAACTGGAATTGAAAAGGTGGGTTTGAGGTGTTTCTTTCTAGAACCAATAATCCCCAGCTGTATATAAAGAATCTCGTTCACATCGTGTGTGAACATCAGATATATACTGAACATTTGGATACAGACGTTTTGTGCCTATGAACACAATATGATTAAGGGCACAGATTGGTATATTGGATACACTTGTTTTAAATGTTAGGTTTATAGGACTGACTGCTGTCATATCAGATTAGTTACACTGCTGTACTGTTAACCATCAGAGACAGTCCATTATTTTTAAATATTGGGCACTTACTCAAAAATTAAAACATATCAAAGGTACCAAAGCTCAAAGCTTTCGTTTTATGTCCTTGCAGTTTATACATCACCAATTGAATAATATTGAGACTGGTGAATATGTATGGGGGATTGCGGGGACAGATAATTTACTTTTATTTTTAATCCTGCAAAATGTTATAGAATGACAACTGCTTATGTTTATTCTTTCACAATTGTCGTACTGGTAACACAGACATGTTAAGCATCAAATCACAAGTGGAAAGGTTTCTTACATATAAGGACACTGTCTTATGGGGGGGGGGGGGGGGGGGGGGATTAAAGGGCTCAGTTTTACTGATACACTAGGTACCTCTGCAAAGTTAGCTACAAGTTTTATGTGTGCATGTATTTATTATAGGAATATATCACGAAAAAAACGTCCAAACGCAGAATTTTAGCACGGGTGGCGTTGTCAAAGCACGAAGGCGAACACAAAACAGTCCAAACTCTGTGAATGGCATTGGATGTACAAAAGTTAAAATAAATATCCAAGAAAGGAAACAACTAATTAAAATGTTTGCCAACTTAAAAATAATGATTTGTTAACTTTCAATATGAAAAAAAAACACAGCCTCCTTTCTCCTTTAGTAATTAATGTATATATTTGAGTTACATTCTAAGTTATAAGAGTTGTTTGTTTGCATTATATTTTGGTAATCGGGACATAACGTCCTCTTGTAGCACTTAAAACATCAGTATTTTTGGTGTTTCTGCAATTACTAATATATTTCCCTGTGTACCTAACATACAGCAATTATTAATTGCCTCCGCCAAGGAGGTATTGTATTTTGCCTTCTGATGATGTCATTACTTGATGATGTCACAATGCAGTTGTCATTGTGAGGTTTACCTAACTTGTGATACTTGCTGTAAAAATATTTATGCTCATTTCATCTCTTGAAATGGACATAAAGACAATAAAGAAGGTGGTGATGTATTCATCATTTTTACTAATTTCTGTTTTCATTTTCTTTTTTTTTTCTTTTTCTTTCAATTCCTTGACAGTCCATCACAAAAACTTTACCCTGAGTGATTTTTACCAAGAAGTGGATTTAATCAATAATTTTTACCTCCACCAAAAGTTTAAGTTTTTGAGTGTTTGTCTATTTGTCTGTCTGTTTTTTGGGGTGTTTAGATTAATCCAGAACTAATGAACAGATCTTTATATTTTTGTGGGTTACTAACTTTTGGGGAAAGATCTGGATAAAAAAATCGTAAATTTACCAATCTTCAATGAATTTATATTTCTTCAACAAAAGTAATGAACAAATTTTGATGTTAAATTTTTAGTATGAAGGGGCTAGACATGGGAAGAAGTGATTACATTTTAGGAAAGATCCAATTAATATTCTGGACAACAATAAACCTCCAAAATTTTTGGAAACGCCATCATGGTGGACGCGTGCGCAATGGTTTCTGGTACACTTTGTGCCCATTTTATCAATTAACATTTATAATTATCTCAAGTGAGCCAATCTATGATGAATTCACTACACACAAAATATTCATTTAGTGTCTGGATGTGTGTGTTCAAGTATGCATGTGTTCCTCAGTGGGGAGAAATCCACTGAAAATCAATTTACAGGTTTGGTTTCATTTTATTATGTTTCCTACAATACTTTATAATAACACTTGCGAGGTTGGTCACATCGCGTTGAGCGTTTTGCTCTCTCTGAGTGCATCTTGTTTATGACTGCAATGACCCTATGGGTTCCCTAGGGTTTGAGGGAAAATGGTAAACGATAATTTAAAAATATAGGTAACAAAGAGCACAGATACCTGCACCAAGGCATGTAATAATAAGTAAATGGAAAAAATCTGGAATTTTTTTGTTGATCATCCAGTTCACTCTCAAAGTTAATTGAATCCAAGCTGGACCAAGAATCATCTTCTGATTTTTCCAGGAAGATTCAAAATGTAGTATTTGCATAATCCTATTAACAAATAGACAAATGGACAAACACATAAACAGACAAATGGTCATGAAAATAATATCTACTGGGCGGAGTTAATCAATTACAAACTGTATTTGTATTCACTGGGTTTTTTGTGTGAGTATGCAAGTATGACAAGTACTGTCACAATCTGATTAATGCTATTTCCGGCCAAAATTATCAAAGGTGACACAAACAAATCATTGCATGTTAGCAACAAGCCTGTTCAACTGTTGTATCATTACGACAGCTCTAAATGGGCTGGTAAATTTGGTCTAGTGGGGTAATTCATTTGCATAGGGACACAAAGGACGTGGTAGTGATCATATGCACAGGAAGATACATAGTGGTCCGGATGACAACTTAGAGAAAAGTAGTTCTCCATCAATGGGTCCTATCCCCATTTACAGGCTAAAGAACCTCATAAATGTTGATAAATGGTCATCTGTGAGCCTCTGTCTTTCGGTTTGGGGACTCTTTGTTGCTAGAGAGTTTGGACTATATAATTGTGAAGTCAAAATGGGCCAAATAGCTTTTATACAGCACCTGCAGTAAAAGGTTATGTTGTGCTGAGTATAAATCTACAATACAATAATAAATAGCCTGGGTAGTTTGGCCCTTTGTAGAGTACACAACTCGGCATAAATAGATGGTTATTACTGGCACACAATAATACATGGTAATCCGGGTTTTAATCTTAGACAGGGTGAATTTGGAGATTGTAAAGACAAAAAAAAGAAGAGAAAATATTGTTATTTTGGAAAGACATGAGAAAATTATACGTTTACTGGAACAAGATAATGGTTTCTGTGAAAAATTTTGGATTTTACCATTTAAAAAATTGTGATTAAGCTCCAATTGATAATTTGTGTTGTATTTTGTTGTACAATTTGGCTGAAACAATGTTTGCAACCTCTCTAGTATGTATGTATACAAATTTGAAATTATATGAATAAATGAATTGTATGGGACAAACCTCTGTCTTACAGAGGTGTTCCACTGGAGCTGACAGGCCGGTAACTATGCATTTTTAGAGAGTCAGGACCAATGTTTACTTGGTCGGTTAGGGTCGGTTGCAAGTTCCCGGCCTGTTAGGGAGAGTCGGCGAAATATCAAACATGTTTGATATTTCTAGGACCGTTGCCGACCCTTGTATCCGACCCTAATTTTAGCCCCCTAGCAACAGGCCTCTCGCTTAACTTAACGGCCTGTCGGTTACACTTCCTGGCTTGTCGGTTAATCAAACAGGCCTGTCTGTATCAAGTATCCGGCTTGTCCCAAATATGGACTTCCAGACTGTATGTGATGACTCACTGATCATGCGGGAAGTGTTACAGTACAGTCGGTAACTTTAGCCGGCCTGTCTGTAAGTGTTCCTGACAGGCCTGTAAAGTTTATAGGCCGGTCGGTAACTTTAACCAACTGGGTCCTAGAGTCGGGAAAATTTGTAACCAACAGGCCTTAAACTGAAACAGACAAGCTGTAAACAACAACCGACAGGCCTGTAACACTGACAGACAAGCCGGGAACTGTAACTGACAAGCCCACAATATTTTTGCATCTTATGGCCTGTCGGCTTCAAAATCTGTGGGTATAAAAAGGCGAGTCGGTGGACAATCTGCGTATATTTGGGCTTTAACTTGTCGAGAGACAACAAGGTGTGCAGCTTTTCTTTAGGTTTTTATTTTTTTACAAATTTTTACAAAAGTTTGACATATGCTGGACTGTCTGGGAGTGAATCTGTTCTATAAGGTTTCACTTTTATTTTTAAGTTTTGTTTTTTTTAAACAAGCTGTACCAGTTGATTGATTGATCAGCATGCCAAGGGGCAGAAGGAGAAAGATTGAAGTACCAACTGACATTCAGCCACAGTTTGAGTTAGGAGATACAGCTGAGGATATAGAGAGGAGGAGGAGGGAGAGAGAGGAGAGGGATGAGAGAGAGAGAGAGAGGAGAGAGCAGGAAGAGAGGGACAGAGAGAGGATGGAGAGAGAGAGGAGGGAAGAGAGCCAGGAAAGGGGAGAGAAGAGAATGCGAACTGACACGGATACTGATGTAGAATCAACCCAATCCAGACATAAGAAGGGCCAGATGAAGTCCATTTTCCTGAGTGATTCAGACGAAGAAGCCATTGTGGAGTTCGTTAAACAGCATTAGGAACTTTAGGACAAGACCAACGACAGTTTCAAAGACAAGCAGAAGAAAGAAAGACTTTGTGAGCAGCTACCAGCTACCAGAAACTTGCCTATCAAGACTGTGAAGAAGTGGTACTCAATGTACCAAATATGGCAAGCTCACTCAGACAAAGTCAGGACAAGCAGCTAACAAGAGCACAGAACGACAGACCTGGCTGAAGGACTGTTTCAGTTTGCTACAAAGTCACATCAGAAGGAAGAGAGTTTCCAAGTCTTCTGCATTCAAGTCATACCAGAGACCTTCTGCGGCCGCAGCCACAGCTTCAGTTCCAGATACATCCAGAGACACAGAATCTGAGATGGAAATCAGCATTGCATCAGATGTTACTCATCAGCCTTCGAGCACCAGTCCCAAGCGACGACAGCCTCCAGTCGTGACTACCACCACTTCTGCAGATCCAATCTTAGATTAGTTCCAGCAGATGAGGTCGATGCTTTCCACATTTCTGGGTGCACATCAGGACCCCACTCCAAGTCCAAGACAGTGGTTCTGCAGCTATCTCCATTCTGAGATTGAAAACCTGGAAGAAAGGGACTTTTTAACCCTCAGGAATGAGAGAGTGAAGTTTCTCAGTGAAATATAGTACAAGGCCGAAGAACGAAAGAGACAGGTCACCAAAAGTCAAGAGGTCACATATCAAGTTCCACAAGCATCACAGGCCACAGCAGGTCGTGAATACATACTCACCATACTGGAAACTCAACCAGTCTCCATTCCAGTTGTGCAGCCTACACAGACAGCTACAGGAGAGCCTGTTACAGTGATTGCCAAAGTACAGCAACCATCAAGGCCTTCATCAGCGTCAGCACAGCCAACTTCTTACGTAGTTGTGGATGACCAACAGCCTGGGACTTCCAGACAGATGATTTTCAACCCACTTTTAGTTGCACCTTCACAATAGGAGGACAATCAGCACAACACTTCTGGATTATCCAGTCTCTTTGGAGCTATTCCCAGTGTGCTTCAGTATCAGCAGATGGACACACCACAGCCAGTTTCACCCTCTCAACTTCAACCAGCACCGTCACCAGTGCCATCTTCCACTCATCATGAAGAGTCACGACTTCCCAGCCAGTCCAGCCAGCAGAGTCAGCCCAAATCAGCGGATTAGCCTGCACAAGTCGCACCAACCAGGCCCTTTTAAGGGCCACTCGAATCTGCCAAAAACAATTAATAGGTTGCAAGTCTATGGCCAAAAACAGAAAAAGCACACCGTCCAACACTTACACCTACCCACTGTACACAAAAGAAATTGTGTGAATGAATAAGTGAATATTAAACAAATATATATAAAGTTCCACCACAAAACAGGGAAAAAAATTAATAAAAGAAATCCCCTTAATAAATAAAGAATTCAAAGTAAAACCACTCCCACCCTCTAACAAAACTCAACTTTAAAAAATACACTCCCCCTCACAAATCCCTCCCTCCCAAAACCAAACTTGAACTAAAATGCCACATCCACACTCACAGACAAACAAACTTGAGGCCTAACAAAATATTCAAACATATGAGTGGCAATGGACTGACAAACCGAATAAAAAGAAAATATTAAACTGGGACTGCAAACCTATATCATTTTGTCTTGCAAATTTCCCAGCAATTTTTTTTGAATTCTTGGCATAAAATATTTTCAGGTATTTATTTGAAAACTTTTTTCTTCATGCTACTTTGTAAGTTATTTTTTTCTGAGAATAAAGTCAGGTCATGTTGGGGTGGGATGTCACCTTTGTAAATTGAGGACCTGGGTTTTAATCTGTAAGTGATGAAATTCATTTCTGTGAACTGAGTTTGGGATGGATTTGTGTTTGTGATGGGAAATGTTTTGGTGAAATGCAACTTATATAAAAGAGTTAGCAAATTGGAGTTATTTTTAAGGCAACACTTTGCTAAATAAAAGTTCTTGGATTATTTGGGTAGTCCTGAAAAGGACTGATAGATGACAGCATGTTCTCCCCTCAGTCTTCTTAAACTCTGTGCCAGTGCCCCCACATGATTGAAGTAGTGTTTCAGTAGGTCTCGTTGATGTCTGACCTCCCTCGCTGGGTTTCTTAAGTTTGTATGATGTCTCTGTTCCCCCAGGTCCCCCTGTGGTGGTTGTATGTCATCAGCTGGAGTGGGTGGTCTGTCTACTCCTCCCTGATTGCTTCTCAACATGTTATGTAGTACCACACATGTTAACACAATGTCTCTCACAACTTTTGGCCTCTGCTCCATCTTGGTCAACAGCACCCTGAATCAATTGACAAGTATACCAAATGAGTTCTGGACCACCCTTCTCCCCCTGGATATCCTGTAGTTGGCTATTCTCTCTTCTCTGGTCAGTTGGCGTCTAATTTAAAGCTTGACCAGCCAAGGCATTAGGGCAAAGGCGTCATCCCCCAGCTGGAAGTAATGTAGATCTGGCCCCCAGGTCCAAGTGGTTCAGGTCGTGGTAGTCCCAAGGTTCCATTTTCAGTTCTTCTTTTCAGTTTGCTGCGGTTGAAAATCTAGACATTAGATGATGACCCACTGGCCCCCACGTTGACCCACAGGAACTTGTAATCTGCATTGACTAAAGCCAAAAGTACCCGGGAGAAGTAGCCCTTGTAGTTGAAATATTCACTGCCTGACTTCTTGATGACCTTGGAGGTCAGACTGTATTTCACAATTTTGAGTCCATTCTTGCCTAATGTGCTACCACGGCTAAGATGTATTGAGATTGGCAGGTGGTTTGAACAGTTAGGTATCATCATGAAATAATTATTGAACATTTTAGAACTGTTGCCTACACTTGCAATCCACCTTGCCTTTCTGTGTCTTTTGTCTGATCTGGTTGCCTTTTCTGAAACTTTGGAGGTCATCTTGTATCTTATGACCTTATATCTTACCTTCTTTATGTAATATTTCCATTATCTGTGAATTGGGCAGCTAGGGACACATAAAATTAAAAGAATGTTATATTATGTTTCATGTGCTTGGCTGATTGAGGTAGTTTTCAATTAAATTAAATAGACAAATTTATATCCCATGTCCTTATCTTCACTGCTTCAACTTCTTGAAGAAGATAGATTCACTTATACATATACGGAAATTTACAGGAGGAAATTAATTTGGAGATATAACTTGTGGGCTACATTAACCATTTATCATGTCCCTACATGTTTTTGGCATTGAAAAAGTATTTGACAGATAAAGTTGATTGGTCTTTTGACATGATTCAGTGGTGGTTGAACAGCCCATACCCAAAGATACTGGGGTCACTTTGAAATTCGTCATTGATGAATCAACATCAACTTTATTTTCCAACTTACCTGCCTCTTGCCCTTTTTTCTATTTCCTATAAAGCATTGTTGCTGCAGGTAGTGTTACAAGGGATTATAAGCAGTCCAACATAACACCCATTCTCAATTTCACCTTGTATGACTGGCTCGAACCAGAGCCAGAAGCTGTCACATAAAAAGAACAAGCTTAACTGTCCCACCTGTCTTTCAATTTTTTTTTTTTTTTATTTGGTCTCATGGAGTTCGCTCGTTGGTCTTGACCCCTATCAGCTATCCTAGATATAGGGACTTCTCTTAGGATTTTATCAGATATTATAATAGGGATGGCCAGGATCAAACTGTTCTGATACCTCCTTCTTAAGACTGAGTTATGTTGCAAACAGAAAACAACCGTCTTGTGAAGATAATAAACTTTAATCCTAATTAAGTTCCAATGATTTCTAAGAAGAATTCTGAGCCAGTTCAAGTAACTATCCATTGAATAATTTACAAAGCTGTCACACGTTGCATATGGACTAATTTGTGTGGAATAGCAGTTGGCACATGTAACATGAATAGGTGTTGTTGGTAGTAAGATTAAAATAAAAAGCTAAGGTTACAGAAACTGTTGTTTCAGCTTGCAGTTCAAAGAGTCGCAATGTTGACGCTCTGTTAAGGAATTAGTCACAACTGGACCAGTTGCTTTGACCACTATCAGCCTTAAGGCTAGATAGTCTTATACAAAAGCAGGTTGATGAAAGATTGAAAGAACTGTCCAACATTTTACAAGGTACTGATGAAAAAATTAAATCTCAAAAGGAGGGGAGATCAGTAGACATTTTTTTGTGAAAGACAGGGTCAATGGCCTCATGAGTTTGTTTTGGCTGGGCCTTCTAAATAAGGAGTTTCTTACAATAATCTTACAGTTTTACAATGTGTGGCTGGTTTTTGCCACACAATGAAGGAGAAGGACTTATAATAATTGTGTTCAACTGAGGCTGACCTGTCGGTAACTACGGATTTTTCGAGGGTCAGGATCAATGTTTACAGAGTCGGTAAGGGTTGGTTGTATTTCCCTGGCTTGTCTCAGTGGGTTGGCAAAAAATCAAACATGTTTGATATTTCACCAACCCTCCCCGACTCTTGGTCCAGACCATGGCTCTGCTGACCTGGAAACTGACTTGTTCTACTCACACCCATCTTGTCCTCTCACTTCTAGTCTTGTCCATATCACTTCCAGTCTTGTCCTTATTACTTCCAGTCTTGTCCTATCATGAAACTGGCTTGTCTTTTGTCGCTTAAATAGTGCTCATTGGCAATCCTTACCAGCATTATGTGAGGTAAACACATGACCAAAAATTATGTTAAGAATGACAAAAAAACAGTGTAAGTGATCGTAAATTTGAAGTTGACAGAAAAGGTCCACATGTATGCTGCAAAATGTTAAGAAACCTGAAAAAGTGTTTCATTTGATTAAACAACAATAAAACTCCAGCCTATTCCAACACAGCAATTTCTGGGCAAAAAGAGGATCAAATGTTGACAATTCAAAAAATTTCAAACTAGGTCAATAGTATTCATTAATATTTGGATGGCATCACGTGACAAAAACTACAGTATGCTTACCTTCACGTCCAGAATAGGATCTTACCCAGAGGCTCGAAATTATTTGGTATAAATATGAAGTGAAATTGCTCACAAGGATGGAATTTTGCTAGTAGACATCTAGGTGTATCGGGGCTCATTCCTTCATGTCCCACCTTAATATTATTATAGCTTCCGTCCCATGCTGTTTGTTACCTTGTTTTTCATTGGCTTAGGGTTACATGTCCTGGCCACCAGCAGCAATCAGGTCACTTTGAAAGTAGACAAAATTTTACTTTGATTTTTAGTTTTTTATTAGTTCTTTGATTTGACATACAAGATACAACCTCAGAACATCAGTTGTTCCCATCCAGCGGATGGCTGACATTTGCAAAAACATCTGGGAGGAGTCAGATTTGGCAGTCAGGGAATACATGTAAGATTATGTCATAAATCTTTTGAACGATGCCAATGACTTCTCCTGGTATTCTGCAAAGGCCAGCCATATCGTCCTTTTATGCTATGTGGAACAAGGTGAGATAGCTGGATGGGCTGATACAAAAAGATAGACAGGCCCTGCAGTCAGGGAATAGATGTTAGATTATGTCATAAATCTTTTGAACGACGCCATGTCGTCCTTTTATGCTGCATGGAACAAGGTGAGAAGGCTGGATGGGTTGATATAAAACAAGATAGACAGGGTCAGTAGGGCCTATGTTGAGAGGCACTCTGTTGGTCAGAACAGCACTCAGAGATTGCAAGACAAAGGTTTGAACAGTGGCAAATCTTTTCCCTGTGTTTATTTCATTGAAGGAGTTTGTTTACAGAGGCAAACGCATGAGAACAAAGGTGTCATTTACAAACACATTTGCTCTCATTGTTGGAACAAAGAAGCCAAGGCTTTTCAACCTTTACAGGTAGAATGCAGGAAGGCTCAAAATAACACAAAAAATGACTTTAACAAATGAGTAAACGTGGGTGCGACTACTGGTAGTTGTACCTATGGTACCTGATTCATAAACAATTCCTCCGCTAATGCTTTTGATATCAGTAAGTTACTGAATATGACTAAGTCACAAGTCAAATCGATGGCTCATAGGGCTTTGGCTTTTTGCAATACTCGGGAAAGCAGAACATTTGCTTCAGTTGTGTCAAGTGTCATAGGGGTTTTCCTGTAGTAAAGCGACAGCTTGGTGCAGGTAGGTCAACTTTGTTTAATTCCCATACTTCTTCTTCTGTTACATACAGTAAAATACCTGTTAGTACTTCTATTCAGTCCCACAAATGTTGTGGTGTAGAGGTTGACACTATGGGAGACCAGGACAAAATATGTTAAGCAGGTAAACAAACTTCTTATGATTCTCATGTCCCAAGTACTCTCAGGAAAGCAGAAAGTAGTAACCAAGTTTTTCATATTTCCTGTACTAACCATTTTCATTTGCTATCTGATATGGAGCAGGACAGTACTTGTATACAGACGGACACTTTTTTCTGTATCCAATGAAAAGAGGCTAGGCAATTATATCAGATTAGTACTCTTAATGACCAACAGTTGTGAGGTACTAGTCCTTCTTTGTGTAGTAAAAGTGTGGTTTACAGTCCGGTCAAGAGTCCGCAGGGTTAAAAGTAGACAGGAGGAACTGCCTGGTGTTGATGACCAGTGAGAAAGTCCTTCATGCCCTGAATTTTTGCTGGGTATACAACAGATTGGCCCTAAATTCGGGTGTATTGCTCTCACCACTATCAAGGTCTATCAGGATCGGTTTGAAGTTTGGCATAACATTCCCAGTGTGTTGAAGGCTCACAGTATGATTCAAGATAGTGGCCTTCCAAATTTTTTTTAAGTCTCATGTCCAAATTTCAATTCTAAATTGAGAATTTTAAGTTGGTGTAAACATCTTTGTGATTACTTTGATAAGCAATTAGTTGACTTGATCGAATTTGGATTTCCCCAGGGCTTTGACTGAACCAGGCAGTTGGAAAGTAGATAAAATAATCAGCCGGATTTTACTCTGATCATGTTGATAAGTACTTGGAGGAAGAACTCAAATTTTAGGCTAAACTGGGCCCCTTTGATATTCCACCCTTTGTTGTGCCTCTAAATTTATAGTTTTGTGTAACCTTTGTAATGTTAGTAAATTTATACGGTTCCCACTTACTATGTTTATTAACCTTCTATGTAGTGTTTATTATATTGACCTTTGTGACTTTTGACCTTTCACCTGTTATAGCTTCTTAGTTCATTCACCTCTCCCCCTTTTGGTAGGGTTGGCTTTATTGTTTCACACTGGTCCTTTATTCCAGGGTGGTCGGTTTGACGTTTTATCTGACCTTTTAGGTAATATATTTCAAGGTCAAAGTTACTTGTTATAACATATATTGGTGTGCATCATTCATGTCTATACAGTGCGTCTTAGTAGTCACATTTACTCACTTGTTGTTGTAAATAAATAATAATCCCATATTGCATTTTCTTGTTGGGAGGACTGGGGAGTGTAAAGGGTTGCTTTCCCAGATGTCCGAAATGGGAGTATGAAATCTAGGAATACACAAGAGAGCCTTCGTTGCCACATGATATATTGTCAGAAGCACATCTCCCTGCTTGTTTGAACAGGATGTTACATTTTAATGCAAATTTTCTAGTTAAAGCGACTTTTTTGGTCATAATCTGAAGCAGAAATACATTGATTTATGTCTTATATAATATTAAAGCAAAAACCTGAAAACAATAACTAAAATAACGAAAATGTCAATTTGGACCTTCTCGCTTGGGTTGTTTGGGCGACCCGGGGGTCAGTCCTCCCCTCAAGACAGGCCTTCTTCCTGGGTTGGTGCAACCTTAAGACCAACCTTTGGGTACCAGTCTGAGTGTTTTCATCCTGGCTTCCTAGAAGCTTTTACTCAGTATCCTGGCAACTAGTAAACAATGTTGTTTCATTGGTGGGGTCTCTGACCTCTTGTTTTTCCTGGCATTGAACTTCAGTTTGAATCTGACTCTTGAAGGAGAAACATGAAAAACTTTTCTTGGAACTTTTACAACGCTTATTTTATGTTTTTTATCTCATGTTTTTAAAGTTTTAACTTGTAAAAAGTGTACAAACAGGACGGTCATTTATTATGTAACAAGTTTTTTATCAAAGCAACGCTTTGAATTGTGGAACCTGGAGTCTATTATGTGCTGAACTGGATGAACTTTATGATTGCATAAGATTCTGTAGTCTTCACGACAACCTCAGGCTTATTGACCAAGAGAGAGAGGGACGGTCTAACCTATATTCCTTGTGCATTATTGCCAATTGTTGGCCGTGTAGCCATAATTTCTGGTCAATTTCAAGCCTGGTTTTGGCGTGTGGAATACGAAATCTTAGGGCTTTGTGCCTTTTTGTATTACATTCTGGAGACAGAGACATATTGATTCATATAAACGTTGACTAAAAATGCCTGATAATAAGCAACTGTGTAAGACTTGTAAAGTGAGGCATTTACCACCCACGGGCAAGAAGTGGAAGTTGCAGAAGAAACTTCACCAGGTTGAGAGTGACAATGAACTTTTAAGTGATGCTGCCGTTGCAGGACAGAGTTCTGCTACTCAGACTGCACAGGGAGCGTCTGGGGACGGACAGCTGCTGCAGCTGGAGATTCTTCAACAGCTGAAGAAGATGACAGAGCGTTTAGACCACATGGAGGAGCAGATGGCATCAACACCTGGCAGTTCAACACCAAAGTCTCCTGAGTTAAGTAGTGACAGTTTTTTGCAAAGTATAAAACCTAGTAAAAAACAGAAAAAAAGTAAGGGCCAGATTGTAAATGATTCGTCCTCAGATGAGAGTGACTGTCCCTCATTAGAAGTGTTAAAATCACAATTGTTACAGAAAAAAGTTGACAAGAGGTTGAGAGAATTGAACCAGAGTTCACATGGTAAAGGTAAAGAAAAGTTTAAATCTATGAGGGGGGCAGTATTGACGTGCAAGTTAAACACAGGGTTCATTGGCCTCATGAAGCAATTTTGGGTGGGGTCACACGGCAACGTGTGAACTATGACCAATTGTCCCTGACCCAATGGGTCCAGGGGTTTTGCAGAAACATTCTTGAAGAGTCAGATGGGGGTAGGAAAGATATTATGGTCTCATATTTGGCTGACCTGATGGAAGACGCCACGGATTTTTCCTGGCAGGGGGCAAAGGCGGCACATGCCGTATTGATGTGCGAAATGGAGAGGGGGTCAGTCAAATTCGATAGTGATCGAATTGATCGAATTAGGAGGGCACACGCCCCAAAACATGTGTCTCATAGATCAAATTGGGGTAAGCAAGATAGCAACAAGAAACCCTGGTTCTGCAAAAACTATCAAACCAATACCTGTACCTTTGCCAAGGACCATGAGACAAATGGTAAACTACATAGGCACATTTGTGCTTATTGTATGAACCTTGGTAAGCAACTTACCCACTCTGAGAAGAACTGTATCACCAAACAGCAGCAGGTAAAAAACGAGCACACAGCTGCCCATCACTAGGGTGGGGCAGCTGTACCCTAAATGTTGTGGATGGGTTCACACAAGGCAAAAGTAGGACTGGCAGTGCACAAGGTAGTTCACGTACTGGCAGTGGCAGTCACACAGCTAATGTGAAGCCCCTTGATTCACGTAGGTTATGTGAAGCCAGTGTTTTGAATCCTGTCGTTTTGAATGGTTTGCAGTCTGGAGGCGAGTTGGTCAAGGACAGCACTGCTGCTGCTGGTGTTTCACGTAGCCTTCCATGTGAATCCAATAGAGTGTGTGACATGGTAATGGGAAGCAATGCTTCTCGTGATAAGTTATGTGAATCCTCCATAGTTGAGGCCTGTACAGTAGGAGATAACAGTAACAAATACAGAGTCAGATTTATATATAATTCTAAGGTAGTCCCTAGGCAAGTGGATGCTTTGTTGGCTAAAAAGCCGGCAAGGTGTAGTGTCAAGTGTCAAAATGTCAAGAGTAGAACTGTCTGGGGCAGTGTCAATACTGCCAGAATCGCTAATCTCAATTGTGAAGTGAAAGGTAGTAAATGTAACAGTAAAATGAAACAGTCCATTGTTGACAATAACCCAAATGTTGAGGGTTGTGATCTGAAGGTAAGTCCAGCAGCTCCCACTGGTGGGGGGTGTCGTCTTACTCAGAATAACACAGCTAATGTCATATCCTCAGCTCAGATACATGATCACATATCAGGTGAACCGGATCCGGACTTGCTGGTCCCGGTAAGTGTGAACACTGATGTAGACAATGTTATAGACTCAGGGGAGGTCCTGGTCTACAATATCAATGGTATTGATGACAAATTTGCAAGTTCAATATTGCATAATACCCAGTTCAAGAAAGTTGGGGTGGGTAATTTGAACATTGATACTGAAATACACAGAAATTGGCGTTCTCAATCAGATTTTGACTTTGGGTTCATCCCTGTAGATGAACAAATAATGCCACAAACTGGAAAATCAAATGATTGGGGTGGGGCATCCCCGTGGGACGTTCATGCTCTGGTCAGGGCCACTGGGGTTCCCAATTTCATTAAAGCTAGAATTCCAATCAAATCACAACTTCATGTACAAGCCTGGAAAGACAATCTCGAAGGTTATTGGGATAAGCAATTGTGTCATTTATTGGAATTTGGCTTTCCCCTGGATTTTAACAGGAAATGTGACCCTAAGAATGACGGTGGTAATCACAAGTCAGCCTTGGAGTTTCCTGGGGATGTGGATGCTTACATAGCGGAGGAACTTGAGTATGGTGCTCTCTTGGGCCCATTCACTGAACCCCCTATTCCTCTCAGTCACTCTTCTCCATTTATGACCAGGGCAAAGCCCAATTCTGACAGGCGTCGAGTTATAATTGACTTGAGCTGGCCCCTAGGGGCTTCTGTCAATGCTGGCATTGACAAGGACTCGTATCTTGACAGCAATTTTTGCCTTACATTCCCCACAGTGGATGATATCACCAATGAACTCAGGAAGTTGGGTCGTGGCGCATTGTTGTATAAAATTGACGTCTCGCGTGCGTTCTGTGACGTCAAAGTTGATCCAGGTGATTATGACCTGCTGGGCTTGGAATGGCAGGGCCAGTACGTCGACACGTGCGTCCCGTTCGGGACACGTCACGGGAGCCAGATTTTTCAATGTCTCAGCGACGCCGTCAGGTATATCATGCGTCAGAAAGGTTATCCTATCATCGACTACATTGATGATTACATCGGCGTCGGCGTTCCGAGCGTTGCATCAGCGTCATTTTCTGCACTCACTCACCTCATGCAGGATCTTGGTTTAACCATAAGTCAGAAAAAGTTGGTTCCTCCTTCGACGCAAGTGACGTGTCTGGGTGTCCTCATTGATACGGTAAAAGGCACTATTTCAATTCCACCTGAGAAATTGCGTGACGTTGCGTCAACCGTGCGTCAATGGCTTTTGCGTGACGTTGCTACTAAACGTGAGTTACAATCCATACTAGGTCTCTTGCTTTACGTTCATAAGTGTGTTAAGCCTGCACGTTGTTTCCTAAACAGAATGCTTGAATTGCTCAGATTTGCTCATAGGCGTCAGAAAGTGACGCTCACACCTGATTTCAAAAGAGACCTCAAGTGGTTCGCAAAGTTTCTGCATGTCTACAATGGGGTGTCATTTTATGACCACAGGCCCATTGATGTGTCCCTTGAGCTTGACGCATGCCTCACAGGTCTGGGGGGTCGGTCTGGGAGCTTCATATACCACCTCCCCATCCCCAGGGGTTTCATGAACTGGACCATTGTTCATTTGGAGATGGTGAACATTCTCCTAGCAGTAAGACTATTCAAACGTCAATGGGCGTCAAAAAAGGTGTTGATACATTGTGATAATGCTGCTGTTGTGAGCGTTCTCAAAACTGGCAAGACTAGAGATCCTTATCTGGGCGCATGCGCGCGCAACATCTGGTACGTGGCTGCTACGGCAGACATTGATTTGCAATATACCCACATCAAGGGTGTGGATAACAAGGTAGCAGATGCGTTGTCCAGATGGCAGGGCACTTCAGAACAGTGGGGGCTGCTGGGTTTGCATGTAAACCACCCAGTGTGGCTCCAGGTTTCACACAATATGCTGGACTTAGATCCAGAGTTATAATTTTAGTTGTATGTAACATGTTATGTAATATGTGTCGCAGTATGGCAGTCACAGTGTTTTAGGGGCAGGCCTGGCCTGTATATGTGTATTGATACTTAGAGATGCTACGCTTTGTGTTGTAGATACTGAAGCTTTGACGTCACTTTCTGCCAAGGCTGCATCTAGACTACACCAAGCCTTCCGTCCTAAGACGCGTGGGGCCTATCAGAATATGTTCAGAACTTTTGTAGCCTTTTGTATTTATATAAAATGTGTCTTGGCTAAAGTTGATATCAAAGTAATATTGGCTTTCTTAGAGTGCTTAGTTGCTAATGGTTGCTCAGCATCTATGGTTGAAAATCATGTCTCGGCCATAAAGGCCCATTTTGTGTTACATGACTTGTCTTTTCAAGTGTTTTCTCATCCTCAAGTGAAGTATTTTCTTAAAGCACTAAGAATCAACAGACCTCTCTCAGTTAGGCCTCATAACATCATTTCAATAGACAGATTGGCTCAGATCTCGGCGGCATGTGAAGACCTGTCCTCAGGCATTGTGTACAGAGCTGTGTTTTTAACTGCCTTTTTTGGCTTTTTTCGCCTTTCAAATCTTGCCCCTCATGCCCTTGCAGCCTTTGATAAGACTAGGCATTTAACTGGGGAGGATGTATTTTTTACCAGGAGGTTTGTGAAAGTCCTCTTGAAGTGGAGCAAAACAATGCAAACTCGAGATCGAATTCAGTGTGTAACTCTTCCTCGGCTCCACAATAATTTACTTTGCCCCTATTCAGCTTTGAAAGCCCTTTTCAAAACTTATCCCATGTCTCCTGATTCCTCATTATTTCAAATCAATAGTACTCGTGGTTACATAACACTGACTGACTCCAGGATCCGTAAAATCCTCAAGAAGGTGAATCAGACTTTAGGTTTGAACCCAGCATTTCACACTTTCCATGACTTTAGGAGGTCTGGCGCTACTTTTGCCTATGACTCTCACATCCCCATTCAAGATATAAAACGCCATGGTACGTGGTCGTCAAAATGTGTCTGGCGGTACATCCAATCAGATCACACCTCTGGGGAGAGTTTGGCAACTACACTAGCCTCTACCATAAATACTTTCTAGACCCCTACTGCTGGTCTTGGGTTTGAGGGTCATTTCCTATGTTATGTCATGTCAGGTTTTGCCAAAGATTTTATAAATTTATCTACATTCTTACAATTATTAGTGGTTCTAATGTAAACCCTGGGGGTCCCTTCCTCTTCAGCAGTATAGGGGGCTTTGCTTTGACCTTTGTGTGACCTTAGTCGAAATTTGCTATGTATCACCTATTTGGTTATAGACATGCCCCTTTTTGCTTAATCTCAAAGCCTCCCCTTCTGCCGGGGTTCAAGGTCACCTCAGGGGTCAGTAGGTCAAGTCAACTGTCAGCTTAACTTGTTAAATTTCATGCTAACTAGCTTGGCTGCTTCACGCCAGTTAATTTCTGCAGCCAAATCAGTATTTTAAATGTTAAATGTGTTTTACATCAAAGACTTTTTATATATTTATTTTAGTGGACATGTAAATAACTTTAGTATTAGTATCATATATTTATCAATGTTATAGTAACTTATATATATGTATTAATAAAATGGTACCCAAAGTTGTTTGTCTGTCTTGGGGGTTGGGGACTGTGGTCACGTGATGGGATCCAAATATTCAGCCTTGACATAGTTTTAGATTTGATGACTGGTTCACAATTGATCTTCTTTTTACTCTTCTTAAAAATAAAAAAAACGAGTTTTGAGGGGCATGGGATCTAGGATTAAGTCTCATGTCCACCCATTGGATCATGCTTATGAAAGTAGATGTTTTTACAATACCAATAGCGATGATTGAGCTTTATCTGATTCGAAACATGACTGGTTTGCTTGGTTTAGAGGACAAAATGCTTGGCAAAATGAATAAAATGGCAGATCTTATGCCCAAATTGTAAATAACATTCGGAGTGATGTACAGAAAGTGACAAAAGTTAACATAAAGATGAACACAAATATCAAACCAAGCACACTAGTCAATTCAAAGAATAAAATTGTCTTTGCTGGTCCCAATAATAATAACAAGGGCAATAAAGGCAGGGTGCAAGTACAGGATCCCATAAACCCATTTGTTATTCAAACATAAAATAGGCTTAACATCTTCCAAAACACTGAGGAAGAAATTTTGGATCACAGAAGTATTTCTGATCTGATCAGTAAATTCGGATACAGAACCCAAATCTTGTTTATATAACAGTTCTCGACACCCGTCCGACCATGATAAACATGGGTTTGTTTCAATGCTAACCAATACTGACCAGAAAAGTAAACAAGCCTTGTTTAACGATGTAGATGAGGCGTTTAACAATATAGATCAACATCAAACAGTTCAACACGTTAACATATTCCGAACTCAGGAAAAAGATATTCCACAGCAAGTATTTGAAAGTAATCATATGTACAAATGCATGTATAAATCAAAACAAAGAACAAAATAGCTTTATTCTGGTGACTCCTTTGCAGTTGTATACTGGGGTTCAACATATTATCAGAATATACTGGCTATCATTCATTTGCATAAAATTGTTTCCCAAAGTTAACTTCCAAATGACTTAACCTGCAGAATCCCTGTGTAATCACAGTTAAATATCAGGTTGGCGATGTTTGTCTTCATATTAAGATCAACAAATCAACATGAACATGAATATTGTTTTAATTTATTGGAAACAAATGAATATTACCTTAATTTATTGGAAATTGGTTTTCCGTTGGACTTGGATAGAAATATTGACATTCACTCTACCGAATCAAATCATAAATCTACTGTAGAAAAGATAAAAGTGACCAAGCTATGTGTGGTCATTTTCAAGAAAACCTTTCAATTGTCATATTTCCCCGATCATGACAGGGAGAAACAAGACTCAGACAAAAGGAGAAGCATAATAGATCTTAGTTGGCCTCATAATGCTCCTGTAAATTCTGGTATATCAAAATATTCATATTTAAATACTTATTTCACTTTAACCTACCCTTCTATTGTTACGGGCCCTGGGGCACAATATACAAAATTGACATATCTAGGGCCTTCATAGAGTTAAGAGTGGACGAAAGAGATATTGATTTACTAGGTATACAGTCTAGAGATTCCTTCCTAGATCTTTCAGTTCCTTTCAGTTTCCGAAGTGGATCCAGATTTTTTCAGAGGCGTAGCGATTCTATCAGATATGAGACATCGAGCCTATCAATTTTAAGCTCACTTACTTCAGGATCTGGGTCTACCTATTAGCCAGACTAAATTGGTCGCTCCTACTACTTCAGCTTCGTACCATATCCATACCTCCTGAAAAACTCAAACAAATCTCAAAAAAAAAACCACGAAATCCTGCTTCAATCTTTATTAGGAACCCTATTGTACAACACAGAATCTATTAAACCAGCTCGTTGTTTTCTTAATAGAATATTGCAGCTCCTTAGAGATACGTACCATAGATTTTGCTGCAGATTTTAATTGGTTTAATACATTTCTGTTTGATTTCAATGGAATCACTTTTTATGACAATAAACTGGTAACTATTGAATAGACGCCTGTCTTACTGGCTTTGGTTGGGTATTTGACAACGTGGTATATCATCTCCCTGTTCCTAAAAAATAGAAATCATAATATTGCTCAACTTGAGCTCTTAAACATTTTAGTGGCACTAAAGGTCTGGGCATATCACTGGGCCAATATATATTTTTTTATTAAATGTGATAATATAGCTTCAGTAGAAGTCTTGAAGATGGACAGGGCACATAATCCCGCAATGGTCACCATTGCTAGAAATATTAGGATGATTACAGCAAAGTTTAATATTCATTTTTCATGTCAGCATATTGAAGGTGTTGTCAATCATACAGCTGATTTGCTTTCCACGGGGTTCAATGTGCAGTCAGACTTCATTAAATTAAATCAGCTGGTACCAGATCTGATTTGGGAGCTGGACAAATTGGCCCTTTGCCAAATCATCCCTGGGCAAATCGGCCCCCTAAAAAAGTTTGCCCTGGGCAAATCGGCCCCCTAAAAATTTGGCCCTGGACAATTTGGCCCCAGTTAAAAACTTTTGTAATTAGAACTTATTTTTAGACCTGCAGAATTAAAATTTGGTCCATGTTAATGTTGACAAAGGGGAGGGTGGGTTAATTCTGTATAATTGTGTGTAATGTTGAGAACTTTGGCCAAGTGTAATTAACACACATTGGATGCTGTAATCAACCCCTTTTAACCTTTGTTCATGTAAGAATTATTATAAGCGCAATTACATTAAACACATAGCATCTACAGATGGGATCATAACTTTTGTGATCTTTTCAAGAACAAATGGCTTTTTTCAATGTATGCTACTGATTAATACCTTTGTTAATAATCCCTCAACTTGGATTTTAAGTTGTTTTGTAACTCTTGTGATCATTTGGTAAGAATTGGCTTTATTACATTAGTATTTGTATAATGCTGATACAAGTTTGTTTGATCAACATTTTGTGTAATAATTGCATAAGTTTTAACGTTAAGCTGAATATTTTTAATGTTTTATATTTTGTATGCTGTTTATTTTATGACGAATTTTATTTATAAATTAAAACTTAAAAGATTAATGAATATTTATTCACTCTTTTGTTAGTTTTAACATTTAGCTTGCGGTGATGTAAACATAAACATTATAGATTGGTATAAAACAAATAAATTTAGGAAAGACATTGTTATTTCTGAATTTATACACAGACATCTAATATTCATAGCCGTTTAACATTTAGGGGCCAATTTGTGAAGGTTAATATGTCCAGGGGTCGATTTGACCAGAATGTTATTTCCAAGGGGCCGATTTGACTAAGTAACTTTTTTCTGGGGGCCGATTTGACGGGGAGCTGATTTGGTATAGGGCTGAATTGTCTATGATTCTCTGATTTGGATGCCGTGCCATATTGATTTGACAGTGCTAAATGAATGAATATAGTCATGACTTTATATTTCTGTTGTACTACATACGATCAACATGCGTTTGGCGACAGAGGCTTCACAAAGCTCCTGTATGTTTTTAGACCAAATACCAGGAAGACCTACATCAGAATGTATCATGGCTTCCTCACCTTTGAGGCTTTCATTGGCCTTACATTTCATCAGGTGAATGCTAGTACAATTTTGGATTACATGGAATATTTGGTAAAAGGTTTATTTTTACATGAATATTGCTCCGCTTTGCCTTGCTGTTAAATCTTTGATAGATATAGAGGTCTTGTCAGACATTCTTCTAGCCACAATAATATCTGCCTTTCCCACAGGTCTGTCAACCTTTGTACTTATTTGTTTTTTTTTATCTCAGAATTCTTCCCCATACAATTGCTTCTTTTGACCTATCCAGGCATGTGGCTAGAGGGGATGTAATGTTTGGTCCTGAATAAGCAACTATAATACTTTAACAGTTGAAAATATTTCAGGATAGGAAAAATATTAAGGCTATTTGCATTCCAGTTCTGGGCACTTCATCTTTGTGTCCAGTTGCCAACCTCAAAGACATGTTCAAAGGCTTTTCTGCAGATAAAAATCAACCTTTGTTTTTCATCCCTAGGATCAATGGCATACTCATACCACTTACAGATTCTGTAGCCAGAAAGCAACAAATTTCTGTTAACCAAGATGTTAACCCCCCTTTCACATTTCATGCCTTCAGAAAAGCCAGTTGTACTTGGATTTTTTACCATGGGGTCCCTATTCATCATCTCATGGCACAGGGTACTTTGACCTCTGATTGTATCTGGAGGTACATTGGCAGTAAAGCCTGACTCCCTTCCATTATACTTAGCTACTTTTCTACTTGGGTGCCTGGGTACTTCAAAATATGTCACCTCTTTCTTGGATTTCTCTACAAATTAAAGATTCTGGTTTATTGCAACTCCATATTTAAAGTAACTTCTCAATGTATCAGTACTTGTGTTCTTTTTGCTTAATTAGTTGCAATGTTATCTAGAAATGCTATGAGTATATGTAAATATTGTTTAGCGGCAAGCTATAAAGACTTATGTTGTTTACCTTGGATGTAATTGATTCTAATTGGACAATAATGAACTTTGGATGTTATATCTGTAACTGCTATTAAAGTAAATTGTTAGTTAATAATGCACTCTTTGATGACTATATTATTATTGAGCTGAATTATGAATGTTAAATAAAGGAGTAGTAGAAATAATAACGTAAAAGTCCAGGTGGTATTTTACATATCCATATTGGGGGGTCTCTTGGAGAATGATCTTATAAACCTCCTTATAAACTCCCACAGCACATAATATTGCCACCTATCGAATAAGAATGCAGAAGATTGTGATATTATGGAGAGTTTAAAGTGACACTTGTTTTAACATGTTAACTGATTTTTCAGTTCTCCCCAAGAGGCCCCCCAAAAGCAGTCAAGCACCAGACAGAGGGTAATAGTAATTTTATTATACAGTAACAATAGTAAGACATAGGTAAGATTACACAATTAAAACTACCAGTACTTTAAAGATCCAATATGTTTGTATACACAGAGTCAGATTCAGGATTATACATAATTTATCTACATGAGTACATATTAACTTCACACATAAGAACACATTATAGATATATGATTGACCATAGAATTAGACACAAAGTAATGAGAGTCACCATAAGTTAATCTTAACACTTAGAAACCAAAAACAGGTGACTCAGAGAATTTAAGTTAAAACAGTAACTTACAAAATTAAAGGCTATAATTAAGTATTTGAGTGCAATATAAGGTCACCTTAAACTAATTAAAGTTTGAAGACCCAAACTTACATCAAAGCTAAAGAAAGGTGACCAGTGAAAATTTGAAAATACACATTAAGATGATTATAAAAGATAGAGGAGGGCAGACCCCCAAATTAGAAGAAACTAAAAAGGTATAAGAATTTAGAATGAGTAAAATGACAATATGTAGAACCATTAACATTCATGTTGATTCCTTAAACCCAAACACAGCATTTATAAAGCATATAATCTAGCAAAAGTAGAAGCAACTTGAGAAGCATTATCAGGATTACTATGTATATATTGCCATACACAGTCCGAAGACTAGGTGCCCTGCATTTTTATTTGGTGAAGGGGAACATGATAGGAGAAAGCTAAGGAAGCACCAGATCTCCTGAAAGAATGAAACATAAAATAATGAGGTGAGTAGCCCATTTAACATTAAGAAGGGACAAAGTTTTTCTAACCTTTGAATCAATAAGTACTTTCCAACCCGATTGATACCTGAACTGAAAAAGTGGGTCATTATTACCAGGGGAGTACATTTTTTAACATTTTTGAGAGGGTCCTGTAAGGACAAATAGCAGCTCTACCTAATTTAGGGAGAGAAATCAACTTGACTTTGTCATTTGACAAGTAATTTGTATCAGAATCAAAGAATATATCACCAGCAGCTGAGTACCTGGTGAAGTCAAATGAGGACAATAAATGAGGGCATAGGTTTGAAAGGCGAAAAAAGCCAAAAAAAGGCTAAGAGGAACACAGATTTGCATCACAAAACCCCACCAGGGAATACAGGTCCTGAATACCAATTATATTACATTTTGATATGCACAAGGGTCGATTTATCTGCAAAGACTTAACATAATAGTGTATTTTTATCATCAAAGACTACAGAAGGAAGCCCATAGATAATGAATTTAGCTTTTAAGGCAGCTAGATAGTTGCTTTGCATACTTGATGACACACCATTTACATTGAGGCATTCCAGAAAAGCAAGTAAAATGCCCACATTGATCTGAGACCATGAGATACACATGTACAAACAAAACGCTACAAAAGTTCTGAACATAGCACTGTAGGCCACCTGGGTACTTGGTCTGAAGGCCGAATTGAGATGTGACACAGCTTTCTCGGTCAGACTCTTGAATGCAGAGCAACCTAAAAACAAAGCATAGTATCAGTATTAGAATATATCAATTAGATATTCTTGTCCAACTCTAGCATGTCCAAAGGTAGGTGATGTCAGTGAAAGTTTGGAACTAACTGTTTAAGAGCTGCATAATTATCATTAGTGTAAGACCAACTAGACAACAGGTCAGCAATACAATTACTTGTCCCCTAATGTGACTAAAACAAAATTTATATCCAATGTGACAGCCTGGAGCCAAATGTTTCTAGCACATGCTGTCAGATAAGGATCTTTCATCCTGCCAGATTGCAAAACCCAGACCACAGCAATGTTGTTACAAAAGATGTGAACCAATGTTTTAGACCACTGGTGGCCGAACATCTTTGTGGCCACTGGGATATTAACCATCTCTAAGTGAGAGATGTTTAGCTTTCTAAAGCCTAGAGGAATTTTTAGGTGATACGCTTGATTTCCATATATGCCACCCAGGCCCTGGAGGCACATATCTAGATGAGTTTGACAGTCAATTTTCTTATGGTCATACAAGGCCATTGAAATGAAGAAGAAAATTTTTGAACCATCTGAGGTCTTGTCAATTTTTACTCCTAAACAGGTGACTTGAGTGCTTGGAGGTACTAATTTTTTATCAAATGGTGGAATAAACTTAGCAGGGTTTGAAAGGAAGACTCAGCCTCAGCAGGCGTGCCAAAACCAATATAATCATACACATAATCAACAATTTTGTGGCAATTTCTTCTCATGATAAGTCTGACGGCATCGCTGTACTGCTGGTAAATTTGGAAACCGTGCCTACTCCCAAATGGGACAAAATATCAATGTAAACGTGATGCCAGGAGAGACCTAACATATCATAATCCAATGGATCCAACTTTATATGATGAAAGGCTCTGGATATATCCACCTTATAAAGTTGACAGCCCCTGCCAACGGCTTTAACTTGGTCAGTGATATGATCAATAGTTGGTAGACTTCAAGTGAGGTCAGTGCCAAGATATGAATGTTTATCTATGCCACCATTAACAGATTCTCCAAGTGGCCAGCTCAAATCTACAATGACTTTGATTTTCTGAGTTCGGTTTTTCTCTTGTCAAAAGTGGGGATATATGACCACCAGTACATGGATGCCCCTCAAACGGACCCACCATGGCTTTATGGTGAAGTTCCTCATCAAGACATACCTCTATGTCTCTGGGGAAGTTAAGAGCTGACTTATGGTTTTCCCCCTCCCACCTAAGGGGAGAATTCTGATTAAAATCGAGAGGGAAGCCAAAATATAGTAAGTAAGTGAGCTGATAATCCCAATACTCATGTAGTTCAGCTTTCCAGGCTTCCAAGTTTAGTTGTGAATCAACTTTTAATCTAGCTCCTAGATAGTTTGGTTTATGGAAGCTTTTGACAATGGCATGAGCTTTTATGCGACAATAATCCGAAATTACATGTACTTCACTACTGTCGGATAAGCAAAACTCCCCAAGGGGAATAAGTCCAAACTCAAAATCTGTCTGACTTTTCCACATTTTGTATGATTTTGCATTACAATTTGCAACATTTTTATTGTCATGACACGATAAGAATGGAGTTAATATGCTTATCCTCAAGACCGTTAATGTCAGATAATTTCATTTTTTCTGATCCAACTTTGCCAGCATTTTTCACGTTTTTCCGGTCTACATTATCAGCTTTTGATTTTTCATTACATATAACCCGTTTAATATTGCTGCAAGAGACAATAGATTTATTATGGTCTGCATTTACAACGACAGGGACAGTGTTAGCCTTTCCACTGTCTTTGCCAGCAGCCACCTCTGAGTACAGACGATCATCACAAAAGGAAAGTTGAGGGACATTTTTTTTTGTCCGCCGCCATCTTGGGCAAAACTGTGCTGACTGGGTTTAACACAAGCATGCTTTTTCACAGAATTATGAAACCATTTACATGCTTTGTCTTTTTTCATAGCCATCATGGCTTCAACATCACATTTTTTGTGACTAGAATAAACTGCAAAACGTATCCTATATTTTACAACTTTTTCAGAAGTTTTTACACAACCATTAATATCTTTTGACATTGACACATTTTGGCTTTCACCAGGATCATGAGACAACAAGCTGTCCAAAGGTTTTGACACCTCATGACAGCCCCTTATTTGTTTTTTTGTGATTTTTTCGCATGATTTAGCTGCTTCTCCTTATCCAGGCAGTGAGCACAAATGTGTTTGTGGATCTTCCCATTTGTCTCATGGTCCAGTGAAAGTACATGACCCAGTTTAAAACATTTTACAAAACCAGGGATGTTTGCTAGAATCATGACCATTTGAACTGAAATTTCTAGGATTTTGAATATGCTTTGAGCATGCACTCTTCTGATTCTGTCAATACGACATGTGTCATCCCAGGAAACCGCCCCCCCTTTCCATGTCACAAAGTAACACTGCATGTAACGCTTTGGCACCCTGCCAACTAAAGTCAGTGGCGTCCTCCATAAGGTCTGACAGATAATTTAGCATATTTTCCCTAGTTTTATTACTTTTTTCTTCCAGAATGTTTCTGACAAATCCCTGAACACATTGACTCCATGACAATTTATCAGATGATACTCTTTGTTTGCTATTGCCACCTAAAATAGTATCGTGAGGGCAAGCCACTTTCTTACGTACCAATATATCAACATTACCACCACGTTTTGATTTGACCTTTTGTTTACCCTGTCCTTGTGGAGTGAAACTACATTCTTCTAGTTCATGCAACCTATTATCAACCTGTCTTTGAATGTCCCTAGCAGATTTCAGATGACTCAAACTTGGTACTAACGACTCATCTGATGATGAGTCACTATCTTTATTGTGGTTAACTTGTGACACTTTTTGAGCCAACGAGAGACTACTTATCTCTTTGGTGTGTCCTGTGCAACGCTGGACCTCAGCCATTTCATCCTCCATATTGTACAATCTGTTGTTGACTTTCTGTAGTTGAATCAATATCTGTTGTTGAACATCTGACGTACCACTAGGTGAAGGTTGAGGCCTCTTAGGTGACCCAGAAACTGAACTGTCTGTAAACTATCTGGTCCCAGCTCCCTCGTCATCATCTAGCATTTTTTGTCAGTAGGTGGCACATGCCTTCCCAGGCATTTGGAACACTTATTTATGACCGGGCATGTCCAAGCCCCTTATATATTTATTTTATTAGTCAATGTCCTAATAAATGTGTAAAAACACAATACACAGTGTACTGAGAGACTTTACGTTATGCTTGACTTAACTTAAGGAAAATTTTAACTGAATGAAATCAATCTCGGCCAAAAAAGGCAATTGCAAAAATGACATAGGTTAGACCATCCCTCTTGAGCAGAAAGTCAAGCTTAAGGTTGTCAAATCAGTGTTACTACATTCCTAGAATTGACCTTATGCATATTCATGGAGTAGTTCCCGCCATACCCTCTGGCCTATATTCCCCCAATTAATTTAAATATTACTAGGGAGTTACCAGGACCACAGGAATTCCCAAAACAAGGTAAACCCAAAGACTGAAGCCCAAGAACTTAAGGTAGGGGCCAAAGAAGCTGACCCCCCGAGTGCCTGGACACTCAGGAAGAAAGTATTTATATTGGTTATATCATAAGACATAGAATGAATAACAGGAATGTATTATTTCAACAGGAGTTGTTTCTAATTTGTATAAAGTCCAAAAGAAACAGGTGTCATTTTAATTGCTGCATAGGTCAAGGAAATGTTCAAGCATTCCTAAGTGGAAATAACGAAAATTGTTGCATTTGCCAAAGCCTGGCCACAGCAGTTAGTCAATAATGAATTATCAGTAGACGGGAGGAGAAAAACTCCCAATGTTACACATTAGTGAAAATCAAAAACCTGGAGTAAAAATAATGTACTCTCGCCACTGCTGTTATAGAACTGGCACAAGTATGGTCAGGATAATAGGTTTAGTTGCATATATGTGTCATGAAATGTCATTAAACCCATTTAACCTTGAATCTTATTACACAATAATAACATTTAGGGTAGCCACTTGTTAAGGTGGCATCCAGCGTGCCAGACTGGATTAATGAAGCATTTAATGCCACACAATATGCAGACTTGAACCCACATTACCTCAAGTCCAGACAACAATAAGGCCACACCTTTTGGGATATATATATACTCCTGGGTTCATCATTAGATAGACACTTCCGTGTAAATACACCAGCTTAGGTAGACATTTTACTTAAGTAGACATTTTTGTGTCTACTTAATGTTTAGAGATCTGAAAAATTATTTTGGAGTGATTTCAAAGCCCCCAAATTTTGACATGTATATTTTCCCTTAAGTAGACAGTGTGTAAAAAGCTCTCTTAAGTAGATTCAAATTAAATTTACAATATTATAAAAGTTAATAGTCTATATGAGAGAGGCATCAAGAAAAATTTTATTATACAAAGGAGTGACCTAATACATAGTTACACCGTTATATGAGTTCAAAAACGTGTTAAACCAAGCTAGGTCTTTGAAGAATTCCTGATTAAGTACTATAATGTGTTCATGTACGTTATTCCTCAATAGTTGCAGCATACGGTTAAGGAAAAATCTGGCCGGTTTAACACATTTTGTAATATAAAGTAAAGATCCAAGCAAAGATTGGAGATCAGATTTATATACTTTATCTTTATTTGTCCAGTCTTTGCATATTTGTATGATTTCACTCAACTTCTGTGAAGGAATGGACATGGTTCTGTTGATTGTATCGAACTCAATGCCAAGACAAGTCACCTTGGTGTCAGGGGATTGTAATTTTTTTTGACTTATGTCCAGACCTAGTTCATGCAATAAATTTACCAAAAATTGGTAGGATTCATGAATTTTTGCTGGTAATCCGCAGTATATGAGGTCGTCAATATAATTTAAGAGTGCATTGTGACCATGCTGACTCATAATATATCTTACAGCATCGCTTATCTTACTAAAGAAAAAAGCACCCAATCTGTATCCAAAAGGCAAAGATAAGTCAAGATATAGTTTGTCTCTATGTTGCAAACCCAGTAAGTCAATGTCACCCGGATCTATACGGAGATGGCGGAATGCACGACTTATATCGACCTTAAAGATGTTGGCCCCAGGGCCCAAAGTATTCAGAGTGTTCACTATAATATCCACAGTTGGATAGTGCATCTGAAATTTTGTACCTAAGTATGTATCCTTAAGTACACCGTCATTGACTGAATAACTTTTTGGAAAGCTAAGGTCAAAAATTGTACGACAGTCAGAATTTGACTTATTCCTAGTCATGAGGGGGGATATATATATATAATTACATAGGTATTTTCTCCAAGCTGGTACATTTAAATTTGTGTCCACAGGTATTCTAAGGCCTAAAAAAATTGGTAAACAACTAGCTTTTATCATATTATGAGTGACATTCCAGATTTTAACAGGACCTTTGTAAGTGTTAATGGCAGTCAATGGTATACAGCCGAAGGCCGTATTCAATTGCTGTTGACAAAGTAAAAATTCTTTACAGGATTCCGTACTACATATGTCCCTTGGTGCTGAGATCACTGCCTTATCCTGGGGTGAGTCAGTACGACCAATGTAACTTTGCTGTAACTTTGGTTTCATGTATTTGTTTCTGCATACACATGCCCTTGTTGAAGTATACACAAGGGGTTACCCTGCCTGTACCACTGGTACCCCTATCTTGGCCTTTATTAGAGCTGTGGCCTGTGATATGTTTCTGTGCATGAGCCCTACGTATTCTATCGATCTTATCAGTTTGTGACCAGCTCCGTACCTCCCCCTGTTCCATATGGCATAAGAGAACTACATAACAGGCCTTTGCAGAAGCCCAGGAAAAATCTGGAGCATCATCAAGGAGGTTAATGACATAATCAAGCATAAATTCTTTATTTTTTGAATCGGGTTCTTCTCTTATGGTTCTGCAAAAGCCTGCCATCCATTGTATTGGTGAAAGCTGGTTGTATGTAACCCGGTCTTTACTTTGGTCGGAAAGTACATATTCATGAGGCCATTTAACTCTGTTTGCTATGAATACGTCCACCGAACCACCTCTTTGGGACTTTATTTTGTCCTTACCTGGCTTTGCATTTTCTACTAGATGTTTTAATCTTGCTTGTACCTCTTCCTGAATTTTTGATTCATGTTTCAATTGCTGTAGTGATGGTAAATGACCCACAGAAGGGATGGAAGGAGTAGCCATACTTGTGACCTGATCCCGGTTACATGGGACATGTGCCTTAGTTTCACGTTTTGATTTTTTAATTTTAGAAGTATCATTGGTCTTCCTACAAGTACTTTGAAGACTGTTCTTCTCAATACTGTTCAATCTCTTTCCCAACGCATTCAACTGGGCCAATATTTGTTGGTTAATCATATTTTGGTCAACATTTATAGGGCTAGAACTTGAGGCTTTGGGACCGCCACTCCCACTGACAGCAGCACAGTGATTAACACTACTGGAATCCGAAAATGACAAATTTTGATTGGAAATATAAAGTAAACCAGATACGTCAATGTCAGACCCACTATCAAATTGATCAGAAAGAACTTGCCCAGAGTGTGGATCCAATGACCCCCGGGATGCTGCCAGGACCTCCTCATCAGTAGCCAGCTGCACTTGTACTGGTATATGGCACTCTTTCCTTCCCGACCTCAGGTTATATATAGTTTCCATTGTAAAATAACTAAAATACTAAAAGCTGTGCAAAAAAAAAAAACGAAACCAATCTCTCAATGTAAAATCAATGTAAAGTGAAAAACAATGTTGGCTGGTCAGTTTCCAAAGTCAAAGTGACACATGGGGGTGCTGAAAGCAAAGACAGGGGGCCCCAAGGCCAATCACACGAGATCAGTAATTATGTCAATGGTAAATAGTAAATCATTATTGCAGGGGGGCCCAGGAATGAGCCCCGAGACACCCAAATGTCTCGAAATAAAGCCTTTGATTTCCTAGTATTATTTGCTTGGGTGATTTTTCAATGGATATTGCTGCTCAATGTCGTAAGTAATAGATATCTACACTCTAGTGTTCTGTACATAAACTAAGCAAGTTGGTGCTGGTCTCATTATATAATTTATTAAGTTAAGATCATTTGACAGGCATTTTAAGGTAATCTTTAACTTTCAATTATTTTCAATTAAATAGGGCGATTTTTCAGTGAGTGTTTCTGCTTAATATCTTAGCTTCAAGATATGTTGGTTTCCAGTTTAGTTTTCTGCAGACAAGAATTATGATATGAAATAATTTCATGTTGGTTTCATTAAAATTTTCCAATTATTGAGCATTTGACAGGAATTTTAAAATAGCTTTTGATTTCCAAGTATTATTTAATGTGGACGATTTTGCAGAGTACTGTTGCTTAATATCTTAACTATCTTAATTAAGTTTGAAGCTATTATCAAGCAATTTAGTGTTTCGTTAAAATTTTCTAATTATTGAGCATTTGAAAGGAATTTTAAAACAACCTTTGATTCCCCGATATTATTTAATGTGGGCGACATTTCAGTGAGTATTGCTGCTTAAGTTAAATTTCCAGTTTAGTTTTCTGTAGACAAGCATTTTGTACACGATATCAAGTAATTTGGTTTTTGTCTTGTTAGATTTTCTAATTTTCGAGCATTTGACAGGAATTTTGAGCCTTTGATTTCCCACTATTATTTAATGTGGACAACATTTCAGTGAGTATTGCTGCTTAATATCTTAACTTTAAGATAGCTTAAGTGTCTAGTTTGGTTTTCTGCAGACAAGCATTCTGTACTTAACAGCAAGCAATTTGGTGTTGATCTTGTTAAAATTTTCTAATTATTGAGCATTTGACAAGCATTTTAAAATAGACCAAGGATGAATCTGTGGCTAACCTCATCTGACCTTGAAGTAGAGGCTCAAGGTCAAGCCTGACCACATCAGAAGACTCCCAATCAATACCTATAGGTTGGTTTGACATCCCAGAACTCTAGGAACAATAATGAGCGATGCATAAGCAAATTTAAGTTTGGCTGTCCTCATTTAACCTAGACCCAAGATCAAATCTGACCACACCAGAAGACTCCCAGCCCATGGTAACCTATAGGTTGGTTTAACATCCCAAAAGGAACAATAGTAAACTAGTAACAATAATAAACTAGTTAAAGCACTTTTTAATTTGGTTATCCTCGGGTGATCTTGAAGGAGGGGCCCAAGGTCAACATCAGACGAATCCCAAACCATGATTTCTTACAGGTTGGTTTCACATCCCAAAACTCTAGAAACAATGATAAGTGTGTTATAAGCACTTTTAAGTTTGGCTATCCTCGTTCGAACATGAAGTACTTTTAAGTTTAGCTACCTCTTCTGACCTTGAAGGAGAGGCCCAAGGTCAAATCTGATGACACCAGGAGACTCTCGGCCCATGATTTCCTATAGGTTGGTTTCACAACCCAAACATCTAGGACCAATAATAAGCAAGTTATTAGCACTTTTAAGTTTGGCTATCCTCGTTTGACCTTGATGAATGGACCCAAGGTCAAATCTGAATACATCAGAAGATCTCTGTGGTATCTCTGTGGTATTGACCTGGCTATGTCTCTGGAATGATGATTATTGAATTGGACTTGGTGTCATGCTTTGGAGTCTGCCTTGGCGGAGATTAAGCGCTAAAAACAATATTGATGATGATGTGATGACCTTGAAGAAGGAGCCCAATGTCAAATCTGACAACATCAGAAGACTCCCAGCCCATGATTACCTCTAGGTTAGTTGTACATCCCAAAACTCTAGGAACAATAATAATAAATTTGACGACATCAGAAGACTCCAGGCATATGATTTCCAATTGGTTGGTTTCACATCCCAAACATCTAGGAGCAATAATAAGTGAGTTAATAAGTAAGCACTTTTAAGTTTGGCTATCCTTGCTTGATCTTGAAGAAGGGACCCCAATATAATACCCAACTTACCTTGAGGGAACAACATAATATCTTGTGGTTACAACTTTTTAACTGGTAAGAAATAAATGGTGGGAATGAGTTAATAAGTGGTAGAAACGAGTTAGCATGTGGTGGGAAAGATTAAGCCAGTGGTGTGAGTGAGTTAGCAAGTGGTGAGAACGACTTAGTAAGTGGTAGGAACAACTTAGTAAGTGGTGGGAACAACTAAATAAGTGTTCTGTGTCCCTAATGGGCTCAGTGGGAAATCAAAGGCTCTTTTTAAATTTCTATCAAATGTTCAATAATTAGAAAATTTTAACAAGACAAACATAAAGTATCTATACACAGACATTCTACACACAATAATGAACAATTTGGTGGTTGTCTCATTAAAATAAAGCAAACATTAAGCATTTTACAGGGATTTTAACAAAGCCTTTGATTTCCCAATGTTTTCTAATGGGGTGATTTTTTCCGTGGATGTTGATGTTCAATATCTAACTTTTAGATATGTTATGTTAGGTTTCCAGATTAATTATCGATAAACGAATAAACAAGTATTCTACACATTATAATGAACAATTTGGTGGTTGTCTTATTAAAATCAAGCAAATATTAAGTATTTTTCAGGGAATTTAACAAAGCCTTTGATTCTCCAGTATAACTTAATTGGCTGTTTTTTCCATGGATGGTGTTTGATATCTTACGTTAGGTTTCCCGATTAATTATAGACATACATTGTACCTATTATAATGATTTTGTGGCTGTTTTACTAAAGTCTATCAAATATTGAGCAGGACATATCCTTGGATTTCCCAGTGTTTTCCAATTGGGCTGCTGTACATGTGGACCAGATCCTTACCGGTGGAAAGACTGTTGATATTACTGGTGGATATGAGAATGAAGATGATCTGTAAAGTGAACTTGGCTCCCATGTTGATGGCAACGTCCGGGGCGAGTCACCAGACAGAGATCTGCAAGGGATGAATCAGCTGATCAGGAACTCTCTCAAGAAGCTAGTTACGGAGAAACTATCAGAGGATGATCAATTATGAACTGGCACCAAATCCCTGACTTCAACAGTGCTTCATCTTCTTTAGATGACAACCCGTTCGCTGGTTCAAGAGCCCAGCCAACCGGGAAGGTCTCTGTCAAACTGCCAATTGATGACTGGCTATGCAGAAAAGTTAAGTCTCACCATCTCTGAGGGCTACCCATGCAGGAATGCTGAATCGGCTGGACTTCTAAGAGAGCAGTTGGTTAAAACTCCCAGATCTTCTAGATGGTATGATATGCACACTGACAAGAAGGACTCTGGTAGATCTAATGTGTGTTCCTGGTCACAAGAGCCGGCTAAGCTCAACAGTGCCTTCAGCAGAGTTGCCAGACACAGCTTGCCCTCTGCACCACCCTCCTGGGCAATCACTCAAGATATCTTAAGACATTCGGGAGATCAGCCAGATAGCAGATTGCATGTTCAACCAAGCAGCTGGGTTATCAAGATGCCTTACTAAAGTTCATGACTCGATGGTAGCACAGCTCAAGACACTGCATCTGGATAAGGGCAAGGGCAAGGCCTCAGAAAGAATGCAACAAGCTGTTTACGAGTTAGAATACCTGGTGACTTTCAATCGATCTATCTCCCAAGCCATGACTCAAACAATGCAGGACCTTTCTGAAGGCGTCTTCATCAGCATGGCAAACCTTACTCTTGCACGTAGGGACAGCTACCTGGAGTATATACATGCCGGTATAAAACAGGATAGCCTCACTGCCTTGTGTACTGCTCCTATTCACTTGCAGTCACTGTTCCCAGGCCAGCTTCTAGTTAAAGCCGAAGAAGTGTCACACAGTGAGGAGAGGCATCTGTCTGGCACCTCGCACAGAAAACCTAGTTGTTATTACCCATATGCTTCCTCAGCTATAAGTCATCTCACCAACCAGACCGGAAGTCCAGTATACCTGCCTGGAAGCAGATCAGGGAAAGGCAACAAGGAAAGAAAGGTCGTGGCAAGGCTGCAAGCTTCCATTAGAAACCAGCTAAGGGTTCAAAGCAGGTTCAATGACAATTACTGTATGTTAAATGTAGCCGGACTGAAGGACTCTATACATGCTACTGCAATCAATTTAAAACTTGACATGATGGATCAGAAATCATTTGGGCTAGTTTGCTTTCGAAATTGGTGCCAGTCGGTGTGTCCATCTGTCAGTGCATCTGTCCTTCAATAATTTGCATGCCGGAATCTAACTTGAAGTTTCTTTTATTTATCGACTTGAAAATTTACATGCCGGAACCTAACTTGAAGATTCTTTTATTTATCGACTTGAAATTTGATAGAGTGCTAGGACACCACCTGGGTTAGGTTGCTATTAAAATAGGTGCCAGTCAGTATGTTTGTCTATCTGTGCATCTGTTCATCAACACTTTAGCTTCAGACTCTAATTCCAAGATGCCTACTCCAACTGATTTGAAACTTGACAAGTTTGTAGCACACCATCTGGTTAGGTCATTTGAAATTGGCGTACATCACCATTTTGGACTCTATCTCAAGGATGCTCCCCCGTATCCATTGTGAATTTGAGTGCTAGGACAGCTCACATGCAAGTTTACTTTAAAAATTGATGTCATTTTGAAAAACAACATGTCCGCCATATTGATATTTTGTTTTTCGACCTTTACTTGAAGATGCTTCTGTTGATCACTTTGAAAGTGGACAGGGTGGTAGCACAACACCAGGGCTACATTGCTTTCAATATTGGTGCCAGTCGGTTCATTAATCTGCCTGTGCATCTGTCCATCAGCATTTTGGTTTCCAAACTCTAACTTGAAGATGCTTATGTTTATTGATTTGAAAGTTTTGACACACTCGTAGGACACCAACTGGACTAGGTTGATTTTTAATTTGGTAGGGGTCAGTGATTCTCTCTGTCCGTGCATCTGTTCATAAACATTTTGGTTTCTGAACTCTTACTCAAAGACACTTCTGTAAATCAATTTAAAACTTAACAGGGTGGTAGAACAATACCTTGCCTAGGTTGCATTTGAAATTGGTGCCAGTCGTTATAGCTGTCCCTGTGTCTGTCCATCAATATTTTGGCTTTCTGACTCTAATGTCCCCTCCTTTGATTGATTTGAAATTTAACATTGTGTGAGTACACCACATGGGCTAGATTGTTTTTGAAATTGATGCTATTTGGTGTGTTTGTCAGTCCATCAACATTTTGGTTTCCAGACTCTTACTTCAAGATGATCAATTTGAAACTTAAAAGAGTTGCAGGACACTACCTGGGCTAGGTTGCTTTCAAAATTGATGCCAGTTGGCGTGTCTATCTGTCCATCAATATTTTAGTTTCTGCCAATCGATTTGAAACTTGACAGGGTGATAGAACATAACCTGGGTTAGTTTGCTTTCGAAATTGGTAGCAGTCAGTGAGTCAATCTGTCTGTGGGTCCCTCAACATTTTGGTTTCACTGAACTATTTGAAAATCGACAGGATGGTAGCCCACCAGCAGGGGTAGGTTGATTTCTGGTCTGGATTGGTCTGTCAACATTTTGATTTCCGTACTTCTGTTGATTGATTTGAAATTTGACAGGGTTGGACACAACCTGGACTAGGTTATTCCAAAGTTGCTCCTAGTCACTGTGATGCACTTGTGCTGACTGATTTGAAATTTGACAGGGTGGAAGGACACTACCTGGCTAGTTTGCTTTTGAAATAGGTTCCAGTGTCCATGTATAAATTTGTAAAAAATGCAAAGCAATTCTTTTGAGATCATTGAATCTGATTACCAATTCATATTTCTACAAATAAAAATGTCCACTTAATGTGACTGTTTTTACACCACTTAAGGGAACAGTCTACTTAATGATGATTTTAATAGGGTAAATCATTAAGTAGACATTTTTAGGTAGACACTTGAGTGATATATTTTATTTCACACTAAAAGTGTTTCATGGATATATTTTTAAAATCTTCATTTAAAATATAAGGAATTTCAAAATTACCAGTTATTATCAGTAAAAATGAAAGATATAAGTTAGTGTCGACTTAAGCTGGGTTTTGACACACTGTATACACAATGATGAATAAAGTGACCTCAAATACTGAGTTATGATTACTTAACACTAACTGATTTTTCACTTTAAGTATGAATTATCAATTTTATACAGACTACTTTTAAGTTAAGAGTACGATATTTTTATGAAGCTTCTATAAAAAATGACACCATAACTTAAGTTAGAGAGTAAATTACAGATTTCAGAAAACACTTAAGTTTAGATTAGTTTTTAGAAATATGACTTTAAGTTCAGCCCCAGTTTAAGGTTTGCATTAAATTTAGATTCTCTCAATGAAGACTTTAATGTGTAAGTAGAAGATGTTGGAGTGGATATTTGAGATTACATACACATTTTTCTAGCTTTTAAAAAGATTTTTGTGTGGATGAAATGTGTACCCCAAGGCCCAAGGTAGGAGTAGGGCTAAGTTGGTAAACGTCATTGAAATGCTGTTGCTATCTGGTGAGAAGCATTGACAGCTTGGTTAATATATTTCCACATACACAGTCCAACGTCCAGCTACCATGGCTTTGGATAATTTGTAGAGTTATGTTTGAGTTAAAAGCCAGGGTGGCACCAGAATGCCAGAAAGAATGCAAAGTAAGGGATGAAGGTGAAAGTTGTAATTTTGGAAAAAGTAGCTTAAGAATTATTCTAACTTTGGCATCTATGAGGGTAATCCAGGTATTATTTATGTTGAATTTGAAATAAGGGTGCACTGGCATCACCAGGAGACATTCACAAATGTTTTTTGAGGGTTCCAACTAGGCATAGAGGGTTTGAATCCACCAAGGGTAATTTAATCAATTTAACAGCATTCTTATTCTGTAGGGTTTTCTGACAATTGTATGAGAATGTGCACTCACTCCAGGGTAGGCAAAAACTATCACCCCATGCTAACTGATTTAGTGGGGATTAAGCTGTTTCAGAGTGATGGACAGGGTTTGATATTTTGAGAAAGTAAAATAATGCAGTAAGGTATAAAGCCTTAAATACCTGGCCCATGTGCATAAAGTTGCATTGACGAACAATTTTCTCCAGGATAGGGATATCTATAGTTTTCTGGAGTGACGCCCTGAAGGGCTTGTTCAAGAACATAGCCTTGTTGAAATATTTTAGCCTGTGCTCAGAGAAAGGTGTGAGGTCTAGAGAATAAATGGCAAACATTGCTTTTAGGGCGGAAATATAGTTTGCTATGCTAGCCACTGACACGTTGTTCATGGAAAGGAACTCGAGATAAGAGACGAGGTGGAGTACACCTGCTTGAGGGATAAAAACTTTCATGAAAATGTAGCTATAAAACACCTAAACATCATAATTTAGGACTTTTTGTTTAAAATGCTTTTTAAGCATGAGCCTCAAACGAGTTCACGCTTCTACAGATCACTTTTTTTTTCTTTTTGTTTTGTCTCCGGACTTTGATGAAATTGACAACACCTGACAACACCTGTGCATTCTGAATTTGCCTATCTTGCGCTCCAATAGCTAAAATGACACATAAGTGGCAATGGGCTACGTTAGTACTTGGATGGGTAACCGTCTGAATTCTACACCAGCTGTGGGATGTGTCTTAGTTGGAATTTCTTTGTGTTCCCAGACTTTTGTAAATTCTAGTGCACTATTCATGTTTCTGATGGCTTTGCGCTCACGCTAGGGGACCAAAACACCTTTTAGCCTTGTTTATCTTCTGATCCACAAGGGAAGAGGGTTGGATTTTTTAAGTTCCTGAATGAAAAATCTTGGACTATCATAAAAGGTTCACAAACATTCAAACAGTTTGAACTGCTCTGACTCCCAAATTCTCCAGAATGTGATGAATTTTGATAATTTCATTGCCAGTTCTGGCCAGTCTGAGCCTTAAGATCATGGTTTGCATATGTTGTTTTGCGCCAGGAACCCTCACAAATGGCAAATGTTTAGGATTGTAACCCAATCAGAGACGGCAATTGCTAGAGTGAAACAGCCCTAATATCACTTAATATAAAATAGAAAAATGTCCCGAATGACACGTATGAAAAAAATGCATCACAAATAAACATAACAATATTATGTGAGTGTCAATAAAATATCTTGGTTTGTAGTTGTTTTTAACTTACTTAGTTACCATATGTTTCATGTTCACAAACAAGCCATTACTTACGGTTTATTGCCCTGGTTCTTACTTTAAATGCAAAAGTACTGAATCTTTTAAACATGTATTATAATTCACAGCATACATGAGCTTCACTGTAAAATTTGGTTCACAGTGTCTAAGATACTTATCTTGTTTAATCAATGATACCTTGGCTAACATCCACCTCTCTGTGATTCAAATCCAGTCCATGACAATATGTGGAAAATTGAGTTAACTTGTCCTTTCCATATGGTTATTACAGTAGATGCACAAAATTTGAACTTTCATTAAGTGGGGGACTTTATATAAATGTTTAGTTTGTGTCTTGGGTTGCAAATACTTTTCTTATGATCTAGATATGTTGGAATATTCAATTACAAAAGTTACAATAGCAAAACAATTATTAATTGAAAACAAAATAAATAAGAAAGAAGGAAAATGACAATTGCTTAATTGTTGACGTTTGAAGCACACTGATATCTGCTAGTGGCAAGAATAAGTTGTTTACCATACTCTAAGTTTTCGTAAAGATACACTTCCTATGTGTTATTTAGGAATATAATTCCTCTCCAGATATATATTATTATGTTTCCAAATATTGCCAAGAGTCATCAATACATTATTATGTTTCCAAATATTGCCAAGAGTCATCATAATATATTGCTAGGACTGCTATCCAGTTGAGTCTAAATATAACGTAGGTTGATGATTTGTCATCACACCAAAACACCCCTCCCACCGCTGAGATCAGAGTTTTCATGCGCTTGTTGGGGAAAAATCAGTCACAGATATATATACTTATTATGGGGCAACACTTAATATTAAAACTTGAAATTTTACGCCATATTTGCATGAATTTTAAAGCACCAAAATAAGTAGAAGGTACCTTTCTATGATGATACATAATATATTAATGGGTTACATACTTTTATAAATATATACGAAAATCAACACCTGTTTACACCAAATCAGGTAAATGACTTTGAGATATGGGAAGAACAAAGTAGTCTTACCTGTACATCTGCAGTTGTATGATAACCAAGACTTTATGGCTCAGATGTTGAGCAACAGCCAGCCTACTCCTGTCCAATGGCAAGTTCTTTTTGATACCTCATCCAATATTGAATTAGATTATTTGGACCTGATTAATACATCCAAAATGATGTTTGTGATACACAAGCTGAGCATAGGTCCTGTGATAAATTCATATCTGAGAATGCTTTATCGGAGAATAAGAAGACTGAAACCACACAGCAGTAAATCAAACAATCTTAAATCAATTAGAAAGAATTAGCACTAGGCTTGACACTCTTTAACAAAAGAGTTGTAAAAAATGGTGAATGATTCAAAACTAAAATAATAAAAACTTCAAAAACGTTAAACAGAGTACCGGCTTGGTCAGTGGTTTAGGCACTGCAAGTACTTTGCCCTTGAGTAATACACCATACCCGGCCAGTGACGGTGTACAGCAAGCTAAAGCCTAGGTCACACATGCCCAGATGCAGCCAGCAGTTAGTGCAAGGTTGAGAGGAGGGTCAAAGCTGAAATGACCTGACAGGTCAAAAGGTTAAACCAAGGTCAAGTTCAAGTATTGGTAGACGCTCTGGTACAAAGTGAATTTTGTTTGAGGAATTTTTATTTACATGTTAGTTGAAGTATGTACAAAGTTTAAAATTTTAAAAGGATGGATAAAATTTTAAAACCACCAAGCCCAATTTAGAAAGAAGAGGGAATAGAGGTGGCAAAGGTGGTAGGAATAATGGATGGGATGGGATGCATTTTGTAAATATGTCCAGACTGCAGAGCTTCTCCATAAACCATGGGACATAATATTTTGTAAAGGAACATTGTTGTCAAATGCAAAAGTAGCACCAGAATGCCTAAAGGTGTGAAAACCATGGCCAGTGGTGGAGATGTTCCTATGGTTTAAAACTGCTTTCAACACATCCCTGATATGGGTGTCTATGACCTGGTTGTTAGGGTAAACTAAATTGGCAAACAGAGGAGCTGTTGATGGAAGTATTATGGAAGCCAGAAGAGCCTTAAGGGCTCTAATGGGACATAGGAAATAATTATTAATTTCCGGAAGTTGAATGACATGGCAAGCTTTCTTATCCTGCATGGTTTTAGTCCATTTTAATATTAAATGGGCCCTGGGAGGACCAAAAATGAGGTCTTGTCTCAACAAATGGACTGAAGGATTAAACTGTTTCAAGCTATGAGGTGCTATATTTGACATACGCAGGAAGTCATAGAAAGCAGTTAAAAAGATGGATCTAAACAAAGGAGGGTCAGATAAAACATCACAAGCCATTGAAATGCCATGTAAGGTCTTTATGTCAAAGATGCCCCTTACAGTTGGTAGGAATTTAGAGTTTATGGAAATACTTTGCATGAACCTGGAAATGAGATGACTGGAAGTAGCTGAGTGATCCAAGCCATATAGTTTGGCTAAGTTCGAAATTGAGGACAGATAAGTCTGAATGACTTTTAGTGAAAGTCCATTCGAATGGAGGTATTCCAAGAAAGCCAGTAAATTCTGGACATTCACTGTGATAGTTAAGTTCATAAAAAAAATTAAAAATGCTAAAAATGTTCTGAAATGTCTAAGATGTGAACTGGTGGTTGAAGGCCTGTGAGCTGAGTTGAGCCTCTCCCATGCTGAAGATTGCAAGGCTGAAGCCCCTTGGTTCGAACCTGAAATCAGACAGAAAATTCAAGGTTAAAATATTGGATGGAAACTTTGTCCCAAATGCAATTTTATGAAATCCAATTATATAGGTTTCTGTCCACAGCCTTGTAAGAGTAAAGTCTGGACAGGAGATCTGCTATTTGATCGTCTGAACCTTTAATGTGGCTAATATTAAGGTCTATATCAAAGTTTGCTGTAATGAGCCATATATTACGTAAGCATGCTGCTAAAACCTATCCTTAGTCTTACCAGTGGCAACCACCTGGACAACAGCCATGTTATCACAAAGTATATTCAGAATTGAGTGTTGAGAATTTGCCCCAAAGACGAAGGGCAATAAGAATATTGAACATTTCTAAGTGAACTATAGTAAGGTCAAAGTTGGGAATAGGGTGAACTGGTGTGGAATATACCCTGTTTGTCCAAATACCACCCAAGCCTGTCAAAGATGCGTCAAGGTGGTGGGTTCCCGAAATTACTTTTTGTTTGAGAAAGAAAGTAACCCCGTTAAAAGTAGGCAGGAAGGATTTAAACCAATTTATGTCCTGAAAGAATTCAACAGTCAAATTGATTTTCCTGTTATCTTAATTTTTCCTAAATAATTCCAAAATCCTGTTTATGAAAATTCGAGAGGGGGGGGGGACACATTTATGTATGTAAAGGAGTTTACTCAGTAAGCTCTGGTATGCCTTCCTACTGAGGAACTTCTAGTTGGATATCTGCAACACCTCATTATGAATACTTTGTAATTTGGGGGATCAATAGATAAAGTGCCCAAATTAACATCAATCTGTATGCCTAAACATGTAAGGATTTTGCAAGGGGGGTTCTCTTATCCTTGTTGATGGGAAGGCCTAAATCTGTCAATAGATGTTTCAGAATGCCAAAATGACAGTGTGCGACGCTTTTATGTGAAACCCCTATGAAATCATCAATGTAGGCCCACACTTTGCAATTATGTTTAGCCATGACATGGGTAATGACGTCGGCGACCATGTGGCAAGCTGAACTGCCATGGATCCACCCAAAAGCAATCTCTAGATCCAGATAGAAGTTATTAGCCCAAGAAATGCCAAATTTGAGTGCATCTACTGGATCAGCTCTAAGATTTCAAAAGGCGCGGGCCACATCAATTTTAAAAATGAGAGTATCCTCCGGATTCTTGAGAATCTCTTCAACAATATCATCAATCACTGGAAAACATAGGGTAAATTTCCTGCCATCAAATTTGGCCCTATCCACATTGTCATTCAGTGAACCACCATTAGGGTGAGATAAATTTAAGATTACCCGCCTTTTGTCACTGTCCTTTGGTCTTGACAGCAGGGGGGAACAATGAAAATCTTGACAGGACACAGTAGGGGCAGGACCTAAGAGGGCCCCATGCTCAAGTTCTTTATCAATGTAATCATTGATAGCTGAAGGGTAGGCGGTGGCAGAATAGTGATTAACGACAGAAGTGTTGGAGAGATAATCAGGGTTGGTGAGTGATAAAGGAAAGCCAAACTTGAGGTATTGCAATACAAATGGATCATGATAATCTCTAAGAGGAAATTCCCATGCATCAATGTTAAGCCCAGAAACTAAAGGAATTCTAGCTGAAACATAATTGGGCTTGCCTGTGGCCCTGATAATCTGGGCTAAGGTAATGCACTGATCGATGGTTTCTATCTTTACAGGTTGTCTGTCAGGACCAATGAACTTAATTTTTTTCTCATGATTCAGAAAACCTCTGGTCTTATGTGGAATGACTATATCACAATTAACAGGTCGTTTGCCAGCAACAGTGATGTCAAGTTTGCTGTGAATGGCCAGGTGTTCCAAGGTGTCAAACTGCAGGTCCTGGTGGTTGTTTACTACACAGTTATGCTCTGCTGCAGTGAGTACTTGACTGTCAGTCTTTAGTACCTTAGATTCAGTTTTAGTTAGCGTTAAATTGTCCTGATGCCAGATTAATTTGTCTATAATGTCAGTCACACAATTTTCTACAGAGCAGCCATGTGTGGTCCACACAAATTCATCTTGCCTAAAATTTTCCATGTCTTGGCGACTATATGTAAAATATGTCACTGGCAAATCGAGCTGAATATACATATATCTGGACATGTAACTTGTCAAATAACCTTCAGGTACCTAAGTGCAGCAAGCCAGGGTGCCCTGGTGTGGTGAAATAAGATACATTAGAAAAAACCTCTGACTTGAGACTTCTCAGAAGGGTGAATGTAAACCAAACATCTAGGTTCGAGAGGATTACTGTTATAACAGTCCAGAAAATCTACTTTATGTATTCTGGCTTGGGAAGAATCAAGCTGAAGCCTAGTCACCCTACTGGCTTGCTGCAATTTTGTAGGTCGATTTGTGTTAGTAATATGTACAGTATCATGGTTAGTATATACACAATCAATATCATGAAATGTAGAGTTATTGTCAGATAAATTGTAAGGTTCATTAACACTTTTATAATTTGAACTATTTCTGTTGTTCTGTGCATCAATACTTGTATTAATATCTTGCTGTTGTTGCCCTATACTAGCAGTTTCATCTTCATAAACAAATAGCCCCCCTCACTACATTTAAATTTAATATTGTGTTCATATAACTGACGTCCAGGTGGCTTTAAGTCCTCATATTTAGTAAAAACTCTGTCTTGTTGCTTCTGTTTGAAATTGCACTTGAATTCTGGATGCTGTAACTGCCTTCCATGTCTGGCACAAAAACAACATGAATGCTTATAATTGGAGTGGTGACTTTCGTGGGAACAAGATCCCTCATTATAATATTTACAAACTTTTTTTGAAACTGACGAATTTGTGACGACTTGGCTGTTTGCCATGGCTATCTGAGATGCAGACAGCCTATTCAACGACCATTGTGTGGAGTTGTCCCACCCTAACATCCCTTGTTCAACCTCGTGCATAGAGTGCGCCCAAGCTGTTCTAACTGCTGGCCATGGTAACAAAGTTGAATCCTTGAGTAATAAGATGACTTGGAGTAAGGCCTGTTTCGATGTTTGCGAATCTTTCATGAGATACACATTTGTGAGTTGTCCCACTGCCCACTCAGATAAAGTGAGGTCGTCATATAAAGTGCGCTTTTTAGAAGTCGATCCATGATAACCTTCATTAGGCCAACGCAATTCAAGGGGGGAGGGGGGGGGGGGTGAGATTGTGTCTGTGGAATTGTAACGACCTGAACACTTAGGAAGTTGAGTCTTACCTTCAAACACATCTTGACGTGCCTGTTCTTCATAGGAAGTCAAAACACAAGAGACAGATTGTGCCACTGTCGGGTTATGTCGCAAAACATCTAAATTTGGAAGCACCGAGTCCTTGGATCTATCATCTGTGTGATGAAGAAATTTGGTTGAAGTGACGCCAGTCACCTGTGTGGAGACTTGAGGTCCTGGCTGAGATTCTGTACTAACACCAGGTATTTGCAATCCGTTGGAAGGATTTAAAGAAGAATCTACTTGCATGTCTCGTGACCTTGTAGAGTGCCAAATTCTCCTGTCTTGTTGAAGTGGGAAGCCATGTGAAGCCAGATCCGTTTCAGTTACTTGCGTATGGCTTCTGGATCGCTGGGGAGTACCAGCAAGCGATTTCTGCTCCTCCAGACTGTCTACCCGTCTTGCTAGGGACTGGTTAGATTCCCCAATTCGTCTAAGATATGCCAAAATTTCCTCAATTTTATCACTGGGCTGTGTGACGGTTTTATTGACGCTGTTAGCAGCTGAAGTACTAAATGACCATTCAAGTCTATATTGCATTTACCTTTCTTCACAGAAGTCCTAGCCCGTGCTGAAGTGACCCATTTCCTTGCTGCAGTAATTGGAGTCTTTTTACTGTTGTTTGACGGCATATTGTACACAAAAAGACTAAAAAGCACAAACTAAAAATTCTTTCACACATACACAAATGCCAAGTAAATCTTGTTAGTACATAAAATAAATCAGTATCAATCATTACATTTAATTTCAAACATGTGTATCCTTCAATGACAAAGTTCAAAGTAAAATAGGGCTCTAGAATTGAAATCAATGGAGCGTGAGGTATTGGTGATTAGACAATATAAGCCAAACATTGGGTGGTTGTAGCCAATGCACAGAGTGCCTAAAATAACATTAAGGTACACCAACTGCCACGACAGCTACCTCACGGGGTCATGTCATTAAATGTCCAAGTTGGATCCAATAATGGGTGGCCTAGTATGCACTCCATAAGATATAACCAACAAATACAGGCCCAGGTGGATCAACGCCTGTGTGAACTAGCAGATATAGAACAAACAGGTACATCTACTAAGGTCAAATCTCAAGGGGGGGGGGGGGGGATTGATGTATTTGTGTGCAGCCATATAAAGTGGTCCCATGAGTTTGTGTTATCTGGCTCTGCCAAAGGGAGAATTCTCTATCGCCAGCTCACAATGCCCCAATGTTTGACTGGCTCTTGTTGCACTATGAGAGAAGAAATTAATCAAACCTGGAGAAACCATATGATAAACTGTTAATTGATTTAACGGATGATGCAAATGATTTCTCATGGAATTGCTCAGTTCAGTAAAGGACAGTAATGCTGTTTTGCTGTATCTCCTGGAGCAATGAGGAGTCACAGGTTATGATTAGACTAATTGTAATGGATTGTGTTAGAGGAGCAAATGCACAAAACATGTGTCACAAACCTCCCACATTTCAGCCATGGCCCCATATGCTGAGAAACTGATCATGCATCTGCTCAACAATTTCGCAGTAATATTCAAAAATATGCTAAATATGAGGATGCTTTCAATGCTATATATGGTCCCTGTTCTGAAAAAGCCATAAAAATACATGTTTCGCCCTTATGACTCTGGAAAAGCAAGGTTCAGATAATAGGAAAACCATTGTGAACCTTAGTAGGCCTCACGGCTCCTTAATTAATGATTGAGTTGCTAAGAAAATATTTAGATTCGTAATATCATTTGTCTTATCATTCAATAGATCATATTGTCCAGGGATCGTATTCATGAAAGGTCTTATCTAAATCTTAATCTTATATCTAAGACTTCTGTCATAACTTTGGACAAAAACTTATTACAACATTTGTCTTAGTCTTAGAACAATTCACAAAGGTATTAGTCTTATCTTAGTCTTATCTTTGCTCATAACTCTTAGACTGGATGGGGGTTGTCTTAAATATTTAAGACCAGTATTAAAAATGACTGCCATGTCATGCTGTCCTTACTTCTAAACTTCACGGGACTAAAATTGAGTTTAAAATACTTATCACATCTGTGTCAAAAATTTTCTTTATGTTTTAAAGTGGTTTGAAGGTTTTCAGCTGCAAAACGTATCCCTTTCTGATCCATGTATTTGCAGTAAGAGATAAGTTTTACAGTATACATCAACACATAATCAGAGAAATACAGGTCCACAAGTTTGCAGTGTACATATCACACTGATAAAGTTTTATGTATCACCTTATAAAGATTTAGCATCCATTTGGTTCCACTATTTATACTATTTATATTATTTTATAACTCAAAATATAAACAAGATTAAAAATATATATTCTATATATTCTGCACCACTCTAGAGGTCATATAACTTACATAAAATATGGGGGGCCACGGTGGTAGAGTGGTAACACTCTCGCCTCCCACCTCTGAGATCAGAGTTCGGTTCCTCGCCTGACCTTTACCTGAGCTGGTAGTTGCTTGCCATTGGTCGGCAGTTTACTGTACAGAACCTTGACCAACATATGTACTGGCTTCCGCTGGCCATAAAACTACCTATCGTGATATGACCTATACAACCTATATGACCTGCAGATCATAGGCCAGCAAAATTACTTGTACTAAAAATACTGCAGTCTTTGCTAGGATCTTTCTTGTACATAACCAAATCATATGTCCCCTCAAGATTTTTCTGGAACAAAATTCCTCAGGTACTTGGGGACAAAAATCATAACAAAATTGCTTTGGATGCGTCTCTTGCGGGTTTGGGAGCTGTTTTCAATAACATGGCCTATGCTCTACCATTACCTGAGAATTTTATGAATTATAATATTACCCAGCTTGAAACGTTAAATATAATGGTAGCCCTTAAAGTTTGGGGTCATTGGCAAAATAAGCACATTAAAATTAAATGTGATAATCTTGCTGTGGTTCAAATTTTACAGGAGGGCAAAGCAAAGGATCCCCCGTTGGCAACTTTTGCCAGGAATATGTGGATGTTCACAGACATTTTTTTATCATTTATCTAAGAGTTTCTCATATTGCAAGCAAAAATAAAATAACCTTGTTGCAAATTTATTGTTCCTTGGTGGATCACTCCTAATACAGAACAAAAATGATTAAACTTATACCTCAATTTGTATACATTCCGACTCATATAGACCTAACCAGGCTTAATCAGGATATCTAGTACTTGTTGTTTCTTTATTATCAGATAATTCTTCCACTACAGCCCAGCAGCCCATCAGGGCCTCTGATTCATTGTTTGATGCATTTATGGGGGTGTTCCACTGGAGCCCACTGGTCGGTAACTAGGTATTTTTTAGGGTCGGGAGCAATGTTTACAGACTTGGTTAGGATTGGTTGTAGTTTCCCTACTTGTCATGGTGGATCAGGAAAATATCAAACATGTTTGATATTTCACCGACCTACCCCAACTGTGTTTCGGGACCATGACTCCACCCACCTGGACACTGTCCTCTTGTGGATGTCTATCGATTTGTCGGTTACACTTCCCCTCTTGTCCCATACTGTTACAGTCTTGTCTGGAAGAACAAGATGGTTACACAACAGACAAGCTGTGAACTGTGTAGGACAAGCCAGCTTCATGTATAAAACCAACGGCTTGTCTGATCATGAAATCTCTGTCTATGTAAGGTGAGTCAGTTTGCACAATGCACCATATGGAATCTGGCATCTGATGGATTACATCTGGCAGCATTTTTGAAACAATTATCTGGGGCAGTGAAGTTGAAGTTGGCTGACTTTATATTTTATTATTTTGTTAAGCTTGAGCCTCAATAGAGCTCGCGCTTCTACAGATCACTTTTTTTTTGTCTCCAGAATTTGATGAAATTTACCTCTGTATTCTGAATTTACCTCTCTTGCTCTACAATAGCTACAAGGACACATGTCCTTTGGGTTTTTTCCCATACATATGTCCTTTTGTCCCCAGACTTTGCTGACATTGACCACACTGCAATAGCTAAAAAGACACATGTCCTTTCAGCTTTTAGCCATACATATGTCCTTTTGTCTCCGGACTTTGATGACATTTACAACATCTGTGCATTCTGAATTTACCCCTCTTGCTCTCCAATAGCTAAAAAAACACATGTTCTTTTGCATTATTTTCAGACATATGTCCTTCTTGCATCAGACTTTCATGAATTGAGGCACAGAGTCATGACTGTTTCTCTGCTCACTGAAGTTAAGCGGGAATGGGCTATGTTAGCACTTGGATGGGTGACCCTCTCAATTCTCAGTTTGTTAGAGGACTAAAACACCTTTTGGCCTTGTTTTTTATGAATCACTACTTATTTAATAAAGAACATGGGTCCTAAGAAGGGCAGAAGAGTGAAGAAGATAAAAGTTCCGACTTATGGTGTTCCTGAATTTGAGCTGGGGGACACTGCGGTACACATTCAATGGAGGAGGGAGGCAAGAGAAAGGGAAGAAGATGAACAGGGACAGAGATAGGAAGAGGCCACAAGCAAAGAGCCAAGAGCTGAGGAAGCACACTCGTAAGAGGAGGGAGTTGCAGAAAAAAGCCCAGGACAGAAATAAGTGACACAAGGGGCTGGAGTAGAGGTGGGAACCTCACCGTCACACTACAAGATGGGCTACATGACCAACATCTCTCTGATGGACTCCGACGAAGAGACATATAATTGACTTTGTGAAAGACCATGAGAAGTTATAGATAAGATTAATGAACATTTCAAAGACAAAGCAAGGAAGAGGATCGTCAACAGTCGCAAACTGTCAGTCAAGGTGTGCAAGACACGTTATGGTAAGCTCATGCAGTCAAAGTCTGGACAGGCTCCAAAAGAGATGACGGAACATCAGAGGTGGATAGAAGACAAGTTTGGATTCCTGAGGTCACAAATTAGACACAAGGGGCTGAGCAAGGAGCCAGTGATTCAGTTGCTTCAGCACACAACATCTCCAGAGCTTGAACCGTCACTGACAGCATGGAGAGCAGCATGTGGTCAACAGACACCATATTACAGCCTCAACAAGTCAACAGCCCCACTGTAGCTTCAGCACTCTTCGGTCATCCAGCAGATCTGGCATCGGCAGTGGAGGGATTGGAAGTGAAAGACTTTTGGACATTTAGAAACGAGGCTGTCAAGCTTCTTAGCAACATTCAAAGCAGGATAGAAAAATTCGGTCATCAGCCCCAACAACCACAGCCACAGACACTTTTATGAAGCTCAAGTGCAACTTCAACATTTGTGCCACAGACATTTCAACAGCCTCAGCAGCCAGCACCAGCTTCCTTCCTAGTCATTGACGACCAACAGTCTGGACTTTCAAGACCACTTACCTTCACATTGACACTGACGAAGCACTTCAACCCTATTGGCAAAGAAAGTCAGCACAACATATCACTCTCAAACTGTTTTGGAAATCTTCAATCTGTGATGAGCTACCAGCAGATTAACACACTGCAGCCATGTTCATCAGCTGACACGCCAGTACCAGCCACCTCTCCTTTAACCACCACCACCACACAGCTGGAACATCAGCAGTCACCAGCCCACCCTCAGCCTCCTCCACAGTCAGTCAATGCCAAACAACAGCCGCAGTAGAACCACTGCCATTGCCTTTTCAGGACCACTGCTGTAAAACATTTAAAGGTCCTTTTCAGGACCACTCGAATCTCACAAAAACAATTAATAGCTGTGTTTTAGAAAATCCCAAAACAAGAAGCATTAAAGATGATATGACATTTGGGGGAAGTATTTGGATTTTTGGATTTGACCTTGTGACCTTTGACCCTTTGAGAAACTTTTAGTTTTCCTCAGACTTTGCTGATTTTGAACTTTACAATATCTTGCAAATTTGCAAGAAAATAATTTTGAAAAAAAGTTAAAGGTTTACAATTTTTTACAGTTGGGGGGTCATTTTTACATGGATTGAATGTTATTAACAGGGGACTTGTGATTTGATTTGAAAAAGTTTTAAAACTCCTCAGTGCTAGTTGGGCAGCACAAATATTCATCCTGGAATTCAGCAAGGATGGCTCGGCAGACTTGCAGGATGAATTTGTAGATGGTGGTGCGGCCAACCAACCACAGATACTGCAAGGAGGTGTAGGTCTCTCCAATGGCCAGGTGTCTTAGCATTATTGCCAGTTTCAGTCCTTCCTTTCAGGCTTCCTGAAATTGATGACTGACTTCTTGATGCGGTGGATCATACATTCTTCAATGAGGTAAAAAGGCAGGTGGTATCCTGACAAAATTCTGGTTTCCTGGTATGTCTGTGTGTATGAGGTTGGCCTGGAGGTTGCTGTAGCATCCTTTCTCTGGTCTTTGAAGGATCCAGGGCATGACCTATGGGTTTGGTGGCTTTCTTCTTCTGGGGACTGGCTGGGGCTGTGGCTGTGGTGCTGCCTCTAGGGCTGGTAGTGGTCCTGGTTCATATTCTTCCTTCTTTCTTTACAAATCAAGATGAAAATCAAAATATTAAACTCAATGAAAACCGGAAGTACCCTAGGCTTATGTAGGAAGTCTCCCTGATGTGTAGCTGGCATCTGTGCAGTGACAAATGATGTTTTTGTCAGCCAGAGGGAGTTTATATAGTGTTGGATCAATCCTGACTCTGGATCCCGACTCCAGGAATCAATCAGTCCAGTCCGGGTGAGTCTGGAAAATACTCCAGTCCTGTCGGTTTGTCACTACAGCTTGTCGGGGCTTGATACAGCTCGTATGTTATGGGTTTACAGCTTGTCCTGGTAGTGTCCCATCTTGTCGTGAAGAAAATGGCCCCAACCCCAAGTCAGGTCGGGATCTTGATCCAGACAAGCTGTTATGTGGTATGTCTTGTCAGGGAGATGTAACCGGCCCAGCATTTTTGTGTGCTTTTTTGTGTTTTTCATCCCTTGACTTTTGCAACAGACCCTAGAGTCGTAGAGTCGGTTATAGGGTCAGTTCCAGTGGCTACCTCCATTAGCTTCACCACCCAAAAAGCTTATTCCAGCATGTTCCAAGCCTTCTTGGGTGTCCTGGTTGCATCTGGATTCTATGGCCAGGAAGCATTTGAAGCAAGTGTCTGTATTTTAATGCCTTCTTTGATATTTGATTTGTTCCAGAAATCTGGTACAAGTTGGGCTTTTTAGCATGGGGTTCCTTTGCAGGACATGTCTCATGGACTTCCAACAGCATCTGGCGCTATGTATCTACCCTACCTCAATACCTTTCCCCAGTGGCTACTACATTCAAAAAGCACCTACACATTTAGTTTGTTTGGCAGTCTGGGACTTTTTCTCTACAATTTTTATGGGCCAACTTGGTAGTATTTGGTTTCTGTGATATGTTAAAAATTCAATCCAAAAATGTCAAAGTTTCATTTTTACTTATTCTAAGTATTATGCTGGCGTAGATGCAATTCTACAATATTTTACCCATGGGCTGCTTTTACCTGTTGATTTAAACTTCGGCTTTAGGGTCTTTGACCCCTCACAAAATTTCAAAATTCTTTCCCTTCACAGCCGTAGGCTACTGAAGGATCTCCCTGGTTCCCACGTTGGGCCAGTGGACCTCTTGTACACAAGAAAATGCATTATTACGTTATGATCATTATGAGCAGTCACCCACTGGATTGTTTTACAGTCTGCAGTTTCAAAAATTTAGTCCCCAAAGTTAAAAGTCCTGCTTCTTCTCAATGTGGCCTGTCATACACATATTTGCAGCTAATCAAATTGGGACAACCAGGCATTTCTTCTTAATGCAACCAGACTTGTAGAGTTGATAATAGGCCATCTGCTTCGAGAGGTTCAAAAGCTTGGTTTGTTGTCTTCTGCAGACTGCTGCATGAGTAGTTCTGCTGTTCCCTATACCAATCGTCTAATCACCCTAGGCATGCGGCCTGTTGTCATTATAGTTTTGTCAAATTGTGAGTTCAAAAAAGAATACCACTAATACTGGTTGTAGCTCCACTGCCACTTGTGCTTAAAATTTGAATTTTCTACCAAAATGTAAAATCACCATTGGAACACGGTTCAAAACATTGTTTTCAAAGCAGTTGAATGCAATCTGTTTCAGTTATAACTGCCTTAAGTCCTTTCTGAGTCTAACAATCTTGTGTTCTGAAAAATAGGTAATGATGAGGCTCACAATCAGTGCTCTGTTCTTTCAACACTGATCATGACTTGGTGTTTGGAATTATCTTATTGAATTATGGTTTTAGCCCTAATGGAGTTGTGAAACATACACATAGATTTGGCAGTGGAAGTTGAGACTCTCATTTATTTCTATCTCTCTCTCTTTCTCTCTAAAGATTGATTATCTTTGTAATGACAGGAAAGAGGAGGCGCAGGAACCTTTTTAGGATGTCGGTAGCAGTGGGATCTAGTTAACTGGTTTTTGACAGTTTTTTCAATGAATCACCGGACATCAAATTCAGACACTGAATGAAATGACTTTACAGTTTCTGCTGCTCCTACAACTGTAGGATGGTGTGAAATAAAAGGTAGACCTTCAAATCCTCTGATTTTCATGATTTTTGCTGCGAAACAGTCACTAAACTGCTTAGCTCATCCAGAACTTTATATACAATTCAGCCAGGAAATCTATGTGCTATCTTGGTAAAGATGACAAACTTAAACGTTAAAAACAGTGCCTTCCTTTCTTGTGACCACTCTTAAATTTTAAAACAGAAATAAGTAGCCTTGTCCTCACTCACTGAGTACCTTGTTCAAAATGTTTTCCTGTTTCTGTAAAATATCACTGTCCTCAGGAACTTTTAACTTTTTTTTCATTTTTACACACTGTTTTAAGATGGTACTGAAGATGTTTGCAAATAAGTCAAATAACTGCATTGTCATTATCTTAGAGCTTTACAGTAATAGGTTTTATCTACAGAGGCCCTGAAGAATTTATACAATGCCTTTTATGAACAATCATTGTATTGATACAACAAGTGCTCTAGTCCAGTTTATAAATTTAAGAACAATATGGAAGACTTAATACTGCTGCAAACTTTATACAGATCCAACGATTTTTATCCTGAAAATTAATTGTTGAACTATGCATTTCTTAGATTTAACTTTCCACTTATGGATTGGAAATATAATCGTCATGATGTCAAGAGTGTTTCCGGTGATATGGTTAACAAAGTTAAATGTTGATACTAACCATTCAAAATGGCATTCAACATTTCTTGCATAGATGTATAGTAGCACACAACGTGCCAGTTATGTGGGTGTTCCACCACACGACTAAGGCTCCCGATTAAGGGTTTTTGAGGGTCGGTTTCAGAAATATGCTTAGTCCCAGGTGGCCTGTAAGGGTCGGTTGTGGTCGGTTGGGGCCGTGTGAAATATCAAACATGTTTGATATTTCTCCCGACCCCAACCGATTATTTTTTCCCGCCACAAACAAAATGTACAGTCCCAGGCTTCCTCAGGCCTCCTCAGACCAAAATTACACAGTCCTATGCTGTCCCAGGCCGCCTGCGACCCTTAGTCGCCGACCCTTAGTCCCAGACCTCTATCACTTAGTCCCAGGCTTCCTGCGACCCTTAGTCCCATTGCCAAACAAAAATCGGCGATCCTGGTCTGGGGACGCCTGGGGACGCCTCAGGACACCTTGTGGGGTCGGGACTTAATCCTGGGTTAGTCGGGGCTTAGTCCCAGGAGGCCTGAGGCGTCCTGGGACCCAGTCGGTTTGTCTACGACTAGAAAAATGGCTTAATCGGTTCTTAGTCCCAGACCAGTTGGGGACAGTCTGGGGCCTCCTGGGGCGTCCTGAGGCCGATCTGTAGTTAATCCCAGACCTTCATACCGATTCTGTCTTCCACCCCATTGGTCAATTTTTTTTCCATTTTTTCCAAGACTACCCACGATTAAGGGTCCCAGACAGGATCGGGGCTTAATCCTTTGGTGGAACAGGGGCATTATGTGTATATTAGAATCCCCTGCAATATGTAGTCTGTAAAGTAAAAGACTGAGACAGTGGATGAGATCAGCAAGTTCTTTGAAAAGCATTGACAGGGGCACAAGATGGAGGGCTCTACACACAAGAAGATGACAGACACATGTCTTTTTCACAGACACATGTCTTTTTCACAGACACATGTCCAGTTTGAATACTGGTCTGACCTCTGGTAGTTGCTTGCTTCTGGTAGTCAGTTTACAGAACCTTGACCAGCTGTATGTACTGGTTAGCTCTGCTTTCCAACTACCTGTCACATTATAACCGACAAGGTACTAGGGTTGATATAAAACACTAAATAAACCAAAAACTATGGCTCATTTTCTGCTGGACAAGACGCTACCATCTGTTTTGACAGAAGTATGTACAAGAATGGCTGAAAAAAGATAATTTCTGACTACATAAAAGAAACATATTCCCCTACAAAGGTTTCGAAACATGTTTGTAAACTGTAATGAGCAATTACGATCACCATGATTATGCTTCAAATTATTATCACTAAAAAGATATCTTGTAGGATCAATAACATTACTCTCAGGACTTTGCTATTGGGGAAGTTGGGAGGAAGATTTGTCATAGTGGAACCGGGGTATAACATATCTGTACTTTCTGTTCCACTTTAATTACCAGCATATGCCACTACCAACATTGGTGAAGTGCAAAACCCAAGTTTTGAAGCGTTCATACCTCTCCAAATGAACTCACAAATTTGTGTCAGATGTTGTCTTCTCTAATTTTACACAGTAATATGATAATGGTAACAGAACAATGTTAAAACAGAGCCATCAAATCTCTAAGGCACGTAACCTACCAGAACCATTGTAGTTTGGACATGGGTTCAAACTCTGGCACTACCAAGTGAATTTATCAGAAATATTGTATTAATTGTCCTTACAGTGTGCAGGGAAAACTCTGAGATTAATAAAAAAGTCAATCTATATCATGTTGCAACAAATAAAGAAAAGGTTTTCATCTTACAAGGATAACATATTTTGACTTTCTTGTTACTTTAGGAATATGTTATTGCAATGTCCATATGTTTAATTTATGTTACTGATACATTGTTTTGTTATAAATATGTTGTCCCTTTATATTGTGAAGCCACAGCTAAAATTGTAAAAAAGTCGACATATTTTTGCACTTTGAAATGTTTTTTTTTCAATTACTGTGATCCACTTGTTTGACTGTGGATGATTTCACATCACAAAAAATTGTCCTCATCAGTGTGAACTGATCATTGGATAAATATACAATATATTCATTCGAAAGCAGTGTTCCATATTATCAAACCTTATCCAAGGACATATACCAAAACATGTATCGCAGTCAAAGTCAAATTTGGGGTTTTACCTCATGTTCAGTAGCCAGGGTTGTATTGGGACAGGTCCGCAGCATTGTCACTTGTGAGGGAAGAACCCACACAGTGATGACATGCCAAACTTGCTAACCACTAGGCCACCATCGACCTCAGATATATCATGGATGACAGTGATAATATTATACAAGCTCAAAACATGGGTATTACATTCTTCATTTCATGAGTGATACATTTTTGCATATGTCCAATTAGAGATTTTTTAATATTTAAACCAAATAAACTAAGTCAATGTTTAAAAATGCCATAAAAACTTTTGATATATAGTGGAACAGGTGATAATTGAACTGTGTAAAATACCTGTCTAGTGATGTAATAGAACACTTATGAAAAGTGTTAATTTTCACAGTAAATTAGACAGGGAAATATTTAAAATATTTTATGGTGTGTATGTCTTGGTATATAGGTAAACACAGCCTGCAGTGGATAATTAAAATTAGACATGTCCATCTATTTTCACTTATTTTTTACTTAATATAATCCACCCATTCAACAATGGATGATCTAGCATTGGAATAAATTGTCAGGATTAGTGTGAACTTACCTTTAAATAAGACCTACATAAAGTCATTATTTACAATACGTTTGCTTGAAAGAAGTTTTCTATCTTCCAAATCATTAGGTTGGTGTCTGTGTAGAAGTTTGAAGTTACTAATACATAGATTGGTCAGAGTAGACACCTTCAAAACTAGCCCATTTATGGTTAGTTTGTTGACATGAAAATCCCAAATCTTATTCACATATAACAATGCAGTATTGGAAACAGATGGCTACTGAATAAGTAAGTTGTAAACACCTACAAACCCATATGTTTGATACACAACACTTGGCATTAAAAGTAATGACATTAACATACAATGACTTCAAAGGATATATAACTAAGTATCTGAGACACAGTTACAACTAGTATCCACATTTGAAGTAGTAGCTATCATCTATACTCCACAGTCTGCAGCAGCTTGATCTTGAGACAAAAAGCTATAATTCCAAAAGATGACGTCTGCACTTGCTGTGCTAGTCTTCTTGATTGGGATCAGTCATGCACTGACAGCAAATATTCTCAGTGACAAGAAAAAAGATTTTATGCAACAGGTTAGTTTAATGTCTTGTATTATCACATGTTGTTAACCGCTTCAGCTCAGATCTTTTAAGTTTGGCTCAATCAAAATAAGAATTTCCCTATTTGACCAAATTACATGGGGAATAAAGACTGGTGAACATATTCGTGTTTATTCACTATTGAAGATTAACATCAGGATTTGCATCAGCAGGTGCCAGTTTTCTAAAATACTGCTCAAACCTTGTAATCTGCATATGTGTTGTGAACATCACCGGGCAGATATTTTGCAGAGCTTCTGTTAATTTGTGTTGCAGTAAAACCACACAGAAATGGTGGAGAAATCTAAGTTACAAACGAAAGTTTCTGTGTTTTACTATGAATTTCCTAGCCGAGTTTGTACATTATTTCAGATAAATATGGACTTATTTCATTTATTAATCATATCTGATCGCTTGTGACGACAAGCCAGTCAAGTAATATTCATATTTTAATATCCTCCGTGTGATATATTTTAACCAAATACTGGGACATACAGACTGGGAAATACCTTTTGGTATTTCTTGTCAAGTCTTAGAATAAATAATCAACATAACAAATGTTAAAGACCCTTTTCATAAATATTTGATCAATTATATCAGCTACAAATATATCATTGGATATGTATTGATACAGTTCATTCTGTTCTTCTTTGTTGCATTAAAATCCATACAGAAATGGTGATGAAATCACAAGTTCAACATAATGTTGTTTTTTCATGTTCACTGGTGTCCTTTGTTATGGATAGAGGGGCCATGGTGGCGCAGTGGTAACACACTTGCCTTCCACCTCTGAGGTCGTGGTTCAAACCTTGGACCCTATGTGGGAAAGTTGGTCATTACTTACCGTCAATCAACAGTTTACAGTACAGAACCTTGGACAACTGTGTGTACTGGTTTCTTCTTCCCATAAAACTATCATGACCTATGCAGTGTTGGAAGAGACGTTTAAACACAAATAAATAAATAATTAAAATGAATTTACTATTGATAGATGTCACAGCTACTTTTGTGCATTATTTCGGTAAAAATATAGACTTATCTGTATTATCAATGATACAAAGTTGTGGATTGTAACGGTCTTCATAAGACAAATATGAAAAAAAATATATCACAGATATAATATAATATAATATTTGTTCTAGGTACGTGTATTGGATTTTCATCTTCATTTATGATATAATTCTTTGTATATGTCACTTGGCAAGTGTTCCTGTTAATCACAGAAAAAAATTATATTTGAATAAATTCAGTTTTTTATAAGATACCTTCTGCACAGGTTTACTGTGAATTAGCTTTATAACTCTGGATAATATAAAAGACTGCCTTTATATATGTGATGACAATGGCCGTAACCTCATCCAAGTTGAAATTAAGTTGTTTAATTACTGTACTACAAGCATAAATGTGTAATTGTAAGTCCATAGAATGTAATACAGAATGTAAATTTATTTTATAATTATTCATATACATATCAGTCCTTATTTTTATTTGTTTTATATATTCATATTACATAGTATTTCAGCTGTTTTATTTTTTATGTATTTTAATAATCTTTTTTTTTTCCATGAATGAATTACAAAAGAAATAATTAGACACAAAGTGTATTGCTCATACATGGATCAGATGAATAATATTATTATATTATTATACATTAAAATATATACTTTTTTAGGTGTCAGTGAAAAAGCAGAAATGTGAAAGTAAGTCATTTTGATTTTTACCATATTTATTGAATGACCAGAAAATGTAATCATACATACTATTCTCAAACATAACTTGGCCCAACTTAAACAAGAAGACGTTGCTTTTGACAGTTGAAAGTGTAGTTACGCGGATTTAAAAAAAACAAACAAAAACATTAACATAAACACAATTATATATGTATGTTAATTACATAAAAACAAAACAACAAAACTCTAGAGTTGCTTTTCAGCGTTGATAATAAATTTCTTCTTAAAATCAGTGGCTCAACCTGTCCCAATTTGTATATGAAAATCCTCAGACACAACTAACTATTGTACATCTACACTTAAGGCTATCTTGCCATTTTACCAGCTCTGATCATATCATGCATTATTGTTAATGACACATTAGATTTGACCTATTATAATTAGTGTGATAGAAAGACTGATTACTATTTACAGAATAAAACACTTCTTTCTGGGCAATATCGTGATTTATGAAGCCTTAGGGCAAGTGATATTGCCCAAGGGCCGATAGGCCCAAGGGCAATATCACTTGGCCAAGGGCTTCATAAATCACAATATTGCCCAGAAAGAAGTGTTTTATTCTGTTTATTATACCGAAAGTATTTCTTTATCATCTTTATTTTCTTTAGCAGTATTCATATATAAAAGTGCAAGAGCCTGCCTTTGCAGAGATTAGGCACTATAAAAGTACAGCAAAAGAGAGTAGAACGTTTGAGAAAAGCCTCTTTTAATGCAATGTGATGTTACAAACCAACTCCATTCACGTCATACACTGCCCAGTTCTACAAAAATACTGAAGAAAATCAATACCACTCCCCCCTCACTTGTTTCCTAAAATCTGAATAACGTCATCATGTGACGTGAGAATGACGTATATTAAGTAAACACCATCTACGTAGTTTGTTTACATTCTGAGACGAAAAGGGCATCTGAGTGATATTTTTTGTCCAAAACGGGCAATATCACGTCATATTGCCTGCAAATACTGCAATCTGATTGGTGGAAACTCACTTGAGGTATAATAATTTTTGTTATTCCCTTGACACCATATACTATCAATAATTAGTAATACAGTTATATATTATTGTCGCGATTAAGTAATATGCGCTTGTTTTTCCAGTGTTGACGTAAAAATCTAAGAACCCTAGTATATTTATTCCTAGTGGCCTGCTCGGTTGGGTGTGTACAAAAATGCAGAATCTCAAAATGGGACCTGGCACTGGTGACCTCCCACTGTACACCTTTTTGATACAAACCTCACCCTTCGTTTTCATGAGCTATAGTTTCCACTTGTGTCTGGAATTCATAATTAGGCAAAAATGACCAAAACCACATTCTTGACTTTAGTTTTCCTCATGGCGAGGCAGATAACTCCAATATTAGTAATGAATCAGATTTAGGCACATATTTCCTTTTAACACTCCCATCTATTGACACTATAAAGGACAAAGTCAGAAAAAGTCAGAGCATTTAGTCATACAAAAGTCGACCCTAGAGATTATTTGTTGTTGGGTTTAAAACATCAAAATTACTATATGACACCTAGTTGCACTTCAAGCACGGGTTAGAATATTTCAGAAACTTATTGCTGCTGTAAGGTTCAGCATGAGATCACAGGGCTATGATGTCATCAATTGTATTATTAATAGCAAAAGCCTCATTTAACACCCTAACAACAAGTCCTTCAAAAGGTTTTCACATTAGTATAAAAATTAGTTCATCCATCTACTAGACTGGCATGCTTTGGTGTCGAGGTGCACACAGAAAATTTGACAGTCTAAGTTCCTCAAGAAAAATTTTAAAATATTCTGGAGATGTTTCATAAATGAACACACAGCTCAAATTGTATCATAAAAGAGATCCATTCCTTGTTAGGTTGCCAATTTTTTTCTCAATATAAAGGAAAAAAAATGCTTTTACTCATAGCCATACCCAGGCTACCACAGAACCAGATAGCAGTTTGCGGGGCCTTTGCGAAGCATGCATGAATCAAGTATTTGCAATAAAAATCCCACAAAAAATTCAAGACTATTCAATATTCCATTTAGAAATGTGAAAGAAAGTGAAATTTGTAGAACCAAAAGGCACGGATCTTCAATGAGTTTTCCTTCCATCGAGATTATAAATTGTTGTCACTTTTTTACCAAAACATGGCAGTTCTGCTCATTGTAATTGCTACTGTATAAAATCCTGCAAATGCACAATAATATGGGATAAAAGCTTATTATTTCTTTAGATTGATCACTTGTGTCTACTATTTTAAGTTTTCCTTCAATTATATGTGTTGACAATTGAGGTGGTGGTTGAAAAGTCTCATCATGGTATTTCATTAAAATGCTCTTGATACCGAGACACCAGGGTTACCAGCCCATTTGTATCAGAAAGAGCAGTTATTAATGCCAACAGTCTGCATTTCTTGCCAAACATCTCGAATCAGTTGTGACTGAATTGGAGATTGACTGGACATAAAATTGAAAGTTTGCTCAATACTGACGATGCTTTATAATTTGTTCAGATCTGAGCCTTAGTCGTTTCTCACATTAGTTTCAAGCAAAAGGAGTGGGCTTAATGGAATAAACCCATTTTCGTTATTATTCTGTTCAAAAAATTCTATCATTTGAGGGTCATTGACTGATGTTTTTCATTTTTTTCTTTATTTTTGTCTTTCACCTGCAATTCAAGTTCATACTTGTTATCAGTCGAGAGAAAAGTTTTAATAGGTTTTTGATATTTTACTTGTGTCATTGTCCTGTCATAAGTCCATTTGTTTGTTTTTCATCAAATGTGGGACAACGATCATGTTGTTTTGGTGTTTTTGTACCCTAACCTTGTGTATTGTTATGCAATGTGAAGCAATATGGTTGATTTCCAATGTTTCTGAGTCAAAACAGTCTACATATTTGTGTGATTCATAAGTTGGGCATTTCTTTCTGACATACAAATTGTGGACTCAACAGACCTGTGTTTAGCCCTATTTTCTGATCAGTTAGTTTTGATTTAAAAGTTTCTTTCTACAGATTAAACTTTTCTTGTAGGTGTTTGGCTTTCCAGATTTTACCAAGTCTACAGAGCCCTTTTGACCTTCAAGGTAACTTTGCCTCCCCCTTTTGTTTGTTAGACTTCTGTATATGTTTTACCAAGAGATCTAGCCTAGTCTGAATGTAATCAGTGTTTATATAGCTCTTAATTTCCATTATATGTCCCAAATTGCATTGTTGTTTGTGAAAAATAAAGCCCATCTCACTCTGTTTAGAAGTGATGCTTGATGATGTGATGATTCAGGAGCATTTGATACAATTGAAAATGTTATTCTAATAGCCTGTCTGAGTTCTTGGTTCGGTGTTGCTGATGTAGTTCTGGACTGGTTCAAGTCTTACCTCACTGATCACTCTCAGTGCATCAAACTTGGTTCTATTCTTTTTGATGCTTAGAAGATCCTCTATGGTATTCCCCAAGACTCTGTCCTTGACCCAGTACTATTCTCACTATACACTATCCCCACTTAACAAAGTTATTCGACATGACACTGACATATTGTCCAAATGTTGATTTGGGGGTGTTTTTAAGGTGGACTCCAGCAGTGCCTTGAGGCAGCTGTGGATTACCAGATCTCCACTATGTCTACTTCTGTCGGTACTCACTTGGCTGGTTTTATGAGAGGTCGCCACATTGACAAAATCGAAACACTTGATTACTCTTTCACAGTTTATTCTAGTTCAAGTCACCTGACACACAAAAATGCAAAAATTGCCTTCGATCGACTAGGAAAGTGTCACAAAGATATCAAACTGTGGTTGTGTGCAAATAAACTAAAGCTGAATGCCGATAAGACCGATTTCATTATATTTGGCTCCAAGTCTCAACAAGATAAGTTAAACCCATTCTTTCCAGTAAACATATTGGGTGAATCACTGATACCTTCAGATGCCGTTAAGAATTTGGGTGTCTGGTTTGACTCAGACTTTTCCTTCACCAAACATGTTAAAAGTGTATGTAAACTTTGTTTCATCCAGATGAGGGATCTTAAACAAATTCGACAGTACTTGACTCGTGATGCTGCTCTTATGGCTGCAAACACACTTGTGGGGAGTAGACTTGACTACTGTAACTCCTTGTTTAGGGGTCTATCTGTTCTAACCTACGCAAGCTACAATGCATTCAAAACAGTCTGGCCAAAATTGTTTGTAGAGCCACATGTCTTTCTCATACCACTCCACTAAGAAAAGCCCTTCATTGGCTACCCATAAGGCACCGTTGCATCTTCAAGACTGCCTTGCTGGTATACAAATACCTACACAGTCCCCAACTCCAACAAGCAACACCAGAGGATTAAAAATTTTATTATATATATATGTATATAAATTTTTCGTACACAAGTGATATACAATCTGACAACTAATATGTGTATGTACATTTCCATTATTAAAATACACAGGATAAAATAGATGATACTATAATGATGGCTTAAATAAAGTTACATGTAAAATGGACTAGATTTTAACACTGTTCTAAACTTTGACTTTTCCAAGGTCAGATTTCTACATAGTTCAAAGCTTTGACCTTTCCCAGGTCAACCCTGTCTACCCCCAAAGGTCACCACCCCTTGCCCTATGTCTGTGCTGTGACCCCTTGAGGCCCAAGCGTGACCTCTGAGGTCATATTAAGGTCGATTGGCAGTGACCCTGAGAATAGGTCATGCTCTGACCTTGAAGCCAAACTTGGAGGTCAATTTGGTGCTATATGAGGGATTGAAATTAAAATTGGTGATTATAATCAGTGATAGGGAGAAACTGGTTCTTGTGGTGCGTTCTATGTATAACCCCACATATTGACATTACAAAAACTACCCAAACCCCAAAAGCAGGTAGGGGTAGTGACATTATACTCCACCATGCAGTAACTTTCTGAATTTTTGAGACACTTGCTGTCCAGCAGTTTGGCTGGGCTGAATATACCTCCAGACGCAGTCAGACGCCCAGGTGCCATGTTCCTTAATTTCCTTAACAGGGATGTCAGCATCATAAGCCAGAGAGGCACCTGAGCATCTGAAGGCATGGAAGGTATAGAAATTACCTGGTAACCCCATGAGTTTGTTGATTTGCGACAATGTCTTTTTGACCCTAGAGTCAGTCAATACCTGCCAACCGGAAGCCGATCGAATTTGAAACAGGGGTTCATTACATCCAGGAGCATACAGAGCATATATGCCCTTGAGGGCCTGATAAGGACATAGGGGTGAAGGGGCTAGTTTCGGCAGTGCTACCAGTTTATACTGGTCCCGATTTTGGAAGGTCTTTGACCATTTGAGCAATAGCTTTACTTCGTTCTCTAGAAAGAATACATCCCCCCTGTGAAATGGCGAGAGCAGTCGAATTCTGCCACTGCATGAGGTGCAATGTTTGAAAGGCGAAAGAAACCAAAGAACGCAGTCAGTATGACCGCTTTAAATACCACAGCCTCTCTGAACTGCTGACAAAATGATATCATGGATTTTAACGTTTTGACATTTATAATATTTCTCTTGGGCAGGACCAGTGGCCTGTGTAGCTTTAAAGATTTTGTGAAATATTTGATCTTGGGGTGATCCCAAGACCCATATGGAACATCATATATGATTGACATGGCCTTAATGGCTGACACATGGTTACTTATCATGTTAACAGTCACAGCATTTTCTACCAGAAATTCCAAATACGACAAAGCCTCAGACACAGAAACATTACTCAGATCTACATGCATAATCATACAGAAAGCCACAAAAGATCTAAACAGCATATTGAAGCATTTTACAGTTCTTGGCCTGAAAGCTGCCTTGGTGCGTACTGAAGCTTTTCTGGCATATTCCGTCAAGGCAGCGTTGTCTGAAAATGCAAAGTATAGTATCTGAAGCCCTGGCTGTTACAATGTATAGTCAACATCTATCATACTAATATCAACTGGCAACCAGACTGG